>CM075781.1:75123658-76323658 GCA_037974665.1 Ehretia macrophylla
TTCACAAGGCAACCTTTATTTTTGAAGACATTACAATTTATTTCAAATTCATTAAAATTTCATGCACCAATTCTTGAATACCCAATATCCTAGAATATTCATGTGGGAGTTTCTCAGATTCTAATTTTATATGTGTGATAGATGTTTCTTCTACGTATCTATTTTTATGAATCTTTAACTATGGACCTACTTGCAGGGGATATATGGCACCTGGTATGCCATGCGAGGACACTTAACAGCCTAAGTAGATGTTTATAGTTTTGGAGTTGTGATGCTTGAAATAATTAGTGGAAAGAACAGTATCAGCTATAGGCCAAGTGATGAAACCGTTTACCTTCTGGATTTGGTAAGTTAATTGTATCTACAAAATGTAGTTCAAGTGTCAATAGATTATATGATTTATGTTTCAAGTGAAGCAAATCATGTGTTCTCTATCATACAACTGCAGGCATACGTTTACCAAAAGCAAGGAAATCTCTTGGCACTAGTTGATCCAAATCTCGGGCCAGACTACTCTCGGAAAAAAGCTGCTACAATTTTGGAGTTAGCAATGTTGTGCACTAATCCATCGCCAACAACGTCTGAAGTTGTGAAAATTCTCGAAGGGAAGAGTAAGATTAAGACTACATCAACCAATGTTCCGTATTCGATGGATAACTTCACTGTGGCCAACAACGCTGTCGCTGCCCTCTCTCCATCCCCACAAACAGGGAACAATATCTGCAGGGAGAGGCATCAGGAACTACCATTTATCATTCTGTCAACCAAGAAATTGAAGAATCCAACTTTTCTCAAGATAACTAAAGCTGACACTCATGTAACATCTGGGAAAGAGTCAATAATTATATTTCTTGTGATTGTTCAGCTAAGATGGTTCATCGAACCAACTTTCATGTGTGCTTACACCTTGGCGCTGGTTATGTTATGTAATGCTTTAATAATTCGTAAATTTCAATGCCAACAGTACAATTGTGTTTTAGTTGAAATTTCGATTAAAGATTGGAAAAATCAAATTATTACTTCCTCTTAATGAAAGAGTCTTAGTGGTTTACTCTTTTATTTCCCTTTTTATAGGAATTTATGGCATTCAACTAGACAAATTAAAATTGTAGCTTTTATTTTTTATCTCAAGTAAGAAAATGCTATATTTATCAAAACTATCAACCAAAATATTTGACCAACAAATGTGACTTGTGTTAGTTACTTGTTTTAAAATTAAATTGGCAACCATCGTTTTCCACATTTGTTTCGGCATTTTTTATTTTTTATTTTATTTTTATATTATTTGATAGGGACTTCAATAATCTATTACGGACTATCACATGTGTTGCTATCTTTGATTAACATATGGATGTTAATGATAAAGGATGGTGAACCACGTGCCATAATAGCATAGGGATGTGACTAACAAACATGTGTGTGCCTATTAGTTGAATAGTTCTCTGAATGTGACGTGAATAACAAATTACATGACTTTGGATTAATAATTTGTTATCCGTTGCGATTGTGCATGTAATTCTTAGACTTGAGACATTACGACTGTCATATATATTGGGGTTTGATTCTAGCATTTGGACAATGTTTGTTTCGACAAACGAGATGAGATGCGTCCTCTCGCAGTTTCATTCGTTCGATATAGTGATTGACAGGTAGTGGTCAAGATAGGATCCATTAACCTCCGACGTGAGGCGATGTTTTATGCGATCTAAGATTGGTTGTTTAATGAGGAAATCCTTGGCCAAGGTATGAATGATGGAGAAAGGGTTTTCCATGTGTCATCTCTCATTACACCAATTAAATCTATACATGGTATCGAGTTTATGAACTTAATCGAATCATGGTTCTTGCTTGACGGGACAATTAATGGAAGGATTGAATTGTACGATAATCGGTGACTATAAATAGGTTCATTACGTGATTACTTTATTGTCTTATAAATTGTCTTGATATGTTGCTAGACGTCACTCAAGACCTTAAGGGTGTTTCAAGAATTGAAGGAGAAATTCTTGAAACAAATCAAGAACCTGATTGACATTAAAGGTGTTTAATATTTCCTTAGTGCTATTTGGCTATGAACCTAGAAAGTCACACCATATTAGCAAGGATATTAAGTCTTGCTTGGACTTGAATTATCTTCTCTAATAAATTATTAAGAGTTAATAATTGTAGTCTCAACCATTAAAAGTTAATGGGGCAAATTTGTAAGATTGGCAAAGTTTTGGGTGCTTAGTGCAAATAGAAAAAATATGATTTCTTCCTATTGGTTGTCAACATGTTGATGTAGCAAAGTATTAGCCAATAAACACAAAGCACCAAGATCAAAATCCTATCCATCCATCTATTAATCAAATGGTTGAAATTTGATCAACAATTGTAGGCTTTATTTAAGAGTTAAATAATAGTAACTTGTCATGTGAAGATAACTTGCAAGACAAATGTATCTGTGTGTGTTGTGTTTCACGGAAAAACCAAAGCAAAGGAAGACAAAGTTATATCTTCAAAGTCTTGTGTTTTGCATGAACCAAGGAAAAAATAAAGACAAGAAAAAGCCTTGTCTCTTGGTCTTGTGTCTTCTCGGTCAAAGGAAGAGAAAGAAGACAAAGACTTGTTCAATCCTTATGCATATACACGGCCAATTGAAGCAAAGTAGGAGAGAGAAGATTCTGCTCATTTTCTCATGCTTATACATGGCTAAGTGAGTGAAGTAAAAAAGGCTTTTGGTCTTCTTCTTGATTCTGAAAATTCAGCAACACATACATATACCATAGATGATTATAAGAACATAAGTGTTTGTTCTTCATTTTGGTTTGTCATGTTGGATTAAATTGAGACTAAGAAAGATATCTAAACTAAGTGTAGTTTTAAGTAATCTTTCAAGATAAGAGAAGTATTCTTGTTGATAAATCTTCCAAGGAGTTTGCTAGAACTACAACTCAAGGAGGAAAGGCTTCTTCAAACTGCTAGGTGGACAATCTAGGACTTCTACATTTGTGGAAGGTTCAAGGAGTTCTCAAAGCTTCACCAAATGATTCTAACCTTTGGTCTTCAAGAGGTATTGTTCTCTTCTTGTTTTACCTTTGGTTTAAGATGCATATTGCATAAATATCAAGTATTGGGATTGACTACACATATAAATGTCATATATGCTATGAAAAATTGTATTTCATGCTATCTTCCGCTGTAAAATTTTTATTTTATATGTGCAATCCCGGATATCGTTCCCTCAATTGGTATCAGAGCCATGACTTGATATTCATGCAATTACATGTTTGTTTGCATTTAGTTTTGTGAGTTTTGAGTACTAAAAAGAACTTGGAAAGAGTTTCATAGTCTATGCATGTTTGATGTTTAGATTTGGTAAGCAAATATTCTATGCACTGAAATTGCAACACTGATTTGACATAGTAAAACTTGTTGTTCGGGGCTGATTTTTGGACATGTTATGCTATAGAGATAGTAGAACATTTCATCCTCTATGCATGTCCTAATTTCGTGGCTAAGGGTTTCAAATAAATCAATTACAGTAGCATTGTTGATTCTCGTGCTCACTGGATAGACTGGGCAATGTCTGCTCCGAGGGGTATAACTCAGTCAATTTAAATCCAAATTGAGTTCCGTTTGATTCTAAAACTATCTACACTCGAAGATCTACGTCTCTATAAAATTTTAGAATTTTTGAAGAACTGTGGATAGGTGAAACGAATCAAAATAATTGGTGCATGTGTAGTAGGTTTGTAATAGTAAGATTACAAGTTGAAAGCCATGACTAATTAATTGGATTTTGGTAAAGCCCAAAGGGCCCAAATAGTCATGGGCTTAAATCTGATAGGATTAGATGAATTTTTCTTGGAGAAGATTAATTCAAGCCTAGGAATTCAAATTGGACCATGAAATGGACTAAGAATTTGCATTGAGCCTTATTCAACAAGTAGAGTTCTTTTATTTAGCATGAGATGTTAAAAGCTCAAGATATGAAACTAATTGCAACCATGTTCTAATTTCTTTTATGGATATGATTCATCATTATATTATTCATATCTTGGCATGATGGATGGATCATGGACTTATAGATGAATAGCTGAATGGTAATAAATTCATTTGATGGCTTTGTGATTATATTCTTTCATTCATTTGATTTGTAATAGAGACATAAGTCTCATATTTACATATATTGCAAGAGAGCAAATTGTAGTGAGGCATGTGATGTAATTACTCTACAAATCAATCTTGTAAAGGAGTTCAAAATCAATCACGAAGTTGATGGACTTGGAGGTGTTGAAGAGTTCAAGGTGCCAAGACCCTTTGAAGACATAAGATGTGCTTGCTTAGGTTTTGTGATTGATCAAATTTATATGGCTTAAATTTGATCAACCACTAAGTCCATGATCCACCATATTTATATTATTGCATATAGGTTTATTTAGTTATTTTGTATGAGATGCATGCTAAATGGACTAATGTGCAAGTGAGACCTAATTAAATTCGAAATCTTCTTATGTGCAAACAATATTAGATTGTAAAGCGGTAAAAGTGTTTATCGTTGCCCTCCACTATCCTAGGTTATATTTGCTCGATTGTGTATGTCTTGGCTAACCCAAAGGTAGGAAGACATATTCCATGAAAGTATTATATTTACCTAGCAAGCATAGTGATGTTGTGTTGTTCCAATATCACGAGTCCAATAATGCAGCTGAGGTCCTTGATTCAAATTGTCGCAACACTGTGACGGTGGGTGTAATCTAACTAGATCACGTTTCTAATAATGCACCAAAGCTGAGGTTATGGTGATTTAGGGGCAAAATGGCCATATCCTATATAGTGATATAGATAGTAATCGTTGCTAACTTTTTGTATGTATATTCTAATAATGCACCAAAGCTGAGGGGTATTCATTTTAAAAAGAACCATGGTCACCTACTAATGAGTCTTTAATTAGATTCACGATCTCATTTAAGAAGTGTGGGATTCGATAAAAATTAGTGGGATGTATCATTTAATTAAAGACCAAATTAAATGTTTTAACAAGTTTTATGTCAACTTGATATCTTATTTTTTGCATACGTTTATAGCTACAACAATGAACCCGTTTTTAATTAACTAGACTATATATCACGTACTCGGACCAAACTTTTTGAATTAACGATTTCGTCTAAGAATCGTTCTTAGAAACTTAATCAAGTCTTAGAATTAAATGTCACGTTATTTTTTTTATCTTGATAATGTATCAAAACAAAAAATTGTAGTACTTATGGTTGATAAGTAAAATAAGTTAAATATGCTGAGGAGTTGTATTCTTTCATAGTTTGCATATGAGAATGCAAGATGTAAATAATATAATTCTAAACTAGCAAATGGTTGTGTGGTAAGCATATTTAATGGCATGGAATTAGATATAATTGGAATTTATTCTTACATTTGTATTTCTTATTTAGTTAGTGGTAATGCAAAGAAGAAATGAAAAGATAGATGATTTCTATTAAGCCAGTGGGAGCATATCTAAAAAGAAAATTAAAGATCGTATAGGCATATGTGAAAGATGTTTCCATAGCCTAGAACCGGACATTAAAAGAGGTTTTAATCCAAAGTATCTTTATAGCTTGAATGTCAAGGTTGTAAAGCTACTATGAATTATAAATCTTCTTTGATTGTGATTGGTACTACTTTATGGATTCTAGTGAAACATTAGTGAATGTGTTCGAGAATAGAATCTTAATCACAGTAGTGCGCTTGCGAAAGCGTGGAATGTTTTCAGTGTTAGCAAATGAAACAAAGGTTGTTGCGTCAACTAAAGACAATTTGTTTGGATACCTTCTAGACATATTTTGTATTTTAAGGATTATACCTAAATGATGTTAGGAATAAAATGTATATTCTTAAAGCTTGTAAAAGTACATTATGGTGTAGTCTTTATTATCTTGATATGGACAAAAAAATGTATTGCAAACATATTGTTAACCGTTATAACCATCCACTAAATTTTAAGATTACTCAAATAATCCAAATCAATTGTAGTTTCTACATGATTAGGTTTTCTAATAATAAGATGATGATTAGGTTGGTTTGATCAACTTATACATCTTATTTATTGGAATGGTAACCAAGTCATCCTTTGTTTGATAAAAGATTGAAACTATTAAGCTATTTGGATTAGTCCATGTTGATGTATTTAAAGCTATTTGTGAATAGGCTCGTATAGGAAAATGTATTAGTGCCTTATGATTAAATCATGAAGATAAAATACTTATGTACTATTTTGTTTGAGTATCCCAAATTTTGATATAGTATCAAAATTAACAAATGCCTGGTGTACCACAATTAAATGGGGTTTTCTTAGTGAAGAAACCGTGCTTTGTTGGACATAGTATAATTGTTTATTAGTTTTACTAATCATTATATTTATTTCTGGGTCATACTTTCCTCAATTTAATTTTATGTTGAATAGTAAATTCCTACTATTTCTAGAACTTTATATTTGATATAAGTTAGATAGCAACCAAGGATTAAATATGTTAATTTTGGTTTGTCCTACTTTTATTGAAAATTTTTTAAAGGACTAGTGGGAGGTTTGGTTAAAGGTAATTTTATAGTATATCCTAGTTTTGTAGGATATAATTTCTATTTAATGATCAATGTCTATTGATCTATTATATTGTAATCTTTCTTGAAGAAAAGGTTTTGTTCAAGAAGATGTTACTTTATAATAAAATAGAAATTGAGAAAGTATCCTCTAAAGTTATAAAATCGCCTAGACCAAAGTAATGAATCTATTCAATTAAGTCCGGAAAGTGTCATCACACAAGATCTTTTTAAATCTAGTAATGTATCGCATCCTTAAAAGGAATATATATGGATATCTTTTTGGGATGCACGAAAGTTATTTGTGTATTTGAGATAATGATCAATTGGTTGATCCTATGATTTACAAAGAAACGGTATATGTGATATCGACTCCAAGAAACTATATAATGTAAAGCATATTGAATAGACTCCATATACTTTAACTTAATCTGGATATTGATTTCCGAGATAAAGGTTGAAGTTAATGGAAAAAGGTTGGTGACCTTTTATAGCTAGATTGGTTTGTTAAAAGATATCATCAAATGCAAAAGTATTGGCTATGATAAAGTCTTTTTACCAATTATTGTGCTTTAGTCTCGTTGTATTATGCTAGTCATTATAGCACATCATATTACTATATTGATAATTCTGATCTATTGATACGAGTAATATGTGCATACTTGATAAGTCCACTTTTGGGTTTTTAAGTAAACTTCTTGGAATTGTTTTGTCCAATTCAAATGAGATTAAAGAGTTAGATTTCATTTAGAATATGGATGAACCTTATGATTGCAGAAGAATAGTAGGAGCGCATCCATTTTTTCTATAGCTGCAATAATTATGACTTGGATATCATGGTTGATGATATGCGTGTTGTGATATTAATTAAAGTCTAGTCATATTAAAAGTTCTCCATTTGGAACTTGTCGTTCGTATCTTGTGAGTTTGTAGCTATGGTAATAGTACAAATACATTACATGGCATGTTCTTTAGATTATACATAAAGTAATCTTGAAGGTGTTCAAGACACTCTTGTAGCATAGCAAATTCATGTTCAAGTTATAGTAACTTCATATTTGTTATACTATGTACAAGACTTGATATTGCATAAACTATGAAGTGTTACGAGTAGATATCAATCCAATCCAGGTTTGGGAATGGTGGATAAAATTAATATATATTCTTAAGTACTTGGAAAGCACGAAAGATATATTTTAGTTTATGGAGGAGGCAAATTCCGTAGAGACGGATTTACCAGTTCAGATTCTTAATCTGAATCCTATAATAGAATGTCTATGTTAGGGTTCACATTTATTTGTAGTGGGAGCTCAGTAAGTTAGAAAGGTTCTGAGAAAACTTTAGATTCCATTACCTAACTCATGTCTTTTGTGATATGTAATATTACGAAAGAAGTTGTTTGGATCGAGGAAATCATACGAGTTGGTTATGGTTCCTATTGTTAAGTTGTGATGCTTTTGTGTTACGACTATACGGAGCTACTGCAAAAGCTTTTGAAACCCAGGTCTCAATGTATGTCCAAACATTTAGAAAAGTGTTTTCATCTTCATGCGTTGTATATGTAGCCAATAATCATATTGAAATATGTCTTTGCAGAAAACAGCCACATCTCCTAATGTAGCTGACTCACTAACCGTAGCTATGAATCGGTCACAGGTAGGTCCTTTTTTTGAGAATATGGATATGTGATATCATGGTTTGTTGTACTAATACTATGTTGTATAGCATTAGTGCAAGTGGGAGATTGTTAGAGATATGCCATAATGCTACATATTTGGATGACATATATTGGGGCATTTTCACATTAACTTGTACATTATGGCATCTATGTTTGTCTATGTGCTTTCATATTGACATGATTAGGACATTCATATTCTTCTTCTTTACTTGTATGCATGCGTCCTTACTATTTTCATTAGAGGCATGTATTCTAAAAGCGTTTAAAATATGTTGGCGTATTTCCTTAATTTGATAAATACTTAAAGTATTCATAGTCCTTAGATTATTTGATAGAGACTTCAATAATCTATTACGGACTATCACATGTGTTGTTATCTTTGATTAACATATGGATGTTAATGATAAAGGATAGTGAGCCACGTGCTATAACAGCATAGGGCTGCGATAAACATACATGTGTGTGACTATTAGTTGAATAGTTCTCTGAATGTGACGTGAATAATAAATTACATGACTTTGGATTAATAATTTGTTATCTGTTGCGATTGTGCATGTAATCCTTAGACTTGAGACATTACGACTGTCATCTATATTAGGGTTTGATTCTAGCGTTTGGACAATGATAGTTTCGAC
The DNA here is from genome assembly GCA_037974665.1 of Ehretia macrophylla. Classification (NCBI taxonomy): domain Eukaryota; kingdom Viridiplantae; phylum Streptophyta; class Magnoliopsida; order Boraginales; family Ehretiaceae; genus Ehretia; species Ehretia macrophylla. Next base: position 75,132,548 of record CM075781.1, read on the forward strand.
AAACGAGATGAGATGTGTCTTCTCACAGTTTTATTCGTTCGGTATAGTGATTGACAGGTAGTGGTCAATATATGATCCATTAACCTCCGGCGTGAGGCGATGTTCTATGCGATCTAAGATTGGTTGTTTAATGAGGAAATCCTTGGCCAAGATATGAATGATGGAGAAAGGGTTTTTCATGTGTCATCTCTCATTACACCAATTAGATCTATGCATGATATCGAGTTTATGAACTTAATCGAATCATGATTCTTGTTCAACGGGACAATTAATGGAATGATTGAATTGTATGGTAATCGGCGACTACAAATAGGTTCATTACGTGATTACTTCATTGCCTTATAAATTGTCTTGATATGTTGTTAGACGTCACTCAAGACCTTAAGGGTGTTTCAAGAATTGAAGGAGAAATTCTTGAAACAAATCAAGAACCTGATTGACATTAAAGGTGCTTAATATTTCCTTAGTGCTATTTGGCTATGAACCTAGAAAGTCACACCATATTAGCAAGGAGATTAAGTCTTGCTTGGACTTGAATTATCTTCTCTAATAAATTATTAAGAGTTAATAATTGTAGTCTCAACCATTAAAAGTTAATGGGGCAAATTTGTAAGATATGGCAAAGTTTTGGGTACTTAGTACAAATAGGAAAAGTATGATTTCTTCCTATTGGTTGCCAACATGTTGATGTAGCAAAGTATTAGCCAATAAACACAAAGAACTAAGATCAAAATCCTAGCCATCCATCTATTAATCCAATGATTAAAATTTGATCAACAATTGTAGGCTTTATTTAAGAGTTAAATAATAGCAACTTGTCTTGTGAAGACAACTTGCAAGACAAATGTATTTGTGTGTGTTGTGTTTCACGGAAAAACCAAAGCAAAAGAAGACAAAGTTATATCTTCAATGTCTTGTGTTTTGCATGAATCAAGGAAAAGGGAAAGACAAGAAAAAGTCTTGTCTCTTGATCTTGTGTCTTCTCGGTCAAAGCAAGAGAAAGAAGACAAAGACTTCTTCAATCCTTATGCATATACACGACCAATTGAAGCAAAATAGGAGAGAGAAAATTCTGCTCATTTTCTCATGCTTATACATGGCTAAGTAAGTGAAGTAAAAAAGGCTTTTGGTCTTCTTCTTGATTCTGAAAATTCAGCAACACATACATACACCATAGATGATTATAAGAACACAATTGTTTGTTCTTCAGTTTGGTTTGTCATGTTGGATTAAATTGAGACTAAGAAAGTTATCTAAACTAAGTGTAGTTTTAAGTAATCTTTCAAGATAAGAGAAGTATTCTTGTTCATGAATCTTCCAAGGAGTTTGCTAGCACTACAACTCAAGGAGGAAGAAAGGCTTCTTCAAATTGCTAGGTGGACAATCTAAGACTTCTACATTTGTGGAAGGTTCAAGGAGTTCTCAAAGCTTCACCAAATGATTCTAACATTTGGTTTTCAAGAGGTTTTGTTCTCTTCTTGTATTACCTTTGGTTTGAGATGTATATTGCATAAATATCAAGTATTGGGATTGACTACACATATGAATGTCATATATGCTATGAAAAATTGTATTTCATGCTATCTTCCGCTGTAAAATTTTTATTTTATATGTGCAATCCCGGATATCGTTCCTTCAGTTACGGCCTTAGCCTGTTCGTGGGCGGTCTTAGTTTGGACATTACTACATTGTCCTCGTGGATTTTCCATGGTTTGAGACAGGAGTTTTCCTTCATCTCTCCTGCTTATATTTTGGGCCAACTGCCCAATTTGTCCTTCAAGTTTAACAATGGACTGTTGCTGAACTTGGACTAATTGTAAGAGTTTATCAAACTTGTCATTAGATGATGACTGGGCAGGAAGAAGAGATGAAAAGTTGTTACGTTGTGTTTGGAACGGATCTTTTTGGACTTGGTAAAAACCAGGAAGGTTAGAATTTTGAGGCCTTTGATATTGCTACTGAGGGAAACGAGGCTCAAAATTTTCTTGTTGTTCTGATATTGTTGTTGAGGAAACTGAGTCTCATGATTCCCTTGTCGCCATGAAAATGCGGGATTGTCTCGCCAGCCAAGATTATACGTGTTAGAATACGGATTGCAATTCCTTGTATATCCTTGAGCGGTACAGACTTGTTCTTGCATGAATTCAGGAAATTTTGAACCAATTGGACAATCCAGAGTAGAGCGATCCACTGCAGAACATATGGTACAAACTTCCGTGATTTGAGGAGCTGAAGAAGAAAAAGAACCTAGAGAGATGAATTTTTCTAATTGTTGTGCTAGGGTATCTACTTTGTCAGTCAATTCGGAATTAGAGCTAGAGTTAACTTCAAACAATGCCCTCTTTTGGGGATTATGGGTGCTCTTATTCTCTCTGTCATCAGCAGTGTTTTGGAGAGAGTTTTCAGCAATATTTTCTATTCTTTTCCAAGCTTCATCCGCTGTGAGGTTATAAAAACCTCCATTGTTCATTGCATTAACTATCATCTTATTATGATGCGTAAGACCTTTGAAGAAATAATGCAAGAGTTCGGGACAATCAAACCCATGATGAGGACACAGATTCTTAAGATCGTTAAACTTTTCCCACAATTCATGAAATGACTCTAAGTCTGACTGTGCAAATGTCATGATGTCTGTTAGCAGAGTAGTAGTCTTAGCCATTGGGAAGAACCTATGTAAAAATTTCTGAATAAGTTCTCCCCAAGAAGTGATCACTACTGCTTCTAGATGATTTAGCCACTGTTTGGCTTTATCTTTCAATGAAAAGGGAAATAGATACAGGTGAATACTTTCACGGCTCACATTAAGAATGTGAAGCGTCGTGCATGCTTCAATGAATTGCACGATGTGAGCGTGAGGATTTTCATTGATTTTTCCATAGAAGGAAGGAAGCATTGAAATAGTCCTTGTTTTGAGCTCAAAATTTATATTACCAAGAGCCAGTGAGGCTACGACAAATTCAGGGTCAAAATCACCCGGTGAAAAATGTTGACGTAAAGTCATCAGTTGGTTCACAGGTTGATTAACAGGCTAAGCTATAGGAAAAGGCGGGATGTTTACTTCTTGTTCAGCCATCGGGACTTGAACTCTTATTCGCGGAGTTTTCTGGGACTCGGGATCAAAATGGGCGAGTTCAGGATTTAAGGAACGACGCCTGTGCATGCAAAATAAACTAAAGCTAATTACAATAAGTAACTACAGAAAATAAACTAAGTACTTAAAATAAAGACAGAAAATAAGCTAAGTATATGTGTAAGCTATTTTAACAAAGCATAATAAAAATAGTTTATTTGCAAATATAATACAGACAATATACAAAATTTATAAACTTTAATACGAAATGAAACTATATGCAATATATTTCTAGTATACTTTACAAGTAGCAATAAAATTTATACAATTTAAAACGAATATAAACAATATAGACAATAATTATAACACTTAAAACAAGTTCACAAATAATTCAAAAACTAAACTAGGCCATGCTTCTTTGGCAACGGCGCCAAAAACTTGATCGCTACTTGGTGTGTGTTATAAATATGTGCAAAATAACCAAGTTTTAATAACCCGCAAGTGCACGGATCTTGTAGTGTATTGTGCAAAGAGTGCGGAATCGTATCCACAGGGAAGCTCGTTAGTTAGTTAGTGTAATGTGTGAAAGTGTTTAAAGCGGTAAGTGACAGTTTGAAATGACGTTTGAGTAACGGGTAAAAATGTAAACTAAAAACTAAGGTTTTGGTTTAGCTAAGTACGGAAGAATTTCTAGGGATCAAATATGTAAATAAGGCAATTAATGTAGACTCAGCATCTGGATTCTTAAATTCTATACAAGAGGTTTAAACTACAAGCATTAACCTAGTCAATTATCTTAGTCTATTAAAATCCCGATTACTAACTCTGATGTAGGCGCTGTTCCATCTACGAGCGTATAGCCATAGTATGGATCTGTCCTTGTAACTTGGTGTAAAAGGTTTGTTTCAACATAAGTAATCAATATCTCCTTATTAGTCTAGAAACTATGGTCTACTTAAAAGAATTACCTATAGTTTCTTAGAATCTATGATAATAGATTCACAATTAAAACACGGATATATGGCACGGAAGTAAAGCAATCATAACATCTACTAAAAGCATTATGTATGAAAGACAATGCTAAATTAATACAAGCCATATATTGCATTAAAACTAAATTATCCGAATCCGAGACCATATATTAAAATACCATTATTTACAATATCCTACCCTAGATAAGAATTTTACTCAGACATAATAAATACGAGTTTATACAAATAAAAGAGAGTCAAGAAAGGCTCCCTGGTATTGACGAACGCGTATTTCTGAACTCCAGGTCTGAACAGAAATTCTATAGCTATTCGGGCAGAGCTTCCCCCCGAATAAGAGCTATTTTTAGCCAAAGGCCCAAAAATGAACGTTAGGATGTCCGCTGTGCAGTAGCTATTCAGGAAGAATGCCCCTGAATAAGAGCCACTTGGCAGGACTTCCTCCGTATATAGCTATTTAGGCAAAATCCTAAATAAGAACTATAAAAATAACTTGACAAAAATTGAAAATATTGAAAAATTATTCCAAAGCTCTCAAAAATTGTAAGAAAAAATGAAGAGGGGAGGGGGCTATTTATAGGAAAACTTGGCTACTATTCAAGTGGCTACTTTTCACTCAGCTACTATTCATGTATTCTGCACGCGGTTTTACTCTTCATGCATTGACCACTACTATTCATGCATTGACCGTTATTATTCACGCGTTGACCGAAAAGTTGACCAATGCTATTCCAAGGTTATTTGGCATCCTGAGTCCGTTTTCGCACTTCGTTTGGCCAAATTCTTACTCTACGGGCTTCAATTCTTGGTCATCACTTGAGTTTGTCTTTGACTTTGACCAGTTCGTTGACCGCAGCATCTTCGGGCGTTTTTCACTGTTTTGACCCTCTAAACAATAGAATTTGGCTAAAATCACGCAACGCTTAGGACTAAAGTCCTATGTTTTGCTCAGAAGGCTGTTTCTACCCAAAAAACTGATATGATTTGCTAAAAACGGACATGGGTCACTATTTGAGATTATTTGGGTCAATGTTCCGAGTCCGATTACGTGTTAGTTTTAGCCAAATTTTTTCTCTATGAGCTTCATTCTTCAACCGCTTCTCGTGCTTCCCCATTCTTAACTTTTTGACTTGTAATTTGGATCGTTTTGGGTCTGATTTTTCACTTTTTGGGATCATCCTACATTGCATCGAAAATATCAAAGTATTGCAATATTTCTCAAATTAAGATGCAAATATAATACAAATACTAAGGTTTGAGTGCTGTAAATATAGCCACATTATAAACTCTGACCTCTTTCACTACACGAGTGCACACCTTGAATCAGTAACAGAGCTACTCTTAAGATTATGGAGGCTGCAGCCCCCACTTAGCTCAAATTTTATCAGAAAATGTATGTATTTTAAAGGTATTTTTAGATTGAAAAATTAATTCAGTCTCCACTGAAAATAAATTATCTATATATAAGTGTTTAATTTTATGATTTTAACCCTATTAAAAAAATTATGACTCTGCTCCTATCCTGAATTTGAGTATTTGGGTCCGCCAGTGACCATATGGTTGCTTTATTGTTAGGACAAACTTTGCCATTGACCACCCCACTTGAGAATAAGAAGGAAAAAGAAATGTTAAACTTGTTTTTTGTTACAAGAAGAGTTAGGTAAAAATATGGTCTTTTAAAAGAAATTAAAATTCTTTTAAAAAATAGGGACTAAATTGGTTAATTTTGAACAATATTATAAACAAATTTCAATTTTTTAGAAAAAATATGGACTAAATTGACTAATTTTGAACAATAACAACAAATTTGAAATTTTTGAAAAATAACAGGGATTAAATTAACTGATTTTGAAAAATAAGAACAAATTTAAAATTTAATAAATACAACAGAGAAATTTGTACAAATAGTCCCTATTTGACGGTAAGGATAAATTAATTTTTTTTTAAAAATAATAGGGATGAAATTAAAATTTTTGAGAAAATAATAGGGATGAAATTGAGAACTTTTAAACAATAGGAATACAATTAAAACTCTTTGAAAACAATATGGACAACATTAAAAAATAGAGACGAAATTAAAACTCCTAAGAAATCTCCCATTTTTTACATGTAAACTCCAATTGGGCCTTAACTTTCTTTTGATCCATATTCATTGTTGATGACTCCATATTCATCACTCTCACATGTTATTTAGATTTTCTTTTGCACCTTAGCTTCTACCATGCTGGCCCAGTAGCTCTTCCCCATGCACCTCAGATCGATCAACCATGCATCTCCCTGTGCACCCCAAATAAACCATGCATCTTAGCTACTGCCATGCTAGCTCCAGTAGCTTTTTCCTATGCACTTGAGATCAATCTTGCCGTAAAATAACTAGTTGGTGCAAAATGTTTTCAGGAAAAAATATTTTCTGGTGTTTGGTTGTCACACTGGAATGGGTGAACAAAGGACATGAAAACATTTCACTCTTTTTACCTAAACATTTTCTGGTCCATTTTCCAGTGTTACCAAAATACTGAAAAATTTGGAAAACATTTTTCAGAAAAATATTTTACGGCAAACAAACAGAGCCCAAATCGCAGGAAGAATCATAAAAGTATATATGCACATATACATAACCAAATACATATCATAGGCACGAACAAATGATATTGAAAAACTAATATCTAGAATGAGAAAGAATAAAACATACAGTTTAGAATTTTGATGTTGAATCCAATCAGGAATAGGCCCAGTGAGGAAGTTACTTGTCAGATACCTGATCAAAATATCGAAGTCCAAAGAAAAGATATTTAAGAATCTTGTAAGAGCTAGTAAAAAGAACAGGACAAGCTATAAAAGAGAATCGAAAATGTGAAAGTTATCTTCATATGCTTGACTTGGTCACTCCCCCAGTTAATCATTCAATTCATGACCATAATCTAGGATTATACGTAGATCTCTAGACATCATCCATTGTGTAGTTTACACAATTAGTTGTTGCGCTCTTAATCTAAAATGAAATCAATGTAGATATTCTTTAGATTGATGAAATTCTAGAGTTACATACTAGCATTAGTTAGATATTCTTGCAAAATATCATTATATGATGTTTTCTAAACAAACTGAAAGGAAAACTTCCAATGTATAGCTTACACATTCTCCAGTTTATATAAGCCTCCGAACTCTGGGATACTTTCATTCAATTTGTTAAAACTGAGATCCCTGCAACAGATATTCAGTCAAATTGGTGATCACTAAGAATCTTCCATCAGATGATCGATAAATTAGCTAAATAATGAAATATAGAAAGTCAAAATCCAAAATGCAAAAACAAGTCTATGATGAGCCAAAACAAAATCTAGCATAGTGATTACTTCATTATATTTACCTCTACATCTCCATCCTACCACTGTGTATATGCATTACACTGGCGCTCATGCGAAACCATTTCTTGTTATTATAGAACAAAATTACATAAAATACAAAGGAAATTTGGCAACTTATGCTTCTGCATCCTTATCACTTCCTAAAACCAATTGGTGCGAGGAGTAGTCCAGAATCTTATATGAGTTTCATTTCATCCCCTGAGGATCATATAATGATGCCCTTAAGAATCCATTGATATAAGTCACTCGATTTACAATTATTTTCTCTATCCTCTCTTCCAACCCTTTCTCTCGCGAATCTAAACATAGTGTAAACCACTGCCCTGTTGCTCATCCTTTATGCATTATACAATTGTCTAGAGCATCTAATAGTATTATAGGATTTCTTCTAACACCAAAAAGATATGGTGACTAAATTTGACAAAACAATTGAAGAAAGAGTCAATTATGCTTTGATGACCTTCCCGTATGTTTTGGTATGTGGTGTTGTTTGTTAATGAAGAGACTAGTAACCCTTAGAAAAGCCATGAAGAAATTGATTCAGTCACAAATTACTTTGAGAATAAACTTGAAGGTCTTTGAAAAACTATACGAAAATTGTTAAACTAGCACTTACAGAATAAGTAATTTTGACATGTTTGATATATTAGTCGGTATCGTCCCAGATATGTTACAGCTCCTAAGCATCCTGCAATATAATCTCAAACCAATATTTCTTGAAATGAATCATGCAAGTTTGTGGCTAAATTTTTTACAGATAAGACTTACAATCGTTGCCTCCCAACCATATCTCCTAGCTGCGGGAAATGAGAACTTTCTCCATTTAAGTCACTAATCCTTCTGCCCATTGAATACTTGAAAGTAAGTATATTTATTTACCCAAATTTTTGTACCCTAATCAAATAATGCAAGAAAAGCCACCACTCAATTCTCGGGGGTGAGGAGTTGGGGGGGCAAGGGGGAAGGGGGAGGGGGGAGGGGGAGGGAGAAAAACAAATGTTTCTTGCTTTGGATGCAATAGGTCCGAGTTCGATTTTTCAAGACGGAAAAAAAAAATAATGCAATAAAAGTGTAACTCAGAGCTCTGTCAGATTTTTCAAGAGGGATATGCTAGCGGGTATAGGCCCTTCGAAACCACTACCTTGAATTTCTCTGTTGGCAAATCATATTAAGGGGTTAAAAATGAGGTTGTAAAACTCAAGAAAAATGTAAAGGTGTTGTTTAAGTTATTGACAAGAGGCTAACAATCTTTGGAGGCTTGTCAATCCTTGGAAATCAGGCAGTTTCCCAACAAAGTTGTTGCTGCTTAATCTACTGTTTCACCAAAAATAAAAAATCATACAAGACTTTCTAAACCACAACATAGTAAAATGTGGAAGTACTTCAAGTATAGTATCAGAAAAGGTATTCGCTATACTCAGCTCAGTTAATTTCATTAGATGAGAGAGTTTGGACGGCAACACACCAGACAGATTGTTTGTACTGAGAACACTGTAGTAACCAAGAAGGGAAAGGTTATTGAATATTCTAAACATAAGAAGCTTTTATGTGTCATAGCTAGATATAACATATAAATCAGAAGCATGAGAGACTAAAATAGCCTCACAGGAGCTCTAAGTTGGTCAACTTCCCGAGGCTCGCAGGAACATGTCCAGAAAACATGTTGGTCTCCGGGGTCCTAAAACAAAATTTCCTTCAGAACCATAATAGATTACAAAAACATCAAAAAGCATTCTATTGCTACAAGTTGTGTAACTTTTTCATTGACACAGAGAGGGGGAAAGAGAGTGAAATACAGATATGTGAGAGTTGATATATCTCCCAAGTATTCTGGGATTAGTCCTGATAAGCGATTCCTCCCTACAGCCCTGCAGCATTCTCTTGGTCAATCCTGAGAATTTGACAGGCTCGTGTAGCACTTATTTTAATCAGAACCAGAGAAAATAGCTTACAGAATCTGTAACTTGGTAGAAGCCCACTGGTGGGGAAGAGTGCCCTTAAGGTAGTTGGCACAAAGATCACTATGAAAGTAAATATCCTCATGTAAGTTGAAAGAATGAATAGAATTTAATCTGCTGGACAGAAAACAACAATGAATTTGGTGTTTTTGTTTACATGTATATGATGTAAGGAAGCTTTGCTAGCGATGGTGGTAAGACGCCAGCAAGATCTTGCCATCTAAGAATTCTACATGTCAAAAAGAGAAGGAATATTAGAAACCCGGATGTTGCTAAATACAAGCTCCAATGGTTCATTTTCAGTGAGCAATTCAACCATCATGTACAAAGTGAGGTATGTTAGAATATAAAATTGCTCAAATAAAAAAATCATAAACTTTAAGACTATCATGTAAAATCGTGGACTACTTCTCTTGTTAACAATTGATTTCGAATGGAACACCACGTTTCTTAATACTAGTCATCCGCCACAAGTTGCACCTACCATCTGGCAAGAAAATCAATTGGACTGAGCTTAAATCTTCTTTTGCACCTTAGCTTCTACCATGCTGGCCCAGTAGCTCTTCATCACTCTCACATTTTATTTAAATCTTCTTTTGCACCTTAGCTTCTACCATGCTAGCCCAGTAGTTCTTCCCCATGCACCTCAGAACGATCAACCATGCATCTCCCTGTGCACCCCAAATGAACCATGCATCTTAGCTACTGCAGTGCTAGCTCCAATAGCTCTTTCCTATGCACTTGAGATCAATCTTGAGGCTTCGCGATCTTACTTTCGTACGAGCCCACTTAGAATCACCCAGATCAACCAAGTCTTACTCCATCGCATTACTGTAACCTCATACAACTTTGAGAGTATAGCCCAATAATTATGTTTATCGTGACCCTACTCCATCATCTGAGCCCCGTTGCCTAGCTCCCCCGAGAGTCCATCACGATAGTCTACCATAATTCTTCGAGAGTCCGGGCCAAGATCGTCAAACGATCGACTCTGATACCAATTTGTTATGGTGAATTCTGAGAATCCGAGAACAAATGAGCCTCAACACACATGTGTAGAACTCAACTATTGACCTAAAAGTTTAAGCTATTGAATCTTGAGCCTATACATATTTATTAATAGCTTATTATTCTCCTAATCTTTCCATGTGGGAAAAATCATTCTCTTTGCTCTTTAATTCATCATGTGAAACTCCTAACAATAAATATAAGTACTTCTAAACACTCCGTAAGTAAGTTCCTAATCTTAATAGGCTAACATTTTCTTAGGATTTATAATTACCATTAAGGTTCACTGGATCAGAGCTTTTATTTTTTCAAATCACATCTTTTATTTCCTTTCGGACTTTCAAAAGTAAATAACTAACTAAAAATTATTGGTAATTATAGTAAATTTGAAGGTGAAGTCTTTCAAATTTTTCTCTAGCATCGATTAACATCACCAAAAGTCTTAAGTCTTAAGACCATAGAAACAAGTCCCAATTGGAAAGTTTATGACCCTAATTCCCCAATGACACCAAGAAATAAGTTACTAGTTGTTGTTGCTAAAACTTAGTTCTTACATTAAAATTTTGAGTTTTGAGAATGTGGAAACCACTCCTAAGCCACAAAAGAGATCATGAAGCAACTTGCACAACTTCAAGCAATGAATCTCCCTCAATCCTTGCTTTAAGGTACATATGATAGAACCAAGAGAGAAAGAGTTCTATTAGAATTTCTGTATTTAGTAAGTTCTATCTTCTTTCTTAACTAGTTTTAGGGTTAGTACCTATTTTGGTCCCCTATTTTTGACCTTATTGACGAAGTGGTCCCTTTATTCAAAAGTGATACGTTTCAGTCCTTTATCTTTTGTCCATGTAACACCAATCCTTTTTAATAATTTCGTTAAAAAATTAACGAAATAATCACTTGAAACTCACGTGATACTAAAAATTCCAAAATTTTAAGAGTAAAAATTGATACATTTAAGTCCTTTATCTTTTGTTCGAGTGACACCGTAAGTCCTTTCTTAACGAGATCACTGAAAAGGATTAACGGTGTCACTTGGACAAAAAATAAGAGACTAAAATGTATCACTTTTGAAGATAAGGGACTATTTTGTCAATGAAGTCAAAGATAGAGGACCAAAATGGGTATTAAGATAAGGATTAGTATATGTTTTTAGGCATTCGTCACTCTTGCCACCAGTAGCCATAGTATAATTTTAAGATGAAGATTAGTATACTTTCGGTAGGTAATATTTATAAAACCATGATTGACAAATCTCCATAAATAAATTTTTGAGTTGCAATCCTATATTCTGAGGAAATGAATGCGAGGAATCGAAACAAATTGAGTTGTTCATAATCATCAGATATACCAATATTAATACAAAGGATAGTTTGTATCCATTTGTTGAAGGAAATTGCATGAAATTAGATAAATATGGAAAAGAATTATCTTTCATTCTTCGGAATAGATTAACAAAACCCGTGTCCTTTAGGAGATTTCTTTTCTTGATATTTACAAACCATAATTGTATGTCAACATTTACACTCGTCTGTATATGAAAATTAGACACAATTATTTTGATGTTAACTCTATTTTCATTATTGTCAAAATTTACTTTTTGCAATCACAAAATGAACAACTTCCAAATAATACTTCCATTCATACTAACTTAAATTTATCTAATGGACAATGATTTCTCATATCAAGATGTAGAAGGTGAAATACCTAAACAAATTGGGGATCTTACAAATTTGACAAAACTATAAGGACGCCTAAACCCTTTTTCTAGAATATATATCATCTTTTTTTTTTTCATTCTTCAATCAACACGATTATTGGGCAGTCAGTAGTCGTAGTGTCATTACTTCACACTTCGAAGTGCATTTCTAGGTTTCCAAAGCTTCACTTCGGATGAAATCAACAATATTATAAGGTGGGAAAATGATGCCTATGATGATTAACTAATGCCATTGATCTCAACAGTTGCATTAGAAAGAAAACACAAAAGATTAAAAAATGACTGTCACAATTTCATCAAGATAGGGATAACTGAAAAGATAATGAATAAAAACTCCATACTACTATTCCTTATTATCAATTACAAGTACCCTATATCTAATTTAAGTGTCCTCTTAAAAGATTTTGACACATGATTTATAAAAATAGATTACATACTAAATCAATTGAAAAAAATATTGTAATCTTTTAGCATCTATGATATTACTAGGTGTTCATGAGTACACTTTTATACTGTTATGTTTGGGTTTATCTTTATTTTTGCTCTCAATAACTTTTCCTTTTTCCCTCGTTTTTTGCCATTCTTTTCAATCCATCTTTTCCTTTTCTTTTCTCTATGTTCTCACTTGCTTGTCATGGTGCAAAACCCTTCATTGTTAGCTTTTATTAGGGCTTCTATTTTAATTTCTTTATCTTTTTTTCTTTCTTTAATTCTTCTGCATTTTATTTAGTTATATGCTAAAAGAGGACAAATGATAATATAACATATTTTCCATTTCATTTTTGGTGAACATTTCCGATATATAGAATAGTTTATTTATGTATTGCAATGACTTTAATGATCTAGAAGTATCTTGATATCAAAGAACAAAGAAGATTGGGAATAGAGGACAACTTCTATTACACAATAAATTAAAGTAATGTATTTGAAAACAAGTATATGAAAGAGTATTAGAATCTCCAAGTAAAATTAAAAAATTAAAGAATTCATAAACATCTATGTTGGATTGATTATATTGTTTGATACAACCTTTATAGTGAAGAATAGTCAATCATCATTGACGGTTATTCAAACTTATTTATCTATCATTTCGTTGAGGAACCACATGTCTTTGATGATTTACAGCAATGACAAAAGCAACTTGAGAGTTGTCAATATAATTGTTGATAGTTACACTCGCCTTTACCTTACAATGAATCATATGGTTAGCCACTATTGAAAGTAATTTATGTAAACAACAATATACAGAAAAATATTATTAAAGGAGAATGGTTAAAAAGAACTAGAAATAAAATCATATTTAATTGTGCAATACATATTGTTATTATGATTTGTAGGTGAAATCAAAAATAAGTTAAAATTCAAAAACTTTCTCAAAACGACAAGCAAAGAATCTTTAGCAATGAAATGAGACCTAGACCATAGGCCCTTGGTTCTAGTGGTATGTTCCTCATTCTAAGTGCGAGAGGTCGCGATCTTATCGTTGACATCCTTTGCTGTGTATTATACGGCTTAGGCCTTCCTAAAAGAAAAAAAAAAAGAAATGGGACTTAGAGACTAGAAACAAATAAAGAAAAAAGATATGAAATAGAGTAGGCTAGTTAAATGAGAAGTGACTTATTCCCATGGTTAGTGGAACTCTTGCTTTTTATTTTTTATTTTTTTGGTGGTAATATCAAACAGTTTAGATGCATTAGACTCTTGATATTAACCAACATTATGTCTCTTCATATTATTTTCAAGCTCCTTCTACCAAATAAAATAACTTGTTTCTTTCACACATTTACCTCATCAAATTATTTATTTTAGAATCCATTTTTGCATTCAGCTTGAAAATAATTTTGCAGTACCTAGTAATTATTGCAAAGGAATAGGATCAAGTTTTTGCCACAACAATTACATTTATATTTTATATTGTTATACACCTTCCCTTTTGAAGATGTTATGAATTTCATATTTTCTTTCCAAAAGTTAAAGAAAATTTTATTACCTTAGCTATTATTATTATTTCTTAAATAAAGAAAACACAATTTTTTTTTTTTTTACTGATCGACTAAAGGAGTGTGGGTTAAAAGTAATAACAACAACAATGGCTTAAAAAGAAAAAAAATAGTAATACTAATAATAATGACGATGATGATGATGATAGTAATAATAAAGATAATAATAGTAATAATATATTAACTGATGTTATCTTATTTCTAGCTTATCTTACATTGATGGAAAAAAGTAATTTTAGAGCCTGAACTTGGTCCAATATGGACTTAAGAGCCTGAACTTCAAAACTTTTAATTGAATGACTCACATTTTTGGAAAAAAGGGTACTTTACACACTTTTTACCACAAATAATTGAGTTAATATTACTTTACTCCCACAATGTATGTAATATATTATTTTGCCCCAAACGTTTATTGTATATCACTTAACCTCCTTCCATGATTTAGTCAACAAAAATATCCTTTTTACTTATCTAAATATACACAATACGCAAAAAAATTCCTTCTTTTTACTAATAATTCAAATGTATTAAGTGAAACACAATAAATATTAGAGGACAAAATGTTATACTTTATACAATAAAAGGAAAAAGTGTTGTAATGTAAGGTCAATATAATATTAGAGGACAAAATGTTATACTTTATACAATAAAAGGGTAAAGTGTTGTAATGTGAGGACAATATTAGTTTACCCTCTCAATGTATATATAATTTAACATTTTGCTCAAATGTTTATTTTATATCACTTAACCCCTCTGTGTTTTAGTTGACAGAAATGTTTATTATTGTCATTATAAGATATACAAATATACAAAAATATCCCTTATTTTTTCTTAATAAAAGAAAAAAGAGCTAAGTGACACAAAATAAACATGAGAGGAAACAATTTTATATATATAAAGGAATTAAAATCATTTAACCTAAAAAAGAATATAAATAATAAGGAAAAGAATATTATACTATTTATACAAAAGGCATAGTTTTCTTGAAATCTTATTTCTTGTCTAAAATTTTATACTGGTTATACAGAAAGGGCAAAGTGATAGTAACATTTTGTTTGAAATTTTATGTCTTGTCTAAAGTTTTTAAATTTGCTATTGTTAATAATTACAAGGGATATTTTAGTTAACTAAACCAATTAATTAAGTTACAATATAGAAAATGAATCTTAGGAGAATAATTTTGTATTGTATGTATGTTGTGGCTATGCAAAATATCTTTTTTTTTTCCAAAAAATTGTGCCCTTTCATTAAAAGTTTTAAAGTTCGGACCCTTAGTTTATATTTCATATTGAATTATGTTCAGACCCTAAAATTTCCTTTTTCCCGATATAGAAAGCAATATTTTTCTGCTTGTGACTACATGAATATAGTTAAAAATTTTGAATGCATAATTCAAAAGAACGCATGAAATTAAAATTCACATCCTTGTAATAATACTTTTAGCGAAAAGCATGTCCCAATGCTTAAAACATTTTACCACAAAAGAAAAAAGGAACGAAAAAAAAAAACAATTCCTTTTTCTTTTTTTCTTCAAAGAAAAAAAAAAGTCCATTATTATGGCCCAAGGGTAGAGGATATAATACCCGTTTCTCATCGATACTCACTACTTGGTAACGAATAAAACAAATAGGACGTCTAGAGATGAGCAAATAACACTCAGTAAAGCACGAAGTGTCGGAATAGAATGATGGCCAAAAAGGACGAAGTGCTGCGCTAACAATAATAAGGACAAATATAAAAACCATGAATAATAGAATGAGAATATAACTGGAACTATATTTTTTAGGAGCATAATAAGCAAGGATCATTGTACCTGTGTTGGACTATGTCCCGTATTTGTGAATTGTACACTTATAACTCTAACACTTAGAATCTTCTTAAATATGGTAATGTTACTTATAAATGAATCTCTTGGTGTTTTTATTAATTGCAGTGAGTGGTAAAAACATGATAGGTGGTGAGGCATTATAATAGTGTACTTCTAACGTGTTCATCATATAATAAAAATATTATCCTGCTACCCTTGAACGTAAAGTTTGAGTCTGAACAATATAAAATATATGTATCAATTTCTCAATACCATTTATCTTTGTTCCCAATCATATTTTCACACATAATATCACCCTCGATCCCAACCGTCCAACTCTATGGTGGAGCCTTAACGAGATTTACCAAGGTTCAGTGAAAAAAATAAGGATATTTACCAAGTTAAAAGTAGCTTGAAATAACCCCATGAAGTTCTTTGAGTTCCATGAAGCCCACAATTACATTGGCCCTGTCTCTATCCCACCTACATGTTAAGACTATTGTTCCGCGATGTAATGTAGTCTTGTGCCCCTTTCACCAAGTGATTCCTCTTTCTTTGTTCTATTTTCTTTCTTCAATCTTCTTCCTTTGTGAAAATTCTTGAAAAAATATTGTATTGACACTGGCACACGGACAAGAACATGGTAGATAAAAATTCTTCAAAAAATAGGACAAGAAGCATACAACACATTGTTAAGTTATCACCTCATCTAAAAGTTTAAGCTATTAGAGAAGAATTTATTGTATTACTTATTATATTCAATAAGTCCCTACAAGTAAATGTGAAGTTAGTTTTTGAGCCTTGTACTTGGACAGTTTAAATATTTTTAAATTGGTTGTAGTGAATTTTGAACCTGGGACCTTTTGATATCATGTTATATTACTACCTCATTTAAAAGTTTAACCTGTTAGAGAGAGATTTATTGTATTATTTATTATATTTAACATACATCAATTACAATTATGTAAAAATATTTTTGTTCAATAAATATAGAAAATACCATTTGAAGGTTTCAAATTTAAGTAAAGACGGAAATATTTTCAGAATGAAATAACTACCATGTTGAAGTCTTCACATCTTAAGTGCGTAATTTATCTTGATATATACATTTTATAGATATCTAATGCAAATACTAGGTCAATAATTAAGATTAATAAAATTTACGTATCATTACAATTGGAATTAATCTCAGATTACGTGATGGAAGTAATTTAATCTCTAAAACTTTTAATTTGAGGCATGTCCAACAAATTAAAAAATATGTGATAACCAGGTGAGGTTTCACCGGTTTAATTTGCTTGCATCCCCTCCCCTTTCCTCGTAGCATGGAAGGATTATTCAACCATGTTTAACTGATTATTGTTCCTCTTCTCCATTTTTTGTAACATTTCTAGACTTGATTTTTCTCGTTCTCTTTCACTATAAAAAACATTGAATTTTGCTTTGGGCCGTCGTCATCCCGTCATTAATATGGCGACGGCTTGATGAAGGGAAAGGTTGACGCTAATTTTGTGACAGAACAGTGACGACATAGTGTGAGACGAAAAAAACAGTCACTAAGCTGTTACTAACAGTAACGGCATACTTCGTTGTCTCCAAAATTAGAGACAGGAGCACATCCCGTCTCCAAAATTGGAGACGGCATACTTACTCGTCTCCAAAATTGGAGACGGGTTGGTGACGAACAATCATTTTCGTCACCTTGTATACATAAAAAATCTAAAAAAAAATTTCTAAAAATATTATTAATGATATAACGCTAATAAGGTATAAAAATATAGTTTCTAAAAAAATTATTAATAAAAAAGTCTAATAATACATAAATAAATTATTTTTTACAAAATAATTTTAATAAATTTAACAAAAGAAATTTTATTTTATATTTAATATTGTACTATAATTTTTTTAAAAAAATTGTTTATAAAAAGTTTTAAAATATTTTTAAAAAAAAGTTTTAAAAGAAAATATGTTAAAAAAAGTTCTAAAATTTTTTTGGAGACAGTCCTGTATGACTCGTTTGGCCCGTCACCAATTTTGGGGATGGACCTACATGGCCCGTCTCCACCAATTTTTTTTATTTAAAAAAATAAAAATAAAATAAAGGACTTCAGCCCCATTGGGGCTGATTTAATTTCGAAAACAAAACCCCACCCGCACGTTCCTTGTTGTCCTCCACCCTACTGCATCTTTGTTCCCTTAAACCATCCGCGTGAAGGCAAAGAAGAAAAAAAGGAGAAGAAAATGGGAGATCATGCAGCGAGAGGAGAAGATTTTGAGAAGAAAGTCGAGAATAAGCTTCAAAGATCGGGACTTTTCGGCTCTAAATACGAAGTCACTGCCGATTTATATGACAAAGTCGCCAATTCCTTCAATCTCGCCAAATCTTGTATTCACATTTTAATCCCTTACTCTACCCATCTAACTTAATTGTTTGTTAACTTTTCTTTATTCGATTCAAAAATCAGATTTAAAAAAAAAATTAATGCTAATGCGAGGGTTTTTCTTCATGATAATTTGAAAATTAATTATTGATCAATAATTTGCTGGTGAGCTGTTAATTCTGAATGAAAATTGAGTGATCGTGATTCGAGGAACATCTTTGTGTCATTAATCGACTGATACTGTGTCGGTTTTGACCAGCTCCAATTTACAGTTGTTGACTCTACAAAAGGTATTACGATGTTTCTATATATATGCATATATTCGTCTGAAAAAATTTATGTTAATGATATTAATTTATTTGTTTAATGATTTTTTTTGTTGATATTATTATGTTAATGAGATTAATTTATATTTTTAATGATTCTTTTGTGTTGATATTTTTGTTTCTTAATTATATTATAAATCCCTTTGTTTTTCTAATCCCTGTCATTAGCACTATTGTACACTCGAGATAAGCTAACTCTCCAAAACTTTTGCCTTCCCTTGCTTTTTCTTTTATTAAAATTTAGCAGATGATAATGTGATGACAGAAGATAGGAAACCCAGGGAAGTGGAGAAACCTGATGTGAAGGAAGAAAGTATACTTTCTGATTGATTCTTGTTGAGCTTGATTTATTTGAACCACGTATTGCTTTGATGTGTAGAGATATAATTACTATGAGTCTTATATCTTTTAAGTAGGGAATATTTTCTAAACCATGCGTTGCTTCCTTATGTGTTTGGTTGTGGTTTTTTTATTTGGTTTTAATTTAGTAAGAAATAAATGTTTCCTCTGGAAGAAAAATCATAAAACAAGAGCATATTAGTACACAAATGAGTGGATCATATTTTAAACACCCAAAAAGAGGAGAAAAAATCATGAATCTCTTTTTGGGCACCAAGGAGGATACGAGATTGATTGTTAAATATCGTTAAGAGTTCTCATTCAGAGGGTGATTCTATATTGCTTATGACGTGAACTTGAAATGCCTTTTTTCTTCTTTTGATTCATTTCTTTTTCTAATTTCACATCCTTATACTTCTTTGGTGATTGTCCAGTAAAGAAAGTCCTGGTTCATGAAGATATTGAAGATGAGGCTGAAAGCAATAGAAACAGACATTTGAATGTGATATTCATTGGCTATGTAGGTAGGATAATCTTTCTATCCCAAGTTTTCTCGTGTGCCTTATTTACTGGTCTTTTCAATATCCTGATTGGTGTTTGCTGCAATCCGCTCGTGGGAAAAGAAAATATGTAAGTTTCTGTCTAACAGTTTTACTTTGTGATAGATATCTTAACCTTTAGATATTTCTAATTTTCTTAGTTACAATGTGATTTAAGTGAAATAAATAGTTAATTTCCAGAATGTAAACAAGCTTATCCTCTCCTCTTGAAATCCTTGTGTAAAAGAAAATTTGAAAAAGAGAAAAGGGAAGATTGAACGATAGGATCTGTTTATTGCCATCTCTGTTTTTTTTTGGGTACTGATGCATGTTGTTATCAAGTTTCAAATGTTTTTACCATAATATTCTTGTTCCCTCAACCTTTACTCCACTTCTGAATTTCAACCAAGGTGTTCAGATGTGAAGTCGGCTAGCATAATAAAGTAGTAGGTCATCTTTATGGTCTATTTTTTGTGTCGTTGGATTGATACTTAGGGAGGTTAATTAATTCTCCTAATTCTATATCCTTCTTGGGCTAGCTAATTTGAGATGGCAGATTTTAGTTCTATATTATCATTATGCTTCATGTGTTATAATCTGGTTTCAGATGCTGGCAAGTCCACAACTGGAGGGCAAATATTATTCCTCAGTGGTCAAGTTGATGATCGGACAATCCAAAAGTACGATCAAGAAGCCAAGGATAAAAGTAGAGAAAGCTGGTGAGTCATTTGTGTTCTAATCTTAGGTCAAAACATTCTACTTATGATTCAGTATAATGTCTCTAATGCGAACAAAAAGGTTGTACCTTTTGCATAAATGATCTAAATGAGCATCATTTTCTCCCCCAAATTTTTTGTTTACTTCAAGAATAAAAATACTTTTGTAAGTGGCATGGTGGATTGGAAGATGTTGTCTCTTGACTAGATATGAAAATTTACTTTGGATTTCTTCAATTGTTCCGTCGTGGATTAGGGCATGTAGTTGTATGCATATAGTCCCCTGTCCTTTTGTTTATTGAAGTTACTAGCTTAAAATTTAAGAGGCTGCAGAAATTATTAGGACAACTGCTTGTTAGACATAATTATGAAAATTGTTTTTGGTGTTTTATTTCTTGAGAGTTGTTACATTGCTATGCTTTTATTATGAATTGTCTGATATAAAAAATTGGTTTGGCCTTCATTGAAGTGGTATTTGGTGTGGTTAGCGGAGATGCAGTGAAGTTCTGACAGAATTCTTTGTGAATATAAGCCTTCACTACCTCTTATTTGAAGTCCACATTGGAATTTTTCTTGTGAGTATTGGTGGGGAAACGTTGTGATAACTAAGCCTAGTTACATTGCCAACACAGTTGGAATACAGTTTTGTTTGAAGTGATAAACATCAAAGTTGATGTTCTATGCCGATTAGAATTGTTTATTGTCAGTGTTTGTGGGGAACCTTGTAATAAATAAGCGTAATTAATTTGCTGAAACAGTTCGGAGGATGGTTGTGTTTGTAATGATAATCTTGTGACTCAATTTGCTATGTTGTTCTTCTGCTTCTATATAGAAAGTACTCATACTTTGCTTCAATTCCTTATCTGATGTTGAAATTTCTGAATTTCTATAAGAGGTGAGTTTTGGGGAGAGAGAGAAGACAAACTGTTGCATGCAATTTTGGCAAGGGCTTGGCGACGGCTGTTTTGGTGACGGCATAGGGACGGGTGAAGTTGGCAAGGGCATGGTGACGGGAAATATTAGTGATTGCATGGTGACGAAAATTGTTTGTGATGGCATGGTGACGGGAATTGTTTGTGACGGCATGATGACGGAAAATTTTTGTGACAGTGTGGTGACGGGATAAATTGGCAAGGGCTTAGTGAGGGAAAACATTGGCGAGGGCTCAGTGACGGCAATCATTAGTGACGGTTTGGTGACGAGTCGTTGCAATACGGTGACAACTTGGTGACTGGGAGGATTTTGGCGACCGCCTTGTGTCTGACGGACGTTTTTTGTCACCGTGTCATCGCAAATTCGAAATTGGCAATGGCACGGTGAGGGGAACCGTCCGTCGCAGAATTGAATTTTTTTGGTAGTGTTTGTATGGTCTTTTAACCCACATTCTACTTCTAAATTTTCATATTTAATGAAATAATTTGCTCGCTCATTTAGCAAAAAGAAAAAAGTTAATGTATTCTTGTTGTGACCTATAATTACGAGGGATGACTAATAGTTGTCTTGTCTTACACGAACACGTCACTGCTAAGAGTTGTATTTGTGCTTGATAGCTTATGACTGCACTAATTTGTTAAGTTCATTGTGGACAGATATTTGAGCAACAATAAACTCCGAGGAAGTATTCCCGAATCATTCGAAAATCTCTCAAAGCTTGAGACAATGTGAGTACATCTCATTAATTATATAGTAGAATCTCTTTAAATTAATACTCGATAAATTAATAAATTTTTTTAATTAATAAAAATGTCTGGTCCCTACTTAGGACAAGTGTAAAAAATTAATAAATTTGATAAAATTATAAAATAATATATTTAAAAAAATTTCTTTGTATTTTATTGATCTAAATATTTCATAAATTAATAATTAACTAAAAAGTAAATAATAAATTGACTATAAGGTTTTCTTAAAATATGAATTAAGAGTAGCTTGTCTTTTGTTGAACTTCAAATCTAGTTGAATTTCATATTTAATTATTTAAAGAGAAAAAATTGAGATAATCTTACAAGGATTATGATACAAGATTAGAGAAATTAGTTATCATTTTAATTTTACAAGGACTTGGATACGAGATTAGAGAAACTTTTTTCTAATTTTACTAAAATAAATTTTATCTTCTATTCTTATTACTTATCTTTTTAAATTGGATCGAAAAAATATAAGTCACTTTTTTAAAAAAGACATTATAATCATAATATGTTTACTATAAAGTCAAAAAAATTAAAAATATCTCTATTAATTAATAGTTATTAATTTATCAATAAATTAATATATCATTAAATTAATAAAATTTAATAATTCTAACACTATTAATTTAAAGAGGTTCTACCGTAAAAGTTTCTTGATTTTGTCCCTTATTTTTCAGAGCATTGCATTTCAATCCCCGATTTTTCATTATAGTTATTTAATCTTTTCTTAAAGCTACCTTAAACTGATGGAGGTTTGGGATGGACCCCTACCCATTTATTAATAATGATATTCAAAGTGCGAGATCGAGGTAGATATGGTACCTTATCTCCTGGAAAAAGTGCATGTCTCATTTAAGATAATATATATATATATAAAAAATTTAAGATAATAACAAGCAAACCTATCTAAGCCACTCAAACCTCTAATAAGAGAGCAAGGGATAAAGGAAAATAGTCAAACTTCTGTTTTCTCCATTAAAGATGCCCGTGAAGCAAAATGATTTGCAGCACTGTTGCTTTCACGAAATATTTGGTGAAGAAGATTCGGAGATGATTGAATTTGCTTGATTAATGAAATTATGGGTTAATATTTAGTTTAGTCTCTTATTTTTAGTGTATTTGACATATTAGTCCCTTATTTTTAAAAATAAAATATTGTAGTCCTTTATATATTGAATATGTGATACCTTTAATCATTTTTTTACTTTTTCTGTAAAAAATTAATGGAAAGAACACGTGTTTATCACGTGATAATATGTAATTTATTGTTTATACCGTCAAAATTTTAAACGAAAAAATAAAAAAGTCTAACGGTATCACATTTAAAAAAAAAATGACTACAATATTACACCTTTAAGGATAAATAATGAGTATATCAAAACACTAAAGATAAGAGATTATTTTAAGTATTAATCCTAAAATTATCGGAAATGTAGGCCTTGGCGTTGAAAAGACGACTTTAAGCATACAAAGCCTGGTATCTTTTTCAACAGACAATCCTAGTGAACAGCAGCATGCAAACACTAAGCGATGATGCAGAAATTTGATTTTATTAGCTCCATTTGTTTGGCGTAAAATATTTTTTTGAAAAATATATTTTTAATTTTTTTATATTTGGTAATACTAAAAAATTTGTTAATTAAAAAATATTTTTTAATAAAAAATGGTGCTTACTTTTGTTTAATTTTTCGGTGTTTGGTAACATCAAAAAATTGATCAACTGAAAAATATTCTCTAGTCAAATATTACGACTAATACAAAGTTTAAAAAAATATTTTCATCTACTTTGGGAGAAGAAAATATTTTTCGGAACTCACCCACCTCTACCCCTTGCCCTATCCCCTATCTCCTATCCCTTCACCCACCTCCACTCTCACGGTTAACATATATATTATGTGTATATATATATATTTTTATATATAAAATCTAATGTCAGGAAATATTTGTCACTGTATATTCACACACCAAAAAATATTTTACAGTATTCTATTTTTCAAGAAAATATTTTCTCTCAACAAGTTATTTTACGACAAACAAATAAAGTCCTTTATTTTTCTAAAAAATATTTTTTTAAAAAAATATTTTACATAATCAAATTATTTTACGGCAAACAAATGGAGCCTTAATGTCACCGGCAATTACCTTAGATGGTCAAGGATTTTGCTATGTTGGGCGGGAGGGAGTTTGTGTGCATGCGTGTGTTGAGGATTTGTCTTGGGTTACGACAAGCTAGTCTTTTTCTTCTTCTTTTTGGGGCTAAATAAACATTTGCTGGTCTTTTTTTTTTTTTTTTGGGCTAAATAAACATTTTCTATTTTATAAAAATGACAAGCTGATTAACCCACATGCCTAACGCACCTCATAAGAGATACATACTAAGGTCCATAAGCAGCCCACATGCTAGCTCACTAGATTAACCCGCATGCCTAAGTTTTCTTGACGCCTAAAATAAGAAAAAAGCTAAAGGAATGATCAAAAGACATAGTTACCCTTCGGCCTCATAGAGGTACTCATTTCCTCGAAGTTGTAATCTAAGGAAAAATCCACTTCTCCATGTCAAAGTAACTATTAATTTCAGTCCAGAATGGGATGACCCTCACAAAGACTACTACTATGTAAAGAATATGAAACAAGAAAAAGAAAGCTATTTACTATAAGTATGACTACCGGAAACCGGAGGGTGAGAGATATATCTGCAGCATATCCTTTTTATATTAAGCTTTCAATGATCAATGTAGATCTCATTAACTGTTTTATGATTGACAGCTCTCTCTACCACAACCGATTGGAAGGGCGTATGCCATCTGTTCTTCAGAAAATAAAGTCTCTGAAATACATGTAAGTCATGATCAGTTCTTTGAATGATACGATGACTAACACTTTTTGCAATTTGAGACTTTTATGAATTATGTAGTTCCTTCAACTCCATTTGGTAACGAAGTTATTGATACCATGTTGGGTGAAGGATGTTTGTATTTCCCACACTTCAAGAATTATACAGGATCACTATTTGTATTACAATAATACTATCATCCTATAATCAACGACTGATAAGATCATTACGACAAAGTAATAGTCCTTTCATGATACAATCACCAACTAACTGATAATGCTAACCAGAAAACAATCCAAAATTAAAAACAGAACTGTAGTTATCAAGGTAAAAGGTTCGGCCTGAACTTTATCTAATATGGAGTCGAGCGTCTAAATTTGAAAACCTTTTATGGAAGGATTCCAAATTCTAAAAACAAGGTGTTTTATTCACCATTAACTAATGGTGTTAGTATTTTATTTATGTGGCATTTTTGTTTTCTTTCAAATCCTATGTGGCATTTTATTTCCAAGTCATACTTGGCATAATCTCACACTTTATTCTGTTAGTTTAACGCTTTTATATATTGAAAATGTTTCATGCACTTAAATGATTACATGCCCATATAATTTAAAATTATAGATATAAAATCATATTAGTACCAATTTCTATTTTTAATAAGAGCATTTATGTATAGATTTCTTTATTGGCTAATTGTAACTTCATTTTTTTAATGACTCATTTCTTTATTTTATCATCTAACTCAATATCTTTAGGCGATGAATAGAGCAACCTAAGACAATAAATGTTGCATACTTGTCCAAATTCGAACTCCGTAAGTTTTGATTAACATTTTATAAGAAAAGATGATAATGCTCACGGGGGATAATTTGCACCATTTTGTTTTTCATAGGTGGGTATACGCTAAATTAAAATTATCAGATAGGTCATTTTGTAACATTTTTTTACTAAAGCTTGACATTTTTGAATCATTCACAAAAATTTTATAACCCATTACCATAACTATAAATTTGAAATCAAAAAAAATAACAAGAGCAATAAATTAGAAACACTCACCATGAAGTCTTGAAAATCTTGCGCAAGAGAGTGGATTTTTTTGCTTCAGATCTGTTCTTGTTTTTTTTTTTTTTTTTGGTCGAAGCTTCAGATTTGTTCGAGTGCTCAATAATGACATTTTTTTTGCTTAAGATATGTTTGAGAGCAAGATTGGGGCGGGAGGAAGTTATGAAGTGCCTTGGAGGGTATTTTTGTTCATTCATATCAATTTGGGCGAGTATGCAACGTTTTATCATAATACTGGGGGATAAATGCTACTTTTCATAACACAGGGTCTATTGTGCACATTTCGCAAAACACAAGGGGATAAACTATATTTCACTCAAGGGTATTTTTGTCCATCAAATCTATCATAGACGAGAGCCACACACGTGTATTACATTTTCGTTAACTATAACGTATTTTTAAACGGCGAGGTGTAATATGCAACATTCGGGTAAAACATAGGAGGGTAACTACTACTTTTCATAACACAGTGTTTTATACACACTTTCGATCTAACACAGAGGGCTATGCAATTTACCCTTTTGTCTTTATGCTATTGTTTATACCCTGCATTTTGCCGAGTACTCGTTAAGCCATCTTTTATTATTGCTCTTGAAATTAAGAGGCAGATGTATAACTCACTAATAAGCCAACGTCAATCTTGTTCTTTCATATTGTTGTTATGATCATTTCTAAAACTACAATTCTCGTAATTTCATCCCTTACTGTCCCTTTTTCTGGGATTTACAAGCTGACATCTGCATCTTTCTTCCATGTGTAGAGATCTCTATGGTAATTTCTTTAGTGGTACAATTCCGCCTCAATTGGATGCACTTCCCTTCCTTGAAGTTCTGTAAGTGTACTGTCCTCTTGTTATAGTACAAGCTTTCTAAGAATACCAAGATTAGAAAAGACTGGTAAATTCATATGGCATTCATGTCTCTGATTTCTTCTCCTTCTCTTTCTTCTTCTGCTTTGTTTCTTTGTTTCTTCTCCCAAAGACTGGTACGTTTTTGGGAGCTTATTTAGAAAATTGGAAAGCTTCAGGGGCTTATATGTCTTTAAAGTGTTGTTTCTCTGTCTCAATGGTATGGAATTGTTTAACAAAGCTTTTCGTATATTCAAAGAAGCTTATCAGCCTGAATCATCTAGAAAGAGAAGAAGATAATTGGTAAAAATTAATTCGTAATGCCCTTAATCAGCCTTGAAGATCATTTCAGTTGTTTCTTTATTTTTTAATTGTAGACTCTAAAATAGAAAATATACGTTAAACCTTTTTGATTCTATTTCAAAACTTCATTTTACTTTTAATGTGAATATTGTTTGTTACATTAATTATGGTATTAGTTTATGCAATTGTCTACACTTAATCACCAAATCATTAAGTTTATATATAGATTTTCATTGCGCATGTAATACTAAGATCAATATACAAAGAATTTTCTCTCAATCTCCTCTCCTTTCAAGATAGTAGTTGAGTTCCAATTTTAGTAGCTTGTGCTACTATCATCTTGTATTCATTACCATAATAGCAACCAGTACTAAATTGGTTAACATCTCAATCTTCCAATATTTTTTTTCTTTTTTATATTTTATATTGCAATAAAATGCGACACGTGTGATGTTGCAACATTTCTCTTTTTTCTTTTTTTCTTGTTGGGACAACATTTCTATTGTTGAGATGGTTCAAATGCCAACAAAAAGAGCTGCAGATGCGTCTTCACACGTCACTGGAAGATCAAGGTTAACATTCACAATATTGTCTTACAAATTAAACACAATCAAACAAGCCATTGTTGATGTCCCTAGCCATGTCAGCACACACTAAATCTACACCACCGAGGCAATAATGATCATGTTATTGACGCGTTAGCCACATCAATCTTACCTCATTACGACATACCACGTCTATAGAATAGCACCTTTTTTGCCATGTCATTTGCCATGTGTCAGATAGGGAGTCTAATGGGGCGATCATATGAACTTTTTGATCTTCATATACCATCTTATCGTCTCACTACTCGAATTCTCGTATCTTTCTCTTCTAATCCTTCTTTGCAGATGTGGCATTCTCATTTAGAACACATTTCAGTTAATCATCTCCAACCACTACAAAAAATAGCCTCATCTGCGACACATTTTTTGTGGCGGTTCAACTAACTGTTGTTAATTGTGCAATGTGACACATTTTTGGGGCGTTTCGTAAAACCGGCGCGAAATGTAACATTATAGCGGCGGTTTTAGAACATCGCCGCTAAAAGTAAAACATACTTACAAAAAAAAGACCTATATACTCCAACGCTTCAACCCCAACACCCATATACCCCAACCCGCAGCAAAAATACCCTTTAATCAATTTAGGGCTTCTTCGACCAAAAAAAACCTTAGGGGTTCGATTTCTTCATGTAAATTAAGCTTCAATTTCTTCACTCCCTTCAGATCTATTACTTAATGCCATCAATTTCTTCAATCTCCCTAACCCCCTATATACCCATATCACGACGTTGCTTGGAATCAGTGAAGATGTGCTTGGTAATGAGGGAGGTAGGCCATGAGGATGCAAAACCTGAGCTAACATATAGTAAGTTTATTTGTTCTTAATATTTGTATTTTATTTAGGACCAAAATTAGATTTTTAATGCTAACAATTTCGTTCTAAGGGTTTTAATGCTAATATTTTTTCTGTTTTCGATTAAAGGTTTGTTATAGGGTTTCGATTTAGGGTTTTTAATGTTATAATATTCCCGAATTAGTTTATTAGGGTTTGGTAATTTTTTGTTTGGTCAGGTTTGGTAAATGGCAGTATTCGCACACACAGGACACGCGCGGATTGCCTCTGCTGGATATAAAAAGTTGGCATGTCTATTGTTGAGGCTGTGATATTTTCTTGTGTGGTGAATTCTTTTTTCTGCTCAGATTCTTCCTCTACTCTGACTTGAGGAATTATGGGTGACTTATATTTGCTTGATGTTGCTTAGTGAAATTCTAGTAATAAGATAGACAATTGTCTGCAAGTAAAATTCTGATTTCATAATATAGGGAAAGTGTGGCGGTTAAGGAATTATGTTGTCTAAAACAATATTCTCACATGTAAACATGAAATGTGAATGTTTGGGCCTGAATGTAAGCCCTGAATTCAAACTTTTGCTTTGATTTTTAAAAACTATTATAAGGTTTCTCTGTCAAATAAAGGACAAAGATAATCTTCTTCATTGGCTAATTAATTAGAAAGCTCCTAAACTGAAAAAGAAGATGATGATGTTCCAGAAATGCCTTTTCAATTTGCCACATTTCTGTGAAAATTATATTAAACTAGAGGGATGTTATCACTTTTGTAGATCTTGAGGAGACAAACGAACTCATGAAATTAATTTCCTGCATCTTCTGTTGCATTGTGAGAATCTGGTTCTTGATATTAAACTTGAGGGATGTTCAAGTTTGTTCCTCCTCTGTGTTATGAAAAGTGTCTCCATTTATTCTTCTACGACAGCTACTACAATTGTGGAAGAAGTAAACTTCAAGAATGTAACTAGATACTTGTAATTTCCCAAGCTTTGTTAGGTAGCTATTAACTTATGTAAGTAATTAGTTTAGAATCTTAATTATAATTACTTGTAAGTAAAATGATTTATGTTATGAAGGAATAAGATTGTAAATCGTGCAGGGCTTTAGAAAGATTGATTGATCCAGGCAGATGGGAATTTTCTAATGAAGGGTTTTTAAGGCGACAAAGACATATGTTGCAAAACCATCAGGAGGAGAAAGACATTTCATCCCCAGGCTTCAAACCAAGGCTTAGATTCTTGCATTGAAGTTGGTCGATACGGGTTAGATGCAGAAGTTGATCTATTGAAGAGGCTAGGCAACAACAGATGATGAGCTTACTAAAAAGCATCAAACCAAGCTTAGACAACAACAACATAATACTAAAAATCTTACTTGAAATCAATGGAATAGAGACTACAAGGCACAGAGGCTAAGCAACAGCAGATGATGAGTTTCTTGGGGCGTGACACACCATCACTTTTTCTTTCAAAAGTTTAGTACAACTAGTGTATGAGATAATATTTCAGATTTATTCTAGTTAATGAAATAATTCTACTTTGATTGCTCCTTTATTGATATATTTAGTTTGTTCATTTATCCAAACTTGACTTTTTTTACACAATATTTTGATATGAGTTGTTTTGACAGCACAGCAAAGACACCTTGGAAAATGCTCTGTATTCGATTTTAATTTTTTTTTTCATTGTGCTGGAATAGACGGCGGTTTATAAAAACTGCCGCCTATTCCAGCATTTATTTTTTTTCACATTACATTAATAGGACCGCCGCCTATTCTTATCAATTGTGGCGGTTCACTGAACCACCGCTAATGTTATTCGCGACGCCTTCATACGCGGCGGTTCAAAAAATCGCTGCTAATAATTTTGCGTCGGTTATAAATCACCGCGAAAAGCCTAAGTAACCGCCGCAAATGACTAAATTTTTTGTAGTGAACGATTAGTGTCCAATGACTTGCTTGGTTCTGTTCACATGGGGAAGGTTGATTGTTGTTGTGTCAATTGGATAAACAACATGCCTTATCCTTCAACGAAAGTGATTATGTTTCTCTTGCTCATTTTGACCTTATTCATACTAATGTCTAAGGCCCTTCCCCAACTTCCATTTTGTAGGGTCTAGATATTTTCTCTTATTTGTTTATGATTAATCGAGGTATGCATGGGTTTATTTCATGAAAACCTGTTTGAATTGCCTGAGATATACTTTCACCTTTCCAAATACGTTCAAAACTCAATTTTCTTGAATGTTTAAGGTTCTTTGTGGTGATAATGACATGAATTATAGAAATTCTTCTTTGTTTATTTCTTGTGTCACCAAAGCACTATTCTTCATCATTCTTGTTCTAATATTTCATAACAAAAGAGACGCGTTGAACACAAACATCATCAAAGATGAATCCATTACATCTCCAATGTTGCCTCCAAAACCAACCTTCGTAAACTTCTTTTCAATCATCTTCAACGAGAGAGCAAGGGTGAAGGGGGGGGGGGGGGGGGGGGGGGGGGGGTAGGGGTTTCCATTTTTATCCTAAAGTCATGACAAGCAAAGTTAAGACAACCCACAAGAGATAGAAATATCCCAAAGGCCAAGAAGAACAATTGTCAAGCCTACTCATTAGCAAGATAAAATTTTATAACTACTTTTTCTTATTTCTTTTCTAATCCTCTTGATGAAGACGAGTCTTCTTCTCTTGATAAAGCTAAAGGAATAGAGAATGGGAGCATGCCATGAATGAATAAATAGAAGTTGTTAAGAAAAATGAGAGGTAGGTTGTTGTGTCTAAGCCCGAAAATGTGTAGCCCATAAATTCTAGCGGTCATACAGGGTTAAAAGAAAAGTAGATGGGTATACAAGTTCTCTTCATTCTCCATAGGGAAAAACTACTGGATCAAAGGACCCATCACAAAATTTCTACTATACTCCAAACAAGGATTACACAAGTCTAAAAATCAAGAACAACAAGCCTTGGTACTACCCACAACAAATAACCCTCACAAATAAGTGGAATTAAAACAAGAGACAAGAGAGATATCATCAAAACAGAATAGAAAATTTATGAGCTTATCATACTACTCTCTAAGCCTAAAAAACGCGATTCAGTCGTAGGATTTAAATAACCAGATATCAGGAACATGCCCTCAAAATTTTAGCTCAATCTGAGAAGAAACTACCGTACAATTTCACTTGAAAAAATATTGAATATCGCGCAGTTCAGTGCTGAACCACCAACCTCTCTTTTCTTTTTTCTGTAATTTTCTCTATTTTTCTTGCACGCTCTTCTTTCTAAGACAACCTATAAGAGGTATTTATAGAAATATCTAGGTTTCTCTAAATATGGGTCATAAAAGACCCATAAATCAATTGTTTAATTTTAGAACATGTTGGGCTTTCTTAAACAAATAGTTAAAAGAGCTATTTAGTCCTCCACATATGAGGGACCAACCCAACAAAATCCACATTTAGAGGTAACAAAGAAGATCCTCAAATATGTGAATTCTACTCTTATTTGGAATTATACTAAATGAAGAATATTGATTTATCTTTCAATGGAGACACGAATTTGAGTAGTGATTTGGTTGGGGAAGGTCTACTTTGGGGTATGCGTTTCTATGTTGGTGCATCAATATTTCTTGGTATAGGATAGATGAAGATCATGTTTCATTATCAACTACTAAAGTTGAGTATAAGACTGACTCTCTTGTTACCTAACAATGTGTTTAGCTAAAAAGACTTATTTAAAATATTTATGTCAATTCAAGAATGAAGTACAGTCTATATAGATAATCAAAGTGCAAACAAGGTTGCAATAATCTAGTGTGTCGTGCAAGAACCAAACAAGTAGAGATTGATTGTCATTTCATTTGAGAAAAGGTTCTTCATGACACCGTTGATGTGATGGAAATTCGATGCAAGGATAATATTGCAGATATTTTCATGAAATCTCTTCCAAGAGGATTTTTTTGAAGCTCTTTGTGCTGATTTCGAGATAGTTTCCAAAAAAATCACTTTAAAAAGTATTGAGATTATAAAGATTTTCATAATATATTCGTTTGCACTATTTCCATTCATGAATCTTTCTCTTCATTTGTTGTACATTGCTTTCTTTCACAGTTGTGGCTGAGGATCTTGGGCTAATATTGCTTCAATTACACTACCAAATTATATACTCCACCTATTGAAATCCAATGATACATGCACTACGTGTAGATATAGACTACATAATTATCAATGCACTGTGTATGTACTTGTCATAGCTACCACCTCATCTAAAAGTTTAAGCGTTTAGATAAGATGATTATCTAACATGGTATTAAACCCTAGGCACAGGTCCGGAGTTCAAAAGTCTTAGCCTGCCATTTAAAAATACAAAAATTGTCAAAGTGTAAAGCTATAAAATTAACTTCATCTGTACTTACGGGGACATGTTGAATATAATAAATAATAAAATAAACATCTCTCTAACGGTTTAAACTTTTAGATGAGGTGGTCATTTAATAATTGTAACAATATTACATACTTATTTATACACACAATCCTCCCTATTATTATAAAAATTGCGTGCAAAAATTTACACTAAATAATTATAAATGAAAGTTTGAAAAAATCATGTATTGTGCACTATTGTCATTCATTATTATGCATTTGTCATTCAAATCATGATAAATAATTTGCCCCTGTCGTGTTGACTCTATGAACAATTACTCGCAATAAGGTAAGATATGCAATTGTGAATGAGAAGTTAGTTGTTGTCATATTTAGCAAAGGTAATCATAAAATAGGATAGTAATTTTATTTTTCCCTTTTCTTCAAAACTTGGATTGAATATTGGAAATCTCAAATTACAAGGATTTTTAGTTTATATCAGAAGAAGATCCTTGTATTTAGTTATTCTTTACCAATGTTTGCTAAGTCATGGAATTGAAAATGATGTTAGGGATCTGATGAAAAATGAATTCAGTGGCACATTGCCTCATAGCTTTAAAAAGTGGAAGTCCATGTATTTTCTGTCAGTGATTTAATCGCGTTAGAAGTCACAATTCTTTAACACTAAATTGTACATTGAGAATGATCTTTGTCCTGTAGCAATGTTGGAGGGAATAACTTCAGTGGAAAATTTGCAGACAATGTTGTATTCAGCTTCTAGAATCTCAAGTATTTGTAAGTTTTTAACACACTAAATAAATACAACATACTCAAAACTAGTCGCTTACCAATAAGCCACTTGTTAAATCTTTTTGAACTTGTTACGTGTTCAACTAATGATGTTAGTGTTTGTTATTTTCTTTCAGTAACACTAGACTTAAAATCTGGCAGGTCTCTGACGGGGAACAATTTTGAAGCACCTTTACCTAAAACATTCTTTGCTTTGAAGGAGCTTAAGTACTTGTAATATTTTGTTCTTTTTCCTTTAATGCTAGTTTTATGAAGGAAAGGAAAGGAATTTATTTCCAAGTCTGAATGTCTTGGTATCAATAATATAAAGACAGAAATTGTAAGAACAAGAAGCAGAAATGAATAATCCAAAGGTAAAATCGAAGAGTTTGAAACTTAAGAATGTTTTTCAGGATGGAAATGGACTCCATGTATGGGTACAAGTGCAATAGAACCCTTTCACATGAAACAACTTTTTTCATTATAAAGAGGATAATTTAAAGGATTTTTTTTTGCAATTTTCCTTCTCTATTCCTCTGTAAATTCCAATCTTCTGTATGTATGTTCAGGTTTGTTACCAACTTAATTAGTCACCAAGAATATTCTTACTTCCCTGATGTTTCAAAATTTACCAATTTAACGTCTCTATAAGTAATTGTAATACGAATTTCAATTGTGCTAAAATTCTCCATGATACAACT
Source organism: Ehretia macrophylla (assembly GCA_037974665.1). Lineage (NCBI taxonomy): Eukaryota > Viridiplantae > Streptophyta > Magnoliopsida > Boraginales > Ehretiaceae > Ehretia > Ehretia macrophylla. Next base: position 75,166,748 of record CM075781.1, read on the forward strand.
TCCATGAAAGGTCTTTTTCTACCTTTTTATCTTTTCAGGACGTTAAGGAATTGTTCACTAACAGGTGCAATCCCCGATTTTATATGGAAGCAACCATCTTTAATAATTTTGTAAGACAATGCCCTATTCCCCTCTTTACGCTAATAATAATTAAAATATTTTTGTTTGACTCCTTGTTCTGTAACGTAGGGACTTGAGTTTCAACAAATTGACTTGTACAATTCCAGCTACCATTCATGGACCACCCGAATACATGTAAGTCCAAGTTTTCTCTGAGAATTTACATGTACAATCTGTCATTTTTTTCTCTTATAATATGCTCCAGTGAACAAAAGAAGTACAAACTGTTTGGGCCTAACTTATAATCGCCAATCTTGTGGGAAATAAAAATGCTTAAAGGTTCTTGTTTAACATATGAAAAATTGCTTACTTTTGGGTTTAAGTTAACAAATTACGTGCCTTTGGGTGTTTTTTTATTTTATTTTTATAAAAAAATAAAATTTCTTAGCTTTTTATTTTTATTTTTTTCCTTCACCCACGAGATTCGAACCCAAATTGCATGCCTTCGATTTTTTAAGCTAAGAAATTGCTTAGCTTTGGGTTTGAGCGTTTTTAACTTGTTGGTGTTGATTTTCAGTTATCTCAAAAGCAATAATCCTACCAGCTCTGTACTGAAGTGGCTGACAAAAAATAGAACTTTACATGTGTAAGTGTTAATATGTTGAGTTAAAGGCTTTCCTTGAAAAATTTGGCTCATGCCTTACAATGTGTTTGGAATAAATGAATTTCACAAAATTTTGTGCAATTCATTTACAAATCCAAATTTTTATGTTTGGTTACACTTTTTTAAAGAATTTGAAATCCAAGATTTACAATTCTTGGATTTCCCCAAGCTTTACTCAAATCGGAGCGCAAAAGGTGAAATTTACAAATCCACGTTTTCTAATTCTATAGCTAACTTTTTTAGGACAAAACTACCATCAGGTTAAAGAAAAAAATAGAAGTCTATTCTTCCTTACTCTTCTCTCTTCAACACCCACCACTCCTCTTGCTTACTAGAACAACTAATGCCCTAGCTCTCAATCTGTTACTTCAAGATTTGATAATAAGCAAAAACTTGTTGTTAAGTCGATTCAAGCCACCAAAACAACTGTTGGGTATGAAAAATCTAGCTTTTATTCTTTTACTTCTCAATTTTTTTGTAGTATGTATTAGAAAAAAATTATACTTCAATTGTCTGAATTTGTGTTTTTGCTGATATATGGATGAGATTGTTTAGTACTTTTTATTGATCTTTACGGATTTTGAACAAGCAAATCATACTTCTTGGTTCTACTTGTACAAAAAAATTTCGGGTAATCTTCCGTTAGGTGATTTCATTGGTCATATAAAGTGGCTCTTAATTGAAATGTGAAAGGCATGCAAATTAGTTCTTTTCAAGACAATTGAATAATGTAGCAGATTGTTGTTAACTGTAATTTCTGTGATGTTTTAATTTTTTGAGAATATTTCTTTATTTTTTCTTTTTTCTTTTGGATTTTTATGATAGTACCCAAAATTAATAATAGATTGAGAAGATAACACTTATATAATAGTTTAATTTAAATTGAATAACTACTTGAATCTTTTTTCTATTGGTCCAAAATGGTTAATCCAAGTTATTTTTTATACCCACAAAACCTACTTATAAACCATATAATCACACTATATTTCACCAATGTGGAATATCACAAGTACTATGCCTATTGCTTCACGTCTCTTTAGGTCATTGCGAGGGAAGTTGTTTATGCTATTTCCAATCTCATGACCTATTGCTTGATGTCTGGCCCTCTTACACTTATTTGTACACTTTTTTGTCAACTTGCTTCATTTTCTGTATTAATGTTAACAAAACTACTCACGTTTCCAAATCATAACATGGTATTCAATAATTGTCTTTCCTTTTCTACTGAGTTCTAAGACTACCACTAGCGCTCCTTTGATGACTTTCATGATCCCATTTTCAATATGGGTCTTGCAATCGAGTTCATCTAATTGTCCAAGTGACAATAGATTTTTCTTCAAGCCTTTCATGTGTCTTACTCCTTGAATGGTACGAACTGTACCATTGTATAATTTTATTTTGATGGCACCAATACCAACAATCTCTAAGGCATGAACATTACTCACGTATACATATATCTCAAAGACTAGTTCATATGTGTGGAACCATTCTCGTCAAGAGGTCATGTGTCATGTCATTCCCGAATCCATTATTCAAACATCAGCGAGCTCCTTTCTGTCTTTTAGAGACAGTTGATGCTTCATTGTATAAAAGAACTAAATCATCTCAGGTACTTGCAACACACACCTGACTATTTGTTACCTCAGGATTCTTCTTGTTACTTCAACAATCCTTCTTGAGGTGCCCCTTTTGGCCACAATTGTAGCATTTGAGGTTGTCTTGCTTTTTTGACTTTGATCTACCTTGATTGTGACTCTCACTCGAGCCCCATTGTGTTGATTTGTCTTTCACCATCGATAACGTCTCTGCTACTTGTGAATTTTTGGATTTGTCCTCCTTGTTTTTTGCCTAATTTCTTTTTCCAGAACAACGACTGTAACATCACCGAAGATTAAAAGTCTGCAAGAGTATTATTGGTGTAATTGATGATGAGTTGATTATATGAATTAGGTAGACTTTGATGCAAAAGCTCAACACGTTAAAGTTTTGCTATTTTATAATCCAATGAAGTGAGTTGCGAAAATAGCATATTTAAGGTGTTTATATGGTCTGATACTGAAGTGATTTCATTTATCCGAAGAGTATAAAATCTATTCTTTAAGAAGATCTTATTGTGAAGTAATTTTACCTCGTACAGTTTAGACATCGCGTCCTAGATCTCTTTTGTAGATTTCTTTTCCGCAACACTTGATAATATTGAATCGGCCAGTGCCAAATGCAAATTGGCCATTGCAGTATCATCCATCTCCTTCTACTTGTCATCAGTCACCTCTGTCGGTCTGTCTCTAATTGCTACCAAACAATTGTCTTTTCTAAGGATTTCCTGCATATTTAGTTTTCATAGGTAGAAATTACTCCCTTGAACTTCTTGATTTCGTATTTTGTCGTCATAGTGTTAATGATGATATGCTTATCAACTTGAATCGACTCCCACTATTTTACTAGTAACAACACCATACGCGTAAACAATACCATAAATAGTACTATATACGTATATAGTAATATATGTGAATGATAACCGTAAAAAATATCCTCGTCAACCAGTGGCTCTAATACCACAATTAGGTATCAACGTAGCAAAATAGTTGGGACAAAGCAGTATCATGCACCTAAAATAAGAATAAGAAAAATAGGATAATTGAGATAGAATATTTTACGTGGTTGTTTCCTCTAATTTGTTTGAGGGTTTTTCACGTAAAATATTATGTCTCAATTATCCTATTTTTCTCATTCTTATTTTAGTTATGTGATACTATTTTATCCTAACCATTCCGTTGTGCTGATACCTATCATCTAACACAATTTTCTAAATGCATTAGTCTCTCGATCCGGCTCTACTGGTGGTTTATTTTTCTGAATTCTTTCTAGACCTTTATTGAATCATGGTAATTCCTAACCTATTTGCATTTCCTCGAGAATTTTCCCATTAATGGCCGTCAATAGAGGCCTGGGTCAAATTAAAAATATTGTGTTTTTCTGCTGCACTGTGTGTGTGAGTGTGTTCCCGTCCTGCTAATGCCTAATCTATTTGAATTTCCTGACTACTTACTGATGAAATTCACAAGCAGAGAGGCATCACCATTTCGGTATGAAAAACTAGTTGAAAACGGATTATAATTATCTTGTCTTTGTTGTATTTCAAAGTCTGCACTAATATTGAATCACATTTGCCTCTTCACTTAATTACCATAGTGTTCTGACTGTTTGCTAATGGGAAGGGCGAGAAAAAGAAAAGCATAAAGGAAGCTCCACCATTGTCTTTTTATAGCTCTTATTATGTTCTTATCAATAACTTGTTCGTATTGTAGCTCGTATTGAAAGTAAAGATACCTATATAGAGCAACTGAACCTCTCTATATAGGCTTTACAGCTCCTAACTTTGCGTGCTAGGTCCCCCACTGCCCCAAATGCTAGACCGTTGAGATTTTTAAGTATAGGTGTAGAAATGTGCTGCAAATGTATTTTGAATTATGAATTTGAAGCACTTAATGAAAAAGTGAGTAAACTACACTGTTGGAAAATAGAGGCGGAGGAAAATTTGTTGAATTCTCCCATTGATTCATAATAGAAATAATTACAATAGTTGTTGGAGCACTATTTTTCCAACATTAATTTTTGGAGATGATGGCTCTTATTATTATGACTCATGACCCCTTGATTTTGGAGCTCTTGCGTTGGCTCCTTAGTTTTGGAGTTCTTAAGGCTCTCTAGTGTAGGTTCATCTCACCAAATGGTACTGTTGAGCCAATTAGCTTGATTGGCAATTGATTAATTGATTGGAGATTATTAAGGCCATTATTGATTGGCTATGTTTTGCAAAACTTATGATATTACCATACTTATGCTTTTACCTTTTATGGTAACTTACCATATGAGAAGAAGATTTGTGTTAATTAAGGAATGACATTTATTGCATATTCACAAGGAAAAGAAAAATAGGGTTTTATGAGTAAAGGCTTTTCTTGCAGCCCAAGAAAATATGCAGTAGCAATCTTGTATTTATATAGCAGCAATCACGTCAGAAAAGGGGAGGCAGAAACAGAGAGCAACAATAGAAAATACAAGAGAGTTTTTTGTCTAGTGTTCCAAGTTATGTTGCAACACGATCTGTGTTCTAGTCTTTGATTGTATTAAGTGTTGCAACTTTATTTGTTTTGACAGTATGTCATGAACGATTTGTATGAGTCTTTGAGTGATTAGTTTACTGTTTCTTTTATTAATTCTTCGAGAAAAGAATGTGTAGTTCTCGGGAGAGAATTTTGCAAGTCGAGGGGAGCTCGCCAAATCGAATCGTTAAGGAGTTTTTCATCTAGGCGTCAAAGATCAAGAGAGAGTCTTTACTTGTGTAAGTCCATTGATGTTGTAACTTGTTGTTTCTTAATAAACATGTTTGTTGGATCAGGGGAGGTCCCGTGGACGTAGACCGCATAGTTGAACCACATTAAATCTTGGTGTTCTTTATTACTGTTATAGCTTTATTATTTCCGTTGCTGTTTACTGTTACTACTCATGTTGGAACATTAAGTGGAATAAATTAACTAAGAAACTAGAGAAATAATTTGTTAACGGTCTATGATAGAACAAATATTCCAGATAATGTTGCAACATCACCTATAACAGAGTTGTAATAGAATCACTCTACACTAGATTATTGCATCTTGTTTTTAGTCTTGATCATAGAGCTTTATTGATTAAGCATATTAGTCATCTTGCTGTGAAATTAATCCATACTTATACTGCATGAACTCTATCAAGTAGCATCAAGAGCAGGTTACTAACTAATTCGGTTAGATTCTTGGGAGTTTTGAGTTGTTGGCTTACAGGAATAGGTATGGACACCTTGCGTGAAGGAGGCTCAATCACTAAACCATCGTTGTTGGATGGTGTGAACTACTCTTATTGGAAGGCTCGAATAAAGAATTCATCAAGTCGATTGATGAGAAGGGTTGGAAAGTTATCTTGATTGGCTAAACATCTCCTACCAAAGCAGATGCTCAGGGCAATGTTGCAACAAAACTTGAAACATAATGGACCAAGGATGAAGATCTTTTGGCAAGCTGGAACTCTAGGGCACTGAATGCAATTTTCAACACTGTTGACTAGAATCAATTCAAGTTAATTTCAACGTATGAATCCGTTAAGGAAGCTTGGGAGATATTACAAACAACATATGAGGGTACAACATCAGTTAGAAGATCAAAATTGCAGATGCTTGCCACTAGATTCGAAGAACTAAGGATGCAGGAGGATGAAACTATTGCCGATTTCAATGCCAAATTGTGTGACATTGCTAATGAATCTTTTGCTTTGGGAGAAAAGTATTCTGATTCTAAGCTTGTAAGGAAAACCTTGTGCTCTCTTCCAGACAGATTTGGAATCAAAGTTGCTGCCATAGAAGAATCCAAGAATGTTGATGAACTCAAAATTGATGAATTAATGGGTTCACTTCAAACTTTTAAGATGAAGTTTAAGCAGAAAAAGAAAGAAAAAGGTATTGCTTTTCAGGCTTAAGAAAGAAAATGATTCAGATGATGAGGACACGGAGATATCTGAATCTTTAGCCGTGCTTACGAAAAATTTTAACGAAGTTTTGAAAAAATGGGACAAACGGAGAAATGACTTTAGACAATCGAACTTTGAAAAGAAGCCCCATGTTGCAATAATATCTGACACTGTTAAGAATTTTTTTTTAAAATTGACGAATGAAAAGGAAAAAGGTAAAGGAATTCAATGCCATGAATGTGAGGGTTTTGGTCACATCTAATCTGAATGTGCAAACACCTTGAATAAAAAGAAGAGGGCAATGAATGTTACCTAGAGTGATGAGAAATCGGAAGAATACACAGAAAGCGACGAGGAGCACATCAATAACTTTGTTGCATTCAATGTTACAACAATCTAGCGAGAAACCAAACTGAACGAAGAAGAATATGCTAGAGGTATTACAATAATGAGTGAAACAGAGGATGAATTAAGTGAAATTGATTGTGTTGAATCAGAAAGTGATGGTGACTTGGATGATGAAGAAGTCATGAAAATGTACAAAGACATGTACGAAAAATGGGTAATCATATGCAAGAAAAATCAAGGATTGGAGGTAAGGGTCACAGAATTGGAAAAACAAAAGGCTGAACTGAAAAACCTGACTAAAGAAAGACTGATGGAAGTGCAGATGGTGCGACATGAATTGGAATAGATGCAGTGTTATGTTAAAATGCTGAATTCTGGAACTGAAAAATTGGATCACATGTTATCCATTCAAAAATCAAGTAGTGATCAGACAGGTCTTGGCTTTCGTGGGGGAGAATCTTTTGGTAAAACTGTCTTTGTCAAAAGCTCAGAAGATCCTATACAGAAACAAGATATCGTGACTTTACAGAAGGTTAGAAAAGAACTTTCAGCTACTGGTGTTACAACATGGACTGCAATAGTGCAAAAGCAACAAAGGAAAAAGAGCAGGTTTGTTCCCATCTACCATTACTGCCTTGCACCTGGACACATCAAACCTCACTGCTTTAGGCTCCAAAGAATGCAGAAAAAGGTAAGTCTCTCAATCAGCAAAAGAGATCCTCACATATGTTTTCACAACATAAGGAAAAACGATTATGGGTGAAGAAATCTGATTTAACTTGTTTTGTTGCTTATACTTCTACACAAGCCTGTGCTGCTAACTCTTGGTATTTTGATAGTGGGTGTTCTAGACATATGACAGGTATGCGTGAAACATTGAGCAGTTACAAGGAGCACGATAAAGGCCAAGTTACTTTTGGAGATGGTATTAAAAGACAAATTCTAGGAAGAGGAACACTTAAGATTAAAGGGGTTCCAAGTCTCAAGAAAGTACAACATGTTGAAGGGCTGAAGGCTAATCTTATTAGTATCAGTCAATTGTGTGATCAGGGTTTGTTTGTGAATTTCACTAAAGATGGTTGCCATGTGTTAGATGTATCTAATAATTGTGTGTTACAAGGAAAAGGTCATCTGACAACTGCTACATGCTTACACCATCTCATGAACAATCATTGTCGTGTTACAACAATACCTGTGCAGTACGAGGTGTGCCAAAGCTAGGGAGCAAGCAAACAAGAAAATCGCTGGAAGAAGGAAGCACTAGTAAGATGAATGCTGATGTTGCAGACGGTGCCGCAACACTGAAGGAAGAACATGCGAAGAAATCTACTGTGACAAATACTGTTGTAACGCTAGAGACAGAAACTGAGTAGGAGGACATTGATTCATGCAATGTTACAACAAGTAGTGTAACAACAGAAGTTAGCACTAAAGAAATTCAAGCTAAAATGCCTCAAGTTTACAAAAATCATACTGCAAAGCATGTGATTGGATCAATACATGATGGAATCCGAACTAGAGGTAAACCCAAGCTGAACTATAGGGACATAGTAAGGTATATATGCTACAATTTTCTCTTAGAACCCAAAAATGTGAAAGATGCTTTAAAAGATGAACTTTGGGTAAATGTCATGCATAAGGAATTGAACCAGTTTATCTGTGAACTTGTTGAAATTGGAATCATTGTTTTAGACCATGTTGCAATAGAAAATCAACTGACAGATATCTCCACTAAAGCTTTAGATCCTTTGAGATTTGAAACCCTAAGAAAAACTTTAGGAATTTGACGTCTATAATGTTGCATCATGGATTACCACAGGAGCTTGAAATAAGCTTGAGAAATCTGAAAGGTTAATAATCAATTCAACTTGTGATTTAGTTTGTGAACTATGCTTCCTTGTACACACTGAATACTAATTGAAAAAGCTAATCTTAATGGTCTGCAAGTGCAGGAGCTTGAACTTTATGATGACTAGGGATAAAGAGAGAAGTTTCCCTAAATCCATTCCTGTATTCTATTCATCCTTGAGATAAAAAAAAGAGGACATGAAATAATGTGGTAATCAAGTACTGGAAAGAGTTACCTAATCTAAAATAAAATAGATTAGTATGAAAGCTACCAGTTGCAACATGAGATGAATAAATAGTGAAAAAATACATGTAAAAAGAAATACAGTGTGTAAGCTACCAGTTACAATATAAGCTGTCACAAGAAAAATATTGTATTTTCCTACGAGATGAATAGACGATCAAATATGTTTGAGCTAATTGGGAGAGTTCCTACACTTTCCAAGTTTGATGGTGAAAGTTATCTGTTTCAGAATTCAGCCTCACACACACACACACATGGTTCATTGATTAAATCCCTAACTGAATTGAGTATTAATGGGTAAACTTTCTTGACTGACTTCATGCTTCCTAAACATATCATGCATTTTAATTCTGTTTTAATTTTCAAGAAAAAATAAAAAAACAAAAACAAAAAAAACAAAAAAATGGGTGAAATCTCAAGGGATTTTGAGCAAATTGGAGATACTATGGAAAATATTATTGCAACATCGGTTCTAAATTACTTTTGGATAATCTAATGCAACTTATGTCAATGATTTTTTTTTTTGGATTGCTGAATAATTTGTTTTACAATTTCTACTATTTTGCTTACAATTTGCCTCTTTGTTTTTGCTTTATGAGACTTACATGCTTAATTATTTTATTCTATTATTGTGTTGCTTAGTTGATACAATTGTGCTACTTAACTGCTCAAAAGATTGTTCACGAATGGGTTGAATCCCTTGTGAAGTTGTCTATTCCATTCCATCTTTCTCACAAGTTTTTGCAGGAAGTTGATATTCAGGGGGAGCCTCGAGCTGAAGGCAATGTTAGACTAGCTTCTGAAACAATTGTTGCTGTATTGTTGCAATAGGTGTAGCAACTTCAAAATGAAGTCCATGAGCTGTGCATCGATCAAGCCACTGTTAAAGTCAATCAGGAGAAGATAATAGCTGATCTTAGGACGTTGATTCACAGATAACAGACCCTACTCAATTTCATCTTCAAATAAACTGCTTGAATGTTGATTGTTTAATGATTATCGCTCTAATACTTTATTGACTTTAGTCCTGCACTGGTACTTTACTAAGTTTAAATTATGTTGCTCTGCTTTGGGTCCATGTTTGTGTTTGTTGATTTCTGCTAAGTCCTTTGGTCTGGTACGTACTTTGCGTGTCTACTTTGGTGTCTTTTGGCAAAGGGGGAGATTATGATATTGTTATTACTGCGTGCTGATTGTTATTCGAGGGGGAGAATATGCTATTAATTTTGCTATGACTTGTTGGGATGGTTTATTGATTGTTGCAACAGGATTATCATCTTTGGGTTACTATCTTTTGCGGGGTCATTATCTTTGCTGCTTTGATACTTTCTTATCTATGTTTCCATTATGTTGTAACTGATTGTTGAAACAAGACCATCTTTGCTCTGATACATCCTTATCTGTGTTGCTGATCATTTATTTTTCTAGCTTTATTGCTCTGATACTCTGCTTCTGCTCTTTGCCTTTGGTTTGGCAAAAAGGGGGAGATAAATATGTTGTGCTACTAACTGCTACTGCTTAGCTGTTGTACTGCTATTGGTTAGCTCTTGTGTGTCTGCTAGTTCAATACATGGTTGTTTAGTGTCTATTGCAACAGGAGTGCTATCTTTTACAGGAGCACTATATTTTTTACTCCGATACATTTCTATCTGTGTTTCACTATATGTTGCAACAGGCTGATCATTGCTCTAAGACTGTTGTTCTACTGAATGTTACACCAAGGATGTTCATTTGTTGCATCTGTCTTTTTGTACTTGGGCGATAAGAGGTTACATTGACTGTGATATCAGGGTTTTGCCAAAACAAAGCCAAATGGGGAGATTGTTGAGCCAATTAGCTTGATTGGCGATTGATTAATTGATTGGAGATTATTAAGGTCATTATTGATTGGCTATGTTTTGCAAAACTTATGATATTAACATACTTGTGCTTTTACCTTTTATATTGTGCATGAAAAATCTTATGATAACTTACCATATGAGAAGAAGATTTGTGCTAATTAAGGAATGACATTTATTGCATATTCACAAGGAAAAGAAAAATAGGGTTTTATGAGTAAAGGCTTGTCTTGCAGCCCAAGAAAAGATACAGCAGCAATCTTGTATTTATATAGCAGCAATCACGGCAGAAAAGGGGAGGCAGAAACAGAGAGCAACAAGAGAAAATACAAGACAGTTTTCTGTCTAATGTTCCAAGTTATGTTGCAACACGATCTGTGTTCTAGTCTTTGATTGTATTAAGTGTTGCAACTTTGTTTGTTTTGACAGGATGTCATGAGCGATTTGTATGAGTCTTTGAGTAATTAGTTTACTGTCTCTTTTATTCATTCTTCGGGAAAAGAAGGTATAGTTCTCAAGAGAGAATATTGTAAGTCGAGAGGAGCTCGCCAAATCGAAGTTCGCTAAGGAGTTTTTCATCTAAGCGTCAAAGGTCAAGAGGGAGTCTTTACTTGTGTAAGTCCATTGATATTATAACTTGTTATTTCTTAATGAACGGGTTTGTTGGACCAGGGGAGGTCCCGTGAACGTAGACTGCACGGTTGAATCACGTTAAATCTTGGTGTTCTTTATTTCTGCTATAGCTTTAATATTTCCGCTGCTGCTTGCTGTTACTACTCATGTTGGAACATTAAGTGGAATAAACTAACTAAGTAACTAAAGAAATAATTTGTTAACGGTCTGTGATAGAACAAATATTCCAGCTAATGTTGCAACATTACCTGTAACAGAGTTGTAATAGAATCACTCTACACCAGATTATTGCATTCTGTTTTTAGTCTTGATCACAGAGCTTTATTGATTAAGCATATTAGTCATCTTGTTGTGAAATTAATCCATATTTATACTGCACGAACTCTATCAAGTACATCACACATATTTATAGTAGTTCATTGGCTAGAAATTTTGTCTAGGAAGATTCTACATACATTATTTATTTCATTCCTAGCAATATCTAGTGATATTTTTAATTCTAAATTCCAAGCATAAAAGTTTATTAATTCCAACACACACCAACAAGATCTCCAAGGCAGTATAATGAAGTACAAGGAAAAGAAAGGTTTGATGCATGCAGTATTTACTCACTTTTTTCATCTTTACGTTACTTAGTATTTTTAAAAGATTCGTATAAAGACGAATAACCATTTTCTGTATTAAATGTTAATTTTAAATATTGTCATATATCGTTGTAGGGATGGATGTCTTTGAAAATAACTTCGCAGACATTAACATACCAAATGACGTCATACCTCCGAACATGTAAGCTAATAGTTACACGTCAACTTCATGTGAACATTTATCAGTGTCTCATAATATATTCCTTATATCTCTAAATTGAATTTCCTATTATGTTATTTCAGAAACTTGTTTACATGCTATCCAGGATCAAATATAAGTGACAAGTAAGATACGAGATTTTGTTGATATGTTTTTTGCTGCTTCTTTCCTTTATTTTCTTTCTTCCAAAGAATGTCAAGTATAATGTTGAGAAACATAATTCATGCCCCATTTCTCCAACACAGGAATCATAAATGGCTACAAGATGCTCAGTACTGTCCCAATGAAACGCAATGTAAGTACGTAATGGTTTTTTTTTTTTTAATTTGTCAGAATTATTAAGTTTGTATAAGTACAAAATAATAGGTAAAAAAAATCATCATTTAGGAAAAAGTTAATTAAATAGAGATGAACACAAAAAATTTACATGTAAATCCCTCACTTTTGAAGGAAAGATTATGAGGGCAGTTAATATCTGTTTTACATGCAATCAGTGACTTTGAAATTCCGTTTATATACTCCACTAATGTCAGTGAGCTTCTTGTAATCTCAATTGAGTTCTTACAGCATGCACCTTTAACACATGATGACAATTGCAATATTGTTGCCTAACCTTGTTCTTGCGAAGAGGTTCGAAGTGTGGTGACCACCTGTTCATAAAAGATCGTTAGACCCCAAGTGTCACCCCAGTTGGTGAGTGGGGAATTCGTTCAATTGTGAAATGCGGGTTCGAATCCCCTCCGCTGTTCGGATTTTACTTTGACTTACTTGGTACATACTGTGGGTCAGGACCATTGTAATTCTAGAGTTTTGATTCAAACTCAACCGTTAAGCCAAACGAAAGATGTTGGCTTGTTCCCATAAGATGTTAGTAGGTGGTGACTAATCCAATTTATATCTCATGGAGTGGTTGATGTGGGAATATTTTTCAGGATTAACAAAAAATAAAATAAATAAATAAATAAAAGATCGTCCTGTGAATAGAAAATAATGTAACTTGGTTGTATTATTTTTTTTGCAGATGATAGCTTGTATATTAAATGTGGTGGAAATTCAACCTCTATCGAGGGAAATCATTACGAGGCGATGTGAATCCAGAGGGACGATCAACTTTCACTCTGAGTGATAGTAAACGTTGGTGCTACAGCAGCATGGGAGAATTAGATGACAATCATTACATCTTAAATCAAACATGCAATCTTGCAGTGGATCATGCACCATTGTACCAGACAGCTCGCATAGCCCTAATATCCTTGAAGTATTATGTATTTTGTCTTAGGGAAAAGGAATACAAAGTGAGACTTCACTTTGCTGAAATAACAAGGAAAGCAGATCAAGTAGATCAAGTTAAAGGAGTAAAAAATAGGCGCACTTTCGATGTAAAAATCCAAGTAAGTACATAACCAATAGAATAGATGGTTGATGATATAAACGAAGAGGAGACTAAAAAAGGCTACAACTACAGGGCACGACACATTTACGCAACTTCAACATAGAAAGAAAAGCAAAGGGTGTCAATAAGAATGTAACCAAGGAATTTAATATTACTGTAAATGGCACCCTAGAGATTCATTTATATTGGTCAGGCTAGGGCTACTATGGTCCTCTTATTTCTGCAATTTCTGTATCTACTGGTATGGCTTATCTACTCTATGTTAATTCTTTTTACTGCCATATGTTTTTTACCTACTTATTGTTGGAAGGATCGTGCACATAGATACGTTGGAACACAACACTATTTAAACATGGTTCGGCATAGCCTACGTCCACAAAACATTATTCTTTATTTCTCATAGAAACTACTACAATAATGACTCCGATATACCTACCTAGAGGTATATATACTCTAATTCTAATCTAATCTAATATGGTACACCCACCTCGTGGTGAGCGACAACTAAAATCAACCTAGGTAGCCCTATTTATAGATAAACAAAAATTCTATGTCAATTAGGATATGGTTCTAGGAAACCATTACCCACTAGGAAAAACTATCTAGTCAAAAACAATTTAAATATAACTAGAACTTATTTAATAGAATCTTAATCACTAATAGAATCCTAATCAAGTTTAATTTCTAACATCCCCCCTTAAACTTGATTTGACTTGCTAACAACCACGAACCACCACGATGTGATCTACTGCTATCTTCTCCAATGGTTTCTTCCTTCGCCTACGACAATCTGGTCAAGGGAGGCATACAACAGCGGTACCATCGTCTGTTTCTCTTTCCAGCAAATCTAATTGTCTGCAGATCATGGTTTCAAGCTCCAATGGATTGTCAAGCCACCAAAACCTAGAGTTGTTTCTTCATTAATGAAACGACTTCGTCTTTGGCTTCATCTTGAGCAGCGGCATATTTCTCTTTGCCGTTGCAATTCTTCCGTTTTTTATTTTTTATTTTTTCCTTGTTTTTTTTTTGTCTTTTTTTGTTTTTCGTTTTTTTTTTCTTTTTTGTTGATTTTTGATTTTTTTTTGGTTGTGTTCTCTCTTAACTTACAACTTTTTCTTCGCCAATCGTCTTTGTCTCTTTTTTCAATAGTGGTACTCGTTGATTTTCTTCTATACAATCGTAGTTGTTTATCTTTTTCGGCGCACTTGGGGGCGCCATATCCTTCATGGCGCAACAGAGATGACGCATAGCCATCCCTTCTCTGTTGGCCATGTTGTTATCTTCTGAACTTGGAGTTGCTATTGGAACTCCATTGCTCCGGCGCAGCATTAATCTACTAAACGAGTCGCGGCAGCAATCTTCAATAATGAGCACTACACCATGTCTTGACGCAAGCTTCTTGGTTGCTTCAACGTCTTCTTCTTTGTAGTCTTCTACTTCAGCAGCGGAATACATTTCTCTTGGCGACGATAATAACCAACATATCTATATGCAGTCTCAGGCTCTGATACCACTTTGTTGGAAGGAGCGTGCACATAGATACGTTGAGAGCACAACACTATTTTAACGTGGTTCGGCATAGCCTACGTCCACAAAATATTATTCTTTATTATTCATAGAAACTACTACAATAATAACTCCGATATACCTAACTATATGTATATGTACTCTAGCTCTAATCTAATCTAATATGGTACACCCACCTTGTTGTGTGTGACCACTAAAATCAACCTAGGTAGCCCTATTTATAGATAAACAAAAATTCTATGTCAATTAGGATATGGTTCTAGGAAACCATTATCCACTAGGAAAAACTATCTAGTCAAAAACAATTTAAATCTAACTATAACTTATTTAATAGAATCTTAATCACTAATAGAATCCTAATCAAGTTTAATTACTAACACTTATACACCTAAAATTTCCATTAGTACCAATACCACCAAAGAAGCATAACAAGCTGTCTACTGTGGCTATTGCTGGAATCGGAGTATCTTCATCACTTTGTATCATACTTATTTTCGTTCTTTTATGGTGGTTCTGCTGGCTTGGTGGAAAGAAATAACAAGGTGAAAGTAAAGTTTGACTGATTACATAATTTCATCCATGCACTACACTTTTTGATCAGTGTAATAGAATCTGTCTCTGCTGTCTAAATTTTCTTTCCTTTCACTGGTTACATGTTGAAACAGAACTTACAGGCATTATATCCTGGAGGACTTTTCAACTTCCGTCAGATAAAGGCTGCCATCCAAAATTTTGATGCTTTGAACAAGTTAGGTGAAAGAGGTTTTGGCACAGTTTATAAGGTGCCCTTTGTTGCAATTTATTATAGATTATGATCCTACATTATCTTTTTTCAATTCTTTAAGTCAATTTTTAGTTAAGGAATGGTTGAAATCTATAGCAATCAGTAAAATTTCAATGCATCATTTATAACATAATTGCAGAGACATAGTTTTTTGCCCTTTGGCATCTTCTATTTCATTAGTTACTTGAAGATGATTGACTTTCATATACCGTCTAAAAATAGTAGTACATTTTTTCTTTCTACACAGTGTAGGGTGTACTTTCAAATGACACTAAAATAGCAGTTAAACAGCTTTCAACAAGATCAAGACAAGGAATCCGTGAGTTTGTAAATGAAATTGGCACCATCTCAGCTCTGCAACATCCAAATCTTGTAAGGCTAATGGGATGTTGTGCAGAAGACAATCAACTCCTACTTATTTATGAGTACATGGAGAATAATTCCCTTGACCATGCATTATTTGGTAAGTCGGGACAATTTTTTTCTATAGGAACTCTCCTCATCTCAGTTGTTCTAGTAGTGGAATTCTTCTCAAATTGGATATTTTTCAGGTTACGATGAAATGAAAACAAGACTGACTTGGCCAACGAGGGTTAAAATATGTCTTGGCATAGCGAAAGGTCTAGCTTTCCTTCATGAAGAGAGCAAACTCAAAATCATTCATAGAGACATTAAACCAACAAACATACTACTGGATGAGGATCTTAATGCAAAAATATCTGATTTTGGATTTGCAAAGCTTTTTGAAGAGGAGAAAACTCATGTCATCACACGAGTAGCTGGAACAACGTAAGTGAAGAAGACAAAGGAACTTTTTTTTTTTTTTGGAGATATTACAATTTCTTTCAAATTCATTAAAATTTCATGCACAAATTCTTGAATACCCGATATGCTAGAATATTCATGTGGGACTTTCTCAGAGTCTGATTTTATACGTGTGATAAATGTTTCTTTTACGTATCTATTTTTATGAATCATTAACTATGGACCTACTTGTAGGGGATTTATGGCACCTGAGTATGCCATGCGAGGACACTTAACAGCCAAAGCAGATGTTTATAGTTTTGGAGTTGTGATGCTTGAAATAATTAGTGGAAAGAACAGTATCAGCTATAGGCCAAGTGATCAAAGCATTTACCTTCTGGATTTGGTAAGTTAATTGTATCTACAAAATGTAGTTCAAGTGTCAATAGATTATATGATTTATGTTTCAAGTGAAGCAAATCATGTGTTCTCTATCATACAACTGCAGACATACGTTTACCAAAAACAAGGAAATCTCTTGGCACTAGTTGATCCAAATCTCGGGCCAGACTACTCTTGGAAAAAAGCTGCTACAATTTTGGAGTTAGCAATGTTGTGCACTAATCCATCGCCAACACTTAGGCCAACAACGTCTAAAGTTGTGAAAATTCTCGAAGGGAAGAGTAAGATTAAGACTACATCAACCAATGTTCCTTATTTGATGGATAACTTCACTGTGGCCAACAACGCTGTCGCTGCCCTCTCTCAATCCCCACAACCAGGGAACAATCTGCAGGGAGAGGCATCAGGAACTACCGTTTATCATTTTGTCAACCAAGAAATTGAAGAATCCAGCTTTTCTCAAGATAACTAAAGCTATGACACTCATGTAACATCTGGGAAAGAGTCAATAATTATATTTCTTGTGATTGTTCAGCTAAGATGGTTCATTGAACCAACTTTCATGTGTGCTTACACCTTGGCGCTGGTTATGTTATGTAATGCTTTAATAATTCGTAAATTTCAATGCCAACAGTACAATTGTGTTTTAGTTGAAATTTCGATTAAAGATTGGAAAAATCAAATTATTACTTCCTCTTAATGAAAAAGTCTTAGTGGTTTACTATTTTATTTCCCTTTTTATAGGAGTTTATGGCATTCAACTAGACTAATTATAAAATTGTAGCTTTTATCTTTTAGCTCAAGTAAGAAAATGCTATATTTATCAAAACTATCAGCCAAAATATTTGACCAACAAATCTGACTTGTGTTAGTTACTTGTTTTAAAATTAAATTGGCAACTATCGTTTTCCACATTTGTTTCGGCATTTTTTATTTTTTATTTTTTTTTTTTTTATTTTTTTTGAAAATTTCATGTTTCTCTATCCTAGCTTCTTCTCTTTTAACTTGGGGTATAGTGAGTCCTCTTCTTTCATGCTTCAGTGCCTAGAACCATTAGGAGCTTGATTTTTAATATCAATATACTAGGGAGCGGATATCAACTCCACCAAGTTCCAGTTCCTCATGTCCAGGACGATGCACAAATGAAGAGAAGTACTATACTACAAAAATTATGCTATTTTGTGATAGTCAGTTAACGTCACATTTTCGTCACAAAAAGTCATTCGTAACGAAATTTAAGTTGTCGCGAAACATGGCGTGGCAAAATAAATTTTCGTCACATTTTTGTTGCAATGTGACGAATTTGCGACGATTTAGAAAGCTGAAACTTTTCGTAGCAAATTCGTCTCAATGCGACTAATTTGTTACGAACTATGATTGTCGGTAAATCGTGGCAAACATGTCGTGGAAAAATCGTCACCAGATGTTCGTGGTAAAATCGCGGCCGGATGTTGTCGCAAATGTTTCATCGCAAATGCGTCACAAATTATTTTCGTCACAAAATCGTGGTAATTTTCAAATTATGTTTGTCACAAAAGCGTGGCTAGATTTCATTTATGTTGTCTCAAATTTGTGACAATGTTGAAAATATTTTCGTCACAAAATCGTGGTAAATTTCAAATTATGTTCGTTACAAAAGCGTGGCTAGATTTCATTTATGTTGTCTCAAATTTGTGACAATGTTGAAACTGTTTTCGTAACAAAATCGTGGCAATTTTCTAATTATCTTCGTCACAAAAGCGTGACAAGATTTCATTTCTTTTGTCATAAATCTGTGACAATGTTGAAACTGTTTTCATCACAAAATTGTCGCAATTTTCAAATTATTGTTGTCACAAGTTTGTGACAATGTTGAAACTATTTTCATCACAAAATCGTGACAATTATCAAATTATTTTCGTCACAAATTCGTAGCTATTTTCAAATTTACTATTCTGATATTACCTGTAATATCATCTTGTTTGTCCTGCTAAATTATAAAATAATATTCATAATTGAATCTCATTAATTTCTGAAGGCAAACCCATAATTAAATCTCAAATAATTATACAACCTACACATCCATTCAAATGAACACAAATCTATACAAAAGTAGTTAAATATATATAATAGCCACCATTCAACAAAGTTACCTTTTTCAAACATACATTCTAAAAGAAATACTAAATGTACATCTATCATACCATGACCTTATAGATCCTATTGGGCATCACTGTCTTGCTGTTCTGAGGGAGACTGAGATTGATCTGGATGCGGTTAGGGTGGATGCGGCAACAATTGGGTCAACTGAGCGATCTGTTGCTGAAACTTTCTAAATTGCTCGTTTTGTTGTGCAATCAATTCAGCCCTTAAATATGATGTTGCCCTATTGACAGCTTCTTGCATTTCTTACTTTGTGATTCGATGAGCAACATACAGGACGTCGTGTGCAGACCCTCGAATGGCCTGCGATCCTAAACCATACAACCGTTTTCCTCTAGCTGATCTGCCTACTGCCTGGTAAAACAATGCATCACGGTCAATAGGCAGTGCAGTCGGATCTCCCTGCGATGACGTTGTGGCCTGCTCGACCAATTCTTTGTACTTGGCCTGTAATTAATACGTAATTATTGTTATTTTACTTTAATGTTAATTATTAATCAAGGAATAAGTTCAAATAAATATATGATATATCATGGTTTCTTCAGCCTTAGGGTCAGAGTATGGACCATCGACACCTTTTCTATGAACTTTTTCAAACACATTTTAAATAACAATTCCTATAGAAGCATTTATCAAATAACAATTCCTAAATTAAATATTTAATTATCATATAGAAATACAATTTAAATAATTCGTTTAACACTTACCAATCTTCTCTTGACCTCGTGAAATGGGAGACAACCAGCATAATGTGGAGACGGCTTACTCAATCTGTTCTTTTTGTTTGTCTCTGACCTCTTCCTCCATGCACCTGTGTTCCAGTGCTGACATAGTCCATCCCATACACTGTCACTCAACTAACTAGGCTTAATCTTTTCCTTTTTTTTTCGTTTCACGACCCCAATAGAAGAGGCCCCGTGACTGAGTGTTCACGTTTTTAAAAAATAACTGACGGATGACTGGTTCATCAAAGGGGCACCACTTGTACAATCTCTACAGTCATATATTAAGTATTAGTAATACAACTTATATATTGACACGGTATATGAAACTAAAGTATATATATGAAATTAATTTCATATACTTTAGTACCTGAAAAGAGATGAACCATCTCTCTTTAACATCAACTGGAATCGCACCCCATCTCGTCCAAGGCTCGTTGAACCCGGCATTTAATATATTGGTGACCTCTCGTGCCGCCTCGACTAGTATCCATCTGCAATTAGTAAAAGATATAAAAGTATACTAACAATTGTAATGAAAAAAATAAACAAAATAATGTACATATTATATAAAATTGTACTTAATACCCTCATACCCGCTTGAATATATCGTCATGTGTGTGCGTCTATCAATCTGCCATACAGTGTATGCCTCTAAAGATGAGAATCCATATTCTTGCCAAACCTCTAAATGTACTCCAGCAGCCCGTCGCTGGGAAGCAACTGAAGACTCCGGCTGGTTAGTAGTTGGTGTGGAGTGGGCTATAGGCGAGTCTTCAGAGTCAACGTGCAAACCATCTAAGTGTTGTGGCAAGCCCGTGGATGAAGTAGTTGCCAGAGATTGATTATCGGTGGGTAAAGTGGATGAAGTAGTTGTCGGAGATTGATCATTTGTGGGTCTGGCAATCTGTGAGATCAACCCTGGAGTACTCAATGGTATTGAAGTAGATGAAGTAGATGTTCGCCCAGCATCAGAGGATGAGTGAGATGTTTGTGCACCACCTAAATGTAACTTTCATATACAGATAATGATATAGAACAATACGACCCTGATCCTATGCTGTTACTTTCATATATAGATAATGATGTAGAACAAAAATAATGACACAGTTTGAAATTTCAGAAAACAGAACCAAAAGGAAAAGAAAACAGTAGCAAAATGAGGTTATCTTTAAAGATTTTAAAGTTTAAAAGAAAAAGAAGAAAATTTCGCATTAACAATAATATAAAAAGGATAGATACTAAATAAAACGAGCACTTAGAGGTATCCATACAAGCTACTGGTTCATCATGCTCTCATATACTTTTTGTTCCTTATAAGAAGAAAAATGTCCTTGTAGTCTTCTCCTTCCTATCTATTCTTATATCCTCCTATTTTTTTCAGGTTTTGACAAGGCCTTATTACCATCTTAGCTATGCACTTTAAGGCTTACAACTAAAATTCACATTATGAACTAAATCCAAATTTAATTATCTTTCATTTTCAAATCCGAAACTAATCTCTCAATTCCATACTTCCAAATAGAAGATAGCAACAATCAAGCTCATACTAATTCTTATATGTTAACATCCATCACCACCAAACTACTGCACCGTATCTTCATTTCTACTATAAATCTAATGCAAATACACATGTTAACATGTCCATACACAGAGGCCTACATATTATACATGAAAATTCATACTCTTATTCATGTATTTAAAGGAAATAAATAACCATTGGAGACTAAAACAATCAAAATTTTGAGATATAATTCTTCCTAAACTGCTTTACAATAATGGCTAATTAGTCACTGATTATGAAAGGGGATTCCAAAGCATTTGAGAATGAACAAGCAAAAAAAATTGATGATCATCAATTTGGTACTAAAAATTATAATTTCTATTGTTATCAAATTGCTCATCTCTCTCGGGCATTTGATCAAACAGTTTACATGCCTCATAAAAAAGGTCAACTTCAAAGAAGAGGGAAAAAAGAAACTATTCACAAATTCATTTAACTAATTTATTGAAAAAAGAATGTGATTGTTTTTAGGCAATGGACAAAAGTTGGCCAAGAAGTTAACTACTAGACTCTTCCCCTGACTACTATAGCAAAAAGCTTTCTTATAGCTGCACATACGTATGGAGAAAAAGAAGTAAGAAAACCGAACTATCCAAATTACGAATTTTTCCAACAAGAACAAAGAATCCCACAAAAGTTGCATTTATAGCAGTTCATACATAAACAGAAAAGCAAACTTTGAAGCTCACCAACTAACTTCAGCTCAACCAACCCACAAAAGCTCAATCTTATTGATAGATCTTTCACCAAAATCCATACACATATGCACATGTATAACCCGAAAGGACACATATTTGTACATGAAAATTCTTCTAAGCAATTAATGATTGGCATTTAACCTCCCCAAAAAGAAAAAGAAAAAACACAAAATCTTTGTTTTTATATTACTGTAAAAAGAGGACAAAAAATACCTTGAAAAAATTAACATTTTTTACCTTGAAAGAAACAACAGCAAATCGAAGCTTAGTTAAACGCTGCCGTATAATGAAGTTAAGGATTCGATGTGGTCGATATGCTTGTGGCTTCTTTGTTTTGTTGCTGAATTGGCACAAAGGTGTAAGCGGCGCCGTTTAATGGAGACTCGCTGGCGATTTGATGGACTTGTTGTTAGTGTTCGAATCGGCGCCGTTTAATGGAGTTAAGGATTTGGTGTGGTCAATATGCTTGTGGCTTTGTTTTTTAAAGTTTTGAAAATGATTTAACCTTTTGAGTTTGTTGAAAGGTGAGGAGGCAGAGACATTTGTGTCTATAGAGATGGTGGCGGTGTGAGGTAGCAATGGTACGAGGTACTAGTAGTGCAAGGTGGTGGTGATGGTGCGTGCGTATGCTTTTGTGTTTGGCTAAAAATGGGGTGTTGGTGAAAAAAGGGCTAGGTTAATTTGCCCCTTTTTTCACCCATGTAATTTTTTATTTAACAATATATACAAGGTGTTAAATTTGTGACAAAATAGGTGTTGTCACAGAAACGTAGCTAATTGTCATGACTAGGCAACGAAATGTTCTCATTATCCGATCCGTCACAAAATCATCATAACTTTGCTTCAAATTTGAGACAAAATGCATATTTTCTATTTCTGATTGTCCTTGTCGTCACAATTTTGTCACATACTTTGCGACAACTTTGCCACAAATGCATTTCGTCACACTTTTGTCACAAATAACGTCAAAGTTACGACAAATGATTAACTTCATCACCATTTCGTCATAAACCTTGCGTCAAATTTGCGACAAAATTTTTATTAAATATAAAATCGTCAGTAAATGTTCATTTCGTCACAACTTCGTCATAAATTTTGAGTCAAGTTTGCGACAATAATTTTTTTGCCCGAAAAATTATCGTTTGTGGCCAAATTGTCACAATTTGTGTCCTCACAGGTTGACCACCAAAATGTTTCGTGGCAATTTCGTTACAAATTAGCGACGATTTCTTTTGTCGTCACAAAATTTGTCACAAATCAGCTTGTTTTTTGTAGTATATGAAAATAGAAAAGAAACAAAAGGAAAAAGGTAAAAATTTAAGAAAGACTCTAACACATAGCTATTATGTTGAAAGGCAGGAAAGAACCAAAACATCAACAAAAATAGTTCAAAAGTAGAAGAGCATTCCAATATAGGACCCAACAAATTGGCAGAAAATGGAAATCAGTACATAGAAACTCAATTTTGCCTTCACCTTTAGAACCATCGGGACAGATGTGTTTAAAAAGCCATCCCGTTTGAAATCTGCCCATGATATGCCAACTTGATGGGTTGCTCATAGATGGCGTATTAGTTGAGGCACCAAACTAGGTCGATGTAATATCATAGATATAAATAGATAAATAAAAAAATTAGACCTCTCAACTTCAGTACTAACGTAGTACAGTTGCAACTAAACTAGATGAAAAGAGAAGCAAAGGACCAAAAAAAAAAGCAGAAAATCTGAAACAACATATAGAGACTTTCTAGTAGCTGAAGAGAATAAGGTTATGTTATATTTTGCTTAATCTCTCAGTACTAGTGAAACAAATTGGAGGGCAGACAACAAGTAGTATTAGGATTTGAACGATCTAACACCAAAATACATATAATATAAGTTGTAGATTTGAAACATTCAATTAATTCATGTCGTACCCCTTATATTCTGCAATAATCTAGTAAGAAACCTGCATGAAAACATTGGTGGTAAGCTACCATGGATACACGCCTACTCCCTCTCTCTCTCCAAATCCTATTAGTGGCTCTCAATAGGCAACCTACCTCAGTATGTAGACTATTAGTATTTAGAGACGAGAGCATGTACGAGAAGAAGCTAGTCTAAAAATACTTTATCAGGCCCTTAGTCAAGCTGTCCTGACCTTTTAAAAAAATTAGCCCTACATTGAATATACACACCACTAATAAAAGTAATAATAGTAGCGAGACAAACATAGGCTCATCCAGATTGAACCACCATAAATTATGTTTTGGGCTTTATCAATAAACATCAGCCTATTTTTTAAAATAATATACATATCTTAATCAGTGATAGTTCACAATTAGAATAATTTCAACATTCTCGCACTTGCACAGCATTGATACGTTTTTTATTTTAACAATATTTTATTTTAGGAAAAGACTCATGGCTGAAAATAATTTTAACAACCACAAAATAAACGTCTTAATCCAAAATTAGATCTGACAAGTACATCAACATCAAACCATAACAGTTGTTATACTAGCATAGTATTGTTATTTCGACCAAAAAAAAAAAAAAACATAGAATTCTTATGATCACAAATACTGATGGCCCATTGACATGGACTCGATAGTGAGGTAAAATCTACTATAATCTTTGGCACAGGTGGTCCAACTAAATGATGAGGATGCCAACTCTAGCTACAATTGGTCCACTTTATGGTTTTGTACATAGGTACCTTTTACAAGACTAGATTTTCCTTTGCTTCATAGGTAGCTTTTTAAATCTAATGGGATAACAAATTTATCGAATTGACTTCAATAATAAAACCTTTTACTGTATCTATTACGACATGAAGCTTTATACCTAAGTGAGGTCCCAGTAACTTTATATGTGTAGAAATAAATCAGTGATCACTAAGTGAATATAATGAGATTAGACCCTTTTATATAGTGTAAATTACTAAAAAGTTTAAAATAAATTGTATCCTTATACTTTAAGCATCTAATTTGAAGCATTTTCAATTGAATCATTTAATCGAAGTGTATAACCTGTTTGCAATTGTATAAATATACCTAGTACACAACTACACCTTATACACGTGATGGCAATTATAATTTTATAAAGTTTATGCATTTGTTTTCTACAAATAGACTCAAGTTGTGTAAATAAGCAAGGAAGAAAATACCATAATAGAATCCCAATGTACATAATTATTTCACGCAAATAAATGTATAGTAATAACTAAAAATGTTATTATCACTAGATATATGATTGACATATCTTCTAATGAATCTTTTGACAAAAGAAAAATATGCTCCCACAAACCAATACATCAAAATTTATAAACATCCACACGCTTATTAATAATTTCTCTAGTTAATGACATTACAACTCTGAAAGACATACTTTAATTGCAATATTTAAATATTAGAATTGTTGAATTTTAAACGTGCATAGAAGAAGTGCTCTATGAATTGCACCTCTATATAAAGATACGCTTTAAGAATATAAGAATGTCAAGATATAAATTCTCAAGGATCAATTGCTTTTAGTATATTACAATAACTTTACAGACTTCAAACCTTGAATGTCTTTCCTCTAGAAGGCTATATTTTTCGCATTACTAATTCATCTTACATGTTTAAGTGAGATATATTTTACATGTATCGTGATAATGCTCATTGTATATATAACATATGTGAATGCAAATAATTAAAATGCATTTTTAATATTATACTTTATAGCATTCTTAACAACAAACACATATGTTTACTCTTTAAAGTACAGAATCCTATAAATATGTTACTCCAGTTGATCATGATGTTCACTTGTCACTTTAAAAATTTATATTATTTATGTCATATTACTTACATACCCTAAGTGAACCACTATAAATAACTTGACATTAAATTTTAATTTTGTTGAAAATATTGACCAACTTTCTCCTTATTGACAATAGCAAAATCATATACAATTACTAGAATACTTCATTGTCATGTAATACTATTCTCATTCATTAATGTTTCAAATTTGATAAAAACAAAAATCAGAAAATAATTCCATCCATTGACTATTAAATGTAATAGCAAATTTATTTTCAAACAAATAATCAATATAACGAATGTGGTTTTCAAGCTTTTTCTCCTTTCCATGAGTAATGAAAGCATTTACGTCAAATAAACTACATAAGTGCTTGATTTGAAAAACTTTAATAGACTTTGCACTAGAGAAACACAATTGATACTTTTATTCTCATAAAACTGTTAAAATAAAATTCAAGGCTTGATTGACATTGAAGTACCTATAGACGGATATAATAAAATTCAAGGCTTGATTGACATTGAAGTACCTATAGACGATGATTATCTCCTTGTCACAATTTTTCATGAATGCATAAGAAACAAAAATACAATAGGAGACAAACAAAATCATGTCTCCTAAGACCACTTTATGTGCAAATACAATGAGCAAATAAAATAACTTTAATATCACTTCAAAATTTACTAGTAAACTCAAAATAATGCACATAACATGAATTTGCAACTTGAATATCCCAATTTCGTGACTGAGAGCTATGTTTTGTGCGAGCATTTACTACATTTGGAAGGAAAGAAATAGTAAAATTAATGGAAAAGGTACTAGCTCGGAAGAACAGCTGACTGAGAAAATTCTTCTCAATGTTAAAGAAAAAATTTCGTTACAACGTAAATATGTCAATAGTGTACAAAACAAATCCCTTTTTTTTTATGGCAGATTACAGACATATTGATGTAAAGATCCTTTGTATATTGGTTTTTTCGTAGTGAAATGAATCGATTACTTGGTTAGCAAAAAAAACTTGAATATCCCAATTAAAAACTAATCTTAACGAGAAAGAAAGTCAATAGCTCCTCGAATTCCCGAGGCCGACCCGTAATACCTTCTACTTACTATGAACTAGTATCAGCTCATAACATAAACTCAATGACACCAGAAAAGCACATTTAACGCTGTTCATCAGGTTGTTCAGAGGCTTTTTCTTGTCCCCAGCACCTTGCTTCAACATATCAGTTGTCATTAAGTACCTTTTTCTCTTAACAAGAAGCAAATGGCTTTTGTGTTTGTGATCCTGTGTTAAAAGCTTACTAAACGCGTGTTAAAAGCTATCACCCCTATTAAGTTTGTCGCTAGTTTTAGAATGCACAACTTCCTATGCTCTAAACTCATATCTGGATTGGCTTTCTTCTTTGTTATATAATAAGAGGTGCACGGAGTCCAAGTAAAGAATTTTTGGGCTTCATATCAGCGGGTCATAGGCGGCCATCACTTTGGTGACTCTAATATATTACATAAATACGTTCAAGCCAAAAAACATCATATATTAGAGACTCCCACAAATGAATAGTGAAATAATATCATACAAAACAGCTTCGCGCGGTTGTGCGATATATTGTGAACTATAATTCTAAGAAGTAAATTACCAAAAACCCTTCTTAAATAACCCATGAACCATGAAGAATAATCCGCTTTGACCAAGTTACCCAACTTGATCTGCTAAAACATCTAACTGAGATAAAACAAAATATCCTAGAATCCTTATTTAAATTCTTCTAAACCCTTATAATAGTCTAATACGGAAAAATATATTTGTGAGAGTTCTAAAGACACGAAATAGAGTAATCAAAAAATTCTTATGCTATTAGGAAAATTTCAACATACATGTAAATGTTGCTCATGAGGAGTCTCTTATTAGACTGGAATCATTTTGCATATATTATCAACTTTACTTTGCCAATGATATTACTTTAAAGTTTAAACATGTCCATATTGTAATGTCATCAAATATATTTAATAAAACTATACAAGAGACAAATAAATGTAACACTATGTCTTTAGAAACATCCTCAAAAGTAGGAGTGTCAACTTCGACACTAAGTGTTCATTTTCTTCGTGCATGTACCATATCTGGCAAGAAAGGAATAGTAGGGTATATGGCTTAGGGGCGAGCACGGAAGAACAAATCATCGAAAGAGTCCTCCTCGACGTTAGACAAATGATTCACTTACAAAACAAATATGTGAATAACAATATGAATAGGATTTTTTGTAGATTGTGGAAAATTACAGATAGACTTCTGTAAATGTTTGTTCATGGGCACAGTTGACGACTTTGTAACTCTTGTCTTTTGAAAGTTGCAATGAAATGATTAGTTACCGGGCAAAAGAAAAAAAAAACGAGAAAAACTGGAATAAAAAAATAGAGAATTTCTACTAGCTCAATAGTATAAGGTTATGTTATATTTTTCTTATCTTCCAGCACTAGTGAATTAGCTACTCAAATAGAAGCTAGGCAGCAAGTAGTGTTAGAATTTATTGGATTTAATACCGTAAAATAAAAAACCAAAATTAAATACATATATTAAACTTGTAACTTTGAACCATATCATTGATTCATGTCGGACTTTAATATGCTGCAATCATCTACTAAAGAAACCAGTATGAAAACATGGGTTGTGGGCTATGATTGACATACCTAGACTAGATATTTCATTTCCCTTCTCTCTCTCCAAGTCCCATAGGGTGGTTATCAATGGAGTCAAACCAATCCTAATAGCCTAATATATAGATATTAGATTAAGAGGATATGGAAACTAGCCTTAGAATAGCCCCCATCAAGCAACCCTACCCTTTAAAACAAGCCTCATTTGTGTACTTCACCATTAATAAAAATAAGGGTAATTTTGTAAAATGGTCCTAGATCTTTGTCTTTCTTGACATTTAAGTCCTCTATCTTTCATTTTAGATAAAATGATCCTTCATCTTTCATTTTGGTGACAATTGTTAGCCCTTGGAGCAAAATTCGTTGAAAAAATATCGTTAGTAAGCATGTGGATAGCACGTGGTTGTAAAATTCACAAATCTTCAGGGGGTAAAATTATCACACGATAAAAGATAAGCATCCTAAACTTTATGCGTTTTGCGGCCACATGTCATTCACATGCTCAATAACTTTATTTTTTAATAGATTTTGCTCCAAGGACTAATAGTTGTCACCAAAATGAAAGATGAATGACCATTTTGTCCAAAATAAAAAATAGAAGACTTAAATGTCAAAAAAGACAGATTTATGACTATTTCGCTAAATTACCCTAATAATAATAATAATAATAATAATAATAATAATAATAATAATAATAATGAAACAGACCTAGACTTGCAGCCATTAAAGAGAAATACAGAATAATGAAACCGTGATATATGTACTCTCTTTCACTTACTATAAGAGGGATAAATGTTAGCCAAAACAAAAGTATGAGTACCTTCTTCATACAATACAAAAAGTATATGCTTAGTTCCGATAATTCAATAAATAGGTGGGATGCTGCAACATTCAGTATTATTCAGTGCTTAAATATCCAATCGAGATAGTTTACGGTGATGTAGTTCTCGAAAATAGTACAAGAAATAGGCATGATATTGTCATGGAAAAATGTAATTGTCACCGTCCATATCAAAATATTGTGATGTTCATACTAATTATTATTCCCTTTTTCCATATTGAACCTTCATTTTTGCATCCTAGGATGTCCCAAAATACTTAACGTTTAAAAAGGTAAATAATACATGTGCTTTTTGGAAATAGAAAGTTTACATGTTTTTAATAATTAACTACAATAGTCTGTTTGGTGCTAATGTTACAAGCAAACTCACTAACACTTGTGGCATGCTAACATGAATTGCCATATAGATCAAAACGTTAGAACTTAGAACTATCGGCAATTAATTAGCCAACTCGAAGGTGCACATGGCCACAGTATAAGTATGAATATGGAACTTGGGCAAAATCCAAGACTATTACTATAATATAGCATGGATTCACAATGTAGTTATAATCAACAAGAAAGGGAAAATAGAATATTGTAGAATGCAAACTGTAAAGCGTATAATATACGTGCTACTAAGAAAAAATAAGATGCAAATTAACTGTATGTTCAACATTCATATTTTTAGACCCAGACTAGTGTTTGACACATGAATTGGGGTAGAGTTTCTTCGTCCAGAATACTAAGATTTAGGCAGTCACGCATTGTCCTTAAACTCGAATTTTGAGGCTTAATTGGGAAAATAAAAAGTTCATTGACTTAACAGTCTTCAAGTATTTAGCAAAATTGCACAAATGGTTCCTATTGTTTCTCCATAATTTGATATTTTTTTTGGTAAGTAAGCAAAAAGATATAATTCATCATAAAAAATATGTACATACCACAAGTAGACCCAAAACAAACAAATTCCGACTTCTACCCTTCTAAACTAGCGTGATAAGCTCTAGTTGCTGATTAATATTATTTTTGATATAAAAAATAGAATGTATAGAAGGAAAAGATACAAATATAGTATACATAATAGAGCTATTATATTTGTCACTATTGTTTAAAATTAATTAATTTAGTCTCTATTATTTTTCAAAGGAATTTCAATTTAGCCACAATTATTTTAAACATTGAGGACTATTTGAATTTTATAGGAAAATAATCAGGATTAAATTAGTTTTTTTTGGAAAAATAATGGAGACTAAATTGGCTAATTTTGAAAAATAGGGATGAATTTTTTTGGGAAAATAATAGTATGTTCATAATGCTTAGAATTGATTCTATATTCGTTTTTGCCATGGAATTGGTTCAATAAGCAAATGGTGTAATTTTAATTTTCTTGTGAAGGTAATTATCGGAGAAAACCTGAATTCTTTAGACTCAAATTAACAATAATACTTCCTTTCAATAAAAATATCAAATAAATCCGGTACTAAATCATTTTAATAAAGATCCACTCTTATATTTCCTTTACTTTCTTCTGAGTAGTTTATGGCATTCAATTAGCCCTTTTAATTGAATCTTGAAAAATCTAAGCTTTTCTTTTTTAGCTCAAGTAAAGAAATTGTTATATTTATCTAACCTAATATTACGCCTATGTGTGGTGTTGCTTATTCGCTTTTAAATATAATAGACTTGGTGTAATTTTAGTTGGCAATGATTGTTTGCCACTTTTGTTTTAGTAAGTATCTTTTTGTAAATTACCATGTTAATGTTTTTTGCTTCTCATTTCTTAGAAGATTTGAGAGAAAATTCAATAAACTGAAGCATGGCTTGTGTTTCTCTTATCTGCACAAATGATACAATGGTTACATTTAAAGCTGTGAAGCTCATGGTCTATAATTCCATTTCAGTTAAAGACTTTTTTTCACCTATCTTATATAGTTGGCTTAACTAAATTTCCGGTCATTAACTAGTTGGGTAACTAATTGCTGAAAATATGATCTCACCAAGCTTAAACCTATGGAGGTTGAAAGAGTAGTCCCTAATTGAAGGTGCCTTGACTGCTATCTCGAAAACCTTTTGATAGCAGTCTTGTGAATTTTAGAGAGGGAAACCATGTGCTGACATATAGAATTAACTGCAAATTATAAGTCTAACCTAGAGATGTTTGTGACAGATTGTAATGTTCCAACAATACTTGCAAATTAGTGGAATAAAAACATTCAAATAGAGACCTATTTTAAAGGAATTGGGTTTGGTACTGTAGTGAGGCCTCAAAGGGGATATGTGCACTTTCGGCGGACCACAGGGGGTTTGGAGCAATTCACCCTTTATTAAATAGTTGGAAGTTGCCAATGCTTACATCCATAACTCACCGGAAGAGAAGCTTGATGAAATAATGCAAGCACTGCGTCTTCAAGGTGCATGTGTTTTCTTTCAATCATACCATTTTGCTCAAGTGTGTAGCGACAAGTTGTTTGATGAATGATGCCTAGGGATTGCAAAACACTTCAAACTTGTGAATTGACATATTCAGTGTCATTATTAGTCCTAAACAACTTAATTTTGATATCACACATAGTAGTAATCATATTAGTGAAGTTATTGAATTCGGAAAATGTATCTGTTTTAGTATTTAAAGGATAGATTCTGGAATATATCTTGTAAAATCATTAACAAATTAAATGTAAGTATCTGAAATTTGTTGAAGGAAGCTTCATGAGCCTTTGTGAACTATCATTAACGTTTTAGCTTTGTTTACTTCTTTTTCATGTGCGTGCACCATTCACAATGTAGGCCCAGATGCTTTTTATCTCTTATCTCACAAGCATCACGTTGCCGAAATTTCTCGGTTGTCAAAATAATTGTTACACCTACAGTATATCCATCCAGCCTTAACCTCTCAATAAGACCAAGTACATTTTTAGCGAGTGTCATTATAGTACGAAAATCCTTTTTTTTTTAGTTAATTTTAAAAAATATTTTCACTCTATCAACCTATAAGACATAGATTAGATTAGTCACCACTAACATCAGATAAAATACGCTGGCGTCTCCTCGTTGGCCTAATAATTGAATGTGAACAAAAACTCCCGAAGTACATTACGAAACTCTTTCTGTACGTGTGATTTAGGAAAAAACAAGATGCATTATGAGTGACTAGCATATAAACGAAAAAAAAAAAATTAGACATATAAGAAGTTCCCACCAAAATGATAGAGTTGAAAAGATTCCCAATCAAGATAACCACATTCTTGATGAACATGACATCCACAACAAGACAATCACACCAAATATACATACAAGAAGACGACAATCAATTTTAGCTTTGTTTAGTTCTTTTTCAGGTGGATGCACCCCATTAACGTTTTAGCTTTGTTTACTTCTTTTTCAGGAGCGTGCACCATTCACATTGTAGGCCCCGATGCTTTATATATCTTACCTCACGAGCATCACGTTGCCGATATTTCTCGATTGTCAAAATAAATGTTACATCTAAATGTATATCTATCTACTACTAACAAATCCAAGCATCCAAACTCAGGGTATGCATTTGTTTAGAGAGAAAGATCTGAGCAGGTGAGCACATACAACAATATTGTCTAATATAATGGTGCGTGAGAACTCACTCTTGTTAAGAAGCTTGAGATTTTATTCTAAAACCAATTGGTGTCAAGTGGAATAATCCATAATCTTATAAGGTGGTCTTAGAGTTTATGATTTTTCTATATGGACAAGTGTATATTTTAATACTTCCCCTCACATGTGACTTTATTTTAAGAGGGGTTACAAGTGAAAGATTAAATTAAACACGTGAAAAGGCTAGCACGTAGAAGATTGAACACATGTATGATACATGTGGAAGATGAATATAACTAGACTCATAGGCCCAACTCTGATACCATGTTAAAAAACTTGAGATTCTATCATAAAATCAATTGATGCCAAGTAGAGTAGTTTAAGATCTTATAAGGTGGTCTTAAAATTTATAATTTTTATATACGTGACAAGTGTATATTCTAGCAACTCTAGGCTCATTTACGCCCATTATTGATCAAAGCGGCATTCAATATAGGATTTTTTATCCTCACACACTATAGCAAAATTGTCTTGCAGAGCGTGAAATTCAACATATAATTGAAATGGGTGTTACTTTAATGTTTGAATCTTAATGCCAAAAAACTAGGTTAAGGCTTTTTCGTTGTTGTCTACTTAATTAGTTATTGTTGCCTACTCCAAATTTACAAAATCATTCTCTGTAGGAGAAGTTATTTGGTTATGTTCTTGACTATTCTTTTCTATGCCTTTTTGGTTGTTTGTGTTATCCCTATCTTAACTCTTATAAACGTGACAAGTTAAGTCCTAAATTCTCACCTTGTGTGTTCCTGGGATATTGTATTAACCATCTTGCGTATCCGAGCTATGTTAGTTGTAATCTCTCTAATATATCTGAACTTGGTGTCTCCACCTCCTCTCTTTTGACTCTTTGGTGTGATAATATTGGTGTTACATATCTCATGACGAACCCTATGTATCATGCTCGTACTAAACATATTGAGATAGATGTGCATTTTGAACGGGAAAAGGTTACTTTTGGGGCACTTACAGTTCGATTGATTAGCTTGTGGACATCATGAATAAAGGGTTATTTATTACACATTTATATATCTTTATGTCCAAGCTCATAGTTCATGACCCTGCTTCGCTTGAAGGGGCATGATAGAAGTTACTTCTGGATTAGCTTTTAAATTAATTTATTATAACTATTTCAGCTTAATTTCTTCAACGTAGTTATTTTTCATGCCTTATCATGATCAGGCTGTTGTAGAATGTTGTATTATTATAAATATTGTGATGATGTAAATTGTAAACTAATATTCATCGAGTGAAATATAATTATTCACCCTTTCACATACCAACTGTTGATATAGCTCAAATTTCAAGTAGAGTCAGATACTAAAAACAATTAGAGGTTTGATAAGAGTTGAACTAATATGGAAGATAGGAATCCTAATCATAATAGGACTAGCATTAGTCTATTACAAATAGGGCTACCTAGGTTTAGTTTAGTTATCACACATCATAAGGTGGGCGTACCACATTATATTAGATTAGAGTGTATATTAGTAATAAAGAATAATGTTCAAGATAGGTGGATTAGAGTCATTATTGTATAATTTTTATTAGTAATAAAGAATAATATTCCGCGAACATGGACGGTACCAAACCACATTAAAATAATATTGTGTTTTCAACATATTTATGTGTACCATTCTTCTAACACGGACATAAGGATCACAATTATTGTAAAGAGAGAACTCTCACTTTTTCGATAAAGAAAGCCTGATCTTTAATGGGCCCAAAAGAAAAGTTATTTTATGTATGTTCGTAATATATTATTGAGGCTATGGTAAAAGCAAGAAATTGAAGTGAAAGAAGGGAAAAAGAGATGGAAACTCAGAGGTTTTTCTCCAAGTTGTTAGTTTCTTTGCTTCTTGTTATGGCTGTGTACTTTCAAACAAGCCTGGAACAACAGCTACATAACTGTAGCAATGGCGAAAATGACTGCATTTCTACACCCTTTGCCCCTCAAGCACGACCTCCATGGTAAGAAATATTAGCGAGTTCCTTCCAATTCTCAGTTTATTAGATGATGTTGCGCGAGTGTGATAATTTAGTGAATGAATAATTATTTCCATTTCTCATGTTTATTGAATGACGTTGCATGAGTGTTATCATTGTACGTATAACATGTGGTTATGGTGAAGAGATTCACCTAGAAAGACCAGCATAAAAAAAGCCAAATTGGCCTCTGAACTTTACACAAAAGGTTATTTTAGTTCCTCATTTTTCAAAAATATTTATTTTAGTCCTTGTCTTTGACTATTGTTCGGTTTCTTTTAACCGTCAAAGGTTTGATCGTACTAAAAGACATAAATGTCCTTATAAAAAAAATATTTTATTGTTATTCTTCATCCTTTTTTACTTCTCATCGATAAAAAAATATAATTTGACCTAATTAAAAATAATCGACTTTTTGTTTCTTTAAAAGGAAAGCTCTATTAAAGTTGAATTTATTTTATTTTTATAGCTCTATTTAGGTTAAATTATATTTTTTATTTATAATAATCAATTTTCAAAATTTGGGTAATGTTGTTTCATAATTAAAAAAAAAAGTGAGACAGGTATCCTATTTATTTGCCTAGTGAATTGGCACAATCCATTACTATCATAAATATCCCAACGGTTTAAATTAAACGGCTTTTTAATCGTATTGTTTTTTTTCTTTCATGTCTAACAACTATAAGTGCATTTATGTCTTTTAGCAAGGTCAAAATTTTGACCATTAAAAGAAGTCTAATGGTAGTTAAAGACATGAACTAAAATGGGTAGTTTCCATATGTAAGGGATTAAAATGGCCTTTTGCGCAAAGTTCATGGACCAATTTAGTTTTTTTCCTAAAAATTATTGAATGACGTTGTAGGACTGTGATCATTTTTTAATAATTGAAGCTTTTAGATGGATTATACAAATCTAACATATCTCCAAGAGTGAAAATTTTTAGAACAGCTCAAGTTAACTATTAGTTCTATATATATATGAGATGAATCCCATAGTAAGTTATATATAAATTATTAGTTCGAAATGATTAAAAAAGTTCTCTTTAAACATCTTATAATAATTGGATTTGCTAGTGGCTGCTGTGGATGCACTACTTAAGCTTGTGGATGACTAGCAGAAACGCAGCTTCACTGACTCCTCCTGTAATGATGGGGACTATACGTCATCTATCACATACGATTGTGATCTAAAGAACAACACATTTTGCCAAGTGACAAAACTGTAAGTTCTTTATCTTATCTAAGATTCTAATATTTTAATCCTCTATATTTGTGACCTTCGTTTGTTGTTTTGACCTTCAATAAGATGTATTTGCTTATAGGAACTTATCCATAAATGACTTGAAGATTAAACACAATTAATGAGTGTTGATAATTCGAGAGCAAAATGTAATGGACGGTTGAAGTGGAATAATATCATCCATGGGATTAGTTGCAAACAAATTTCTTAAATAACGGAAAAATAATAAAGGACTAACGGTGTCACATATTTAAAAGATAAAAGACTGTAATGTTATACCACGCTAAAAATAAATGAATAAGTTGGATATTAACCCTATATTTAATTACTAAAAGAGAACATAGGATATCATTTATAAATTTGGTGAAGTTCTTCCAAGTCTTTGTAATATCACAATTTTCTCTCGAAATTAACTCTCTGGTTTTTATAAGAAAAATCAAAAAGTTAAAGTTCAACCGTAACCATACATGTATAATTGAATTCCAATATACATAATTTTACAGCTCAGTTCTCGAATATATATAACAGCGGAATATAAATCTGTTTGAGCCATAACAAAAGTAGCTTGTAATCGTTACTCGATTATTGACGTAGGTCTTCCTCTTCCTTACTCTATCTAGCAATAACTAACGTTTATGAAAACAATTAGTTTAGGGTTAGAGTAGGAGAAGGGACCTAGCCATATATTTATAATTATTCTAATAGGCCCTTCCATAAAAGGCTTAGTCAGAATATAAGCCCTACACACAGTTAATAGTATATGGATTTATGAGGTGGATTTAAAAATAATATGATCACAACCCAATCTCCATGAATTAGATATCCAGCCTATTTTGGATAAAATCAAAAATAATTAACGGTAGCCCACATAATTGAGAAATATTCCAACAGTCTCCCACTTGGGCAACGTTAATTATGTTATTTATTAGTAAAAATTTTAAAAATATTTATTAGGCTGAGTAAGTAAACTTAATGTGGCCACGATTTTGAAAACAGTGATTCACAGAACGACACCTTGAACACAATCCTGTCCAACAAGATTATCAAAAATCTAATCATGGGGATTGTAGTGTTCCATATTGACACAGGACCTTCTATGGTTACAAATGCCAACAACTCCATTGACATGGATTAATATACGACAGTGTAGCAAGAAAGCAGCAACATCATGTGATCAAATATGTTTTTTCTTTGTCAGTCCTCAACATGATTTCCCCAAAATTGGTGGTCGATATGCCAAGGAAATCAACCATTCATATCCTCCTAAGGCAGAGGAAAGAATGCATATCTCCGATCAAAATGGTATCCTTATAGACATATTTAGACTCAATAGATGGTCTTAACAATATGGACATCAAACCAAGACCTTCAATATATATATGAGTGTTGACAAAATAATCAAGCATGTTATAAAACACAAACAATATGTTATTCCACAAATGCACAAAAGTGCGAAACAAAAACACATAATAATAGGAGTATTCAACAATGCATTAAAATGCAAAACTCCCACTAGTCAATAGCATCAAAGGACAATAGAACACTCATATGTAAAACCAATACCAACCCTAGTGCACACTTGAACATACATCAAGCTCTCAATAACACTAGCAGATGGTACACGTCTCATGGATCTCTTTATGTCATGGATTCCATAATACCCATATCTCATCATGTTATTTAAACATTATGGTCTCAAACCTCTAATTAGAAGATCAACAAATATTGAGTTTGTTTTAGATTCTTAGTAACAATGTTTCTCTTTTCTCGTCAAATCCATGATTCTTTGTTCATAAGTGAAACCAAAATAGAATTTGGGTAATTACAATAGCTCACAATAAACACAAGTATATCTAAGACCCAAGTGCATCATGATAATCTCTCATTTGAGCAGAGGGTACAACATGTTATAATTATCTCAATCATGAAGGTGAATAAGAGAAATACACAACATTCAAGAAGTTAATCACCTTTAGGCAGATAAATCCCTCTAGGGCATGCATTTTCTCAAACTAGTAGAACATGCACAAGCTCATAAATAAAACTTCTTTGGGTAAATAAATTTCTTTGGCTATATATCTTCACTACCACAATTCGTCCACCCCTAATTAATACACACAATAACCCCCTTTGGATAGGTTATTGCATGTATTAATTTGGACAATTCAAGGAATATATATCAAGTCTTATTTCCTTCCATAAACTATTGGAGATCCATTTAGAAATAAAACTCACATACTGAATTATAACTTCAATAGCATTTATACTGGGATACCTTGATTATGCCTCCAAATAATATTCATATTATATCCTCTGGATGGAAACACTATGAAAATACTTTACAAAAGATATTATAAGACCTACAATTCTCCATATTAAATCACTTAAGAACTCGATCAATATAACCCTTTTGTTATAGATCCAAAAGCCCACGAGACCTATCTTGGTGTATTTGGATACCAAGAGTGAAAGAGACCTCTCCAAAATCTTTCATGCTGAAAGTCTTCAAAAATACTAAACTCATAAAATTTCAGGAAAATAGACTTACTCCCACTAATTTTGAGGTAGATGCATTGATAAACCACAACATGTTTATCTACACTAAGATGACCCCAAATTCGAAAATAATTTAAGTTAGGTTTTCTCCCAAGTCAAGGTTCAATAGGAGTTTTATAAGCAGATTTGCTAGTAACTTGGTTAAGAGTATAGGAACTTGTTCTAATGCCTTCACCCAAAAGGTATATTAGGCTAGTGACACTCATCATGCTTCTCATCATATCCTTAAAGGTGAGATTTTTCTTCTCGACAAAATCATTATGTCTAGGGCTAAAAGGTACGGTATGTTTGGCAACAATCCCACAATCCTATAAGTACATGGCAAACAGTCTTATATGCTGCCTTTGACCCAATGTCTACCAAAGTACTTATCTCCCCGGTCAGATTTTACAATACCTTCGGATTTATCTTTAATTAAATAAAGGTATCCATAACAAGAGAAGTCATCAATAAATGTAACCAAACTTGTTACCACACAATGTAACATAATAAGGTCCATTAATATATGTATTACTTCTAAAAGGTCAGAGTTATGGGTAGGCTATTCTCATTTAATATTAGTAAGCTTACCCTTTATGCATCCAATACAAGTTTCAACATCAAAATTTAGAGAAAGAAAAATATATATTCTAATGAGTCGTTCAACCCTTCCTTTAAAAAAAATATATGGCTCAATCATTTATGTCAAAATAAGAAAGAAGTTTCATTAAGCAATATTTTCTGAAAAATAGTCCTAGGAATTTTCTAGGAGTAAAGACAACTGATATAAACCGCCAGAAAAAATACTCCTCAACAATTTTGAATTAGAAAACCAATTTAGTTTGCCATTGCCAAAGTTTCAAATGCAACAGACTTGAGACTTCTTACATTGTGATTTATCTTTTGATTCTGACCCTTACCATCCTTTTTAGAACCCTGACCTTTCTTAGGAGCATGACCTTTAAATTTTGAGGTACTAGCCTTATCAGAAGAGTCTTTAGGGTTGGAAACAAGTAGTGTAACCTTAGGATTTTACTCTTAACTTTGTTTTGCTCAGCAACACACTGATTAATAATGTCTAATAAAGTCTTATCATATTTTATAATCATAAGTTCACCCATTAGATCCCAACACATATAACATTTGTGTTTCCCTCATAACTATTTTAATTAGTTAAAACAATAAGTGCATCAGAATCCAAGGATAAGTCAAGGTCAACTATCCCCAAGGTCAACTTCATGTGTACCTTCAACTTATTAAAATTTTGCCCATTCAAGAACTAAAGTAGTGCTCACATTATTCAATATAAAAGAAATTGTTCAAGGAAAGAATGCAATGTCAACAAACAATAGGCATACATGTTTTATTATAAAATAAACACTTCAAACAAAAGAGCCAAGGCACATCATTACATTCTCCACCTTTGGGTAGGAAACATAACATGTAAATAGGTACCCTTTTAACATAAAGTGTCAATGAGATCATCCTACTAAAAGAAAAGGTCAATCACCATTGGGCAATTGAACTCCCTAACAATAGTATAATCTCGACCCATACTTTATGTTCGTGCTACTTGGCTAAAGTCGTATAATGACCTCATTTAGGTGATCATTGAGCACTTTACCTTGGTAGTTTCCCAACCAATATGAGAAAAACAATAGATTTAATTAGACTAGTCACTTTGGTGAATTTCGCTCAATCAAACCTATGTTGTCAACTCATCGAGAAAAACTAGTGCTTAACATAAATGAAACTGTCATTAATGTAATTGATCAGACAATATGAAACACTTCAATGTAATGTGTCTCTACGACTGCTATAAAATTGCATTCTACAATTAACTTGAACATATTACATATATAAAATTAGTAGAGCACATCTGATGCACATAAAATATAAATTGAAGAAGTACCTAAAATTTCAAGTTGAATTGAGGAATATCACAAATTTTTATTAAATTCAGAGGCCCAAAATGATTTAAAATCAATCCCAATTCATTTGGCCATAATTCAGTAGTACCATTGAAAACTATGTGCACAATATAATATTTCAATAAGGAAATAAAACAATTAAGCTTATTTTCAAGAAAAAATGATAAGGGCTTTGTTTGGTATGTGTAAAAGGTTACACTATTAGAATTTTAGTAAATATCTGCTAACCAAACATGTCTCTTCCCACTTAAAATAAGATGTTTGGTTTCACAACTTTCACATAATTTAGTTTGCAATAAAATTACTTTAGCCAAATAAGACCTTTCCTTTTAGAATTAAGGACTCTGTTTGGTTGTCCAAATTAATTTCAAAAGCTAGAAAACAATATTAAACCAGATGCCAAACTCGGCCATTCTTCTGTAACAAAAGGTAAAAGATACAATACACTTTAGGGGATTCAAGGTTTTGAACCTATGACCACTCGGTTCCATATTTAAGCACTAAAACAGCAATCCAAATTTTGTTGTCAAGATAATATGAATTGTCTTCATATGATTTCCAACAAGATCAGAAATTAACCTAATAAAATGTTAAGTGCTTTTATGGTTGTCCATATTTTACTACGAAGTAACTAAAGAAAATAATAACGTTTATGCACCTAGCAAGTTTTGAACTCACGCAAAACCAGACCCTGTGCATGACTTTAATCAGCCAAGCTGGAGAATTTTTTTTCAAATACAACAGAATTTAATTGCATAAATATGGTGATTTCAATAGTAGTTGAATGAAAAATAAAACTGATTTAAAACCTATGTAGTTTCGAACCCATGTTGCCATAGTACACATACATGAGATAAAATTGAACTAAATTAATAAATTCAATTTCATAGTTCAGTTTAGGTGCACAAAAGTAAAAAACATAGGTGAGTCTGAGAAGATTTGAACAAAGTCTTTAACCATTACCAACAGTAACTAAACCAAAAATATAAGCCAACAATGCACGCCTCTATTGTGATTTGAACACGTGACCTCCAAGAACTGAACCCACAAAACAAGATTCTTCTGCACATGAATAACAAGCTAAGCTAGCTTGACTTTCACATCAACAACAACTATTTAATACATATGACCGCTTGTCTGTGTACCAGCTAAAACAAAAAGAATTAAGGCTTACGCGCCTAACAAGATTTGAACCCACAACCTACATAGAATTATTATTGTCATTAACTAGCAGTGCCAGGACACCCGTGTGACACAATAGGACTAAACTTTCTTTATAGCATATATTTGCTTGGTTCGGTTCACTACTAAAACAAAAAATAAAAATGCTAGTGTCTAAAATAAGGATCGAACCTAATACCTCAAAGTCATAATGCATGCATCCAACCACTACACCAATCACAAGTTTTGGTACCAATTATGAGCATATTAAATATAAACCCTAAATGACAGAAATTGTCTTCAACCTTCAGCGGGGCGTTGCGGCCTGTTGAAGCCCGAAACTAAACCCAAAAAGTAAAAACCTCATATATGATCTGTTTTTCCCAATTAAACAACCTAATCCTATGTTTTTGACACCAATGAATTCAAATTTGGCATTACTTTCATCAAAACATCAATAGATTGTACTGGATTATTTAGTTAGGTTACTTATTTAAAAAAAAATTAGGGTCTTAAATCTTTACAACCATACAAATAATTTCAGCAATAATCTTCAACTAAAGAACATATATGTTGCTAAATAAATTAGAATCAATGAGCATATATGATCAATCATGCAATATACTCAAGAAAATTTGAAAAACTAATACAAAATATTTCAAACTCATAGAACAACATACTAATAACAATAAATAGCATGTTATACATAAAAAGAGCAAGTAGAGAGTGATCTACGAAAGCCCTCAATCAATTTCATGAAACAATAAAAGGATAATCACGAATTAAATTAAGAACTTTCATAACTTATACAAAGCCAAACAAGTATTACGAAATTCTTTTAATTTAATGGTTGAAAATTTTGCATAATTGGCTCTGATACCACATGTAACCATACATGTATAATTGAATTCCAATATACATGATTTTACAGCACAGTTCTCGAATATATGTAGTAGCAGAATACATATATACCTATTTGAACCATAACAAAAGCAGCTTGTAATCATTACCCGATCATTGACGTAGGTCTTCTTCTTCCTTGCTCTATCCAGGAACAACTAACGTTTATGGGAACAATTAGTTTAGGATTAGGGCAGGAGAGGGGACCTAACCTATATATTTATAATTATTCTAACAGACCCTCCCCTAAAAGGCTTAGTCAGAATATAAGGACTACACACAATTAACCGTATATGAATTTATGAGGTGGGTTTAAAAATAATATGATCACAACCTAGTCTCCATTAATCAAATATCCAGCCTATTTTTTATAAATCCAAAAATAATTAACGGTAGCCTACATAATGGAGAAATATTCCAACATCAACATCTAACATCAGATTGAAAAATATATTAAAAGACAATGTATAAAATTTTCATTCTATTTTTACCATTAGTTGAATGGTAGATTATGCAAATATAGCATTAGAAATTCTAATAATTTATGATGGTTTTCTGTTGCCTCTTGAGTTACAACGATTTCTCAAATTGGAAAATGGAAGGTTTGATACCATAAGAAATTGGAGATCTTTCATATTTGACGACTCTGTAAGTATAATTACATCATATTTCTCGATTTGCATCACCGCTTTTTATTGTCTTGAAAGTAGTACCATAAATTGGTGGTCAACAATAGTTTTTCTTTTTTTTTTCTTGACCAAAAAAAAAAATTCTTTCATATTTCATCAGTA
This sequence comes from Ehretia macrophylla, assembly GCA_037974665.1. Taxonomy (NCBI): domain Eukaryota; kingdom Viridiplantae; phylum Streptophyta; class Magnoliopsida; order Boraginales; family Ehretiaceae; genus Ehretia; species Ehretia macrophylla. Next base: position 75,210,098 of record CM075781.1, read on the forward strand.
GAAGTCAACAACCTAATAAATAGATTTTCATCGAAATAGGCATAAATTTTACATATTCTTGAAGCTTTATTTTTGGGTGAAGCTAAAGACTTTAACGTCGTGAAATATTTATTACATGAGTTGACCCATACCAGCTAGATTTACAAAGTACCACAAACAAGTTAGAAAGGCTTTCTTGGAGGACATTGTCTTGTTTTTAAGTTTATTTGATAATATAACTTTTATGTTTATGATGAGAAGAGTTGGTAATAAGAGAAAAGTTGGTAATAATATTGTCTATAGTGTTAGTGGTGGAGCCAACCACCCAAACTCAAAGTAAGTACTCGTGCAATAAGAGAGGTCAGAGTGTGTACTCATATAATGAAAGTATTCAATATAATGGTTTTCTTTAAAATAAAAATTAAAAAAAATAGAAAAAAAAATATTTTTTTTTTCAAGTTGAGGGTGTGCTTCTTTTTCACTGAGCTCCGCCACTATAGTGTGGCAAAATAGGTCATAGGTATGAGTACTAATAGTAGCTAGAATGAAGAAATGCGCACATAGGCACAGGGCATAACCAAGTTAGTTTTGTTCGTGTTTATTGTTTCTCTTATTTCATGAGTGTGTATTCATAATCCAATTCCCAACAAACCCGTTAACCTTCATGTCAGATGATGAACAAAGTGTTAGGTTTTTCACATGGTGAACTAAAGAGCAAAATAGAAGGATTTCTTCTACATGGAAAGATTAGAAGAAGAATGAGTTATTAATAAACATGTGTAGACGCAAGACCCAATTATTTAAACTTTTGGGTCAATAGTTAAGTTCTACACATGAGTGTTAAGGCCCATTTGTTCTCAAACTCTCATAGCCCACTACAACAAATTGTTATAATTCTCGGTGGAGCTAGACAGCAAGGCTCGAACGATGGAGTAAGGTCACGATAAGAATAATACTGGAGAGTTCACATATGAAAATGGGGAGATTTGTTTGGAGTTTCACATAGTGAACTAAAGAACAAAAGAAAATGATTTCTCCCACATGAAAAGATTAAGAGAAGAATGAGCTATTAATAAACATGTGTAGATTCAAGATCCACTAGGTTAAACTTTTTGGTCAATAGTTGAGTTCTACACATGAGTGTTAAGTCTCATTTGTTATTAGACTCTCAGGGCTTGCCACAACACACATTGATGGTCTCCAATCTTTTATCTAGTCAACGGTGGCCGGTGTGATAAGTACCAACCAGCTCTTCCTTTACACCTTGCAAATCCAATGGTGCCTCTTAATTTCTATTGGGTGTCCGAAATCTGGCATATTGAGCTCCTCTTGATGTGAATCTTTCTTAGCTAAACGGTAGTTTTTGGATAGATGACACGCTATAAGAAAATCCTCTCACTTTTAGGTCACCCTCCCACAACCTCGAGAAGACGTGGCCTAGTAAAAAATTAGAAGTTAAAAAGCTCTATTTATAATAACCTCTTCCTAAACTTACTCTTATTAATATTGGATTTCAACAGGCTTGGGTATGTATTTGATCCAAAAAGTCAACAAAAGTAACGTCAAATTAGGTAATAAAAGGCATTTTGTCATGAAAAGTTCTAATGTTGAGATATGTCCAACGCGTTAAAAATGTATAATATATGTGCCAGCCACATGTAGCTAATCTTTTTCTCTATTTTATAATTTCTTGGACAAATTTTAATACTGTCCGGTATGGGTACAAAAGGGTGCCTTTTGCGAGTATTTACATGATTTTAACATGAACACATCATTGTTAGAGGTCGGTGTTTCATAGCTTATGATTACATTAATTTGTTAATTTTATTGTGGGCAGAGATTTCAGAGGTAATGTGTTTCAAGGAACAATTCCCAAATCATTTACCAAGCTATCAAAGCTTGAGAAGCTGTGAGTATTTCTATCCATTGCAGAATGTTACTCATTTGCCTTTATTTTTTGCAGTGAAATTTGAACCCTGGTCTGCGTAAATCATAGTTACTTTCTCAATTTTCTTCTGTTAAAAGTTAAAGATGCATGCCTTTGAAGCCAAATAATTTGTAGCCCTGTCGCTTTTCATGAGGTACTTCGTGAAGAAGACTCAAAGAAGATTTAATTTGCTTAATAAATGAAAGAGTGAACGACTTAACACAGAGGTATTTAACTACGTTTTTAAAACACAGAAAATAATCAACTTATTTATAGAATACAAGAGGTATTGTACACTTTTAGCATCACACGTGGAGGTGTTATGTCATTTACCCCAAATGAAATTGTCGAAAACATAGCTCAAACTCTTCATTTGTTCGAAGTTGAGTTCGGTGATGATGAACTCAAATCTGATGGATTTGATGGAGATGGCGGCGAAGCTGACCGTGAAGTAGTCAAGACTATAATTCATCATTAATTCCTAATACTTTTTAAAAGTTTCTAGTGACTTCTCTTTTCTTTCGAACATTTTTCTTTTCAATTCTAAAAAGCATTCTCATCAAATGATATGGTTTGCTTGGAAGTATTCTTGCTTTATAGTTTTATTGTTTTATAGGATAGTTTTTAAAAACAGTTTTGAAGAACAAAGAAGTAAGAAAATTTGTTTTAGTAGCTTTTTTTTTTTCTAAACAAGTTTTTGAAATGAATTTATCCTTAGAATTATATGATTAATTTGTTATAAAATTAATTATTAATTGATTAAATTATTAAGTTTAATAATTAGTTAAAGTTATTATTAATTAATTAATATTTATATAATTTACCATTAAAGTAATAGTTTAATAAAATTAGTAATAATTAGCCATTATTAACTCATTAATTGATTAAAATTATTAATTTATTGATTAATTTTATTAGTTAAAATTATTGACTAATTGATTTAATTAATAATTAATAATTAATAAAAATTAATTTATAAAATTATCAATTTAAAATGAAATAATTATTCATTAATTATTATTTATTTAATAAAATTATTAGTTTAATAGTAAATTAATTTAATCAATTAAAATTATTAAAATGAGCTTTGTCCTTTGAGCACTAGGCGCTCCCACGGAATTTGCGAGAAGGAAAAATGATTCATCCTTTATTGTATCTGACACGAGATGATAAAAAGAGAGCTTTGTTTATCGATGAACAACGGATTGATGGAGCTCTTGGTAATTATTCAATTACTTGTTATTTGTTAATTATATTTGTATCAATTATTAATTAAATTAATAAATTATTCATTAAATTAAAATTAATTAATTTTTAATTATCAAATTTTTGAATAATAATTAATTGAGTATGAGTTCAGGGGTATTGGGGTTGGGGGGAAGAAGAACAAGAACACATGAAAAATATCTAAAACGTGTTTTCGTTTTCTTGTTTTTGAAAACATATTTCTCAAAAACAATTTCGCAAATAATTACAAAAACATCCCATGCCTACGTTTTGGAAGATACATTCCTTTTACAAAGAAAAATCGCAAACCCAAAATCCACTAGATAAAATCTTGGGGGTACTCCTCGTGACATCAATTGATTTTAAAATAGAACCTCATAATTTTTAATATAGTATTAGACCTACCTTCCTGCAAGTCTCTGTAATCAGAATCGTATGATTCGATACGATTCACTAAAAAATGATGCGAATCGGATAGGAGAATGGTGAATCGACGTGAATCGCAAGTGAATCGGTACCGAATAGTGTGAATCGTTAGTGAATCATACGATTCACTGAATCGTTCACGATTCGGGTCAATTTTTTTTCCACCAAGTAAACGCCCTTTGAAACCAATTGCCATTGTATTACCAGAAAATGAATACCAAATTCAAGTAACCATAATTTGTTCCAAGAAATATAACAAGCTGATTAGAATCCGAGTTGGTGAGCATGACTACGAAGGTCTTTCCTACACATCTTCAACCCCTTTTGTCATTATTGATCTTAGAAACCTTTCATCAATAACCATTGACACCGAAAGCAAAACTGCATGGATTCAAGCAGGTGCAAATCTGGGTAAATTTTATTATACAATCGCTCAACAAAGCAGTACAATTGCTGGTGTTGCAGGGGATTGCCCAACAGTTGGGGCTGGAGGACATATCAGTGGGGGAGGAACTAGCATGTTGTCTCGAAAGTATGGCATTGCGGCTGATAATATTAATTCAAATAAAGAATCTCAACTAAAAACTATTAATAGAAATATAATATGTCAAATATCAACTAGTTTCAAATTTGTGACCGAATCGGTACGATTCATGATTCGATTCGATTCACGATTAAAAAAAATGACATTTCGATTCACGATACGATTCACGATTCGACAACTATGCTGCAAGTAGCCTATGTCATGGTTATTATTGTATTTACTGTTGAGAAATATACATGACAATTACAATTGCGTAGCGAAAAAATTAATTATGTATCCGTCCATGTTTAAATATGCAAAATTGAAATCAGATAATAATGTAATCTAATTAAATTAAACCTGCAATAGTTCTAGGATTACCTCTTGAAGCGTAGTTCGACATAGAATCTGAATCAAGCTCCCTACATGTGAAGCCTCCAAGATTGATCCATACACATAATCCACGCTTGCTAATTGAATTTCTACCCCTACTAGGTTTCTAAAGAAATCCTATATATTTATCTAACTGATAAAATTGTGCTAGTTTTTTCTTTGTCAGAATAGTTCTATATATAGGAAACACATATGACCTAAGCTATAAGTGGGCTGGTCTTAAACTTACCAGTCCTGGGCTCCGTAATAATCAGATCACTATCTAATTACTACGAGCCCAATTAAATTAATATTTAGGAGGATCCTAAATTTAATTTAATCTTTTCTCTAATCTAATTAATCTGCAAATTTCATTTGTGTGTGACCTCTCGGGTTCATAATTAATCGGTAGCGAATAATTAATTTCACTAATTAATTAAATTATAACTCTTTCTAATTAATTCACAAATCGCAAGTGACACCTAGCAGTATATCGTGATTACCCAATTAAAGATGAAGTGCAAGCATGCAAACCCAAATAGTAATTTATATGCAATCAAATCCTACTGTCTCAATTATCCCGATCGAGCAAGAGTCATGGATTGGGTCGTTAAACTCTCTTACTCGACCATATGCCAAAACTCAATTAATTGGTGACTAATGAATAATTCATGAAACAACTTCCATTATTTTACCTTGGCCAAGGATTTTAAGTAACTCAATTAATCAGATTGCATAGGAAACCCAATTGACAGTTTCCATATCTACACTTACATTTCTGCATGACGGAATAAATCACAACCACTGGCAAATTTGCACAAACAAATCATGACATTCCTAATCATGAGATAATTATAGTATCTCTGGTCTGAGGATTAATTGCATAATTACATGATACAACGAACTATTGACATTCCATGTAATTCGTTGCATCGGTGGTCAAGTCCAGTTACTTATTCACAATAAGTGCTTGTACATCTACCACAACGATATGAGACAAATCGCCCAAACTGATATCTCATATAATTTGGTTAGTAGACTATAATCCGATTTATCCCGATAAACTAACGCCCGATTAGTTTACCCTATGATCGGAGATAACTTTTAAAATATATTTATGATTATAGATTCTGTCACTCATATCCTTACTCTTAAGTATATAATCTATTAATAGTATTCTAAGGACTTTATTTATTTAATCAAAATATTTATAATAAATAAATAAACTGCTCATATTAAATGAATTAATAAATTAAATAACACATTATCCATAATTCCAAAAATATAATTTATTGGCTTTTGGGCATTATTCCTAACATTTACGACTCTGAATACCTTCATTTCTGCGTTTAACTCATTATACCATTATCTATGGTTTTTAGATCCTCATGTTGTCTTTGGTCTCAATTTTTTTGTATTCATTTTTAAACGATCTAATTCTATCTGTGGTCTCTATTGTCGTGTACATCAGGGCTCTAGAAACTATATTATCAACCACCATTTATATTTGTAATCTTTGTAGTTCTACTAATCACTTGACTCTTACCCATTTTTATCACTATTTTTTTACTATTGGAATAGTCATATCCTCTTTATTTGCAACTTTGAATACCTTCATGATCTCACCTTTTCCCAAACAAGGCACTGATAACTCTTCCACTCTCTTACAACCAAGACTTCAACCACGTAACCTAGCTACTCTCTCTCAGTTAATTAATTAGTGTGATTATTCATACTGTTGGGAGGAAACCCAAAATCAAAACACAAATCAAATAAACAACAACAAATGCACAGTGGAAAAACACCTCTCACATTGTGTAAACCTGTTAGGAAGCAACAAATAGAGCCAAACACACAATGCACAAATCTAAAATTCCAAAAAATAGAGCAACACTAAGATTTTAACGTGAAAAATCTCCCCAATGTGGAAGTAAAAACCTCGAGACCGAAGTCCACCCAAAAACTTCTACTATCAACAAATAATAGGTACAAGAAAGTATTCTCTAGATACAACTAGAGGTATACACAATACATTAAAATAACATATTTTTGTAAACATTGTATCAACAAAAGAGATTAAACCAAGAAGTAGGAGAAAAATCATCAAAATCCCGTAGTTACTGTTCACGTCAGAAAAACGAGCTGTAGAAACTTCCAAATCAAATTCTGACCGTACCGATTCAAGAGCCACAAGTTGTAATTATGCACACAAAATGTTAACTCAATCGGACCACAAATAGCCTTCCGATCTTGAGCTTGATCAAAACTGCGCAGCATAATTTTTCTCTATTCTCCTTGTTTCTCTCTCTATTTTCCCACTCTATTTCTCTCACATTTTTCTCTCTCTTTTTTCACACTCAAAGTGACAGGCCAGTCAAAGCTAGTCTTTTCTTTCCATTCTTCTTGTTTTTTTTTTTTTGGTGAAAAAGCAAAATATACTCATTACCAACCACATTGGTTGGTTCCCTAACACATACGTGAGTTGCTATTAACATGATAACTTGTTCATGTTCTTAGAAGAGTACTTAACCTCTCCCAAATGTTAAGCTCCCATTAGTAAGAGAATTTAAAGGCAATACACAGGAAGGAGGGTGGAGCTGGTGTGTTTGAATCTTGATAATTAACAATTTAATAATTATGGAAATCACTAGTCTTGTTGGCTTTGGAAGCTTTCCGGGTACAATAACGAGCTTCTTTTATATTATTTTCCTCACTAATTACCAACATATTCATATCATAGAACAGTTGTCCTTTGTATGAAAAAATTGAACTCATTGGCTTTTTACAAGTCATTATTATTTGTAGCATATCGTTCTTTGTATTAAGCTTTCCGTGATTGTTGTAGATCTCACTAACGTTATGATTGACAGCTATCTCGGAAGTAACCGACTGGAAGGGCATATACCATCTTTCCTTGTAGAAATGCAGTCACTGAGACATATGTAAGTGATCGTGTTATTGAATGATACGGGTGACTAATAACCCTTTTTCCAATTTGAGATTTTAATGCATAATTTAGTTGCATCAACACACACACACACATACACTTCAGAAGAAATGGAAAATGAGAAAATTATAATCACATAATTCACACACATAAACTTCAGAAGAAATAGAAAATGAGAAAATTATAATCACATAATTATAAGGAAAAGATGTCAGGATGGAAAAATCTTCTGCACGTCATCCGACCCAATCCAACTTTCTACATGGGGTGCCATATGTGCAGCTGGATGGGCTGATGATGTATGGAAGAGTTTCTAGTTCATGATTTTGGCAGTTTCAGTACTTTAGCCTTTTAACAACACTATTACAACTGGATTAAAAGCAGATAATTAAAGCAGTTTGGATTTTGGAAAATATTGGGTAATTATTTGCATAAAGAAATACTATAAAATCGAGTATGACATGACCATGTTGAACAATAAATTTTATACACTCACGGAAAGACAATATAACTCTTATACAACACAAACATATTTTATTATTACTGACTCGACTTCTCACAGTATTTAATTTTTACAACTCAACTCTTTTTACTACTACAGCACATACCACACAGTAACACCATACACCCTAACTTATTTTGCAGTGAACATCTATCTTTATTCTTTGCTTATCACTCCACGACTTAACAATGAGACCCAAGGTCTCTATTTATAGCCATTTTAAATTGAAAAGGCAAGTCGGTGGTGACACTGCCAAGTTACAAGAGAATTCTAAAGCCAATTTTATAATGGTGATATTTTGTGAACCTGCTAGAAGGCTATTAAACAATTTGTACAAAAGAGTTGTTCACATTATTCTGGAAAGAGTCAAGTGTTGACTCTTAACACTGACTCTTTCGTAGTCCTGCTCATGTGGTCAGTTCGAGCTTCCTTTTGAACTCCTTGAATTTGACTAATATACACCTTTGTATTTTCCTATCGGACTATCTACACGAGTCTTCCTCTTGCAAAAGATGGGTTTGACATCTTTGAACTTTGGATCCGAATCCAAAGTCTATTTCTACCTCAATGCAGAAATCTCTTCTTCCATTGCTCTTTGCCCTTCAAGCTTTCCATCTCTTTCACATTTGGGGTTCAGTTTCCTTGGCCTCATTTATCTTCTTAATTGTGGTTATGACGTCCCTTCCTTGTTAGTGTCTTCATTTTCTCTTGACTAGTCATCTTCTACGGTCCTTTGACTTGTATCAGTTCGCCTTATATCCTTTTTGACTTCTGGATCACCTTCTTCGGTAGGCACACCTTCTGTCTTCTCATCTTCAATATCTTTCGAGTTTGGTAACGCTACATATTCTGGTGACTACCATGCAAATGCTTCATCGAACACCACATTCTTGAAACGTAGCACTGTCCTGTTGTGGGGTTGCAACACTTCCACCCTTTCCTTTGGGAGTCATAGCCGACAAAAATACACCGTATTGCTTTCTTATCGAACTTGCTACATAAGTGATCTAGAACAAATACGTAGCACACACATACCCAAATACTCGAAAGTGACTCACCGTTGGCTTGATGTTCCACAACTTCTCAAAGGGTGAGATGAACCCGAGCTTTTGTTGTGAAAGCCAATTGATTATATGGGTCACTGTTCTCATACACTCTGCCCAAAACCTTCCAAGCACATTTCTTACATGTAACATGCTCCGACAGATTTCGGCAAGATGTTTGTTCTTTCTTTCGACTACACCATTTTGCTGTGTAGTACTTGGGCAGGTAAATTGATGTTACATCCAGCATGTTTTCAGACACTTGTCAAATTGATCTAAGGTGTACTCTCATCCATTATCGGTGTGTAGGCATTGGATCATATTGCCTACTTCATTCTCAACTATTTCTTTAAACTCTTTGAACTTGGTAAACGTCTCTGATTTTTCTTTCATGAAGTACACCCACATGTACCTTGAGAAATCGTCAATGAACGTCACCATGTAGCGTATTCCTTGTAACGCCCTGAACCCAACCCCACGCTATAGGTCAAGTCCGGACCCGTTACTCGGACAGAGTCTTCTCTGTACCGTGGACTAAATGGTTACCTACAATTAACCACATATAGTCTTTGATTCACAAACAACAACATATGCAATCTATCCTTCAAGATATACATAGTTAAGTCATGATCACAAGGCCATCCGAGCCTTGGAGCAACAAAAGCCTACTTAAAGCACACAATCATGCAAGACAAAGCTAACTTTAACTATAAGTAGTTGGGTACGACTATAACCAAATTCTACTACCAAGTTATTAACATACAAGCATGCAGTAAGAGAAGTAAACTAGAATCCATTATTACAAGCCATCTAACTTTAACCAACACACAAGACTATAATTTAGTTACAACTTCCCAAGCAAATACACAAGACCCCAAGGTCTCAAAATACAACATCTAACAATCACTTCACGCAAGTATCACATATGATCCACTTTATCACACAGGAATCAAGGATTATGTTCTACTTGCACTTCTTTTCCTTCCTCTACTGCTACTAGCTAGGGATCTACCTCACCTTCTCCTGAAACATGTTAAATGAGGAATGAGCAATAATGTTGTTCAGCGAGGGAGGTGATACAACATACCGGGGTATAATATGATATGCAATCACAAGAAGTCATATATATAACATAGAACAACAATATTAAACAGTAAGTGATAAACCACATTAGAAAGGATACGGTTCCATTTCAAGTCTTTAAACTCGAACCACGAGCCTCGAACTTCATGCATGTGCTGGCAAACCCTTACTCTAACAAGTTGGGATACTCCGATGCATCCCGATCCTACGACCCTTTCTCCTGAGGTAGGTCCATATGCCCAGCAGGTGAACCACATCTCTGGGGTAGTGGAGTATACTCAGTGAGAAAGGGAATAGGTACCATGGTAGTCGAAGGAGCACGGCAAGCCTGACGCCGCCCGTGTTTCTCGACGCTACCATGTTCGAAAAGGTTGCACAACCTCAAATTCAAACCACAAGATTCAAAAACAACAATAACAAGTAGAAGGGTCGACAAAGTAGGCCGCCCTCATATTTAATTGCAATTAAGCCAACATATACACAATATAGCATTATAGTCTCCAACGAGGCAACCAACATAGCTTCACCCAAAATCTAATTCAAATAGCTCAATTAACCTTAGATCATCACAATAGTATATGACAACACAACAACAAGCTCTAGATGCGTCAAAAATAGCCAAATACTACTTTTTCCCTTTTTTTAACCAAGCTTTTCTTCTCCTAAGTGCATTTCAAGGTTACCAAACCATATCCTAATGATACTACACTCCTAGTTAAGCCAAAAGACACCTATTAAGATCATAAAAACTCGTTTTAGAAACAAAAGCTCAGGAAGGCCCCAAGCGAGTTTTAACTACAACTACCCTATCTGAACCCCAATTTCGCGTAACGAAAGCTCCAAAAGTGCTTCCATACCCCCAAGGACACCTAATCCAAAGCTCAAACATGCCCGGATTGCATTTCGGAAATATCCCCTTTTTAAAGATTACCAAATTTGCATTTTATCACATTTCCAAGCAATTCAACCCCACGTAAGCCTATGACAAGTTCTACTAATGTCTAAAGAACCTAATTGAAGTCTCAATTCGATCTATTTAGTAAATTTAAACAAAACCCTAGGTTTGAGCACTATTTATCATCTCTTTCAATCAAAATGTGCATTCAACCATAGAATCTTCTAACAAGCTATAAAAGTTAACTCTATAGGCTCCAATGATCATATAACAAGCATTTATAACAAGCAAAATAGCTAAATTCAACAAGACAAGAATTTTAATATATATGCATTAACTTTAAAAATCATGAAATATGCAACTCCCTCACAAATTAGAAGATGAAGACGCGAAGTAGGAGCTCCTAGATGCCTCAAAACCCTCCTAGACCAAGCCAAGAGTCAAGCTAGCAAGATTGTTGAAGAATTTATTTTCCTTTTTCTCCTTGAGAGTGTCGGTTTTAACGCGGGGGGAGGGGGGGGGGGGGGGACACAAGGAGAATTTTTTAGCTTTGTTTGTTGAGTTGTTTTTGTTAAATGGTGATAACTTTAATATAAAGATATATATGTGCAATAAGTTGTGGTCAAATGCTACTTAAAACTTGGTCAAATGAGCTTAGTTACTAATCAAATGCTAACTAAGTCAAAACTAAGGTTATTACGTACGTAACACTATTCAAATGAAGCAAAACTATTTTCTAAACACATGCTCTCGAGCTCAAAAGTCCAAAATAACAAGGTCTTGATTCCTTTTATATGTCATATGACTTAGGAAAAATATTAAATCTAACTTTTAAAACGGTCAAAAATCTTATAAATAGTAACTTCAAATTAAAGCAATTAAGCAAGAAAAATAATGCACGTAAAAATGTTCAAGTAAGCATGCAACAGTTATAAAGAAATATGTGATAAAATCTCGGGCGTCACATTCCTGAGATAGATGGTTGTTTCACCGATCCAAACACGTCTGAGTGGACCAACTCTAACGGTTTCTTGGCTCTGAATGTGGATTCTTCATAAGGTAGTTGATACGTCTTCCTATATTGACAGCCAGCACATACTGTGTCTTCTCGAACTTCTAGGTGAGGAATACCTTTTAGCATCTCATTTTTCATCATTTCCTTCAACTTGTGATAGCTGACGTGTCCAAGACGTGTATGCCACAAATCAATTGTCTCGTTCTTCCTTGTCTTGCTGACATAGGCAGTCTCCGCAAATATCACGTACATTGACTCTAACCTTGGTCCTTGCAAGGTTGGTGTGCCAATCATTTTGATATCTTGATATACTTTAACACCGTCAGGGCCGAATAGTACCCAGTTTCCTGCATCTGTCAATTGTGAAACTGATAGCATATTTTTCTTTATTCCTGGCACATGGTAGACATGATCGAGCTGTACTTGTCCTATTTTATGGTGAGGCTTGATCATGGTACTACCTACATGAACGATCGGTAGTCTTGTATTATTTGCTGTTATCACCACTCGTCAGCCTTTGTATTTTGACATATCCTGTAGCTTCTCAGCTTTACCTGTCATGTGGTTGGCACAGCCTAAGTCAAAGATCTAGTCCTTGTTGTAGTCTTGGATTGTTGGCTATATCTGCTGGTATCTCCTCTATCTTGGCGAGTGATACTCCAACCTACTTAGCATCTTGTATCTCTACGAAAGAAGCCTCGACATCCCATTCTTCTTCTTCATCTCCATTTGGATGGCTGATTGATGTGACTACGTTTCCTTGTATCTCCTTGTTGTTGTACCAACAGTCTTGAGCGTAGTGACCTTTCTTCCCGCACGTGTAACATTCTCTATTGCGCTTCCTGCTTTGTTGCCTGTTGTCTTGATATCCTTGATTAGATCCCCTTGTTTGAGAGCTTCATCCATTTTTATTCTTTGACGTATCCTCGAATCTCTTCTTAGATCCTGAATTAGACCATCTATTGGGTTGGCCCCTACCGCTAAAGAGTGCTTCCTCATCACTCTTTAGTGAGACTTCGAGCATTTGCTTATTTAATGCTTCTTGGTTGGCTAGTAAATTTTCTAGTTCTATAAGTGTTGGTCGTTCTGACCAACCTTGAATTGCTGTAATAAAGCTTCTATATTCAGGTCTCAACCCATGAATAATAATTCTTCTCATTCTTGCATATGATATTTTGGATTCAGGATCTAACTCAAAAATTTCAACATAGAGAGATTTTACCTTACTGAAATACTGATTGATTGTCAAGTCTCGTTGAGCGACTGTCTTCAACTCGCTCTCGAGCAATTGTAGCCTGGCAGTATTCTTCTTCGAGAAGAACTTCGCTCGAGTGTCTCACACTTGTTTTGGTGTGTCTATTTTCTTTATGTGCTGTAGTAGGTCCTTTTCCACTATTGTTCTTATCACATACAGTGCCTTTCCAGCCTTTATTTTCCACTTGTGGAGCGCCTCGACATCCTCCGTCAGTAGGGGTGTGGTCTTAGTACCACCCACGACCTCCCAGAGGTTTTTCCCCTGCAAATATGCCTCTAGACAGCTGGACCACGAGCCATAATTATTGCTATTAAGTCTCCAACATTTCGCAATAGCTTGGAGATCTGCCATAGTGACTTGGTAAATCTTTCTCTCGTATCAAGTAAACTTGGTCCCAAACCACGAGCTTCAATCCTTGACTGAGCACCTACAAACTTTCCTCGGTCCTAGACCGTATGACTCTGATGCCACTTGTTGAACAATAAATTTTATACACTCACGGAAACAATATAACTCTTATATAACGCAAACATATTTTATTATCACTGACTCGACTTCTCACATTATTTAATTTTTACAACTCAACTCTTTTTACTACTACAGCACATACCACACATTGACGCCACACACCCTTAACTTACTTTGCAAAGAACATCTATCTTTATTCTCTGCTTATCACTCCACGGCTTAACAATGAGACCCAAGGTCTCTATTTATAGCCACTTTAAACCGACAAAAGGCAAGTCGGTGGTGACACTGCCAAGTTACAAGAGAATTCTAAAGCCAATTTTATAATGGTGATATTTTGTGAACCTAATAGAAGGCTATTAAACAATTTGTACAAAAGAGTTGTCCACATTATTCTGGAAAGAGTCAAGTGTTGACTCTCAACATACCACTTATAGGAAACATTTTTCAAACATTAATAATCCAAACAAGTACGCAAAGCTAGAATGAGAGAGGAAGATTCATGACTCAATTAATGTATCTATTGAGGAACAGATCGTTCAGAAGATTCTTATTGATGTTAGAGGGAACAGATGTGCTGTCTATTAAGGTAGAGCTCATCCGTTGTACGTAGTTATACATGTTTTATGAAGTCGAATGAAATAATTACTTACTTTTAAAATAAATAAAAAAATACACACACTAGAAGACTTAAATATCCATTTTTACTGTTTATTTATTTAACTAACGAGCCATGCAATATATTCAAATTTCATATCCATTTACATCAGAAATGAAAGATAATAAGAAAAATCAGGAGAATAGACCACCAGCCTTTGATCTATTGGTACATTTCTCACTGTGAGTGCAAGAGATCTCAAGATTAATTCTTGATACCTTTTGATATGTATTATACAGTTTAAGTCTCCCTTGAATCAAAAAAGAAAAGAAAAAAACCAGGAGAATGAGAGGCAAAAAACAGTCATCAACTATATTATATGAGATTTGATTGTCTTGTTCATCGATTTTAGCTATGTATTTCATTTCGTATCTTTCTTCCATGTGCAGAGATCTCTCCAATAATTTCTTTAACAGTACAATTCCGTCTCAATTGGGTGCACTTCGGCTCCTTGAGCATCTGTGAGTGACATGAGTGTGTTTTTTCTTTTTTCATCTATATATATATATATATATATATATATATAGATATATAGAAATGTCAATTGGATGCACTTCTTATCAGGACGAACTTTCTAAGAATATAATTATTACAAAGGATTGGTAAGTTTTTATGGAATTATCTCTGATTTCTTCTCCTTTTCTTTTTTCTTTGTTATATTACAGGGACTTGGGCAATAATCTATTAACAGGAGAGATCCCAAAGGAACTCGGAAACATTTCTAGCCTTTCCACATTGTATAAGCTTTATAAAACCCATGCATGTATTTTATTTAAATTGCTTTAGAATTCATACTTACTACTCTTCTTGTATTACATGGACATAGTAATTTTCTTCGTTGCATAACCTATTTATCAATTCCAATGAAGGTCTTTGTCTGACAACATGCTACAGGGTCAGCTTCCACAAGAACTATCAAATCTAAGAAATCTTTCATACCTGTAAGTATGTATATTTTTATATGTGAGTGTGAGAGGTAGCCAAATTAATTCTCATTGATGATATCATAATGCTTAAGCGTCTCTTAAATGAAAAAAGTATATAAAGTTTATATGTGGTGGAGGAATTGAAAAGTCAAAACGTTAGGCAAATAAGCTCTCAAAATTTGTCCCATTTTTCAAAGTTTTCAAATTCTTAAACAAGTTGTAATTGAAGTTTTGATGTCGGAGAAATTATCTGTTAGACTATACCTGTATTTGTGGATTATGCCTAATAGGCTTGTAAATCCAATACCTAGAACCTTTTTAGATGTGGTAAGGTTACCTATAAATAAATTTCTTGATTTTGTATCAATTTCAGAAAATAGAAAATACGAGAGGTGGTGAAGCATGATAAGAATGTGCTTGTAATGTTTTTATCATATAATGAAATTATTCTTCTACTACCTATTGACGTAGACTTTAAACCAAACCATGTAAAATCTGTGTGCCAATTTCTCACATCCATCTTTGTTCCCAATTACGTTTCCACACACAATACCACCCCCGATCCCAACATGATCTTTTGAGGCTAACTCCATTAGATTTTTGGATGAAAATCATAACAGGCTTGGCATGTTTAATGCATTTTCTACAAGAAATTCCTTGTATCTAATAGATTCTCTACCATTTTTGATAAGTCATTACATTTGTAAATGATGTCAGGGATCTGTCGAACAATGAATTCAATGGCACATTGTCTCCTAGCTTTAAAGCTTGGAAGGACTTGACGTCACTGTGAGTAATTTCATCAAATTGAAATTCACAATTCTTTTGATGGTAAATCTGTAAATTAAGAACCATTTTTGTTCTGTAGAGCTATCCAAGGAAATAGCTTAAGCGGAAAAATTCCAGATGTTGTATTCAGCTTGCAGCAACTCGATTATTTGTAAGCCTGCTGATTAATTAGTCTTTTCAAACTTGTTAATGGGTGGGTGCAACTAGAGAAGTATATATGTTATATTTGTCATTCACACTTTTGACTTAACTCTTGGCAGGTCACTCACTGGGAACAATTTTGAAGCACCTTTACCAAAAGATAAATTCCGGGCTTTGAAAAACGTTTATACCCTGTAATATTTTGTTCTTTGCTAAATGCTTTTATTGCTGGTTTTATATGTTATTGGTATATATCAAGGACATAAAAGCTTATAGACTATCCTAATTGTACGACTTTCGTATGATATGACCTTCCAACATGGATTCACGAGTAAGTGTTGACATAATTTTTTTTTGTCCATTTATAGTCTAAATGATTTCCTTGCTATTTTCCTTCTATACTCCTCTTTAAATTCCTTCTCCTGTATGTATTTCCAGGTACATTACCGATTTAATTAAACTCAGAGAAGATTCTCAGTTTCCTAATATCTCAAAACTCACCTCTTTAAACTATCTGTAAGGTTTATTGTATGAATATTTGAACAGTGCTCAAGTTTTCCATAATACAACTGCTATGAATTAAAGGTGTTTTATATTTCAGGACATTGAGAAATTGTTCATTAGTTGGTCCAATCCCCTATTACCTATGGCATGTGCCGCTATCATATTTGTAAGACAATTCCCCCATTAGCCGACTAGCCCGGAAATCAATTCTCTCTTTGACTCATTTGGTGATATTTATTTTTACATGTTCATGCATAAAATTATTATATCAATTGACTCCGTGTTTTTGTAATGAAGGGATTTGAGTTTCAACAAATTGAGTGGTGGAATTCCAGCTTCCATTGACAAGCTATCACTTGTATACTTGTAAGGGCGTATTCACTTAAACATTTTCTAATTAAGAATTCACAGTGTGATAATATGCTCCACTGAACGAGAGAAATCTTAGGTTTGGTCTGTTTTCTAATTGCATTGAAAATGAATCCACTTTCTTTGTACTCCTCTTTCATCGCTATGAGTGTAAAATCAATTTTCTAACATTCAATGAAAAAAATATATATTAAGCCACTATCTTTTGTATTTTCGGATTCTTTCAGGTTTTTTGTTAGTGACTTTGTTAAGCTGACCAAGCTAGCTAGCTGGTCGACTAGTGCGAGAACGGTTGACTGGTTAGCTTTGCTGGTTAAACAATTGTTGTTTCTTCGTTTTGTTAGCCTCGAGCTTATTAGGACTATGCTATCTTAGGCTAACTTTTTGTTTGCTTTTTCACGATAATTCTCGTTGACCCACCTTTATTCTTTTTATTAATTGTTAAATGAAATACACACCCTACTTATTTAGCAAAAAATAAAACAAACATTAAGATCAATTGCAGCTTTGGATTGCCTTCGGACATATGCCATGAAGTTCTTCTGTGCCTCCTTATATCATATATGGATAAAGAGGAACAACCGTAATGATTCCGCTAAAATCGAAGAGCACCTCTTTGATTGCATTTGTAAAGATGTTAGAACAAAGCTTTATGTTGGTAGAAAAATTAAATCTTCTACTCTTAACAGCTCTATTTGTACTAGTTGGAAGATTAATGATATGTACTTGTGTAGGATTTTGGCTTGAGGTCTTTGTTGATTGTTGTCCTCTTTGGTTTCATTAGTATGTCAATGATATATTTTCTTGATGACTTAGGAAAAAAAAATTAAAGACCATCAAGTGCATATATTTGCTATTTTAAGAAAAAAAAAATCCCATACATCATTAGGCCATTTTGGCCAGGAGTATGGACCCATGTAGACAGCCGGACGAAGCATGATCGATAATGTATGAAATAATTTCCTACCAAGAATTATCAATAGTCATCCCCAACACGATTCACTAATCATATTGTATATGATTTAATCTTTCTTCTTGTTAGCTCCTACTTTAAAATTCATCATGGAATCTACAACACTATTGGGGCTAAGTTGCAAATATAGTTGGGAAATGAAAATGCTTAACACAAACAATAGTGCTTACCTTTGAGTTTAAGCTTATAAACTTGTTTGGTGGCATGGTTTTCAGTTATCTCGGAAGCAACGAACTCAACGAGTCATTACCGAAGTGGTTGAATAAGACGACCATTCTAAATGTGTAAGTGCTTATATGTTTTTTTTTTGGGTCATATAAGTGTTTATATGTTGAGTTATGTGAAGAGTGACCGTTTATCACCAAGGCTTTGGTCTGATGATATGTACCTCGTTATATGTGTCAAAAGTTACAAGTTTGATTATATTCTCATTGGTTATATTATATAATGTATAGCCTTAGACCTTCCTTGTATAAAAAAAAGTGACCATTCTTTGTTATGTGAATTGACCCATTCTGTTGACCAACCAAAAAGAAAAAAAAAGTGACCCATTGCAAAAAGAAAATAAGAAAAGGATAAGTAGTAGATATAAGAGTGAGTGGCCTTTTTGGTATAATTGAAAGATTTTCACTTTCGAATTAAGGTTCAAAAATTAATTCTCAAAATTTGTAACATTCTGTCAAAGTGATGTAAATTAACTTAAGTCTCATTTTGAATAATAATAATAATAAATTAGTATATAGAAGAAAACTTAGTGAAATATTATACTGCCGAGTCATGCCCTTGTATTATATCCAATATGACGCAATTAATAGTATCGGTATAGATTACATAATAGGTCTAATTTCTTAATTTTTTTTCTAAACTGCTAAAGAGTTGAGTTTTTCATAGGCTTAATTATTTAGATACTACATTGACGTGAAAATTTGCAAATAAGTGCGCTGCATTTGTATGTATTAGCACTTTTTAAAGTCAAATGATAATCTTCTAGAATGTTGATTTC
Source organism: Ehretia macrophylla (assembly GCA_037974665.1). Taxonomy (NCBI): domain Eukaryota; kingdom Viridiplantae; phylum Streptophyta; class Magnoliopsida; order Boraginales; family Ehretiaceae; genus Ehretia; species Ehretia macrophylla. Next base: position 75,229,123 of record CM075781.1, read on the forward strand.
AAGTACTTTTATGTATTTTTGCAGGGATTTTTCTGAAAATAAATTCAAAAACATAACCATACCAACTGACCACATTCCTAATAACATGTAAGAAAGCTAATCATTACATCTCAGCTTATTTCGTCCTTGTCATTTGCGTGTGAATATATTATATATGAGAATGAGAGTGTGCGATTTATATCTGATTAATTTACTACTATATTTTCGTAGAAACTTATTTTCATGCTGCTCAGGTTCAGATGTAAGCAACAGGTAAGTTATGGCATTTCATTTCAATTCTTTATTTTATTATTTTTTATTTTTTTCTTTAATTTCCTTCCCTGAAAAATGCCAAGTGTAATGGTGGGAAACATAGTTCATGTCCTATTTCTTCAATACAGGCATGAAAAGTGGATATATGGTGCTCATTATTGTCCCAATGAAACGCACAGGGGTAAGCATATACATCAATTTTTTGGAATTAAAATCATATCGAATCGTGAATTATAATAATTTGTTCATATTTTAAAAATAAATTTAAAATTTTATATTTGCATAAATCTTTAAAATAAACTGACAAACAAGTCATCACAACAATGTTATCACTAAGGGAAAAGACTAACTACAATAACAACAGTGACCTCTTCTCTTTATTACTTTCATTTACACTTGTGTCTTCACCTTAGACTTTTCTTATTATGGTTCGCTGAACTTTATTATTGTTAAGTAATTTTTTAACCACGAAAAGTAATAAACGAAAAAAAAAAAAAACAATGTGGTCTGACCTAGACGTAATATAGAAGTGAATCATATTGAATTACTAAATCATAAGATTGTCTAAATTCGATGCAATTCAGTTGTGATTGATGTACATTTCTGATTACATGCTTATTCTTATCGTTTTGCTCTTGAATTGATCGAATGGTTAAATCATAGGATTCGATAAACTATGCTTCCTCCTTTAACATATGATCATGATAATTGCACTGTATATTACCAAAGGTGTGGTGATCAATTTTTCATTGTCTTTGCAGATGATTACTTGTATATTAATTGTGGTGGAGAGTCAACCAGTATTAACGGAAGTACTTATGAGTCTGATGTGACACCAGGGGGAGGGTCGACTTTCGCTTTGAGCGATAATAAACATTGGAGTTACAGCAGCATGGGAACTTTCTCTGGTGAGGACGTATACATCTTGAACAAAACATGCAATCTTACTATGGTTGATGCAAAATTGTACCAGACAGCTCGCATAGCCCCAATATCTTTGAAGTATTATGGATTTTGTTTTAAAAAAAATGAATACATTGTGAAACTTCATTTTGCTGAAATTGCATGGGATGAAAATCAATTTTCTGGTGTCAAAGATCGGCGCATTTTCAATGTGGAAATCCAAGTAAGTTCATCTTATCCATAGAATATAGGGAATAACGTGCACTTTCACTTAACCACAGAGGTCCTTTTTGCTTTTTACCATTTTAAAAGAAGAGGAGACTGAAAAAGGCTATATACTACTGCAGGGCAAGACAAAACTAAGCGACTTCTGCATAGAAGCAGAAGCAAAGGGTGCTGATTTGGATGTAGTAAAGGAATTTAAGGTCGACGTAAATGACACACTAGAGATTCATTTATACTGGTCAGGCAAGGGCTCAACACCTGGTTGGCCAACGCCAGACTATGGTCCTCTCATTTCTGCAATTTCTGTATCTCTTGGTATGCTTTCGTCTACTTTATGTTAATTCCTTTTGTTTTCATATCTTGTGCATCTCCTTTATTTACATGCTATTGTTCCCTGATCAATCAATTCTAAAAAAACATAAAAAACTGTCTACTTTGGCTATTACTGGGATTTGAGGATCTGCATGTCTTTCTGTCATACTTATTGTGGTTCTCTTTTGGTGGTTGGGTTGGTTTTGTGGAATGAAATGGCAATGCGAAGGTAATGTTTGACTGATTACACGATCAATGTCATGGCAGAGTCAAGAACTCAAAGTCAGGGATGCACTTGTACAGTAAAAGTGTCCAACATAATAGTGTTTTTTTTTAAAAAAAAAATTCAAATAATTAAGTGCACCCCTCACACCTAAGTGACTCTACCACTACTAATCTACACAGAATTTTGCACACACTTGGTGTAACTATTGTTGTTAAATTTTATTCTCTTTCATGGGTTACATGTTGAAACAGAACTTAAAAGCATTGAGTTATATCATGGAGGATTTTTCAACTTCCGACAGATAAAGGCTGTCACACAAAATTTTGATGCTTCAAACAAGCTCGGTGAAGGAGGTTTTGGCGCCGTTTATAAGGTGCCCTTGTTGCAGTTTATTTTGAATAACAATCTTGGTCTTAACTCCAATAAGATGATAGAGAATTTTATATGCTATCTAAAATATTAGTACATTTTTCTTCCACCCAATGTAGGGTGTACTTTCAAATGGCATTGAAATAGCAGTTAAACAACTTTCAACAAGATCAAGACAAGGAATTCGTGAGTTTGTAAATGAAATTGGCACCATCTCAGCTCTACAACATCCGAATCTTGTCAGGCTAATGGGATGTTGTGTTGAAGACAATCAACTCCTACTTATCTATGAGTACATGGAGAATAATTCCCTTGAACATGCATTATTTGGTAAAAATCTCCATCCCCGGCTAAACTAACTACATTTTCTTCTCGAACATGCAATATTTGCTAAACGGGACAATTTTTTTTTTTTTTTCTGTAGCGACTCCTAGTTTCAGTTGTTTTCCAATTGTAGAATTTCTTCAGATATATATATTTCAGGTGCCAGGGAAATGAAAATCAAACTGAATTGGGAAACAAGGGTTAAAATATGCCTTGGCATTGCAAAGGGTCTAGCTTTCCTTCATGAAGAGAGCAAACTCAAAATCATTCACAGAGATATTAAGCCAACAAACATATTGCTCGATAAGGATCTCAATCCAAAGATATCTGATTTTGGATTTGCTAAGCTTTTTGAAGAGGAGAAAACTCATGTAATCACGCGAATTGCTGGAACGACGTAAGTGAATAAATTTTGGGTAAATAGCATATGTATTCATTTTGGCATGGTCTCTAACCATGCAATTAAGCTGCTTGTAGGGGATATATGGCACCTGAGTATGCCATGGGAGGACACTTAACAACCAAAGCAGATGTTTACAGCTTCGGAGTTGTAATGCTTGAAATTGTTAGCGGAAAGGACAGTGCCAGCTACAAGCCAGATGATCAGACCGTTTTCCTTCTGGATTTGGTGAGTCAGTTAAATTTTTTATCCACTAAATGTAGAGAAAGTTCCAATAGATGATATAATCTATGTTATACGTAGAGCAAATCATATGATCTCTATCATACAATTCCAGGCATACGTTTTACAAGAGAAGGGAAATCTTTCAGCACTAATTGATCCAGATCTAGAGTCTGAGTACTCATGGAAACAAGCAACTACTGTTTTGGATTTGGCGATGTTATGCACTAATCCATCCCCAACACTTAGGCCAACAATGTCTGAAGTTGTAAAAATTCTCGAGGGAAAGACTAAGATTAAGACTACATCTACTAGTGCGCCTTATTCAGTGGACAACTTCACATTGGCCAAGACTATAGCTGCCCTTTCTCAATCCTCACCATCTGGGAGCAATTCACAGGCAGGGGCATCAAGCACCAACATTTCTCACTCTGTCAGCAAAGAAATTGAAGAATTTAGCTTCTCTGCTGAAAATTCAGATAAGACGACCATGTAACAGCATGAGAAATCTGGAAGAGAAACAATCTTTAGTTGTAGATCCGTTAAGGCGATCACTATTAGAGTGAGAAATTTGGGAATAAGTTAGATATTTTTTGCCGACTATTCAACTTAGACAATTCATCCAACAGGGTGAAAAAGCAGGAAATATCACATTGTAATATTTACTTATACCTTCAGGCTTGATATGTCATGTTTATGAATTTGTGAACTTCATTTGTGAAGTGCAGTTGTGTATTCTGTTTGTATTGAGCAAATAAGAGAGGGTTATTGTATCTTATATAAGAGGCTAACTTTGTTCTTGTGTGCAACTTGAGGAATTATTTCTGGCAATGGATTAGACAATGTTAACACAGAGCAGCTGTACCAGAGCAAGGAACATCTAGAATCGTGGAGCTATTGTGAAGAACAACGTACTACATCGCGTGAGCGCGGTAGAATTCACATCTTGAAGCCTTGAAGGCACTTCTTAGGGTCGTGCACTTATGGGTTGGATCATAAAATGGAGCGATGAAGATCACGTAATTGATAGGAGATAAAAGTGATACCCCAATTCTGTCCTGGACAAACTTGTGTATATATACAAGGGGCTACATTAGTTCCTATATGCAATTTCAGGGATTTAGCCAACTCAAAGGTGCACAAGGTGCTCATCAGCTAACAATGAATGGCGAGGGTGGTGCGTTATAATTGGTTTAGTATGAAAGCTCGTGATTTTTAACATTGTATCCAAACTTGACCTTGATCCACTCGTTCCCTCTCCATATCATGTGAGAGGATATTGAAATGTATAATAAAACCTCATAATTCTTAACTGTCCCAAGCTACTCTTTTTGGGTTATCCAATTTTTCTCTTTTAGTTATTCACAACCATAGGTTCTTACTTTTACTCTCCACTTGTTCCTTGCTCCTGGTAACATTTTGGGGCACTTTGACTTGGTTTTAACCACTATTCCTAGTATTGCAATAGTTTTATGATATAAACTAATATAAAAACAAGAAAAATATATAAATTATCTTTCCGTCTTTTGCTAATTAGCTATATAATCTGACGAAAATAATTAGCTTAAATCATGTTTCATTAGGTGGTGTTTTCCTTCCGTCTTTGATATGGAGAGTGGAAAAGAGCTAATAAAGTTAATAGAGCTAGTAGAGTTGTTGGTCTAATGGTATGTTCCTCTAGAAATTGCAAGATCAATTTTTGTATGTGACATCATTTAATATGTGTTTATACAATTTAGACCTCGCTTGAATAAAATAAAAATTAAAAAAAAATACAAATAATTCTATTGTATTATGTTAAAGTTGCATGTCAGCATGACAATAATGTAATTAATAAGTGTTGAAGTAATTTATGTCTTGGTATAATTACGTAATTGGAGCATTGATTTAGGATTAAATTAAGGAAATTATAAGTTTTTTTTATTAGATTAGGTAAAATATTATTTGATTTTATTATTTTTATTCACTAAGTTTTGTAGCCTATAAATATATAGACTCTCTTATTGTACTTTGAAATACAGAATAATATTTCACAATGTAGTCGTTTTAGTTATTTATCTCTTGTTTAGAGTCACTGTTAATAGTGGCTCTTCCTATTGTTCGCTTCCGTGTATGTCAACAATAAGCCCCATGATTTATGAGAGTCTCTTATTGTACTTTGGAATACTAAATAATATTTCACAATGTAGTCGTTTTAGTTATTTATCTCTTGTTTAGAGTCATTGTAAATGGTGGCTCTTCCTATTGTTTGCTTCCGTGTATGTCAATAACCGGAGATTTCTTTTCATATTCTTATAAACTATAAAGGTTTTTAGATTACTACAATGCCAAAAAGTTTGACATATTTTTTTATAATTTAGTCGTTTAAATCCTATGTTTTAATTTTAGGACGTTTAATTGCCCTAATTCTCAATTCTTATGTCCTCTCTTTTGGCATCTCCTATATCATATACTTTGTTAAGCTCTCTACATAAGGAAATTGGGCGGTTTGATCTTTGCTTCATTCCAAGTAGTAATTACATAGAATTCATCAATCAGTAGATGATCAAGCAACATCTGAATAGTGTTATACCATCATAATATCTTGCAATTTCGGAAAATTCTCGCACAATCTTTCTAGAGCATCCAACAAGAAAATGATCATTCTACTCACTCTTTCTTTTACAACAGGAATAGAACGGATCTGATTCTCTGAACGATAGGAATTTCGTATTTCTGTTGGATCTCCCTATTTCCTTATCGAACTTGTGTAGGTGGATGTTGTCCGGTAGGACCAATGGTAATATACTGTGTGGGGTAGAGTAACCCAACTTGTCACCTCTAGCCTATGAGTTGTCATGTGTAAAAAACTTTTTGAATGAAGTGAAAAAACTTGGGATCGCTCTTTCTTTTTGAATGGAATATTTTCATTAATCAACACTGCTAACAGAAGCACATTCCTAGACTTGAGGGAATTAGAAGAACAATCCTCGAACAATTCTTTTATTTAGAAGACAGTCCCAATTGACGTTATAATGGGTCGAAACCAAGGCCAGATAAGTGATCCCAGAGGTCATTAATTATTAGGTTATATAAGATCATTAGGCAAATAAGATTGTTTTGAAAAGTTATTTACAATCTTGGGCTGTAGTTAGACAACAGCTTCTACAGCAGAGAAAACCCTTGCTTTCACAATAACGAGGCAGTACATTTATTTCTCGCGCACAAGCTCTATTGAAGCACCAAAATAAGTTAATTGAAGTCATACTCAGCAGAAACATGCCATTGGGTGTCCCACAGTCAGGTAAGGCTTAGAAAAAATGCGCTTATTTGCCAAATCAGAACGAATTTTCCTTGTTGGAACTCGGCTTCGTGGCCAAATGAATTGATGAGTGTTGGTTGATTATCACTAGTCCACATATGCTCCAACCAGTATGAACCAAACAAATGAGATAAGAGAACCAAGGGGAGATGTATCAAGATATGGCCAGGAAAACTAATAGAATTTTTGACGAATTCAACCCTCAAAGTCTGCATGTCAATTTTGGAAAACTACCGAAGAACCTCCCTTTATTAATGGAGAGTTGACCAAATATGATTATAAGTGTCGACTTATAGCCAATCAAATAATCAATCCATTACAATGAAGTAATATTAGAAAATTAATGATATGGAAGAAAATTTGTAAATCTTCCACGGATTAGACATGGAAATAGTTATAACAAAAGAAAATAGAAGAGTAACTTGCAAATGTTTTTCAAGGGAAATTCTTCCACGAAAGATGTTCAAGTACTACGATAAGTGTTTGGAGTTACAAATATGAACATTGAGGGAGCGTGTTGAAAATTAATGCTTGCTAATCCATGCGTAACATTTCATGGATATCTAGAAAAGAGAAGAAAAGTGCATATCTATATATTAAGACAAACCGAAATATTTGAAAGATCTAAAACGTTCTCTTTTGTGTATGTTATGCTATATAAGTTAATGTAGTCCATACTAGAATGAGCTAGTGACCAGCATCGCCTCATTAATTAGGAGTATTCTAGGCATTGAAATACTCAATTGTCTCATAAATATGAGACTCATGATGCATTTGTTAATGAGCCTCAAGAGCTTCATAACAAAGGAGCCAACAAGTACTCCTAAACAAGGAATTTGAGCTCCAACATGAGAGCCATGAATATTTACAAAAGCTTAAGTTGGTGAAATGGTGTCTCCCAACACATTAATTATTCTAATAATGTACGCTTTTCTTCAAAATCTTGTAAATATTCGATTCTTCAGTAGAGTTGGTTGACGCCAGTTGATGGCTTTTAGCAGGAGCTAGTTGATGTCTGATTTCTGTATAAACTGCAAACAATTTTAGGTGAAAGTTGTATTGTAAATACTATCCATCTTCCACTCAGATGTAATTAAACTTTGTTGAATGTATCAAGTACAAATCAAGGGTAAGAGCTCTTATGATGCAAGTAAGCACAAAACAACATTGGACAAGAGAAAACATAAATTTCTTAGGCTCAAGCATAACTTCTACTAAATTCACACATAAGCTTATTAGGACCAATGGCAGATCTATAGTTAGGCCAATGGGGGACTGCAGCCTCCATTAGCAAACAAAAAAAAAAAAAGTTAGTTTTTTTTGTATTTTTAACATACGTAAATGAATTTCATAAAAGTTTACAGAATGAATTTACAAATCCAACTTTTTATGTTTGAAAGCACCTCTTTAAAAAATTCAAAATTTTCTCAAATTTTACCTAAATTCTTGTCCAAGAGGTGGAATTTGTAATTCTAAGTCACCAAATAAGTTATTCATCTTTTAAAGATTAAACTTCCCTTTAAGTTTTCTTTCCTTTTTTACTATTCTATTCTTTCACTCTCATTTCCTATGTACTAAGTTCTTCCTATTCTTCCTGCGAGCTTGCTCAAGATAAATTTATTTTTTATATTTCTTAATCCAAACTTATTTTTGTCTTCAAGTTAGAAGTTCAAATCATAAGTTATTTATGCATCCATCCTTATTTCAGGTAGTCTTAAAATACTTAATTAGACATCTAAAATAAAAAAGTATGTATTCATGTTATCTAGTCATCAATACCAATTAATTAAATTAAATTTTAAAATTAATTAGTAATATTGATGGAATATATACTCCTGTCAAAGTTTCAAGATTTAGGGATAGAAAATGAATACCTAGAATAAAGATATTTACAAATCAAAGAATTGACTTAATATTAGTTTTCAGTTCCAAATAAGAAAATTCATTTAGAAATACAAATCCTCTCAAAATTCATCTATAAATTAAATGAATTTCATGTCACAAGTGTTTCTAGATGATCTAAAGAGAAAGTAATTATCTACATATTCTTAGCTAAAAAGACTAATTAGTCCCAACGGAAAAAAAAATTTAAAAATAATAATTTAGCTCTTGAAACAAATATATTCATAGATTTAAAAAAATAATGATTCTAGCCCCACCGGAAAAATATATGAATTGAAAAATAATGATTTCTTCACAAATAAAAAATATATTCATATATTTGAAAATTTTCACTCGGTCGTAATTAATTGAAAAGATCCGTTCTTGATTACAACCGAGTGAAACTTTGCATTCAAAATCCTGAGATGCATAGTATTTAGCCTGACTGAAATTCTTTGGTCATTTTTGGCTTGAAAAGGCATTTAACTCGATCTTTTCCCGGTTGTCTTCATTTTATTCTTTGGAGCTTTTAGACTTGTCGGAAGCTAATTCAAAGCAATAAACCAAGTACTCTAACATCTTAATTAAACAATGCAGAATTGAATAATGAAACAAACACACATGCCTTGCATAAGTTCAAAACGCTTTACAAAGCAAAGGAGATAACATGCAATTTCGGCTAAGCATCACGTAGTTTACTTTTTATCCTTGTTTTTTGTCATAAGGAGACTTGAGGTCAGCTGGAGTGAGACATGAGATACCGATAAAGAATATGTGATCAATAGTGAAAAAGTTATCTGTTAAGTGGAGTGAGATGGGCCCTTGTACAACAACAACAATAAGACGGCAATGAATTAAGAACAAGATTGACCCAACAAAAAAAAAAAATTAAGGACGAGAAGACTTAAGGTCAATGGATTAAAGACAAGAAAAAAATAAGGACAAGAAGACTTTAGGTCAATGGATTAATTAAAGACAAGATGACTTGAGGTCTTTTCTTTGTCGAAGATGACTTATAGAGGTTGACTGAAGTGAGATATGAGGTAAATGATAAACAAAGAGTTGTGGTCAAGTGGGTGTAAGATGAGCCTTGAAAAACACACATAGTTCATGCAATACCATATGATTTTTTCGTTCAATCTTTTTATAGCTGTCTTTGAAATGCATTTTAATGCAAGAGAATAAAATCATGGTTGACCCGTCATTGGCTGTGAATGTGAAAAGCCACTATTGCTCTATCATCCGGATATATATTTAGAACTGATCCCACTTCATAACTAGAAGGAGAAAAAGTTCACCCTTTCTTTGTTACAAACAAGACTGTCTCTCATCTTAGGAGTAGAATCGACACAGACATGCATAAAATAAGAGAAAAATTAATGTACAATATTTTTAATGTGATTTGATTCTTTACCCATAATCTATATCCATGACCCAAAGAAACTGAAATATCTATTATTTAATAATAATGACTACAGTGCAACAAATATTTTGTACGAACCACCTTCACATGACTTTATGCACGAAAGAATCTTAAACCCTCTCACGCTCGTCTTTTTTATGGCAAAAGAATAAAAAACACTCTCGGCTCACTTTCTCACACTCCCCATGTAGTGTGACTCTTGTCGCAAATAATTACAAGTTAAAAAATTTTATTTATAAGAACCAAAACCTAACTCTACTAAGATTAAAACTCTTACGTCTACCGTAATTAAACTGAACTTCTACTTTTTTTTGACTTCATTTTAAACTTGAATTTGAACCAAAACCTAACACTCAAAAGACATTATTCCTGCATAGTGCTAACGACGATAGTTGTATTCCTTTTGAAAGTTGTAGAAATTCGTACTATTCCCTTATTTCCAAAACTGTGACGAAATATGATCTTTTCTTTCTCATAAGAGGATGCAATTGTTCAATAAGTGGATTAACATTTACAAGGTAATCACAGAATACTTAAAAGTTTCCTTTTCTTTATTTTCTTTTTGTATGTTCCAGGGGACGCTAAAACAAATTACATTAAATAGATCTAGAAGGTATTTGGCCCCTCATATTTTTCTCTACAAGTAGCCTTAAAGGTCCTGAGGTGAACAATGAGTTGTATCTTTACGTAGGGGCGGATTCAGAAATTTTTCTTAGTAGGGACTAAAATAAATAAATTTTCAATTATATGAGTTCATTTTATTTTTTCAGTGAGGCTAATTAATTTTTTTACTAAAAATACATAAAAATTTTAGCGTTATTTTTGGACCAATGGTCCCTGCTGGCCCTAGTGCAGCTCCGCCACTATCTTTTCGAGAACCTAGGTCCTTAATTAGGATAATAGTGACCGCTGATATTCTTTTCTTTTTGACAATTTATTTTGGTTTCATTAATCAGAAGTGCCTTTCGAATTACATAAAAGAATAGACGGATTTCCCTCCTTAATTAAGAGTTTGTCTTCTACAAGGATTATGGCAAATTTTTGAGTGGTCTTAGACCATGACTTTACTCATAGTCTAAGTATTCTAAGTTATTAACATATCATCATATTAAAAATTCATATTTACAACTATACTTTTACAGTTTATTAAATTATAAAACAACCTCATATTAATTAATATGATGATGTGTCAAGAGATTAAAAGACTACTCACAAAAACGTGAGCCCCACACTCACACGTGTGAGCTCCTATTTTATCACACGACCCCACCCCCATCTCTTCACGACAACATGACAATGACTGAAAATGAAATTGTAACTTGTTCGATAGATAAAACCTCATCTCTTATGGGCCATAAAGAAAAGCTGCTCTATATATGTTCCTCGAAACATTGTCGAAGCTAAGGTAAAAAAGCAAGTTAAAGAAGGAAGAAAGAGATGGAAATACAGAAGTTTTTCTTTAAGTTGGTTGTTTCTTTGCTTTTTCTTCTGGCTGTTTACTTTCAAACAAGTCTGCAACAACAGCCAGCATCAGCTCCCCCAATTTCAGTTCCACGATCTCTACCCGCGGAAGAAGGTAACAAATATTTATCGAGTTTTTCCCATTCCCATGTTTACTAAATGACGTTGCATTTCGGAGTGTGATCATTTTGTCATTAAATTGTAAGCATGCATGTGATAGTGCTGAACTCACTTGCCTAGGAAAATGTTGGATTTTGGCTCAAAATCAAATCCAAACCCACGAAGAGAATAAATGTATACTTGTTATTTTAGTCCCTACTTATAATAGCTTTAATCTAGGTCCATGCTCTTCTCATAATACAAAAACCATTAAATTATAGATGAAATTTAGAGCAGAAACTATTAGCGTCACTCTATAATAAATTCTTTGATCAAAAGACTCACTTTGACAAATTAAGGACTAATATATTGTGTACTATAATTGAGGGACTATAAATAATTTAATATTTTATACACTTATTGACTGACCATACAAATAATTTACCCTTATAAACTACAACCGAAACGTTCGGCTCATGTGCCTTGTTGCCACTATACCTCTTATAGAGTTCTGGTATTGTATAATCGACTATATTACACTTCTTATCTATTATTTTATATAGCATGTTTTCTTTCATGATTGCATCAATCTTAAAGCATCTAGCACCGCCATGTTGAAGCATTTTTAATTTGTGTATCAATTAAAATTTAGCATACATGGGAATTCTTACTATGTAGCAAATGACAGTGGCTGCTGTGAGGGCTCTACTTGAACTCTCCAACATGCATTTGCCTATACCAAATCCACTCTTTTCAAATACCGACTGTGATACTGAAACGTATAGCAAAATTGTCACGTGCTACTGTGGCTTCAACAACAACAAAACTTGTCGAGTGACACAACTATAGGTCCCTTCTATACTCAAATTTTAATATTACAATCTAAATTTTACGTTAATATATATGCTTTTTACATGCATATACCCATTGGTGAAAAACTGTTTAATATCATATTAAAAGCCCAGAAAATAACTTGGCAGCTGAGTACTTTAGACCAGAGTTGAATAGTTAGTAGCCGGAAACAATTGGTCGTACTTGCTGAGCTAGAAAAAAACAAAAACAAAAACAAAAACAATTGTGGTTCGAAGGGCATAACAACAAAATGCTTTGGCATTTTCAAAGAGATTCAATAATAGAACTATTTGGTCTTCGTTTTGGTCTATGGGCTATGTGATTAATTAAGAATGTAAAGATATTATTTATAGATAAATTTTGGACTGTTTACAAATCGTACGAATCAATTACTTTAGCAGAAAGGATATCATTTCTAGATAGCAAATGTCTCATTTATTGATTTTCTCATTTTTTTAATTGAAGTGTATTACAAGTTATTAAATTAATTTGATATTTTTAATTCTTAGCAATCAAATTTGGAACAATAAACTAATTATTTATCAAAAAGATATTTTAAAAAATATTTAAAACAAATGGTTGAGGTTTAAATGGATAAAATTTAATGGTCAATAATACACTTTATTTAAACAGTGAAAGAATCAATAGATGAGAGGATCCATCCAAACCCACAGTAAACATGGTAAAAGAGACATAGTAATTACAGATTTGGATCCTCTAATAACATAATAATGTTATTATGAAAATCAATAGTGGTGAAATGATAAGACAGTTATTTGAACTTCATAATCAATGGTTTAAATCATTTCATCTTAACCAACTCATCACTCCACCACTATTGATTTTTATAATATTATTATTATGTTATTAAGGGATCTAAATCCACAGTAATCACACAGCCAGGCATTCAAAAATATTAAGCATACCATCCAAAGTAATCTGCACCAAGATAAGGATAAATCCTTTTCGCTAGATAATAAGCCAGAGGTCATAGATGATTATTCCCAATGATTTGAAGTTCATCATTTCGAGAAGCAACATGACTAGACTAACATAGAATAATCCTCCATATATATATATATGTGCAAAATTTGAACACAAAAAATAAAAAGTAAGATGGACTTAGAAGTTTCAATCAAATATAATTGTTAAGTTCCACATCGGCTCTTCATAATTAGGAAGACCAATTCATGAGGTTATGGACAACTACACTTGATACTAATTGATTTTAAAATGAAAACTCATAATATTTAATATAGTATTAGAGTTGGGTTTTGGTCCAGTCTTATTCGTCCACGTGTGACCTATCTCATTTCGCTCTCACGGGTCACACGTGAAGAGGGGTGTTAAATCCCACATCGGCTCTCCATAATCAAGAAGACCAATGAACGAGATCATGGGCCAACTCTACTCAATGTCAATTGATTTTAATATGGAAATCCATAATTCTTAATAATAATAGAAGTGACTTGATAACTATACCAAATTCCAACCAAAACATTGAAGCCTTTTAGATAAACTAAATGAACCTTAAAAGGAACAGTTGATCAGAAAATGTAAATTTAAAATTACTCTTAAGGCAATGAAACCAACTCCCACAGTAAATTAAGCAATACGATTTATTAAGAAAACTTTCAAGTATAATGCTCAAACGACAAAGCTACACATTCTAGAAAGATAGTTGAGCAGCTGTACGGAATTATATATATCTTGAAAACAAAATTTATTCACAAGCTGAACTTTGACAAGAAAATTTGTTAGACCGAACAATGAGAATAAAATAAAAGGGAAAGGGGCACAAATAGTCTTTATTGTTTTCTCAAAAATTTGAATTCGTTCTTATTATTTAAAATTAGCTATTTTAGTCCTTATTATTTTTTTAAAAAATTCAAATTCGTTCATATAATTCAAAATTAGTCAATTTAATCTCCATATTTTTCAAAAAAAAAAATTTATTCCCTATTATTTTCATATAAAATTCAAATTAGCTCTCTGGCTTAGTAAAAAAAGAAAAAACTAAAAGTGTCAAGTCACTACATCCTTTCCCCCTTTATAAAAGTTTCATCATTGAAACTTATGACAAAATCTCAAAGTTCAAAATAATCAAGTCAAGAACCTAATGTAATAGAAAACATTAATCACAACTAGTGAAGACTCCAAAATAATCAATTGAAACTTGGCTACCCATATTCCACCTAGGCCACAAGAAAAAAATGAACCTAAGCTTTGATACTACTCTACCAAGTTCCCAAAGTTCACCAAAGAGAATCTCGGAATGCGGCCTTCACACGCCTAAGAAGATTAGCTTATACATATCACAACAATACCATCAGAGGCCTAGAGGATAATAGTTCGCGACAATCATAAATGTATTACAAAAATATTACCAATCACTCAAGAGTGCCAATAGATTTAAACAGTAAAATAACAGAGTCACAGTCAACGTCTTACTAGCCCAAACAAACGCCATGACACGGCAACAAAAGGGCACTCAGTGCGACTCGAGAGATGTCATATACCAACCATAGCAGAATGAGTATATCGATAATATTTCCTTAATGTATGTATTGTCAGGAATTATTATGCCAAAGGTCAAAATTTATATAAGAGCATATCCTATATTGAATTAGTGGTTACTAGACAACAGAGGTCTAGCCTATCATTAGACTAATAATAATTAAAAGATAGGAAAAATAAATAAGATAGTACCTGAAGAAAATATTCTTCTTCGATTGATTGTCAAAATTTTACAAAAAGTATTTGTACAAAGAAAGTATGAAATGAAGAAAGCTTGCTCTCTAGAGCTCTACCTTGTCTATGCCAGAAGCCGCTAAATATATACAAGATTGTAGACTTGAAACAAAAATTAAAAACAACTCAGACCGGATTTGATATGTTTGGAATCCGGGATCACTGTACAATCACGCGTAAAATTCAATAATACAATAACTTTAGTAAAACTGATGGTGACATTTCACTTATTTGAGAGTGACAATTTACTAACTCTGTTGGAGCTTGAAAGTGACATTTGTCTAATGAAAGTGACATTTCACCGGCCTCAATAGCTGTCTTATTGGCTTATTCAAAAAGCAAATCTTATTGTGCCAGGAATCTTGGCTTTTCTTGATTTAATCCAAATACATCATGATTGACTCCTTTAGACTTTTTCCTTTCCTTTAGCTTTTGATTTTTCCATGAGGTGATCTTTGAGGCTATCCCAAAGATCTTCTGCTAGCACATCCTAATTAGGATCTTGGGACTCTCCCACTGAGCATGCATAAGCATTGGATGATGACCTCATTAAGGTGTCCTCTGATGTCGAATCCACATCTTCTTTAAAAGTTTTGAGAAAATCTCATTTAATCTCATCTAGATAATAAGCCATTACTTATTCCATTGAGCTGGTCTGTTGCCTCATCTATATTTTCAACAAAATATGCGAAAAATGAGATTCCCTGTCTTGTTCCTGTGATTTGGATTCCTCCATTTGTGCTTTATAGATCTGAATCATGTCAGAGATCTCATCAACCGTCCTTTGAACATAAGGTTTCTTCATCTCTGGGTCACTTTTCAAGAGCTTGGGCCAAAATTTTGAAAGAAAATTTCTTTTTAAACAAAATATTTTTTGTTTATTAATCTCTGCTTTTGGAATCCATTTCCAAATCACGGAATTCCAAATTCTATAAAAAAAAAATAAAGAACTTGATCCTTCAATATAAAGATCAGGATTACTTCAAATGTGTGGACAAATTGTTAGTCATTCAGTAAAAAGACCTTTATAAAGATCCAGTAAAAATTTTATCGGAGGACCAAAATTAGTCCACCATTGATGAATCCATTCTGAGAATTTTCTTTGCTGAAAAATTTCAGGGCTGAATTTTATAAACCATGGATGTTTCTTTTGAGGGTTTTCATATAAGAAAACTTTGTAAAATGCATCCATATAATCCCAGTAATTAAACTAGTGCAAGGTCTTATCTCCTTGGATAGTGAATTCTCTTTCCTTCAAAGGATTGATTCCCTATTCATTTGGAGAAATAATTTTCTTAATATAAATCTTACTATAAGTATAAATTGGTATATTAGCATTGCGTTTGAAATGTTTAAACTCACAGGAGTCAGTCATTTATAAAATAGATTCAAAATATACTATTTACTTATTATGAAGTACCAGAAACATATAATTACTGAGGTATCTGTCCATAAGGTACCAAGGATCATTGATCCACTGCTTATCAGCATTTTCAAGAACAAGAATTGTTTCCTCATGGCTTTGAGCCTCATATAATTCAGATTCATCTTCTTGTTCCACAATATTAGCATATGATGCTTGTGGTGCAGTATTACTGCTCTCTGGCTCAAGAAATTTCTTGGTTTTTGCATAATTAGGATAAGATGGATCTATAGAGATCCCACCACTAGTCATATTGACTAATCTTTTTCCTACAATGACCCTATTAGGATCATTTCATCCCTTTCCTCACCCCTTATTAGGGTTTTAGTAGCAGCCCCTATATGGGAGCATCTTGCAAGAATTCACGAGTAAGAAAATCAAGTAGAGAATTATTTTTCCCTTTAATATATTGGATTTCAAAATCAAATGGGGCAAGATGAGCTTGTCATCTAGCAAACATTTGTTTGGAAACATCGTGTTTGAAATACGTTTGAAACATAAATTTAATTGCATTGCAATCTGTGCTAATTAAGAATTTTTGATTATATAAATCGTCTTGAAATTTCAAGACACATTTAACAATAGCAAGAATTTCTTTTGTATCAGTGGCATAATTCTTTTGACTATTTGTCCATTTTTTAGAATGAAATCTAACATGATATTCTTGTTTTGATTGTGGATGGATTTGTTTGAGAATTCCACCAAAACCAATGTCAGAAGCATCAGTTTCAATAACCTTTTCACAATTTGGGTTTGCTAAAGATAAACATGGCAATTTAACAACATTAGCTTTAATTTTCTTAACAATATCTACATGCGCCTAGGTCCATTGACACGGAGATTTTTTAAGTCTATCATATAAGATAGCTGTGTCAAAAGCAAGATCTTGATATTATGGTGAAATATAATTCAAACTACCCAAAAACCTTTGTAATTGGGTTTTATAAATTGTTTTATCAGGAAATTTGAAACAAATTCTATACTTCTATTAATATGAATAATCTTTCCATGTTCAATATTGTGACCTAGAAATCTAATTTTGGTTTGACATAAAACCATTTGTGGTCGAGAAATGACAAGGCCGTTTTGAATAATAATGTGTTTGAAAATATTCAAATGCTTAAAATGTTATTCAATACTTTTAGAAAATACTAAAATATCATTAATATAAACAATGATAAATTCACTGTAAGGAATAAAAATATCATTCATTATATGTTGAAATTCTGAAGGAGCATTCTTCAGACCAAAAGGCATTACATTCCATTTATAATGTCCAATTGGGACTGTAAAAGCAGTTTTATATTTGGATTTGTCAATATCCTGATTTCAAATTAAATTTTGAAAAGGAAGCTTGCTCTCTAGAGCTCTGCCTTGTTTATGCCAGATGTCGCTCTGTACTTATTATGAAGTACCGGAAACATATAATTACTAAGGTATCTGTCCATAAGGTACCATAACCAAATACTCGAAATACATATATTCATCACATAAACTTCACAAAAGAAAATCTAAACTTATTTCACAAAATCTCTTAGTCAAATTCTAGGAATATCTACTCTCATAGTTACTCATTCTTAATTACAATACTACAAGAAAAAATGGTTGGCACTGCGGACAATTTCCGTAGCCTAGTAGTAGCTAACTTGGGACGGGTTACGGATAGGCTACGGAAAGATGTCCGTAGCTAAAAGGCTCGAAGCAAAATTGATATTTCGTAGCCTATCCGTAGTGAATTTTGGATATTAGTTTGTATTTATTTTTTATGAATTTTGTAGAAAAATTGTCGTAGCCAACTAAAATTTTGCCTTTTTTATTAATTATTAATGTCCATAGGAAATTCGTAGCCGTTTCGGTCATAAATCGGTCGTAGTCCATAGCTACGGATTGGTATCCGTAGAATGTCGGTAGCGCCCTATTCTGTAGCCAACTAAAATTTTGCTTTTTTATTGATTATTAACATCCGTAGCAAAGCCGTAGCTGTTTTGGTCGTAAATCGATCGTAGTCTACGGTTATGGATTGGTATCCGTAGAAGTTCGGTAGCCACCTATTCCGTAGCCAATCCATAGTCATTTGTCGCAACATTTCCATAACCAATCTGTTGCCTAATTCCGTGGCCATTTGTCTGTGGCTAATTGTCCGTTGCTATTCCATCACCTAATAATTATTAATAAAAAATAAAATAAATTTATACAACAAAACGTAAAATTGTATATCCAAAATAATATTTACATAGTGCACGTTTTAAATTCACAAAAGTATGAGAATATTGTTTGAAATTAGTTTCTAAAATTGTCCAAAAAAAAAACCAAATCCTAAATATAACATTGATCATACTGATTGGGCTAATGTGGTGGAGATCGGGGGTGTTTTAGCCGATTAATCTCCTACTACAACTGTATCACGAGTTTCATTGCTTGGTTTACCTGTCGTTGCATCTCCTGCTGAGCATTTCCTTGGTCATCAAATTTTGCCTCAAGGTCTCCGTTGCTTGAGTGACAGCCCTATCGACATCTTCTTGTGTGAGTCCAACTCTAGTATTGATGGAAGGAATAGAAGGTGATTCCCTACCAATGCAGACTCCTTGCAAGACGAATCCATAGACACGCCATTTCTTCGCCCTACCAACTACTTGGTAGAAGATCTTATCGGGATTAACCGGTGGCGTCGTAGGATCTTCTTACATCGTATGTTGACATTGCTGAAGCATATCCTCATATCGGAACTAAAAACAACATTTAGAAATATTTAATTTTCTTATTATATTAGACGACAGTGAAAGTAATACATTGTATAAATACTTACTATCATCTCAACAGCCGTAGGATCAAAGTACTGGATACCATCACCCTACCTTTTACTGTGGACGACCTTGAAAATATCAGCTCGATAGATAGGGGCATTTGTTGTCTCCTCCTACATTATTAACTTTATAAGTAGTAATTACGCATTTACTAGAATATTAAGATAGACTAATTTATGCTATTAAATTTAAGTAATTAATTTTAGTTACATACTATCCTTCACATCATCTCATGAAAAGGGGTGGCACCCATGTAGTGTATCGATTAATTTTTTTCCCTATTTTTCTTAGCGGTCTTGGATTTCTCTATCCACTTTGGGTCGCTCCATTTTAATTGCATTTGCTCCCAATTTTCTAATGTCATCCACCTAGGAGGCTTGTTAAATTTACGGGCATTAGCCAATTGGTCTTTCTTTCTCTCCACCAACTTATAATGGAAACAATGCTTGATGCAGGTGTTGTCACATAGGTGCCACTTATAATCTTTCTACAACGACCAAAAAGATAAATACGAACATGTGTTAATTGAACATGCACGTATGTACAAGTGTATAATATAAAAGATATTGACTGCATTAATGTTTATAAAAACCTCAAAAGAGCAAAACCATCGGTTGTTGACATCTTCCGAAATTTCTCCATAAGTAATCCAGTTTGCTGTGAATCCACCTGTGAATAGTGACATTTTTTTTTATGACTGAAGTAAGTACAAATATGTTAACATGTCAAATGTATAAGTTAGTGGCACTTGCATTAGATTATTCTAGCTTCAATAACTAATAACAAACAATAATAGTAATTGCTTTATAATTTTATTGAATTAAAATTTGACCCATTATTATATAACCGAACGTGAGTTCTTTGATCCTTCAAACATGTGGCGTACTTATCGAGTGACTCGAATCCCCTAGCCTACCAGTTTGTTGTGCCAGCTGCACATGATGATGATTTTGGTTGTTCCGTTTCCTGCTCGACTCTAGTCGTGGGCGGGACATTAAGAAGATGATCCTTGTTAGTCACTCGGATGTTAGACAATGGGGCAGATAATCCGGTGGAACGAACCGAAATCCTTGGAGTGCTAGGGGACTCACTATCACATTCACCACGTGCTGCGAAGGACGAAGATGATGGCATGCCAGATCGTGACTTATCTACTTGCGATCTACCATCTCTATCCATGACTGCTAAAAAAAAAAAAAACATAAGATACACACATATGTACAATATATTCTATAAATTAAGAGATACTGTAACCACTTTTCATTATAATTTTCGATTATCAATCTTACAATTCACATATAGTTGACATACAAAATATTAAGTTTATAGGTACAAATTCTCAATTAGATAATTCATTGTCTTCGGATTCTAAGTCATTATCGGAGTCGCTTTCATGATCTTCATTATCATTATTGTCATAGTCCTCGTGTTCTTCTTCTACATCTCCAACGACAACAATACATTCACCTGATTCAAGACAACACAATATTTGTTGATCATCTTATTGTAACAATGTCACGTTCATCTCATCCGATTGAAAAGCCGATTGTTCATTTTGATCATTGTCATCCTTGTTCCTATACACATCAAATTGGTTCCTTGATCTGATCTTACATACAGCCGACCAAGCTGCCCGTTCTCTCTTAGTACCAGGATACCTGACGTAATATGCTTGATGTGCATGCTTGGCTAAGACAAATGGGTCATACTTTAGGTATTTTTTCTTCACATTTATATCAATCAATTGATATTTTGGATAAAGTTTTACTACGTTATAGATGAAATCACATTTCTATAATTCAAAAAGAAATAACCCTTGTTTTTTCTATAGACGTCCATAGCCCATTCGTAGCCCTTATCTCTTTCGTAGCCTATCCGAGGCCATTGGCTACAGATGGGCTACAGAAGAGCAGAGGTTCGTTAATTAACATTAATGCAATGTTAAGTGAGAAAAAACAATATGTGAAAGTTTTTGGACTAATAAATTGAACGTTAATTAACATTAACAGAATGTTAAGTGAGAACATGATAAGTTCGATTTAAACGACTATTGATTTTTTTATCATATTTCTCTATAAAAGTACGCATGCTAATGAAATATGGACCAAGTTTATTTTTCTTTGGAAATCTTACAAGTCAAATGAAGTTTTATTGTGTTGTAGGTGGAATCACATTTCTATAATTCAAATTAAAAGCGATAACCCTTTTTTTTTGTGTAAAGGTTTGTAGCTAATCCGTGGCTATGGGCTATGGATGTGTTACACACTTTGTTATTTTATTTTTTTCTGATTTAATTAAAAGGTCCATAGCTATGTCATAGCAAATTTGTCACGTCTATGCTATGACCTTTATTTTTTAACATGTTTTTTGAATACGACATAATGTTTGTAGCCAATCTGTGGCTATTTGGCCATTGCATGCCTATAGACGTTGTTATTTTTTTGTCGATTTAATTAAATGGTCCATAGCAAATCTGCCACGACTAGGCTATGGCTTTTTATTTTTAAAACTTTTTTTTTAATAACACATATTCTCCGTAGCCAATTTGTGACTATTTTGCCACCGCATGGCTACAGACTTTTTATAATTAAAATTATGTTTCATAGTCAATCCGTGGCCAAGTTTTGTCTCAACTTCAACATGGCCTAATTTGGTCACGAAAGGGCTACAGAATTAGTTGTTCGTAGCTATTTCATAGCCTAGTCATAGCCAATTGGCTATGGAAAAATATCCGTCGCCTAAGTCCGTTGCCTGAGCACTATTTTCTTGTAGTGTAAGACAGTAATAAAGAAGTAAGGGAAACAATATGTAGTAAGTAAAATTTTTCCAAGTGCACCAGGGTTCAAAGAACAATAAGAGACATAAGGCAGTCATCTACAACTTTATCATCATCAATACGATAAAGCATGACAATCACACTCTATTGCAATGACTAGTAAGTAAAGATTTTTGAGGTAAACTAAGGCTCAATAAATAATAAGAGACATAAGGCAGTCAGCTTTGCAATCAATACAATAAAGCATGACACTTATACCTAACACTAACATAACAATTAGCAAAGTCGTAACTACTCAATAACAAGTTTTCAGTACAAAGTTCATAATTCACAATAGATTAGTATCCTGCCCCATCAGATTTAAACAACAATTGATGGCTAATCAATTCTAGTTGTCCAAGATTCAATATACAACTTACATATTTCATTGAACTCAGAATATTATCTTAGTTCAAACTTATCAAGAAGAAATATAGAAGATCTATCAAAATTTGAGAAAAATATCAGAGTAGGCAATTAATTTTAACAGAACTTGTCGATCAACAATAGGTAAAAAAGAATAGTATCCAACTTACCTGAATAACTTTGAACTTGAAACAAAACTTTAAAGCCTTCTAAATCATTAAACTTCAAGCAAAACTCTAAATTTTTCTTCTCCTAACTTTCTTATTTGTTTCCAATAATTATAAGAGTCTAGGGTCTTTGGCTTGCTTATATAAGGTTTAAACCTAATCCCGTGACTATTTAGATTTCAAAGCCAATAAACATAACCTAATCCCATGACTATTTAGATTTCAAAGCCAATAAACATAACCTTTTATTTCGTTAAAGACTAAAATATTGGTTGAAACAACTAAATTTTATAAAATTTTGCAGAATTCATTTGCAAATCAAATTAGTTGTATAGTATATGGAAACATCTCTTTAAAAGATTGAAAATCTAAGATTTGTAACTCTAGAATTTCCCTAAGCCTTACCCAGTTGCTCAAGAAGTGGAATTTGTAAATCCTTGGTTGCTTATGATATTTTGAGGATAAAATTGTCCTCTAAGTTTTTTTTTATTCTATTTTTCTCTGGCTTTTTTCTTCTTCTCTTGTCGTTTTCCTTTTCTCTTGTTTTCATTCCTCTACAATGTGTTTGTATAAATAATTTACTTATATTTTCTAAGCCAACCATGGAGTATCAAAGACACTATGTGTCTATGTATTCATATACAATTATTTTTTAAGCTATTCATCAGGTGCCAAAAAATAACAGGATATTTAAGTTGAATATAACTACTAATGCATTTATAAATGACAAAATTAACTTAATACTGTTTTATAGTTCCAATCAAGGAATTCATTTTCAAATATAAATCCTCATAAAATTCATTCATAAATCAAATGAATTACACATCATAAGTACTTCTAAACACTCCGTAGGTAAACACTTAATCTTAATAGGCTAACATTTTCTTAGGAGTTATAATTACCATTAAGGTCCACTAGACTAGAGCTTTTATTTTTTCAAATCACATATTTTATTTCCTTTTGGACTCTCAGAAGTACATAACTAACTAAAAATTATTGGTAATTATAGTAAATTTGAAGATGAGGTCTTCCACATTTTTTTCTAGTATCAATTAACATCACATAAAGTCTTAAGTCTTAAGACCATAGAAACAAGTCCCAATTGGAAAGTTTATGACCCTAATACTCCAATGACACCAAGAAATAATTTACTAGTAGTTGTTCCTAAAACCTAGTTCTTACATTAAAATTTTGAGTTCTGAGAATGTGGAAAACACTCCTAAGCCACAAAAGAGATCATGAAGCAACTTGCACAACTTCAAGCAATGAATCTCCCTCAATCCTTGCTTTAAGGTACAAATGATAGTATACTTTTAAGATGAGGATTAGTATACTTTTGGTAGGAAATATTTATAAAACCATGATTGATAAATCTCTATAAATAGCTTTTTGAGTTGCAATCGTATATTCTGAGAAAATGAATGCAAGGAATCTAAACAAATTGAGTTGTTCATAATCATCAGATATACCAATATTAATACAAAGAATAGTTTATATCCATTTATTGAAGGAAATTGCATGAAATTAGATAAATATGGACAAGAAATATCTTTCATTCTTCGGAATAGATTAACAAAACCCATGTCCTTTAGGATATTTCTTTTCCTGATATTTATAAACCATATAATTGTATGTCAACACTTATACTTGTCTGTATATGAAAATTAGACACAATTATTTTGATGTTAACTCTATTTTTATTGTTGCCAAAATTTACTTTTTGCAATCACAAAATGAACAACTTTCAAATAATACTTCCATTCGTACTAACTTAAATTTATCTAATGTACAGTTATTTCTCAAATAAAGCTATAGAAGGTGAAATACCTAAACAAATTGGGGATCTTACAAATTTGACACAACTGTAAGGATGCCTAAACCCCTTTTTTTAGAATATATATCATCTTCTTCTTTTTTTCATTCTTCAATCAACAAGATTATTGGGAAGTCAGTAGTCATAGTGTCATTATTTCACATTTTGAAATGCATTTCTAGGTTTCCAAAGCTTCACTTTGGATGAACATCAACAATATTATGAGGTGGGAAAATGAAGCATATGATAATTAACTTATCTCATTGATCTCAACAATTGCATTAGAAAGCAAACACAGAAGATTAAAAAATGACTTTGTCACAATTTCATCAAGATAGGGATAACTGAAAAGATAATGAATAAAAATTCCATACTACTATTCCTTATTATCAATTACAAGTACCCTTTATCTAATGTAAGTGTCCTCTTAAAAGATTTTGACACATGATATATAAAAATAGATTACATACTAAATCAATTGAAAAAATATTGTAATCTTTTAGCATCTATGATATTACTTGGTGTTCATGTGTACACCTTTATACTGTTATGTTTGGGTTTATCTTTATTTTTGCTCTTAATAACTTTTTCTTTTCCCCCGTTTTTTGTCCTTCTTTTCAATCCATCTTTTCCTTTTCTTTTTCTCTCTGTTATCACTTTCTTGTCATGGTGCAACTCTCATCATTGTTAGCTTTTATTAGGGCTTCTATTTTAATTTCTTTATCTCTTTTTCATTCCTTAATTCCTCTTGATAATATAACATATTTTTCATTTCATTTTTGGTGAATATTGCCAATATATAGAATAGTTTATTTATGTATTGCAATGACTTTATGATCTAGAAGTATCTTGATATCAAAGAACAAAGAAGATTGGGAATAGAGGACAACTTCTATTAGATAGTAAATTAAAGTAATGTATTTGAAAGCAAGAAGATGCAAGAGTATTAGAATCTCCAAATGAAATTAAAAAAATAAAGAATTCATAAACATCTATGTTGGATTGATTGTATTGCTCGCTACAACCTTTATAGTGAAGAACAGTCAATCATCATTGACGGTTGTCCAAACTTATTAACTTAATCATATATATGGTTAACACTATTTAATTAAGTCAATTTGTAAAGTAATTTATGTAAACAACAATATACAAAAAAATATATATGATTAAAGGAGATTGGTTAAAAACAACTAGAAATAAAATCATGTTTAATTGTGCAATACATATTATTATTATGATCTGTAGCTGAAATCAATCATAAGTTAAAATTCAAAAACTTTCTCAAAAGGACAAGCAAAGAAATGAGACTTAGACCACAGGCCCTTGGTTCTAGTGGTATGTTACCATTGTAAGTGCCAGAGGTCGCGAGATCAATTTTTATCCTTGACATCCTTTGTTATGTATTATACGACTTAGGCCTTCCTTTAAAAAAATAGAAATGGGACTTAGAGACTATAAGCAAATAAAGAAAAAAAAAAGATATGAAATAGAGTAGGCTAGTTAAATGAGAAGTGACTTATTCCCATAGTTAGGGGAACTCTTGCTTTTTTTTTTTTGTGGTAATGTCAAACAGTTTAGATGCATTAGACTCTCGATATTAACCAACATTATGTCTCTCATATTATTTTCAAGTTCCTTCTACCAAATAAAATAACTTGCTTCTTTCGCACATTTACCTCATCAAATTATTTGTTTCAAAATCCATTTTTACATTCAACTTGAAAATAATTTTTTAGTATCTAGTAATTATCGCAAAGGAATAGGATCAAGTTTTTGCGACAACCATCACATTTATATTTTATTGGGTTAATTCCACTTATTAATCCTCTCCTTTCTCATATGTGACACTTATTAACCCTTTCCTTTCATGTTAACCACTTACTACCCTTTGACTTGAGTCAATATTAACAGAGTTAAGAATTTATTAACGGTAACAATGCAATTACTATATTGCCCCTCTAATTTATCATTAAGACAAATTTACCCTTAAAAAGAAAGTCCTCTAGACACCCAATTTTTTTTTTTTTTTTTTTTATCAAAAACACCCAACTCAACCCAACCCAAGTCCCAACCCCCACTCCCGCTGACCCCTCCTTCCGCCACCTCACCACCCTTATTGAACCCGCTACCACCTCAAACTACAGATCCTTTGATGTGCATGATGGTATGTGTAAAGAGTTTTATATGTGTGTATGTGTGTGTGTGTATATATATATATATATATATGTTTCTGTGAGCTTTGTGTAGATCTAAGTGAGCCCTTAAGTTATCTACTAAGCATAAACTTTGTATATATACATATATACACATATAATCCGTGTATATGTATGTGAATTTTGTGTGTGTGTTTTGTATGAAGAAGGAGATGGAGAGATGAAGATGGAGATGTAGATAGTATGTTAATGGAGATGATATTTGGTATATGCATATGTGGTGGACAGAATGGGAATGTGGCTGTGCAGGGATAATTTAGTCAAAAAATGTGCAACAGGAACTTACTTAGATAAATTTTTAACGGTAGTTTAAGATAGGGATAGTATGTGGTTAACATAAAAGGAGAGACACTTAGGGGAAAAGAGAGGGTTAATAAGTGGAATTAACCCTATTTTATATTGTTATACACTTCACTTTTGAAGAAGTTACAAATTTCATATTTTCTTTCCAAAAGTTTTTTTTTATCACATTATCTATTATTACTATTTCTTCTTTTTACAAACAATTCAAATGTATTAAGTGAAACACAATAAATATTAGAGGACAAAATGTTATACTTTATCCAATAAAAGGGTAAATTGTTGTAATGTAAGGTCAATATTAGTTTACCCTCTTAATGTATATATAATTTAACATTTTGCTCAAATGTTTAGTTTATATCACTCAACACCTCTATGCTTTAGTTAACAAAAATGTTTGTTATTCTCATTATAAGATGGGTAACGGTCATAAATAGTCTATTATCTTTGGTCTAATCGACACTTTCATCTATTATTTTTCTAAATGAACCTTTTAGCCCAACATGTTTAACATTATTGACACCATTAGTCTAACTCGTCTTTTCCTTCTAATTTTTAACGTTAAGATCACGTGGCACACATGTGTATGCTCTTGAAACTACTGCTTGGACATATCTAACACATCTGCATCATGTGTTAAGAATGCTAATACCAATTTTACCCTTAAAAAATTGAAATATTACGATACACATGCATGCCACGTGATTTTAACGTTAGAAATTAGATAGAAAAGGCGAGTTGGACTAATGGCGTCAATAATATTAAACATAATAGAATAAAAGATTCATGTGAAAAAATAATGGATGAAAGTGTCAATTAGACTAAAGAAAATGGACTATTTATGACCTTTACCCTTATAAGATATAAAAATATACAAAAAATATCCCTTATTTTTGCTTAAGAACAAAAAAAGGGCTAAATTTGACCCAAAAAAAACAAAAAAAGGGGTAAGTGACACAAAATAAATATGAGAGGAAACAATTTTATATATAAAGGAATTAAAACCATATTATAACCCAAAAATGAATATAAATAATAAGGAAAAGATATCATACTGTTTATACAAAAGGCATATTTGTGTTGAAATCTTATTTCTTGTCTAAAATTTTATACTAGTTATTCAGAAGGGGCTAAGTAATAGTAACATTTTGTTTGAAATTTATGTCTTGTCTGAATTTTTTAAATTTTACTATTGTTAATAATTACGAGGGATATTTTAGTTAACTAAATCAGTTAATGAGGTTAAATAATAGACAATGAATCTTAGGAGAATAATTTTGTATTGTGTGTATGTTGTGGGAATAAAATGGTATCTGTCAAATATCTGTGATAATGGTTGTGCAAAATATATTTTTTTACAAAAATTTGTGCCCTTTCATTAAAAGTTCTGAAGTTCAGACCCTTAGTTTATATTTCATATCGAATCATGTTCAGACCCTAAAATTACCTTTTTCCAAATATGAAAGCAATATTTTTCTGCTACTGACTACATTAATTAATATAGAGAAAAATTTTGAATTCATAATTGAAAAGAACGCATGAAAATAAAAATTGCATCCTTGTAATAATACTTTTAGCGAAAAGTATGTCACAATGCTTAAAACATTTTACCACAAAAGAAAAAAAGAATGAAAAAAGGCAATCCCTTTTTCTTTTTTCTTCAAAGAAAACAATAAGTCCATAATTATAGCCCAAGGATAGAGGATATAACACCCCTACCTCATCGATACTTACTACATGGTACCGAATAAAACAAATAGGAATAGAGAATATAAAAATAATAGTTCAAAGGAGAAAATCATGGAGTGCTGCACTAACAATAATAAGGAAAAATAGAGAAACCATGAATAATAGACTGAGAATATAACTGGAGCTGTGGTAACATTATACCTTAATAGTGAAACACTCACCACCCGTTCTGCAATCTTGAAAGCCAATCATGGTGGGATTAATTTTTCTATATTTTTTAGGAGCACGATAAGCAAGGCTCATTGTCCATGTTGGACTATGGCCCATATTTGTGAATTGTACCAATGGACTTGTAATTCCAATATGAACCTTCTTAAATATGGTAGTGTTATGTACAAATAAATTTCTTGGTGTTTTCATAATTACAATTAATGGTAGGTGGTGAGGCATTATAATAGTGTGCTTGTAAAGTGTTTATCATATAATAAAATATTCTTCTATTACTTGTAGCTTGAGACTGAACCATATAAAATATATGTGTGTCAATTTCTCAAACCCATTTATCTTTGTTCACAATCACATTTTCAGACATGACATCACCCTCGATCCCAACAGTCCAGCTCTATGGTGGGGCCTTAATGAGATTTACCAAGGTTCAGTGAAAAAAATAAGGATATTTACCAAGTTAAAAGTAGCTTCAAATAACCCCTTGAATTTCTTTGAGTCCCACGAAGCCCACAATTACATATTTTCATTGTCCCTGTCTCTATCCCATCTGCATGTTAAGACTATATTGTTCCGCGATGTAATATAGTCTTGTGCCCCTTTCACCAAGTGATTCCTCTTTCTTTGTTTTATTTTCTTTCTTCAGTCTTCTTCCTTTATGAAAATTCTTGAAAAAATATTTTATTGACATTGGCACATGACAAGAACATGGTAGATGAAAATTCTTCAAAAAATAGGACAAGACGCGTACAACACATTGTTAAGTTATCATTACATCTAAAAATTTAAGTTATTAGAGAAGAGTTTATTGTATTACTTATTATATTCAACACGTTCCTGCATGCACTTGAACAGCTTTAATATTTTATTGCATTACTTAGGTGGTGTTAGTTTTAAACGTTGCACTTGGACATTTTTAATATTTTTAAATTGGTGATAGTAAATTTTGAACCTAGGACCTTTTGAAACTTAGGCTCTAATATCATGTTAAGTTACCACCTTATCTAAAAGTTTAAACTGTTAGGGATGAGTTTATTATATTATTTACTATATTTACATGCATCAATTACAATTATGTAAAAATATTTTTGTTCAATAAATATAGCAAATACCATTTGAAGATTTCAAATTTAAGTAAAGACATAAATATTTTCAAAATGAAATAACTACAATGTTGAAGTCTTCACATCTTAAGGGCCTAATTTATCTTGATATATACATTTTATAGATATCTAACGCAAATACTGGATCAAAAAAATTTACTTGTCATTACAATTAGATTAATGTCAGATTACGTGATGGAAGTAATTTAATCTCTAAAACTTTTAATTTGAGGCATGTCCAACAAATTAAAAAAATATGTAATAACCAAGGTTTCACCCGGTTAATTTGCTTGCATCCCCTCCCCTTTCGTCGTAGCATGGAAGGATTATTCAACCATGTTTAACTAATTATTGTTCCTCTTTTCTATTTTTTGTAACATTTCTACACTTGATTTTTCTCGTTCTATTTGTCTTGTCTTGTCGTGTCTTGCACACGAACACGTCACTGCTAAGAGTTGTATTTGTGCTTGATAGCTTATGACTGCACTAATTTGTTAAGTTCATTGTGGACAGATATTTGGACCACAATAAATTCCGAGGAAGTATTCCCGAATCATTCGCAAACCTCTCAAAGCTAGAGATAATGTGAGTACTACTCATTAACTATAAAAGTTTCCTGATTTTTAACTATAGAAGTTTCCTGATTTCGTTCCTTATTTTTTAGAGCATTGCATTTCAATCCACGATTTTTCATTATAGTTATTTAATCTTTTCTTAAATCTACCATAAACTGATGGGGGTTTGGGATGGACCCCTACCCATTTATCAATAATGATATTCAAAGTGCGAGATCGAGGTAGATAAGGTACCTTATCTACTGGAAAAAGTGCATGTCTCATTTAAGATAATAACAAGCATACCTATCTAGCTCACTCAAACCTCTAATAAGAGAGTAAGGGATAAAGGAAAAGAGTCAAACTTCTGTTTTCTCCATTAAAGATGCCCGTGAAGCAAAATGATTTGCAGCACTGTTGCTTTCACGAAATGTTTGGTGAAGAAGACTCGGAGAGCGATTGAATTTGCTTGATTAATGAAATTATGGGTTAATATTTAGTTTAATCTCTTATTTTTAGTGTATTTGATATACTAGTTCCTTATCTTTAAAAATATATAACATTGTAGCACTTTATATATGAATCTCTCAAAATCATGTATTTAATATAATATTAGATATATGATTTTCAATATTCTTCTTTTCCTTTCATGAATCTACAATGTCATCATGTGTGTGGTTATACATGATTTTATAACTTCGGCAATTGAACCATCACACTATTAACTATAATTGTAGTTATGAAGGCCACTTAAGAAAATGTTTCAGCTTTCTTTCACTTTATTGAATGATTACATAGAGATTTGTGATATTCCTTAACTTTATTCATTTATTGCCCATGTCAATAATATAAAAATATATATATTTATCTAGACAAACAACTAATAGCAGTTTTTTATCAAATGGTTGATATAGTTCCTTCCACGCATCACAAAATTAGTTATTTACTTAGGTAAACCTTATATAAAAACAGCAATAGCATGATGCATCATGCATGCATATCTTTAAAATGTAAACTATAAGGTCCTATCAATAGTTTAATAAATCCAATCAGCTATTATTCCATAAAATGTGCACAAAGGTAACCTAAAAAATATTACATTGTCATCATGTTCAACTAAGATGAAGGTGTAAATCCATGTGATGAATATATAGGTGGGAAATCCAAAGGCTTTAAGAGTTTTGCTGACGAATTCCCAAATCCAAAGGCTTGAAGGTGGAAATCCATGTGACGCATGCCTTAGTCAAAGAGAGACTGAATTTTTTTGATGACATCACTTCCAACAACCTTTCAGACCACCTTGTAGGAGTGGGTCGTGGAACCTTCAATTCCTACACTTTTGTTGGTACCAATGGAAAATAGAGTAGACTTACACTAAGTGAGAGAATCTGAATCATAAACATTTCCCAAGAGATTTTTGAAGTATTGAATGATCTCATTAATGGAACATGGATTCAAATAAACATTGTGCTATGATCAATTAGGATTAAAACACAACAGAATAAACAAATCCATGCAAGCCATAAACATGCTGCTTTAAAATTATGAAACTAGTAATCAAGAAACAAGAATATTAATAATCACATGCAAAAAAATAATTTTAGATAAATTTCTTATGCCTTCGGAGTGTTCGCTTATGATCTCAACGATCAAAGATGGATTCTTGAAATGACCAAGAACCAGGTGACTCCTTGAAACAACTATGGGCGAATCTCCTAAAGAAATCCTCAAGAAGATTGTTTTTTTTTTTTTTTTTTTTTGAATTTCTTAAATACAACCTCCAAGTTCTTGAATCCAGGATCATTTCCTTTATTTATTCTTATCTCTTTTTATTGAGGCTTGAGAGAGTGTGGGCTCTCTCTATTTTTTCTTGCTCAGAACTGTGTTTGTGTATGGAGACAAGAGGTGGTGAGTGGTAGGGTCGCAAACGCGTGTAGCTCCTTTTCTTGGACCCTAATGCACCTCATAAGAGACGCAGACTAAGGCCCATAAGCAGCCCACATGCTAGCTCACTTGATTAACCCACGTGCCTAAGTTTTCTTGACGCCTAAAATAAGAAAAAGCTAAAGGAATGACCAAATGACATATTTACCCTTCGGCCTGATAGAGGTACTTATTTCCTCGAATATCAGCATAGGCATATCACTAAAACAATTGCTACCCATACTCAAAGTTGCAATATAGGGAAAAGTCCACTTCTCCATGTCAAAGTAACTATTAATTTCAGTCCAGAATGGGATGATCCTCACAAAGATTACTATTATGTAAAGAATATGAAACAAGAAAAAGAAAGAGAAAGCTATTTACTATAAGTATGACTACCGGAAACCGGAGGGTGAGAGAGATTAGATATCTGCAATATATCCTTTTTTTATATTAAGCTTTTTCAATGTAGATCTCATTAACAGCTTTATGATTGACAGCTTTCTTTATAACAACCGATTAGAAGGGCGTATACTATCTGTTCTTCAGAAAATGAAGTGTCTGAAAGAAATGTAAGTCCTCAACTCCACTAACGCCTTTTGCAATTTAAGACTTTCATGCATTATGTAGTTTATTTTCTTTCAGTTAAATGGCATTTTTATTTTCTTTCAAATCTTACTTGGCATTTTATTTCTAAGTCATCCTTGGCATAATCTCACACTTTTGGGTGACTGACCATCATACTAGAACTTTCAAATGCCTTATTCTGTTAGTTTAACGCTTTTATATATATTGAAAAAGTTTCATGCACTTAAATGATTACATGCCCATATAATTTAAACTTATAGATGTAAAATCATATTAGTACCTATTTCTATTTTTAATAAGAGAATTTATGTATAGATTTCTTTATTGGCTAATTGTAACTTCATTTTTTTAATGACTCATCTCTTTATTTTATCATCTAACTCAATATCTTTAGGCGATGAATAGAGCAACCTAAGACAATAAATACTAAAAGAACTCTTCAGAAAGATAAGCGCAAATGTCTCTACCACTTTTTTTAAATGGAACATTGCTTTATATTGTTCTATTTTTTTATCATTCATTTATTACCTCTAACATGAGTACTTAATTGATATGCTAAAATAACAATTTTTTTAAAAAAAAATTCTCTCTCTCCTTTTAGTATGCCAATTAAATCATCCAAGTACGAAGTCATAAATTAGTGAAGAAACTAGCATTTTGTCTTTATGCTATTGTTTATACCCTGCACTTTGCCGAGTACTCGTTAAGCCATCTTTTATTATTGCTCCTGAAATTAAGAGGCAGATGTATAACTCACTAATAAGCCAACGTCAATCTTGTTCTTTCATATTGTTGTTATGATCATTTCTAAAACTACAATTCTCGTAATTTCATCACGTACTGTCCCTTTTTTATGGGAATTACAAGCTGACATCTGCATCTTTTTTAGATCGTTTTAAGTTTTCTTCCATGTGCAGATATCTTGATGGTAATTTCTTTAGCGGTACAATTCCGTCTCAATTGGATGCACTTCCCTTCCTTGAAGTTCTGTAAGTGTACTGTCGTCTTGTTATAGTACGAACTTTCTAAGAATACCACGATTAGAAAAGACTGGTAAATTCATATGGCATTCATGTCTCTGATTTCTTCTCCTTCTCTTTCTTCTTCTGCCTTGTTTCTTTGTTATCTTACAAGGGCTTGAGCAATAATCTATTATCAGGAGAGATCCCCAAACAACTCGAGAACATTTCTAGCCTTCAAGGATTGTATATATTTCTTTGCTCGGAATTTAATTTTACTACTCTTGTTATATTTTGTGGACTTAGTACTTTTGTGCGTTGTCTAACCTATACATATAACTCTAATGAAGGGACTTGTCTGACAATATGCTCAGAGGTCAGATTCCAGATGAGCTTGGAAACATCACTGATCTTCAGTACCTGTAAGTGTATTTCATATGTGTAGGGGAAATTGAAAAAGTCTAATAACTCTATTTTTTGTTGGGCTAGCCGCTAGAGACAAATAAGCTCCCGAAGATTGTCTCATTTTTCAAATAAAGACTTTAAAGTTTTAAAATTTTCAAATAAATTGTGACTGAAATCCTAACAGAATTACCGTGTTTAATATATATAAAAGCAAAAGAAGTAAATCTGTAACGGCTTATTTGAGAACGTTTTTGGGAGCTTATTTAGAAAATTGGAAAGTTTCAGGGGCTTATTTGTCTTTAAAATGTTGTTTCTCTATCTCAATAGTATGGAATTGTTTAACAAAGCTTTTCGTATTTTCAAAGAAGCTTATCAGCCAGAATTGTCTAGAGAGAGAAGAAGACAATTGGTAAAAATTAATGCGTAATGCCCATAAGCAGCCTGGAAGATCATGTGAGTTGGGTGTTTATTTGTTTAATTATAGACTCTAAAATAGAAAATATACGTTAAACCTTTTTGATTCTATTTCAAAACTTCATTTTACTTTTAATGTGAATATTGTTTATTACATTAATTATGGTATTAGTTTATGCAATTGCCTACACTTAATTTCCAATTAGCAGGACTTAGATTTAGTTTCCTTGCATGACATAGATCACCAATTCATTAAGTTTATATATAGATTTTCATTGCGCATGTAACATAATACTAAGATCAATATACAAAGAGTTTTCTCTCAATCTCCTCTCCTTTCAAGATAGTAGTTGAGTTCCAATTTTAGTAGCTTGTGCTACTATCATCTTGTATTCATTACCATAATAGCAACCAGTACTAAATTGGTAAACATCTCAATCTTCCAATATATATATTTTTCTTTTTTATATTTTATATTGCAATAAAATGCGACACATGTGATGTTGCAACATTTCTCTTTTTTTCTTTTTTTTTTTTCTTGTTGGGGTACAACATTTCTATTGTTGAGATGGTTCAAATGCCAACAAAAAGAGCTGCAGTTGCGTCGTCACTCGTCACTGGAAGATCAAGGTCAACATTCACAATATTGTCTTACAAATTAAAGACAATCAAACAAGCCATTGTTGATGTCCCTAGCCATGTCAGCACACACTAAATCTACACCACCGAAGCAATAAGGATCATGTTAGTGACGCATCAGCCACATCAATCTTACCTCATTACGACATACCACGTCTATAGAATAGCACCTTTTTTGCCATGTCATTTTTCATGTGTCAGATAGGGAGTCTAATGGGGGCGATCATATGAACTTTTTGATCTTCATATACCATCTTATCGTCTCACTACTCAAATTCTCCTATCCTTCTCTTTTAATCCTTCTTTGCAGTTGTGGCATTCTCATTTAGGACATACTTCAGTTGATCATCTCCAACGATTAGTGTCCAATGACTTGCTTGGTTCTATTCACATGGTGAAGGTTGATTGTTATTGTGTCAATTGGATAAACAACATGCCTTATCCTTCAACGAAAGTGATTATGTTTCTCTTGCTCATTTTGACCTTATTCATACTAATGTCTAAGGCCCTTCCCCCACTTCCACTTTGTGGGGTCTAGATATTTTTTCTTATTTGTTTATGATTAATCGAGGTATGCATGGGTTTATTTCATGAAAACCTATTTGAATTGCCTGAGATATACTTTCACCTCTCCAAACACATTCAAAACTCAATTTTCTTGAATGTTTAAGGTTCTTTGTGGTGATAATGACATGAATTATAGAAATTCTTCTTTGTTTATTTATTGTGTCACCAAAGCACTCTTCTTTATCATTCTTGTTCTAATATTTCATAACAAAATATACGCGTTGAACACAAACATCATCAAAAATGAATCCATTACATCTCCAATGTTGCCTCCAAAACCAACCTTCGTAAACTTCTTCTCAATCATTTTCAACGAGAGAGCAAGGGTGAAGGGAGGGGGGAGGGGTTTCAATTTTTATCCTAAAGTCATGACAAGAAAAGTTAAGACAATCCACAAGAGATAGAAATATCCCAAAGGCCAAGAAGAACAATTGTCAAGCCTACTCATTAGCACGATAAAATTTTATAACTACTTTTTCTTATTTCTTTTCTAATCCTCTTGATGAAGACGAGTCTTCTTCTCTTGATAAAGCTAAAGGAACAGAGAATGGGAGCATGCCATGAATGAATAAATAGAAGTTGTTAAGAAAAATGAGGGGTAAGTTGTTGTGTCTATGCCCGAAAATGTGTAGCCCATAAATTCTAGACGGTCATACAGGGTTAAAAGAAAAGTAGATGGGTATACAAGTTCTTTTCATTCTTCATATGGGATTGTATTAGAGAAAAACACAACCAAGTAAGTTAGACCTTTTTGATTTGGAACAAAGCTATTACTCCGAATCAAAGTGTTTGCTCGTGCCTTGCTTGCCTCAATAGACTTCCACAAGAGATAGATTGCTTTAAGGTTGAGATGTCATTGATGCTAAGGGTGGGTTTTTGGCTTTGGTTTTGTAGGCAGAGATTCCTTGCTTTTTGATAGTCCTTATTTTGGGATAGTGTGGAGAGAATGTGCTAAAGCTAGAATACTTTGCTACCAAAACTTTGTTCTCTTAGCTAGGTATTAGCCTTAAGGCAGACCTAGTTAAGGTTTCCTTCTGTTTTTGTGTTTATCTTATGTGGCTAAAATGAAATAGTAGGCTACGGCATTCAAGAGCACCAATAGAGGAGTCAGTTTTAGAGAAGATTCTTTTGGA
Source organism: Ehretia macrophylla (assembly GCA_037974665.1). Taxonomy (NCBI): domain Eukaryota; kingdom Viridiplantae; phylum Streptophyta; class Magnoliopsida; order Boraginales; family Ehretiaceae; genus Ehretia; species Ehretia macrophylla. The sequence continues at coordinate 75,266,224 of CM075781.1, forward strand.
TGTTAGAGGAAAAATTGACCTCTATTGTAAATATAAAATGTAGCATTGAAAATAGATTTTTGTGCTCTGACTGCCAGAGTCATCCACTGCTTTCTTGATCACTGACTTGTATTACAATGTAATCATGTTTTTTGTAGTGTAATGACAACTATTACTTGCTTAGGAAAAAAAGCAGGCGGAATCAATAGGTCGTTCGAAAGAAAGGCTAGTTCCTTGTGGATTTCTCAAAATTATAGAGAGAGCTATAAAGAAACTTTCAACTAGCTTTTGGCCTAGACGGCTTCATCTAAGTATGCTTTGACAGCCTCTTGTAATTAAAATTTGCAACCGTTTGACGTGAAAAATATTATTCTATATGGTGAGTTTAATAAATTTGGTGCAGTCGCCACACATCCCTGAGAATTTATCACCTCGGGATTCCTTTTATTACTCCGACAATCCTTCTTGAAGTTCTCTTTCTTGCGCAGTTGTAGCATATGATATTCTTTCTACTCCTTGACTTAGATCTACCATGGTTGTTGCTCCCACTTGAGCCACGTTTCGTTGATCTACCTCTCACCATTGATAATGCCTCTGCTTGTTGTGAACTTTCAATCTTGTCTTCCTTACTTTTGTGCCTAGATTCCTCTTTCAGAATAGCGACTGCAACATCATCAAAGACAACAAAGTCCAACAGGACATTATAGGTATAATCAATCATGAGTTGATCATACGAATCAGGTATACTTTGAAGTAGAATTTTCGCACGTTCAAGCTTTGCTATTTTATGCCCAATTGCAGTATTGAGATAATAACGTATTTAAGGTATTGATATGATCTGTTACTGTATGGATTCACTCATCCGAAGGGTGTAGAGTCTCCTTTTCAAGAAGTTCTTATTGTAAAGTGACTTGACCTCGTACAGTTTGGTCAGCGCATCCCAAATTTCTTTTGCTGACTTCTTTTCCTCAACACTTGACAATACTGAATCTGCCAATGCTATATGCAGATTTGTCATAGTGTTGTCATCCATCTCTTTCCACTTGTCGTCCATCACCTTCGCTGGTTTGTCTCTAATTGCTGCCAAACAATTCTCCTTTATCAAGATTGTCTTCATCTTCAATTTTCATAGGGAAAAATTGATCCCGTTAAACTTTTAGATTTCAAATTTTGTCGTCATAATGTTGACAATGATCTGCTTCTCAACTTGAACCACCTCCCACTATTTCATTATGAATAGTATCGTATACGTGAATAGTATTATATATGTGAATAGTACCAAAATAGTATATAAGAATAGTCTTATAATCGTATACATGAATAGTACTATACCGTATATATAAATAGTACTATACTGTATTTATGAATAGTAATCGTGAACAGTAACCTCATATGAATGCCAGTGATAGTTGCTCTGATACCACTATTGTGTATCGGCACAGAGGAATGGTTTGGGACAAGTAATATCACACAGCTAAAATATAAATGAGAACAATGTAAAATTGAGATAACTGAGATACCAAATTTATGTGAAAAACCCCTAAATAAATTGAGAGAAAAACCAGGGTAAGTAAAAGAGGATTTTACTATGATGTAAGAGTATTTTACAACATCTCCAAATATGGGTCATAAAAGGCCCATAAACCAATTGTTTAATTTTAGAACATGTTGGGTTTTTTTAAACAAATAGTTAAAAGAACTATTTATAAGTCCTCCACATATGAGGGACCAACCCAACAAATCTCTCTCTCTCAAATTATGCGGAAGGATCCACAACACTTGCCACTTGACAACAAGCTTCAAGCCTCCCTCTAGGAAGTATTTTAGTTATCATGTTAGCACCATTGTCATAAGTGTGAACTTTCACAAGCTCTAACAATTTTTTCTCAAGCATATCTTGTATCCAATGATACCTCAAATCAATGTGTTGTGACTTGTAGTAAAAAGTTGAATTCTTATTCAAGTGAATAACACTCTGACTATTACAATGCAACTGATAACTAGGCTGTTTAAACCCAAGCTCTAGCAAGAACTTTTTTATCCACAACATCTCATTCCACGCTTTAGTAGCTGCAATAAACTATGCTTCAATTGTAGAAAGAGCACGCATTTCTATAAATTTGACTATCATGACACAACTTCCCCTGCAAAGTTAATCAAATAGCCTGATGTAGACTAACTCGAGTCATCATCTTTGGCCCAATCTGCATTTGTAAAACCCATCAACTATGGCTTTCCACTTCCAAAACAAAGGCATAACTTAGAAGTATCTCGCAGATATCGTATAATCCATTTAATGGCATTCAAGTGCTCTTTACCTGGATTAGAAAGGAATCTGCTAACAACTCCAACTATATGAACAATATTTGGTCTTGTACATATCATGGCATACATCAAACTTCCCACGACATAAGGATATGAAACATTCTTCATCTTATCCTTCTCTCTCTTTAAAGGACACTGTGCTGAACTTAGCTTAAAATGGTTAGTTAAGGGAGAACTAACCGCTTTCCCATCTTTCATGTTGAATCTTTCAAGAACTTTCTTCACATACTTCTCTTTAGATAACCACAACTTCTTCGACTTCCTATCACGTGTAATTCTTATTCCAAGGATTTGTTTTGTTGGCCCCAAATCTTTCATAGAAAAAGATTTGCTCATAGTATTCTTTAACTTCAATCTTGGACTTATCCCTGCCAACAATCAGCATATCATCAACATATACCAAAAGAATAAGAAAATCATCACCTGAAAATCTCTTCACGAAAACACAATAGTCTGAAGAAGTTTTCTCATAGCCATGTTCCCCAATAAACGATTCAAACTTCTTGTACCATTGTCTCGGTGCCTGCTTCAAGCCATATAAACTTTTTTCAATTTATAAACCAGGTTCTCCTTTCCCTTGACCTGGAAACCTTCAGGCTACTCCATGTAAATTTCTTCTAACAATTCACCATGCAAGAAAGTTGTCTTCACATCCATCTACTCAATCTCAAGATTTAAAGTAGCTGCCACACTCAATACTACTCTGATGGATGACATCTTCACAACTAGAGAAAATATTTCCTCAAAATCAATTCCTTTTTTCTGACCAAAGCCTTTTACAATGAGTCTCGCTTTGTATTTAGGGCGTGAAGTATGATCTTGTATTTTCACCTTGAAAACCCACTTGTTCTTTGAAGCTTTCTTCTCTTTTGGCAATTTCACCAACTAATAAGTGTCATTCTCTTGCAAGGATTTCATCTCATCCTGCATAGCTTCTAACCACTCTACCCTATGCTTACTTTCAATAGCCTCTTGATAATATTCAGGCTCTCCCTCATCAATCAACAAGACATAATTAGTGGAAGGATATCTAGTAAAAGATTGACGTTGTCTCGTTCCTCTCCTCAAAGGAACATTCTCTGGCACATCTTCAATATTATTCGAAGGAACATCTATATCACCCATAGAAGCATCTCCATCACTTGTATTACCATGATCAATATCTGAATCACCTCTAGAACCATCATCAACTTATGGAGGAATTGGATCAAGGTCACCCAAGTCATTGTCCTGCAACTTAGGCTTCTCAACTACTTTGCCAATGTCTTCAATGGTATGATCCTAGAAGAAAACAACATCTCGACTTCTAACAGCTTTCTTCACTATAGGATCATATAACCTGTACCCAAAGTCATCAAAATCATATCCCATAAATACACACTCTTTAGACTTAGCATCAAGCTTCAACCTCTCATCATTGGGAATATGAACATCAACATCTAAACACTTTTAGATATTCATATGACACATCTTTACTGCTCTAAATTCTCTGTGGCACATCTACCTACAAAGAAACACAAGGTAGCATCAAGCTTCAACCTCTCATCATTAAGAATGTGAACAATAGTACTCAAAGCCCCATCCCAAAAAGTCTTTGGCAATTTCGCATGAGGTAGCAGTCATTTGACTCTCTCAACAAGAGTCCTATTCAATTTTTCTGCCAGGCCATTAAGATGAGGGGTCTTTGGAGGAGATGTTTGTTGTCGAATACCCTGACTTCTACAATATTCCTCAAATGGTCCCCTATATTCACCTCTGTTATCTGAGCGAATACACTTGATCTTCTTTCCTATCTCTCGCTCAACACTTGCTTGAAGCTAGTTAAACACATTTAAAAACTTGATCTTTAAATTTTAGATTGTAAGCCCAAATTTTCTTGAAGTGATTATCAATATAAGTGACAAAATAACGTGTACCACCAAGAGATTGAGTACTAAAAGGACCATATACATCTGAATGCACCAAATCTAAAACATTCGACTTTCTAGAAATAGTATAGCTTTTACCCATCTTCATAATACCAAAATCGCCAGGTGTATAAGATGAGAAAAATCTTTCATTGAGGTATAATAGAATGAAGCTCCACTATCAATCACCCAACTCCTTTCCTACAATACACAATTGACAAAACACTCCTTAGAAATAATGAGAAAATCCTCATAAATAGCAACAACTGTATCATTTTTTTTCTTTGTTGTCATCACCAAACCTCTTTCCTTTTGAGTTTTTCTCAATTTCTAGCAATGTCTCTTAATATGTCCCTTTTTTACCATAATGGAAACACTCATGATCTTTTTCAGTTCAAGACTTACTTCGAGACTTGCCACGATTATACGAACCTTTGTTCTTGCTTCTCTCCCAAAAGCCTCAGGATGAGAGGATGATGACCTTGTAGTCTTCCTTCTCAACTCCTCGTTTAATGCTCCAGATTTTGCCGAGGCAAAGGAAAGAATTCCATCAGGGACTGAAATGATCAATGAGACTCTGAACGTCTCCCAGCTACATGGTAAAGAAACAAGTAAGACTAAGGCTTGGAATTCATCTTCCAAAGTGATCTTCATAGATGTCAACTGATTCATAATACCTTATAACTCATTCAAATGATCAGCCATAGGAATACCACCTCTATATTTTAAACCCATTAATTTTTCGTACAAATATAGCTTATTTCCACTAGCCTTTTTCACATATAAATCCTCTAGTGTTTTCAAAGTGTGTGCATTAATTTCATCACTAACGTGATTATAAACATTATCATCAACCCATTGTCGTATGTACCCACATACTTGTCAATTAAAAGACTTCCATTCATCATCTGTTTTATCAGCAGTTTTAGTTTCAATAAGAACTTGTAACTGATAATCTTTGTAATAAAGAAGATGCATAATTTTTTCCTTCCATACTTAATAGTTGTTACTATTCAAACTAATCATTTTGCTAGTATTAACCTTTATTTCTACACACAAGCTAAATCACCAAATAAACAAAGCTCTCGATACCACTTGTTGGGAAAGAGCACAAACGCAGCGGAATAAAAGACTTTTTCTACTTGTGTTAGCCTCCGAGTAATTGAGAAAGAAACCTAGCAAATTCCAACTCACATAACAATCTAAGTAAAATTGTAACAAGATTATCCCAAGCAATACACCACACACACAAACAAACACCAAGATTTATGTGGAAAACCTTCTAATGTGAATGGAAAAACTACTGGATCAAAAGACCATCACAAAATTTCCATTATACTCCAAACAAGGATTACATAGGTCTAAAAATCAAAAACAATAAGCCTTGGTACTACCCACAACAAATAACCCTCACAAATAAGTGGAATTAAAATAAGAGATAAGAGATATATTACCAACTAAGAGATATATTACCAAAGTAGAATAGAAAATTTAGGAGCTTATCAGACTACTCTTTAAGCCTAAAAAACACGATTCGGCCGTAAGATTTGAAGAACCAGATATTAGGAACAGACTCTCAAAATTTCAGCTCAATCTGAGAAGAAACTACCATCCAATTTCACTTGAAACAATATCACGCAGTTCAGTGATGAACCAGCAAACTCTCTTTTCTTTTCTCTGTAATTCTCTATATTTTTCTTTCATTATCTTCTTTCTAAGACAACCTATAAGAGATATTTATAGAAATCTCTAGGTTTCTCCAAAAATAGGTCATAAAAATGCCCATAAATCAATTGTTTAATTTTAGAACATGTTGGCTTTCTTAAACAAATAGTTAAAAGAGCTATTTAGTCATTCACATATGAGGGACCAACCCAACAAAATCCACATTTAGAGGTAACAAATAAGATCCTCAAATATGTGAATTCTACTCTTATTTGGAATTATACTAAATGAAGAATATTGATTTATCTTTGAATGGAGACACGAATTTGAGTAATGATTTGGTTGGAGAATGTCTACTTTGGGGTATATGTTTCTATGTTGGTGCACCAATAGTTCTTGGTATAGGAAGGATGAAGATCATGTTTCATTAGCAACTACTAAAGTTGAGTATAAGACTAACTCTCTTGTTACCTAACAATGTGTTTAGCTAAAAAGACTTATTTAAAATATTTATGTCAATTCAAAAACGAAGTACAGTCTATACAAATAATCAAAGTGCAAACAAGGTTGCAATAATCTAGTGTGTCGTGCAAGAACCAAACAAGGAAAGATTGATTGTCATTTCATTTGAGAAAAGGTTCTTCATGACACCGTTGATGTGATGGAAATTCGATGCAAGGATAATATTGCAAATATTTTCATGAAGTCTCTTCCAAGAGGACTTTTTTGAAGCTCTTTATGCTAATTTCGAGATATTTTCTGAAAAAATCACTTTAAAGAGTATTGAGATTTTAAAGATTTTCATAATATATTCTTTTGCACTATTTCCATTCATGAAGCTTTCTCTTCATTTGTTGTACATTGTTTTCTTTCACAGTTGTGGCTGAGGATCTTGGGCTAGTATTGCTTCAATTACACTACCAAATTATATACTCCACTTGTTGAAATCTAATGATACGTGCAGTACTACGTGTAGATATGGACTACATAATTATCAATGCACTATGTATATGTACTTGTCATAGTTACTACCTCATCTAAAAGTTTAAGTGTTTAGATGAAATGATTACCTAACATGGTATTAGAGTCTAGGCACAAGTCCTGAGTTCAAAAGTCTTAACCTGCCATTTAAAAATACTAAAATTGTCCATGTACAAAGCTATAAAATTAACTCCGCCTGTACTTGCGGGGGCATGTTGAAGATAATAAACAATAAAATAAACCTCTCTCTAACGGCTTAAACTTTTAGATGATGTGGTCACTTAATAATTGTAACAATATTACATACTTATTTATACACACAATCCTCCCTATTATTATAAAAATTGAGTGCAAAAATTTACACCAAATAATTATAAATGAAAGTTTGAAAAGTTCATATATTGTGCACTATTGTCATTCATTATTATGCATTTGTCATTCAAATCATGATAATTAATTTGCCCCTTTCGTGTTGACTCTATGAACAATTACTTGCAATAGGGTAAGATATACAATTGTGAATGAGAAGTTAGTTGTTGTCATATTTAGCAAAGGTAATCATAAAATAGGATAGTAATTTTTCCCCCTTTTCTTCAAGACTTGGACTGAACAATTGAAATCTCAAATTACAAGGATTTTTAGTTTATTTCAGAAGAAGATCTTTGTATTTAGTTATTCTTTACCAATGTTTGCTAAGTCATGGAATTGAAAATAATGTCAGGGGTCTGACGAACAATGAATTCAGTGGCACATTGCCTCCTAGCTTTAAAAAGTGGAAGTCCATGGATTTTCTGTGAGTGATTTAATCGCGTTAAAAGTCACAATTCTTTAACACTAAATTGTACATTGAGAATGATCTTTGTCCTGTAGCTTTGTCAGAGGGAATAACTTCAGTGGAAAATTTCCAGACGATGTTGTATTCAGCTTCCAGAATCTCAACTATTTGTAAGTTTTTAACACACTAAATAAATACAACATACTCAAAACTGGTCGTTTAACAATGAGCCACTTGTTAAATCGTTTTGAACTTGTTACGTGTTCAACTAATTATGTTAGCGTTTGTTATTTTCTTTTAGTAACACTTGACTTAAAATCTGGCAGGTCTCTAACGGGGAACAATTTTGAAGCACCTTTACCTAAAACATTCTCTGCTTTGAAGGAGCTTAAGTACTTGTAATATTTTGTTCTTTTTCCTTTAATGCTGGTTTTATGAAGGAAAGGAAAGTAATTTATTTCCAAGTCTGAGTATATGTGGTCTTGGTATCAATGATATAAAGACAGAAATTGTAAGAACAAGAAGCAGAAATGAATAATCCAAAGGTAAAATCGAAGAGTTTGAAACTTAAGAATGTTTTTCAGGATGGAAATGGACTCTATGTACAGGTACAAGTGCAATAGAACCCTTCCACATCAAACAATTTTCTCTATTATAAAAAAGGAGAGTTTAAAGAGAATTTTATTGCAATTTTCCTTCTCTATTCTTCTGTAAATTCCTTTCTTCTGTATGTATGTTTAGGTCTGTTACCGACTTAATTGGTCACCAAGATTCTTACTTCCCTGATGTTTCAGAACTGACCAATTTAGCGTCTCTGTAAGTAATTGTAATATGAATTTCAATTGTGCTAAAATTCTCCATGATACAACTTCCATGAAGGGTCTTTTTCTACCTTTTTATCTTTTCAGGACATTAAGGAATTGTTCACTAACAGGTGCAATCCCCGATTTTATATGGAAGGTACCATCTTTAAAAATTTTGTAAGACAATGGCCCATTCCCCTCTTTACGCAAATAATAATTAAAATATTTTTGTTTGACTCCTTGTTCTGTAACGCAGGGACTTGAGTTTCAACAAATTGACTGGTACAATTCCAGCTACCGTTCATGACCACTCGAAGACATGTAAGTCCAATTCCAAGTTTTTTTTTCTCTTATAATATGATCCAGTGAACAAAAGAAATGCAAAACATTTGGGCCTAACTTATAATCGCCAATCTTGTGGGAAATACAAATGCTTAAAGGTTCCAACATAAGTTAGTTGTTTAACATATGACAAATTGCTTACCTTTGGGATTAAGCTAACAAATTACATGCCTTTGGGTGTTTTTTTTTTATTATTTTTACAAAATAAAATAAAATTTCTTAGCTTTTTATTTTTATTTTTTTCCCTCATCCACAAGATTCGAACCCAAATTGCATGCCTTGGGTTTTTTAAGCTAAGAAACTGCTTACCTTTGGGTTTGAGCGTTTTTAACTTGTTGGTGTTGATTTTCAGTTATCTCAGAAGCAATAATCTCACCGGCTCCTTACCGAAGTGGCTGACAAAAAACATAACTTTACATGTGTAAGTGTTAATATGTTGAGTTAAAGGCTTTCCTTGAAAATTTCGGCTCATGCCTTACAATGTGTTTGGAATAAATGAATTCCACAAAATTATCCAAACTTTTATGTTTGGTTACACTTTTTTAAAGAATTTGAAATCCAAGATTTCCAATTCTTGGATTTGCACAAACCTTACTCAAATCCGAACCCAAGAGCTGAAAATTTACAAATTCACATTTTCTAATTCTATAGCTAACTTTTGTAGGACAAAATTACCATCAGGTTAAAAAAAAAAATAGAAGTCGATTCTTCCTTACTCTTCTCTATTCAACACCCACCACTTTTCTTGCTCACTAGAACAACTAATGCCGTAGCTCTCAATCTGTTACTTTAAGATTTGATAATAAGCAAAAACTTGCTGTTAAGTCGATTCAAGCCGCCACAACAACTGTTGGGTATGAAAAATCTAGCTTTTATTCTTTTACTTCTCAATTTTTTTGTAGTATGTATTGGGAAAAAATTATACTTCAATTGTATGAATTTGTGTTTTTGTTGATATATGGATGAGATTGTTTAGTACTTTTTATTGATCTTTACGGATTTTGAACAAGACAAATCATACTTCTTGGTTCTACTCATATAAAAAAATTTCGGATTATCTTCCGTTAGGTGATTTCATTGGTCATATAAAGTGGCTCTTAATTGAAATGTGAAAGGCATGCAAATTGGTTCCTTGCAAGACGATTGAATAACGAATCAGCTTGTTGTTAACTGTAATTTATGTTATGTTTTACTTTTTTGAGAATATTTCTTTATTTTTTATTTTTTCTTTTGGATTTTTATGATAGTACCCGAAATTAATAATAGATTGAGAAGATAACACTTATATAATCGTTTAATTCCAATTGAATAAAAGACATATATTTAAGTAAAATACAACTATTAATTCTAATTTCACATGTGTTCCAAACACAATTTGAATTTACAAATCACAAAATTGACTTAATATTAATTTTCAATTCCAAACAAGATAATTTATTTATAAATGAATTCCTCATAGAATTCATTTATAAATGAAATGCATTCTACATATTAATTGATTCCAAACTCTAAGTTACTTTGTGATTGATTTTATTAACTTGAATTTTATTATAGAGAAGAAGCATACCTGTAGATTTTACTTGGCAATAAAATAACTCGAAAGAGAGTCAGATTATTTTCTTATATACAAAATGGGAGATTGAAAGAGCGATCGTACTCTATTATGTGAAGTGTCCCATTTGAGAAAACAAGAAGTGTCTCATTTGAGAAAACAAGAAAAGAATAAGTGATAGATATAAGAAAAATCTTTATTAGAAATATAAATTATAGAAAAATCTTTATTAGAAATATAAATTATATTGCCAAGTCAGTTTAGATACCATAAATCTAACAATTCTTAGTTACCTAGGTAGATCGTTAATGAGATCCTCATACTTGATATGTCCTATGTAACACAGGTGAATAGTATGTCAATTGATTACATGTTTATATATTGTTGTTAACAAAACTACTCACGTTTCCGAATCCTGACATGGTATCAAATAATTGTCTTTCCTTTTCTAAGGAATTCTAAGACTACCACTAGTAATTTTGATTCAATGTTAATACGAAATCAATAAGGTGTTGCTACAAGAAAATAACTATTTGGATCTTTTTTTTACTGGTTCAAAATGCTTAATTCAAGTTATTTTTATACCCACAAAACCTACTTATAAACCACACAATCACATTATATTTCACCAATGTGGAATATCACAAGTACTATGCCTATTACTTCACGTCTCTTTAGGTCATTTCGGAGGAGGTTGTTTTTGCTATTTCCAATCTCATGACCTATTGCTTGTTGTCTGGCCTTCTTATACTTATTTGTACACTTTTTTGTCAACTTGCTTTGTTTTCTGTATTAATGTTAACAAAACTATTCATGTTTCCAAATCCTAACATGGTATCAAATAATTGTCTTTCCTTTTCTACCGAGTTCTAAGACTACCACTAGCTCTCCTTTGATGACTTTCATGATCCCATTTTCAATATGGGTCTTGCAATTGAGTTCATCTAATTGTCCAAGTGACAATAGATTTTTCTTCAAGCATTTCACGTGTCTTACTCCTTGAATGGTACGAACTGTACCATTGTATAATTTTATTTTGATGGCACCAATACCAACAATCTCTAAGGCATGATCATTGCTCATGTATACAGATACCTCAAAGACTGGTTCATATGTGTGGAACCATTCTCGTCAAGAGGTCATATGTCATGTCATTCCCGAATCCATTATCCAAACATCAACGAGCTCCTTTTTGCCTTTTATAGACAGTTGATACTTCATTGTATAAAAGATCTCTATCATCTGAGGTACTTGCTACACACACCTAACTATTTGTTACCTCGGGATTCTTCTTGTTACTTCAACAATCCTTCTTGAGGTGCCCCTTTTGGCCATAATTGTAGCATTTGAGGTTTGTTTTGCTTTTTAGACTTTGATCAACCTTGATTGTGACTCTCACTCGAGTCCCATTGTGTTGATTTGCCTCTCACGACCAATAACGCCTCTACTGCTTGTGAATTTTTGGATTTGTCCTCCTTTTTTTTGCCTAATTTTCTCTCCCAGAATAGAGATTGTAACATAACCGAAGATTAAAAGTCTGCAAGAGTATTATTGGTGTAATTGATGATGAGTTGATCATACGAATCAGGTAGACTTTGATGCAAAAGCTCAACACGTTCAAGTTCCGCTATTTTATAATCCAATGAAGTGAGTTGCGAAAATAGCATATTTAAGGTGTTTATATGGTGTTTATATGGTCTGATACTGATATGATTTCCTGCATCCGAAGAGTATAAAGTCTATTCTTTAAGAAGATCTTATTGTGAAGTGATTTTACCTCGTACAATTTAGACGTCGAATCCTAGATCTCTTTTGCAGATTTCTTTTATGCAACACTTGATAATATTGAATCGGTCAATGCCAAATGCAAATTGGCCATTGCAGCATCATCCATCTCCTTATACTTGTCATCAGTCACCTCGGCTGGTCTGTCTCTAATTGCTTCCAAATAATTGTCCTTTCTAAGGATTGCCTTCATATTTATTTTTCATAGGTAGAAATTACTCCCCTTGAACTTCTTGATTTCATATTTTATCATCATAGTGTTAATGATGATATGCTTATCAACTTGAATCGACTCCCACTATTTTACTACTAACAACACTATACACGTGAACAGTACCATAAATGGTACTATATACGTATATAGTAATATATGTGAATAGTAACCGTGAATAATATCCCCATCAACCCTGGATCTAATACCACTATTAGGTATCAATGTAGCAAAATAGTTGGGACAAAGAAGTATCATGCAGCTAAAATAAGAATAAGAAAAATAGGATAATTGAGATCAAATATTTTATGTGATTTTTCCCTTAATTTGTTTGAGGGTTTGTCATGTAAAATATTGTGTCTCAATTATCTTATTTTTCTCATTCTTATTTTAGTTACGTGACACTATTTTATCCCAACCATTCCGTTGTGCTGATGCCTATCATCTAACACAATTTTCAAAATGCATTAGTATTTCAATCCAGCTCTACTAGTGGGTTTTTTTTTCTGAATTCTTTCTAAACCTTTATTGAATCATGGTAATGCCTAACCTATTTGTATTTCCTCGAGAATTTTCCAATTAATGGCCGTCAATAGAGGCCTGGGTCAAATTAAAAATATTGTGTTTTTCTGCTGCACTGTGTGTGTGAGTGTGTTCTCGTCCCGCTAATGCCTAATCTATTTGAATTTCCTGACTACTTACTGATGAACTTCGTAAGCAGAGAGGCATCACCATTTCGGTATGAATAACTAGTTGAAAACAGAATATAATTATCTTGTCTTTGTTGTATTTCAAAGTCTGCACTAATATTGAATCACATTCGCCTCTTCATTTAATTACCATAGTGTTCTGACTGTTTGCTAATAGGAAGAGCGAGAAAAAGAAAAGCATAACCAGTGTCTTTTTGTTGCTCTTATTAGGTTCTTATCAATAACTTGTTCGTATTGTAGCTCGTATAAAAAGTAAAGATACCTATATAGAGCAATTGAACCTCTTTATACAGGCTTTACAGTCTCCAGTGGGGCAGACGTATTTATACTTGAGGAGGTGTATGTGCGCCCCCTCAACTTAAAAAATATTTTTTATTTCTTTTTCTTTTGTGGTTTTTTTTTATAAAAATATTATATTAGACACATTAGTTATATGATAACACCCCTTAACTCTGCATAAGTGCACTCCTGACCTTTGGTGCTAGGTCCCCCATTGCCCCAAATGCTAGACCGTTGAGATTTTTAAATATAGCTTTAGAAATGTGCTGCACATGTATTTTGAAATATGAATTTGAAGCACTTAATGCAAAGTGAGTAAACTACACTGTTGGAAAATAGAGGCAGAGGAAAATTTGTTGAATTCTCCCATTGATTCATAATAGAAATAATTACAATTGTTGTTGGAGCACTATCTTTCCAACATTAATTTTTAGAAATGATGGTTCTTATTATTATGACTCATGACCCCTTGATTTTGGAGCTCTTGCGTTGGCTCCTTAGTTTTGGAGTTCTTAAGGCTCTCTAGTGTTGGCTCATCTCACCAAATGGTACATCACACATATTTATAGTAGTTCATTGGCTAGATATTTTGTCTTGGAAGATTCTACATACATTATTTACTTTATTCCTAGCAATATCTAGTGATATTTTTAATTCTAAATTCCAAGCATAAAAGTTTATTAATTCCAACACACACCAACAAGATCTCCAAGGCAGTCTAATGAAGTACAAGGAAAAGGAAGGTTTTGTTGGGTATTAGCGCAGCAGAATGTTTGGGGCGAAGCGGTATCACACAGCTAAAAAAGACTGAGAAAATGATAATTGAGACACAAAAGTTTTTGCGTGGAAAACCCTCAAACAAATTAAGGGAAAAACCACGGGCAAGTATAGGAGGTTTCACTATGATGTAAGAATAAATTACAATATCCTTCTCTCTAATATAAGGAGAAACTAATTCTTACTCACAAGTTAAGACAATTAATATGGAAGAAAACTCTAAGGAAAAACTCTCAATATTTTCTCTCTGATTTCTGGGATTTTAGGATGCCAATTGAACTGAAGAATTATTACTATTTATAGCCAAAATTCTACAATGGTTCTCTGTATTTGCTTCGTTGTGCTTCACGTTTAACAACGTGCAATGTCTTCAACTTTGTTTCCGCGTGCAAGGTGACAATGCATCTGATCAAAGTCTGCAGCTCACTTTTTCATTTCAATTCCATGTGCTGCCATTGCTTTTGCCTTATTTAATATTTTACTATATTTTCTTTTTGCTTTTTCCTAACATACCTCATGTGAAGCATGCAAGACCATACCTTTTTTCTATGTGCAAATGAGCTTTACACATCACATTCTCCCATTTAAAACTCATTTGTTGATCTTTCCGAATCTCTCCATACCTGCCATTTTTTGTTGCTTACGTTTTAGCTAGGCCACAAGAAGATCTACTCCAAACGAACTTGTCAAAGTTGATTGGCTTTGTCATGACATCTACTAGGTTGTCATCAGTGTGGATCTCCTACATATCCACACTTCCTTCATCCACTACTTCTCGAACGAAGTGATATTGAACCCCTATGTGCTTTGTCATGGAATGAAAAGCTGGATTCCTTGCAATGTGCAACGCACTCTGACTGTCACAATACAAGGGAATTCTCCCTTGTTTGTGCCTGAGCTCCTCTATTAACCTTTTAATCCAGATTGCTTCTTTACAAGCATGTGTAGCTGCCATGTATTCAGCCTCTATTGTAGATAAAGCTACAACAGTCTGTAACTTAGATACCCAGTTTACCGCGCCTCCTGCAAGTGTAAACACATAGCCTGTAGTGGATTTTCGTTTGTCAAAATCACCTGCAAAATCTGAATCAACAAAACCATTTACAATATATTATGATCCTCCATAACATAATGCAACATCCGAGGTTCCTTTAATGTATCTTAGGATCCTCTTAACTGCGTTCCAATGCTCTCTACCAAGATTTTCCATGAACCGACTTATTGAGCTGACTGACTGAGCTGACTGCTTGAGCAATATCTGGTCTCATACATGTCATAGCAAACATGAGACTTCC
The DNA here is from genome assembly GCA_037974665.1 of Ehretia macrophylla. Taxonomy (NCBI): domain Eukaryota; kingdom Viridiplantae; phylum Streptophyta; class Magnoliopsida; order Boraginales; family Ehretiaceae; genus Ehretia; species Ehretia macrophylla. The sequence goes on from CM075781.1 coordinate 75,281,610, forward strand.
CACTACTGATGCATACAGTATTCGAGACATTTTCATCCTCTCTGCTTCATCACTAAGGCACATACTTGACGATAATTTATAATTAATAGGAAATGGGGTTGAGATTTCTTTACAGTCTTGCATGTTGAAGTGCCGCAAGATTTTCTTGAAGTAATTATTTTGGGAAATCCATATTTTTCTGCCTTTTCTGTCTCGGTGAATTTGCATCCCTAAAATCTTGTTTGTCAGTCCCAAATCCTTCATGTCAAACTCTCTAGCCAATTGTGCCTTCAATTCTTGGACTCGATCTTTGAAGGGCCTGTTACCAGCATGTCATCCACGTTCAACAACAAAATAATGAAGTCATTATCTCTAAACCTCTTGTAATACGTACAATGGTCTGATCCAAGTCTGTTGTACCCAAGGCTAATTATGAAGGAATCAAATCTCTTGTACCAGCATCTCGGCGCCTGCTTTAGACCGTACAGAGATTTGGTTAACCTGCAAACCAAGTTTTCTTTTTCTTTCTCAATGAAACCTTCTGGTTGGAGCATGTAAATCTCTTCTTCAAGTTCACCATGAAGAAAAGCTGTCTTTACATCTAATTGTTCTAGATGTAAATCAAATACAACACACATAACCAAAACTACTCTGATAGTTGTAAGTCTAACCACAGGAGAAAATATTTCGTTGAAGTCAATACCTTCTTTCTGAGCATATCCTTTCACCACCAATCTTGTACGATATCATTCCACCTGGTCATTGCCATCATGCTTGATCTTGTAAACCCATTTGTTACCAATGGTTTTCCCTCAAAGTGGTAGAGGAACAAGCTCCCACGTCTTGTTTTTATGCAAAGCTTCAATTTCTTCCTGCATTGTTGTCATCCACAAAGCCACATCAGGGCTATTCATAGCCTCGTGAAAGGTACATGCCCCTCCATCCTGCGTTAGAAGACAATATGGAGCGTTGTTTGCCATGACATAGTTTGAGTGCCAAGGCGGTATTGATGTTTGACGAGATGAACATCGAACATCTGTAACCTCAGCCTCATCTGCTTCTTGTTCCTCATTGATGTGACTGTATTTGCAGCACTCAAACCTTGATATTTGTACTATATTTGCATCTTAATTTGGGAATTATTGCAATACTTTGATATTTTCGATGCAATATAGGATGACACAGAAAAGTGGAAAATCAGACCCAAAATGATCCAAATTGCAAGTCAAGAAGTCAAGAATGCGAAAGCACGAGAAACAGTTGAAGAATGAAGCTCATAGAGAAGAAATTTGGCTGAAACTAGCACGAAATTGGACTCAGAGCATTGACCCAAATGATCTCAAATAGTGACCCATGTCCGTTTTTGGCAAACCATATTTGTTTTTCAGGTAGAAACAACAGTCTGAGCAAAACACAGGACCTTTGTCCTGTGGGTGGCGTGATTTTAGCCAAATTCTATCGTTTGGAGGGTCAAAACAGTGAAAAACGCCTGAAGATGTTGCAGTCAACGAACTGGTCAAAGTCAAAGACAAGCTCAAGTGTTGACCAAGAATTGAAGCCCGTAGAGGAAGAATTTGACCAAACGGAATGCGGAAATGGACTCAGAACGCCGAATAAACTTGGAATAGCATTGGTCAACTTTTTGGTCAACACGTGAATAGTATCGGTCAACGTGTGAATAGTGATGGTCAAATCGTGAACAATAAAAACTGCATGCAGAATACGTGAATAGTAATTGCGTGAATAGTAACTACGGGAATAGTAGTCGAGTGAACAGTACCTGCGTGAATAGTAGCTAAATTTTCCTATAAATAGACATCAACCCTCTTCATTTTTTCTTACAATTTTTGAGAGCTTTGGATATTTTTCCAATATTTTCAATTTTTGTCAACTTAATCTTATAGTTCATATTTAGGATTTTGCCTAAATAGCTATATACGGAGGAAGTCCTGCCTAGTGGCCCTTATTCAGGGGCACTCTGCCCGCATAGGTACTGTACAGCGGACATCCTAACGTTCATTTTTGAGCCTTTGCTAAAAAATAGCTCTTATTCGGGGGGAAGTTCTGCCCGAATAGCTATAGAATTTCTGTTCAGACCTGGAGTTCAGAAATACGCGTTCGTCAATACGGGGGAGCCTTTCTTGACTCTCTTTTATTTGTATAAACTCGTATTTATTATGTCTGAGTAGATTTCTTATCTAGGGTAGGATATTGTAAATAATAGTCTTTTAATATATGGTCTCGGATTCGGATAATTTAGTTTTAATGCAATATATGACTTGTATTAATTAAGTATTGTCTTTCATACATAATGCTTTTAAGTAGATGATATGATTGCTTTATTTTCGTGTCATATATCCATGCTTTAATAGTGAATCAATAGCTTGACAACCTTAAAGATTCTAAGAAATTATAGGTAATGCTTTTAAGTAGACCATAGTTTCTAGACTAGTAAGGAGATGTTGATTACTTATGTTGAAACAGACCTTTTACACCAGGTTGCAAGGACAGATCCATACTATGGCTATACGCTCGTAGATGGAACGGCACCTACATCAGAGTTAGTAATCGGGATTTTAATAGACTAAGATAATTGACTAGGTTAATGCTTGTAGCTTAACCTCTTGTATAGAATTTAAGAATCCGGATACCGAGCCTACATTAATTGCCTTATTTACATATTTGATCCCTAGATATTCTTCCGTATTTAGCTATTATTTAGCTTAACTTAGGCAATTTTGTTAGTTATAGTTTAGTTTACATTCTCGCACTTTACTTCAAACTATTTGCGAACTGTTACTTAAGCGCTTTAACACTTTCACACTACTTCACTAACTTAACTAACGAGCTTCCCTGTGGATACGATTCCGCACTCTTTGCACACTACACTACAAGATCTGTGCACTTGCGGGTTATTAAAACTTGGTTATTTTGCACATATTTATAACACGCACCAAGTAGTGATCACTCGTGCTCCGGTGCTGCTTCAGAAGAAGCATCATCATCTCCTGGGTTATCTTCGATCTGTACTATAGTAGTCTCCTTTGCAGTGTTGTTGTCATCTTCACTTCGCAGTTTGTCTTTTGTAAATATCACATCTCTGCTGATGATAATCTTGTGGGTAGTAGGATCCCACAAGCGATACCCCTTAACACCATCAGCATATCCCAAGAATATGCATTTCCTAGACTTTGGATCCAGTTTTGTTCTTTCTTGGGAACCATACATCACGTATGTCGGACATCTAAATACGTGCAAGGTAGAATAATCTGCGGCTTTTTCAGTCTACATTTCCATTGGTGTTTTCAACTCAATTGCAGTCGATGGTGATCAGTTTATCACGTAACAGGCAGTTCTAGCTGCTTCTGCCTAAAATGATTTGGCTAGTCCTACAGTTTCCAACATAGCTCTCATTCTTTCAAGAAGAGTTCTGTTCATTCGCTTTGCCACACCATTTTGCTGAGGTGTGTGTGCAACAGTGAACTGCCTCTGAATGCCTTCTTGCTTGCAAAATGTCAGAAAGTTCCCGTCAGTGTATTCTCCTCCATTGTCCGTCCTTAGACACTTGATCCTTTTTCCGGATTCAAGTTCTACCAACACTTTGAAAGTTTTGAATATTGGAAACACATCTGACTTGTTCTTGATTGGATACACCCAAAGTCTCCTAGAGTAATCATCAATAAATGATACAAAGTATTTGGCTCCTCCTAGGGACAAAATCGGCGATTCCCAAACGTCTGAATAAATCAAGTCTAGAATGTGTTTGCTTCTGGTAGTAGATCTCCCAAATTTCAACCTATGCTCCTTCCTGGTAACACAGTGCTCACAGAAAGGTAAGTTTACCTTCTTAAGCGCGGGTAGGAGATTACGTTCAGCGAGAATCTTCAAGCCACGTTCTGTCATGTGGCCCAATCTGCGATGCCACATAATAGTTGATTCTTCTTGTCTGGCTGATGCAACTGACACATCCGCCTCCTACAACGTATCTCCCAAAAGCATGTATAGATTTACCGCTATCTTTTCTGCTTTGATCACCACAAGCGTTCCTTTGACGACCTTCATGGTCCCATGTTGGATGTGGGCCTTGCAGCCAAGGTCATCCAATTGCCCAATGGACAATAGGTTCTTCTTCAAGTACTTCACATGTCGTACTCCTTAAATGGTGCGAACGGTACCATCATATATTTTTATCTTGAGAGTACCGATGCCAACAATCTCCAAGGCATGATCATTACCCATGTACACAGATCCTTCAAAGGTAGGTTCATATGTGTGAAACCATTCTCTATGAGAGGTCATATGCCATGTTACTCCCGAATCCATTATCCAAGCATCAGTGAGCTTCTTTCTGCCTTCTGATATAGTTGTTACTTCGTTGTATAAAACATCTTCATCATCAAGTACAGTAGCAACACATCCCTGAGAATTTGTCACCTTGGGATTCTTTTTATTGCTCTAACAATCCTTCTTGATGTGCCCTTTCTTGCTACAGTTGTAGCATTTAATATTCTTTCTACTCTTGGACTTTGATCTACCATGGTTGTTGCTCCCACTCGAGCCATGCTCTGTTGATTTACCTCTCACCATTGGTAGTACCTCTGCTTGTTATGAACTTTCAGCTCTGTCTTCTTTACTCTTGCGCCTAGTTTCATCTTCTAGAACAGCAGCTGCAACATCATCAAAAGTAACAGATTCTGAAAGAACATTATTAGTGTAACTAATGATGAGTTGATCATACGAATCAGGTAGACTTTGAAGTAGAATCTCTGCACATTCAAGCTCCGCTATTTTCTGTCCCAACGTAGTTAGTTGAGAAAATAATGTATTTAAGGTATTGATGTGATTAGTTACCGATGTGGATTCACTCATTCGAAGAGTGTATAGTCTTCTCTTCAAAAAGATCTTGTTGTGAAGTGACTTGACCTCGTACAGTTTGGTCAGTGCATCCCAAATTTCTTTTGCTGACTTCTTTTCATCCACGCTTGATAGTAATGAATCTGCCAACGCCAGATGCAAATTAGCCATAGTGTTGCTATCCATTTCTGTCCACTTATTGTCATCTATCACCTCCTTTGGTCTGTCTCTGATTGCTGCCAAGCAATTTTCCTTTCTCAAGATTGCCTTCATCTTCAATTTCCAAAGAGAAAATTTGCTCTCGTTGAACTTCTCAATTTCAAATTTTGTCGTCATAATGTCAACAACGATCTGCTTCTCAACTTGAACCGGCTCCCACTATTTCACTATGAATAGTACCGTACACATGAATAGTAATCGTGAATAGTAACCCCGCAACCAATGGCTCTGATACCACTGTTGGGTATCGGCGCAGCGGAATGTTTGGGGCGAAGTGGTATCACACAGCTAAAATAAGACTGAGAAAATGATAATTGAGACACAATATTTTTTACGTGGAAAACCCTCAAACAAATTAACGGAAAAACCACGGGCAAGTATAGGAGGTTTCACTATGATGTAAGAATAAATTACAATATCCCTCTCTCTAATATAACGAGAAACTAATTCTTACTCACAAGTTAAGACAATTAATATGGAAGAAAACTCTGAGGAAAAACTCTCAATATTTTCTCTCTGATTTTTGGGATTTTAGATACCAATTGAACTGAAGAATGACTACTATTTATAGCCGAAATTCTACAATGGTTCTCTGCATTTGCTTCGTTGTGCTTCACATTTAATAACGTGCAATGTCTTCAACTTTGTTTCCACATGCAAGGTGACAATGCATCTGATCAAAGTCTGCAACTCACTTTTTCATTTCAATTCCATGTGCTGCCATTGCTTTTGCCTTATTTAATATTTTACTATCTTTTCTTTTTGCTTTTTCCCAACACACCTCATGTGAAGCATGCAAGACCATACCTTTCTTCCATGTGCAAATGAGCTTTACACATCACAGGTTTGATGCATGCAGTATTGACCCACTTTTTTTGTCTTTACGTTACTTAGTATTTTTAAAAGATTCGTATAAAGACGAATAACCATTTTCTGTATTAAATGTTAATTTTGAATATTGTCATATATCATTGTAGGGATGTCTCTGAAAATAACTTCGCAGACATTAGCATACTAAATGACGTCATACCTCCGAACATGTAAGCTAATACTTACACGTCAGCTTCTTTTGATGTTATCATATGTGAACATTTATCAGAGTGTGTCATAGTATATTCCTTATATCTCTAAATTGAATTTTCTATTATGTTATTTCAGAAACTTGTTTACATACTGTCCAGGATCAAATATAAGTGACAAGTAAGATACGAAATTTTGTTGATATCTTTTTTGCTGCGTCTTTCCTTTATTTTCTTCCTTCCTAAAGAATGTCAAGTATAATGTTGAGAAACATAATTCATGCCCCATTTCTCCAACACAGGAATCATAAATGGCTACAAGATGCTCAGTACTGTCCCAATGAAACGCAGTGTAAGTACGTAATGGTTTTTTTTTCTTTAATTTGTCAGAATTATTAAGTTTGTATAAGTACAAAATAATACGTCAAAAAATATTATCTTTTAGGAAAAAGTTAATTATATAGAGAGGCATAGCAAAATTTTACATGTAAATCCCTCACTTTTGAAGAAAAGATTATCAGGGCTGTTAATATCTGTTTTACATGTAATCAGTGACTTTGAAATTCCGTATATATACTCCACTAATTTCAGTGAGCTTTTTGTAATCTCAATTGAGTTATTACAGCATGCACCTTTAACACATGATGACAATTGCAATATTGTTGCCTAACCTTGTTCTTGCGAAGAGGTTCGAAGTGTGGTGACCACCTGTTCATAAAAGATCATCAGACCCCAAGGGTCATCCCAGTTGGTGAGTGGGGAATTTATTCAACCGTGAAATACGGGTTCGAATTCCCTTCACTATTCGGATTTTGCTTTGACTTACTTGGTACATACTGTGGGTCAGGACCTCTGTACTTCTGAAGTTTTGGTTTAAACTCAACCATTAAGCCAGATGAAAGAATGTTGGCTTGTTTTCATTAGATGTTAGTAGATGGTAACTAATCTAATCTATATCTCATGGAGTGGTTGATGTGGGAATATTTTTCAGGATTAACAAAAAATAAAATAAATAAATAAAAGATCATCATATGAATAAAAAATAATGACACTTGGTTGTATTATTTTTTTGCAGATCATAGCTTGTACATTAAATGTGGTGGAAATTCAACCTCTATCTAGGGAAATCATTACGAGGCTGATGTGAATCCAGAGGGACGATCAACTTTCACTCTGAGTGATAGTAAACGTTGGGGCTACAACAGCATGGGAATATCATATGACGATCACTACATCTTAAATCAAACATGCAATCTTGGAGTGGATCATGCACCATTGTACCAGACAGCTCGCACAGCCCCAATATCCTTGAAGTATTATGTATTTTGTCTTAGGGAAAAGGAATACAATGTGAGACTTCACTTTGCTGAAATAGCATGGAAAGAGGATCAAGTTAAAGGAACCACAAAGAGCCGCATTTTCGATGTGAAAATCCAAGTAAGTACATAACCAATAGAATAGATGGTTGATAATATAAACGAAGAGGAGACTAAAAAAGGCTACAACTACAGGGCACGACACATTTACGCAACTTCAACATAGAAAAAGAAGCAAAGGGTGTCAATAAGAATGTAACCAAGGAATTTAATGTTACTGTAAATGGCACCCTAGAGATTCATTTATATTGGTCAGGCAAGGGCAACTATGGTCCTCTTATTTCTGCAATTTCTGTAGCTCCTGGTATGGCTTATCTACTCTATGTTAATTCCTTTTACTGCCATATGTTGTTTACCTACTTATACACCTAAAATTTCCATCAGTACCAATACCACCAAAGAAGCATAAGAGGCTGTCTACTGCGGCTATTGCTGGAATTGGAGCATCTTCATTACTTTGTGTCATACTTATTTTCGTTCTTTTATGGTGGTTCGGCTGGCTTGGTGGAAAGAAACGGCAAGGTGAAGTTAAAGTTTGACTGATTACATAATTTCATCCATACACTACACTTTTTGATCAGTGTAATAGAATCTCTCTTTGCTGTCTAAATTTTCTCTCCTTTCACTGCTTACATGTTGAAACAGAACTTACAGGCATTGAGTTATATCCTGGAGGACTTTTCAACTTCCGTCAGATAAAGGCTGCCACCAAAATTTTGATGTTTCGAACAAGCTCGGAGAAGGAGGTTTTGGCGCAGTTTATAAGGTGCACTTTGTTGCAATTTATTATGGATTATAATCCTACGTTATCTTAATTTCAGTTCTTTCAGATTACAAAAATCAAATGTTAATTAAGGAATAGTTGAAATCTATAGCAATCAGTAATTTATCAATGCATCATTTATAGAATAATTGCAGAGCCATAGTGTTTTTCCCTTTGGCATCTTCTATTTCATTAGCTACATGAAGATGATTGACATTCATATACTGTCTAAAAATAGTAGTACAATTTTCTTTCTGCACAATGTAGGGTGTACTTCCAAATTGTACTAAAATAGCAGTCAAACAACTTTCAACAAGATCAAGACAAGGAATCCGTGAGTTTGTAAATGAAATTGGCACCATCTCAGCTCTGCAACATCCAAATCTTGTAAGGCTAATGGGATGTTGTGCAGAAGACAATCAACTCCTACTTATTTATGAGTACATGGAGAATAATTCCCTTGACCATGCATTATTTCGTAAGTCTTGGGACAATTTTTTTCTGTAGGAACTCTCCTAATCTTCTAGTAGTGGAATTCTTCCCAAATTGGATATTTTTTAGGTTTTGATGAAATGAAAACAAGACTGACATGGCCAACGAGGGTTAACATATGTCTTGGCATAGCGAAAGGTCTAGCTTTCCTTCATGAAGAGAGCAAACTCAAAATCATTCATAGAGACATTAAACCAACAAACATACTACTGGATGAGGATCTTAATGCAAAAATATATGATTTTGGATTTGCAAAGCTTTTTGAAGAGGAGAAAACTCATGTCATCACACGAGTAGCTGGAACAACGTAAGTGAACAAGTCTTTTCACAAGGGAACTTTTTTTTTTTTTTGGAGATATTACAATTTCTTTCAAATTCATTAAAATTTCATGCACTGATTCTTGAATACCCGATATGCTAGAATATTCATGTGGGACTTTCTCAGAGTCTGATTTTATACGTGTGATAGATATTTCTTTTACGTATCTATTTTAATGAATCTTTACCTATGGCCCTACTTGCAGGGGATATATGGCACCTGAGTATGCCATGCGAGGACACTTAACAGCCAAAGCAGATGTTTATAGTTTTGGAGTTGTGATGCTTGAAATAATTAGTGGAAAGAACAGTATCAGCTATAGGCCAAGTGATGAAACCATTTACCTTTTGAATTTGGTAAGTTAATTGTATCTACAACATGTAGTTCAAGTGTCAATAGATTATATGATTTATGTTTCAACTGAAGCAAATCATGTGTTCTCTATCATACAACTGCTGGCATATGTTTACCAAAAGCAAGGAAATCTCTTGGCACTAGTTGATACAAATCTCGGGCCAGACTACTCTCGGAAAAAAGCTGCTACAATTTTGGAGTTAGCAATGTTGTGCACTAATCCATCCCCAATACTCAGGCCAACAACGTCTGAAGTTGTGAAAATTCTCGAAGGGAAGAGTAAGATTAAGACTACATCAACCAATGTTCCTTATTCCATGGATAACTTCACTGTGGCCAACAACGTTGTCGCTGCCCTCTCTTCATCCCCACAACCTGGGAACAATCCGCAGGGAAAGGCATCAGGAACTACCATTTATGTTTCTGTCAACCAAGACATTGAAGAATCCGGCTTCTCTCAAGATAACTAAGCTATGACACTCATGTAACATCTGGGAAAGAGTCAATAATTATATTTCTTGCGATTGTTCAGCTAAGATGGTTCATCGAACCAACTTTCATGTGTGCTGACACCTTGGCACTGCTTTGATATTCGTAAATTTCAATCCCAACAGTACAATTGTGTTTTAGTTGAAATTTCGATTAAAGATTGGAAAAATCAAATTATTACTTCCTCTTAATGAAAGAGTCTTAGTGGTTTACTCTTTTATTTCCCTTTTTATACGAGTTTATGGCATTCAACTACACTAATTAAAATTGTAGCTTTCATCTTTTAGCACAAGTAAGAAAATGCTATATTTATCAAAACTATCAACCAAAATATTTGACTAACAAATGTGACTTGTGTTAGTTACTTGTTTTAAAATTAAATTGGCAACCATCGTTTTCCACATTTGTTTCGGCATTTTTTTAAAATTATTTTTAGTTATTTTTGAAAATTTCATGTTTCTCTATCCTAGCTTCTTCTCTTTTAACTTGGGGTATAGTGAGTCCTCTTCTTTCATGCTTCAGTGCCTAGAACCATTAGGAGCTTGATTTTTAATATCCATTTACTAGGGAGCAGATATCAACTCCACCAAGTTCAAGTTGCTCATGTCCAGGACGATGCACAAATGAAGAGAAGTAATATGAAAATAGAAAAGAAACAAAAGAAAAAGGTAAAAATTTAGGGAAAATTTCACTCCGACCTCCTGTGTTATGCGAAAGTATCACGTTATCTCCCTGTGTTCACAAAACTATCAAAAACCCCCTGTCTTTTTTGAAACATATTACACTGCCCCCCTCGTTCTCTTTTAAGTTAATGGTGTTAAATAAATGAGTTAAATGACGTTTATACCCTTATATTATACCTTTTTTCTTTTTTTTTCTCTCTCCACCCATTCCTTTCACCAAAAAAAGAAAATAAACCCGCGAGATAAATTATTTTTTCAAGAACACTGCTGTTGGTTTTTAGTAAAAGAAGTTAAATTGTCTTCTTTTATGCAAAAACAAAAAAATTTCGAGGTGAGAGCTTTTTTTATGGCCAAATTTTGATTTTTATGCAAAATGCCCAAATGGTTCTGTGGTTTTGCAGCTAAATTGTCTTCTTTTACTTCATTCTATAATAGATGAGTAACTTGGCTATTCTGCAAATCTTTGTCTATTTGCTACAACACATTCACACAATAATAGTAGGTATATATGGCACTTTTTTTTTTTGCAGCAGATTGTAACATGTCCATAAAAAATGTCATCACCAACACAATGAATCGCGGATATCATCGTCTCCAATTTCAGTAATCCAGCTTTTGTTATAGCCTTCATCTTTCGCACGTTCTTTGATCTCTTTATCTGTACCCCTTTCTTTATTTTTCTGAGGCCCGCCAATAGATATTTTGGAAGCTACAGACTCTGAAGTGTCCATCGCTTCAGGGGCATTTATATCTGTTGGAGCTGATCCATTTTTCTTCTTCTTGTTTCTGTTCTTCGCCATAGCAGAGCTAGGTGTTGGTGTTGGTGATGGTGATGAAGTTGGTGTAAGTGTTGGTGTTGGTTATGGTGATGAAGGTGGAAGGGCATTTTAGGCAAAGACAAGAATTTATTATGAGCAAAAACATGTATACATGCAGCAACAAGCGCGTGTATGACACAACTCACAGAGTTATGGACGAAGGGGGGCAGTATGATATGTTTCAAAAAAGACAGGGGGATTTTTGATAGTTTTGTGAACATAGGAAGGTAACGTGATACTTTCGTATAACACAGGCGGGCGGAGTGAAATTTTCTCAAAAATTTAAGAAAGACTCGTAACACATAGCTATTATAATGAAAGGCAAGAAAGAACCAAAACATCAACAAACATGGAAACTCAATTTTGCCTTCACCTTCAGAACCATTGGGACAGATGTGTTTAAAGAGCCATCCCGTTTGAAATCTGCCCACGATATGCCAACTTGATGGATTGCTCATAGATGGCATATTAGTTGAGGCGCCAAACTGGGCCGATGTAATACCATAGATAAATAAAAAAATTAGACCTCTCAACTTCAATACCAACGTAGTACAGTTGCAACTAAACTAGATGAAAAGAGAAGCAAAGGACCAAAAAACAAAAACAACAAAAGCAGAAAATCTGAATCAACATATAGAGACTTTTTACTGGCTGAAGAGAATAAGGTTGTGTTATATTTTGCTTAATCTCCTAGTAATAGTGAATCAAATTGGAGAGCAGGCAGCATGTAGTATTAGGATTTGAATGATCTAACACCAAAATAGATATAATATAAGTTGTAGATTTGAAACATTCCATTGATTCATGTCGTACCCCTTATATTATGCAATAATCTATTAAGAAACATGCATGAAAACATTGGTGGTATACTACCATGGATACACGTCAACTCCCTCTGTCTCTCCAAATCCTATATTGTGGCTCTCAATAGGCAACCTACCTCAGTATGTAGACTATTAATATTTAGAAACAAGAAGCTAGTCTAAAAATACTTTATTAGGCCCCTAGTCAAGCTGTCTTGACCTTTTAAAAAAATTAGTCCTACATTGAACATATACACCACTAATAAAAGTAATAATAGTAACGAGACAAATATAGGCTCATCTAGATTACCGTGAATTATGTTTTGGACTTTATTAGTAAACGTCAACCCATTTTTTAAAATAATATACATATCTTAATTAGTGATAGTCCACAATTAGAATAATTTCAACATTCTCGCACTTGCACAACATTGATAAATTTTTTATTTTAACAATATTTAATTTTAGGAAAAAGCTCACGGCTGAAAATAATTTTAACAACCACAAAATAAATGTCTTAATCCAAAATTAGATCTGACAAGTACATCAACATCGAACCATAATATGATAAATAAAAAAAAAGCATAGGATTCTTATGATCATAAATACTGATGGCCCATTGACATGGACTCGATAGTGAGGTAAAATCTACGATAATCTTTGGCACAGGTGGTCCAACTAAATGATGAGGATGCCAACTCTAGCTGCAATTGGTCCACTTAATGGTTTTGTACATAGGTACCTTTTACAAGACTAGATTTTCCTTTGCTTCATAGGCAGCTTTTTAAATTTAATGGGATAACAAATTTATCGAATTGACTTCAATAATAAAACCTTTTACTATATATATTAAGATATGAAGCTTTAAACCTAAGTAAGGTCCCATTAACTTTATATGTGTAGAAATAAACTAGTGATCACTAAGTGAATATAATGAGAATAGATCCTTTTATATAGTATAAATTACTAAAAAGTTTAAAATAAATTGTATCCTTATACTTTAAGCTTCTAATTTGAAGCATTTTCAATTGAATCATTTAATCGAAATGTATAACCTGTTTGCAATTGTATAAATATACCTAGTACACAACTACACCTTATACTCGTGATGGCAATTATAAATTTATGAAGTTTATGCATTTGTTTCCCACAAATAGATTCAAGTTAAGTAAATAAGCAAGGAAGAAAATACCTTAATAGAATCCCAATGTCCATAATTATCTCACACAAATAAATGTATAGTAATAACTAAAAATGTTATTATCACTAGATATATGATTGACATATCTTCTAATGAATCTTTTGACAAAAGAAAAATATGATCCCACTAACCAATACATCAAAATTTATAAACATCCACACGCTTATTAATAATTTATCTAGTTAATGACATTACAACTCTGAAAGACATACTTTAATTGCAATATTTAAATATTAGAAGTGTTGAATTTTAAACGTGCATAGAAGAAGTGCTCTATGAATTGTACCTCTATATAATACGCTTTAAGAATATAAGACAGACAAGCTATATTAACTTCTCATGGATCAATTGCTTTTAGAATATTACAATAACTTTACATACTTCAAACCTTCACTTTCTTTCCTCTAGAAGGTTATCTCTTTTGCATTACTAATTCATCTTAAATATTTAAGTGAGATATATTTTACATGTATCATGCTAATGCTCATTGTATATATAACATATGTGAATGCAAATAACTAAAATGCATTTTAAATATTATACTTTATAGCCTTCTTAATAACAAACACATATGTTTACACTTTAAAGTACATAATCCTATAAATATGTTACTCCAGTTGATCTTGATGTTCACTTGTCACTTTAAAACTTTATATTCTTTATGTCATATTACTTACATACCCTAAATGAAGCACTATAAATAACTTAACATTAAATTTTAATTTTGTTGAAAATATTGACCAACTTTCTCCTTATTGATAATAGCAAAATCATATATAATTACTAGAATACTTCATTGTCATGTAATAATATTCTCATTCATTAATGTTTCAAATTTGATAAAAACAAAAATCAGATAATAATTCCATCCATTGACTATTAAATGTAATAGCAAATTTATTTTCAAACAAATAATCAATATAACGAATGTGGTTTTCAAGCTTTTTCTCCTTTCCATGAGTAATGAAAGCATTTACTTCAAATAAACTACATAAGTGCTTGATTTGAAAAACTTTAATAGACTTTGCACTAGAGAAACACAATTGATACTTTTATTCTCATAAAACTGTTAAAATAAAATTCAAGGCTTGATTGACATTGAAGTACCTATAGACGGAGATAATAAAATTCAAGGCTTGATTGACATTGAAGTACCTATAGATGATGATTATCTCCTTGTTATAATTATTCATGAATGCATAAGAAACAAAAATACAATAGGAGACAAACAAAATCATGTCTCCTAAGACCACTTTATGTGCAAATACAATGAGCAAATAAAATAACTTTAATATCACTTCAAATTTACTAGTAAACTCAAAATAATGCACATAACATGAACTTGCAACTTGAATATGCCAATTTCGTGACTGAGAGCTATGTTTTGTGCGAGCATTTACTCCATCTGGCAGGAAAGAAATAGTATAATTTATGAAAAAGGTACTAGCTCAGAAGAATAGCTGACTGAGAAAATTCTTCTCCATGTTAGAGAAAAAATTTTGTTACAACATAAATATGTCAATAGTGCTCAAAACAGATCCCTCTATTTTTTATGGCAGATTACAGACATATTGATGTAATGATCCTTTGTATCTTGGTTTTTTTTGCAGTGAAATGAATTGATTACTTGCTAAGCAAAAAAAACTTGAATATCCCAATTAAAAACTTATCACTTTGGTGACTAATATATTACATAAGTACGTTCAAGCCAAAAAAATCATATATTAGAGACTCCCACAAATGAATAGTGAAATAATATCATACAAAATAGCTTCGCGTGGTTGTGCGATTGTGAACTATAATTCTAAGAAGTAAATTACCAAAAACCCTTCTTAAATAACCCATGAACCATGAAGCATAATCCGCTTTGACCAAGTCACCCAACTTGATCTGCAAAAACAACTAACTGAGATAAAACAAAATATCCTAGAATGCTTATTTAAATTCTTCTAAACCCTTATAATAGTCTAAAATGGAAAAAAATATTTGTAAGACTTCTAAAGACACGAAATAGAGTAATCAAATAATTCTTATGCTATTAGGAAAATTTCAACATACATGTAAATGTTGCTTATGAGGAGTCTCTTATTAGACTGGAATCATTTTGCATATATTATCAACTTTACTTTGCCAATGATATTACTTTAAACATGTCCATATTGTAATGTCATCAAATATATTTAATAAAACTATACAAGAGACAAATAAATGTAACACTATGTCTTTATAAGCATCCTCAAAAGTACGAGTGTCAACTTCGACACTAAGCTAGTACATTTGCAATTAAGACTTAATGAAAAATAAAAATTAAAAAAAACACAATCAAATGAGAAAAACTGGAATAAAAAAATAGAGAATTTCTACTAGCTCAATAGTATAAGGTTATGCTATATTTTTCTTAATCTTCCAGCACTAGTGAATTAGCTACTCAAATAGAAGCTAGGCAGCAAGTAGTGTTAGAATTTATTGGATTTAATACCGTAAAATAAAACACCAAAATTAAATACATATATTAAACTTGTAAGTTTGAACCATATCATTGATTCATGTCGGACTTTAATATGCTGCAATCATCTACTAAAGAAACCTGTATGAAAACATGGGTTGTGGGCTATGATTGACATACCTAGACTAGATATTTCATTTCCTTCTCTCTCTCAAAGTCCTATAGGGTGGTTATCAATGGAGTCAAACCAATCCTAATATCCTAATATATAGATATTAGTATAAGAGGATATGGAAACTAGCCTTAGAATAGCCCCCATCAAGCAACCCTACCCTTTAAAACATGTCTCATCTTGTGTACTTCACCATTAATAAAAATAAGGGTAATTTAATAAAATGGTCCTAGATCTTTGTCTTTCTTAACATTTAAGTCTTCTATCTTTTATTTTGGATAAAATGATCCGTCATCTTTCATTTTGGTGACAATTGTTAGTCCTTGGAGCAAAATCCGTCAAAAAAATATCGTTAGTAAGCACGTGGTCGTAAAATTCATAAATCTTCAGGGGGTAATATTGTCACACGATAAAAGATAAGCATCCTAAAACTTATGCATTTTGCGGTCAAGTGTCATTCACGTGCTCACTAATGTTATTTTTTGATAGATTTTACTCTAAGGACTAATAGTTGTCACCAAAATGAAAGATGAAAGACCGTATTGTTCAAAATAAAAAATAAAAGATTTAAATGTCAAAAAAGATAAAGATTTAGGACTATTTTGCTAAATTACCCTAAAAATAATTATAATAATAATAATAATAATAATAATAATAATAATAATAATAATAATAATAATGAAACAGACGTAGACCTGCAGCCATTAAAGAAAAATACTGAATAATGAAACCGTGATATTTGTACTCTCTTCCACTTACTATAAGAGGGATAAATGTCAGCCAAAACAAAAGTATGAGTACCTCCTTTTTTTTTTTTTTTTTTTTTAGGGAGACGAAAGCCGAACGCTAAGCGTTGGATGATCCTCGAGGTGGACTCACCCACCTTATCCTTTTCCACAAGCACAAGCAATTGTTGTGGTGGATGAATCAATGTATGGCAATGAGTACCTCCTTCATACAATACAAAAAGTATATGCTTACTTCCGATAATTCAACAAATAGGTGGGATGCTGCAACATTCAGTTTTACTCAGTGCTTAAATATCCAATCGAGATAGCTTATGGTGATGTAGTTCTCGAAAATAGTACAAGAAATAGGCATGATATTGTCATGGAAAAGTGTAATTGTCACCTTCCATATTAAAATATTGTGATGTTCATACTAATTATTATTCCCTTTTTCCATATTGAACCTTCATTTTTGCATCCTAGGATGTCCCAAAATACTTAACGTTTAAAAAGGTAAATAATCCATGTGCTTTTTGGAAATAGAAAGTTTACATGATTTTAATAATTAACTACAATAGTCTGTTTGGTGCTAATATTACAAGCAAACTCACTGGCAGATATGGCATGCTAACATGAATTGCCCATAAGATCAAAATGTTAGAACTTAGAACTATCGGCAATTAATTAGCCAACTCGAAGGTGCACATGGCCACGGTATAAGTATGAATATGGAACTTCAGCAAAATCCAAGACTATTACTATAATGTAGCATGGATTCACAGTGTAGTTATAATCAACAAGAAAGGGAAAAATAGAATATTGTAGAATGCAAACTGTAAAGCGTATAATATACGTGCTACTAAGGAAAAATAAGCTGCAAATTAACTGTATGTTCAACATTCATATTTTTAGACCCAAACTAGTGTTTGACACATGAATTGGAGTAGAGTTTCTTCATCCAGAATACTAAGATTTAGGCAGTCATGCATTGTCCTTAAACTCGAATTTTGAGGCTTAATTGGGAAAATAAAAAGTTCATTGACTTAACAGTTTTCAAGTATTTAGCAAAATTGCACAAATGGTTCCTATTGTTTCTCCATAATTTGATATTTTTTTTGCTAAGTAAGCAAAAAGATATAATTCATCATCAAAAATATGTACATACCAGAAGTAGACCCAAAACAAACAAATTCCGACTCCTACCCTTCTAAACTAGCGTGATAAGCTCCTGTTGCTGATTAATATTATTTTTGATATAAAAAATAGAATGTATAGAAGGAAAAGATATAAATATAGTATACATAATAGAGCTATTATATTGGTCACTATTGTTTAAAATTAATTAATTTAGTCTCTATTATTTTTCAAAGGAATTTCAATTTAGCCACAATTATTTTAAACATTGAGGACTATTTGAATTTTATAGGAAAATAATCAGGATTAAATTATTATTTTTTGGGAAAATAATGGAGACTAAATTGGCTCATTTTGAAAAATAGGGATGAATTTTTTTGGGAAAATAATTGTTTGTTCATAATGCTTAGAATTGATTCTATATTCGTTTTTGCCATGGAATTAGTTCAATAAGCAAATGGTGTAATTTTAATTTTCTTGTGAAGGTAATTATCGGAGAAAACCTGAATTCTTTAGACTCAAATTAACAATAATACTTCCTTTCAATAAAAATATCAAATAAATCCGATACTAAATCATTTTAATAAAGATCCACTCTTATATTTCCTTTACTTTCTTCTGAGTAGTTTATGGCATTCAATTTGCCCTTTTAATTGAATCTTGAAATATCTAAGATTTTCTTTTTTAGCTCAAGTAAAGAAAATGCTATATTTA
This sequence comes from Ehretia macrophylla, assembly GCA_037974665.1. Lineage (NCBI taxonomy): Eukaryota > Viridiplantae > Streptophyta > Magnoliopsida > Boraginales > Ehretiaceae > Ehretia > Ehretia macrophylla. Next base: position 75,300,173 of record CM075781.1, read on the forward strand.
TCAAACCTAATATTAACCCTATGTGACGTGTTGCTTATTCGCTTTTAAATATAATAGACTTGGTGCAATTTTAGTTGGCAATGATTGTTTGCCACTTTTGTTTTAGTAAGTATCTTTTTGTAAATTACCATGTTAATGTTTTTTTCTTCTCATTTCTTAGAAGATTTGAGAGAAAATTCAATAAACTGAAGCGTGGCTTGTGTTTCTCTTATCTGCACAAATGATACAATGGTTACATTTAAAGCTGTGAAGCTCATGGTCTATAATTCCATTTCAGTTAATGACTTTTTTGCACCAATCTTATACAGTTGGCTTAACTAAATTTCCGGTCATTAACTAGTTGGGTAACTAATTGCTGAAAATATGATCTCACCAAGCTTAAACCTATGGAGGTTGAAAGAGTAGTCCCTAATTGAAGGTGCCTTGACTGCTATCTCGAAAACCTTTTGATAGCAGTCTTGTGAACTTTAGAGAGGGAAACCATGTGCTGACATATAGAATTAACTGCAAATTATAAGTCTAACCTAGAGATGTTTGTGACATATTGTAATGCTCCAACAATACTTCCAAATTAGTGGAATAAACACATTCAAATAGAGACCTATTTTAAAGGAATTGGTTTAGGCACTGTATTGAGACCTCAAGAGGGATATGTGCACTTTCAGTTGACCACAGGGGGGTTTGGAGCTATTCACCCTTTATTAAATAGTTGGTAGTTGCCAATGTTTACATCCATAACTCACCGGAAGAGAAGCTTGATGAAGTAATGCAAGCACTGCGTCTTCAAGGTGCATGTGTTTTCTTTCAATCGTACCATTTTGCTCAAGTGTGTAGCGACAAGGTGTTTGATGAATGATGCCTAGAGATTGCAAAAACACTTCGAACTTGTGAATTGACATATTCAGTGTCATTATTAGTCCTAAACAACTTAATTTTGATATCACACATAGTAGTAATCATATTAGTGAAGTTATTGAATTCGGAAAATGTATATGTTTTAGTATTTAGAGGATAGATTCTGGAATATATCTTGTAAAATCATTAACAAATTAAATGTAAGTATCTGAAATTTGTTGAAGGAAGCTACATGAGCCTTTGTGAACTATCATTACATTGTTAGCTCATGCACAAGCATCTATGAGATTATAATAGCGACCATATAGCTTTAGACCATAATAAAACCGTACCAAATGGTGTTGCTTTGATGCTTTCTAGTCAAATTAGATTCCACATTCTTGATGAACATGACATCCACAACAAGACAGTCAAGCTTTGTTTAGTTCTTTTTCATGTGGGTGCATTAACGTTTTAGCTTTGTTTACTTCTTTTTCATGTGCGTGCACCATTCACAATGTAGGCCCAGATGCTTTTTATCTCTTATCTCACAAGCATCACGTTGCCGATATTTCTCGGTTGTCAAAATAATTGTTACACCTACAGCATATCCATCCACCCTTAACCTCTCAATAAGACCAAGTACATTTTTAGCGAGTGTCATTATAGTACGAAAATCCTTTTTTTTATAGTTAATTTTAAAAAAAAATTTTACTCAATCAACCTATAAGACATAGATTAGATTAGTCACCACTAACATCAGATGGAATACGCTGGCATCCCCTCGTTGGCCTAATAATTGAATGTGAACAAAAACTCCCGAAGTACATTACGAAACACTTTCTGTATGTGTGATTTAGGAAAAAACAAGATGCATTATGAATGCCTAGCATATAAACGAAAAAAAAAAATTAGACATATAAGAAGTTCCCACCAAAATGATAGAGTTGAAAAGATTCCCAATCAAGATAACCACATTCTTGATGAACATGACATCCACAACAAGACAGTCACACCAAATATACATACAGCAGGACGACCATCAATTTTAGCTTTGTTTAGTTCTTTTTCAGGTGGATGCACCCCATTAACGTTTTAGCTTTGTTTACTTCTTTTTCAGGAGCATGCACCATTCACATTGTAGGCCCCGATGCTTTATATATCTTACCTCACGAGCATCACGTTGCCGATATTTCTCGATTTTCAAAATAAATGTTACATCTAAAAGTATATCTATCTACTACTAACAAATTCAAGCATCTAAACTCAGGGTATGCATTCGTTTAGAGAGAAAGATCTGAGCGGGTGAGCACATACAACAATATTGTCTAATATAATGGTGCGTGAGAACTCACTCTTGTTAAGAAGCTTGAGATTTGGAATAATCCATAATCTTATAAGGTGGTCTTAGAGTTTATGATTTTTCTATGTGGACAAATGTATATTTTAATACTCCCCCTCACATGTGACTTTATTTTAAGAGGGGTTACACGTGAAAGATTGAATTAAACACGTGAAAAGGTCAGCACGTAGAAGATTGAATACGTGTATGATACATGTGGAAGATGAATATAACTGGGCTCATAGGCCCAATTCTGATACCATGTTAAAAAACTTGAGATTCTATCATAAAATCAATTGATGCCAAGTAGAGTAGTCTAAGATCTTATAAGGTGGTCTTAAAATTTATAATTTTTCTACACGTGACAAGTGTATATTCTAGCAACTCTAGGCTCACTTACGCCCATTATTGATCAAAGCGGCATTCAATATAGGATTTTTTATCCTCACACACTATAGCAAAATTGTCATGCAGAGCGTGAAATTCGACATATAATTGAAATGGGTGTTACTTTAATGTTTGAATCTTAATGCCAAAAAACTAGGGTAAGGCTTTTTCGTTGTTGTCTACTTAATTAGTTATTGTTGCCTACTCCAACTTTACAAAATCATTCTCTGTAGGAGAAGTTATTTGGTTATGTTCTTGACTATTCTTTTCTACGCATTTTTGGTTGTTTGTGTTATCCCTATCATAACTCTTATAAACGTGACAAGTTAGGTCCTAAATTCTCACATTGTGTGTTCCTGTGATATTGTATTAATCATCTTGCGTGTCCGAGCTATGTTGGTTGCAATTTCTCTAATATATCTGAACTTGGTGTCTCCACCTCCTCTCTTTTGACTCTTTGGTGTGATAATATTGGTGCTACATATCTCATGACGAACCCTATGTATCATGCTCATACTAAACATATTGAGATAGATGTGCATTTTGAATGGGAAAAGGTTGCTTTTGGGGCACTTAGGGTTCGCTTGATTAGCTTGTGGACATGATGAATAAAGGGTTATTTATTACACATTTCCATATCCTTATGTCCAAGCTCATAGTTCATGACCCTGCTTCGCTTGAAGGGGCATGATAGAAATTACTTATGGATTAGCTTTTAAATTAATTTATTATAACTATTTCAGCTTAATTTCTTCAACGTAGTTATTTTTCATGCCTTATCATGATCAGGCTGTTGTAGAATGTTGTATTATTATAAATATTGTGATGATGTAAAGTGTGAACTAATATTCATCGACTGAAATATAATTATTCACCCTTTCACATACCAAATGTTGGATATGGCTCAAATTTCAAGTAGAGTCAGATACTAAAAACAATTAGAGATTTGATAAGAGTTGAACTAATATGGAAGATAGGAATCCTAATCATAATAGGACTAGCATTAGTCTATTATAAATAGGGCTACCTAGGTTTAGTTTAGTTATCACACATCATAAGGTGGGCGTACCACATTATATTAAATTAGAGTTAGAGTATACACCTCTAGATAGTTGGATCAGAGTCATTATTGTAGTAGTTCTTATTAGTAATAAAGACTAATGTTCTAGGTAGGTGGATTAGAGTCATTATTGTATAATTTTTATTAATAATAAAAAATAATATTATGCGAACGTAGACTATACCAAACTACATTAAAATAATATTGTGTTTTTAATATATTTATGTGTACCATTCTTCTAACACTATCTGCAGGGACATAAGGATCCCAATTATTGTAAAGAGAGAACTCTCACTTTTTCGATAAAGAAAGCCTGATTTTTAATGGGCCCCAAAGAAAAGTTATTTCATGTATGTTCATAATATATTATTGAAGCTACGGTAAAAGCAAGAAATTGAAGTGAAAGAAGGGAGAAAGAGATGGAAACTCAGAGGTTTTTCTTCAAGTTGTTAGTTTTGCTTCTTGTTATGGCTGTGTACTTTCAAACAAGCCTGGAACAACAACTACATAACTGTAGCAATGGCGAAAATGTCTGCATTTCTGCACCCTTTGCCCCTCAAGCACGACCTCTACGCCCCGAAGATGGTAAGAAATATTAGCGAGTTCCTTCCAATTCTCATTTTATTAGATGATGTTGCGCGAGTGTGATAATTTAGTGAATGAATAATTATTTCCATTTCTTATGTTTATTTAATGACGTTGCATGAGTGTGATCATTTTATCAACGAATTGTACGTATAACATGTGGTTATGGTGAAGAGATTCACCTAGAAAGACCAGCATAAAAAAAAAAGCCAAATTGGTCTCTGAACTTTACACAAAAGGTTATTTTAGTTCCTCATTTTTCAAAAATATTTATTTTAGTCCCTGTCTTTGACTATTGTTCAGTTTCTTTTAACCGTCAAAGGTTTGATCGTACTAAAAGACATAAATGTCCTTATAAAAAAAATATTTTATTGTTATTCTTCATCCTTTTTCACTTCTCATCGATAAAAAAATATAATTTGACCTAATTAAAAATAATCGACTTTTTGTTTCTTTAAAGGGAAAGCTCTATTAAAGTTGAATTTTATTTTATTTTTATAGCTCTATTTAGGTTAAATTATATTTTTTATTTATAATAATCAATTTTCAAAATTTGGGTAATGTTGTTTCATAATTAAAAAAAAGTAAGACAGGCATCCTATTTATTTGCCTAGTGAATTGGCACAATCCATTACTATCATAAATATCCCAACGGTTTAAACTAAACGGCTTTTTAATCCTATATTTTTTTTCTTTCATGTCTAACAACTATAAGTGCATTTATGTCTTTTAGCAAGGTCAAAATTTTTACCATTTAAAGAAGCCTAATGGTAGTTAAAGACATGAACGAAAATTGGTAGTTTCCAGATGTGAGGGATTAAAATGGCCTTTTGCGCAAAGTTCATGGACCAATTTAGTTTTTTTCCTAAAAATTATTGAATGACGTTGTAGGACTGTGATCATTTTTTAATAATTGAAGCTTTTAGATGGACTGTACAAATCTAACATATCTCCAAGAGTGAAAATTTTTAGAACAGCTCAAGTTAACTATTAGTTCTATAGATATGAGATGAATCCCATAGTAAGTTATATATAAATTATTAGTTCGAAATGATTAAAAAAGTTCTCTTTAAACATGTTATAATAATTGGATTTGCTAGTGGCTGCTGTGGATGCACTACTTAAGCTTGTGGATGAGCAGCAGAAATGCAGCTTCTCTGACTCCTCCTGTAATGATGTGGACTATACGTCATCTGTCACATGCGATTGTGATCTAAAGAACAACACATTTTGCCAAGTAACAAAACTGTAAGTTCTTTATCTTATCTACGATTCTAATATTTTAATCCTCTATATTTGTGACCTTCGTTTGTTGTTTTAACCTTCAATAAGATGCATTTGCTTATAGGAACTTATCCATAAATGACTTGAAGATTAAACGCAATTAATGAGTGTTGATAATTCGAGAGCAAAATGTAATGGACGGTTGAAGTGGAATAATATCATCCATGGGATCAGTTGCAAACAAATTTCTTAAATAACGGAAAAGTAATAAAGGACTAACGGTGTCACATATTTAAAAGATAAAAGACTATAATGTTGTACCATGCTAAAAATAAATGACTAAGTTGGATATTAACCGTATATTTAATTACTAAAAGAGAACATAGGATATCATTTATAAATTGGGTGAAGTTCTTCCAAGTCTTTGTAATATCACAATTTTCTCTCAAAATTAACTCTCTGGTTTTTATAAGAAAAATCAAAAAGTTAATGTTCAACCGTAACCATACATGTATAATTGAATTCCAATATACATGATTTTACAGCTCAGTTCTCGAATATATATAACAGCGGAATATAAATCTGTTTGAGCCATAACAAAAGCAGCTTGTAATCGTTACTCGATTATTGACGTAGGTCTTCCTCTTCCTTACTCTATCTAGCAACAACTAACGTTTATGGGAACAATTAGTTTAGGGTTAGAGTAGGAGAAGGGACCTAGCCATATATTTATAATTATTCTAACAGGCCCTCCCATAAAAGGCTTAGTCAGAATATAAGTCCTACACATAGTTAATCGTATATGGATTTATGAGGTGGATTTAAAAATAATATGATCACAACCCAATCTCCATGAATTAGATATACAGCCTATTTTGGATAAAATCAAAAATAATTAACAGTAGCCCACATAATTGAGAAATATTCCAACAGTCTCCCACTTGGGCAACGTTAATTGTTTTATTTATTACTAAAAAAATTTTGAAAATATTTATTAGGGTAAATAATTAAACTTAATGTGGCCACAATTTTGAAAACAGTGATTCACAGAACAACACCTTGAACACAATCCTGTCCAACAAGATTATCAAAAATCTAATCATGGCGATTGTAGTGTTCCGTATTGACACAGGACATTCTATGGTTACAAATGCCAACAACTCCATTGACATGGATTAATATACGACAGTGTAGCAAGAAAGCAGCAACATCATGTGATCAAATATGCTTTTTCTTTGTCAGTGCTCAACATGATTTCCCCAAAATTGGTGGTCGATATGCCAAGGAAATCAACCATTCATATCCTCCTAAGGCAGAGGAAAGAATGCATATCTCCGATCAAAATGGTATCCTTATAGAGATATTTAGACTCAATAGATGGTCTTAACAATATGGACATCAAACCAAGACCTTCAATATACATATGAGTGTTCACAAATTAATCAAGCATGTTATAAAACACAAACAATATGTTATTCCACAAATGCACAAAAGTGCGAAACAAAAACACACAATAATAGGAGTATTCAACAATGCATTAAAATGCAAAACTCCCACTAGTCAATAGCATCAAAGGACAATAGAACACTCATATGTAAAACCAATACCAAGCCTAGTGCACACTTGAACATACATCAAGCTCTCAATAACACTAGCAGATGGTACACGTCTCATGGATCTCTTTATGTCATGGATTCCATAATACCCATATCTCATCATGTTATTTAAACATTATGGTCTCAAACCTCTAATTAGAATATCAACAAACATTGAGTTTGTTTTAGATTCTTAGTAACAATGTTTCCCTTTTCTTATCAAATCCATGATTGTTTGTTCATAAGTGAAACCAAAATAAAATTTGGGTAATTACAATAGCTCACAATAAACACAAGTATATCTAAGACCCAAGTGTATCATGATAATCTCTCATTTGAGCAGAGGGTACAACATGTTATAATTATCTCAATCATGAAGGTGAATAAGAGAAACACACAACATTCAAGAAGTTAATCACCTTTAGGTAGATAAATCCCTCTAGGGCATGCATTTTCTCAAACTAGTAGAACATGCACAAGCTCATAAATAAAACTCCTTTGGGTAAATAAATTTCTTTGGCTATATATCTTTACTACCACAATTCGTCCACCCCTAAATAATACACAAAATAACCCCCTTTGGATAGGCTATTGCATGTATTAATTTGGACAATACAAGGAATATATATCAAGTCTTATTTCCTTCCATAAACTATTGTAGATCCATTTAGAAATAAAACTCACATACTAAATTATAACTTCAATAGCATTTATACTGGGATACCTTGATTATGCTTCCAAATAATATTCATATTATATCCTCTGGATGGAAACACTATGAAAATACTTTACAAAAGATATTATAAGACCTACAATTCTCCATATTAAATCACTTAAGAACTCGATCAATATAACCCTTTTGTTATAGATCCAAAAGCCCACGAGACCTATCTTGGTGTATCTGGATGCCAAGAGTGAAAAAGACCTCTCCAAAATCTTTCATGCTGAAAGTCTTCAAAAATACTAAACTCATAAAATTTCAGGAAAATAGACTTACTCCCACTAATTTTGAGGTAGATGCATTGATAAACCACAACATGTTTATCTACACTAAGATGACCCCAAATTCGAAAATAATTTAAGTTAGGTTTTCTCCCAAGTCAAGGTTCAATAGGAGTTTTATAAGCAGATTTGCTAGTAACATGGCTAAGAGTATAGGAACTTGTTCTAATGCCTTCACCCAAAAGGTATATTAGGCTAGTGACACTCATCATGCTTCTCATCATATCCTTAAAGGTGAGATTTTGCTTCTCGACAAAATCATTATGTCTAGGGCTAAAAGGTACGGTATGTTTGGCAACAATCCCACAATCCTATAAGTACATGGCAAACGGTCTTATATGCTGCCTTTGACCAATGTCTACCAAAGTACTTATCTCCCCGGTCAGATTTTACAATACCTTCGGATTTATCTTTAATTAAATAAAGGTATCCATAACAAGAGAAGTCATCAATAAATGTAACAAAACTTGTTACCACACAATGTAACATAATAAGGTCCATTAATATATGTATTACTTCTAAAAGGTCAGAGTTATGAGTAGGATATTCTCATTTAATATTAGTAAGCTTACCCTTTATGCGTCCAGTACAAGTTTCAACATCAAAATTTAGAGAAAGAAAAATATATATTCTAATGAGTCATTCAACCCTTCTTTTAAAAAAAATAATATATGGCTCAATCATTTATGTCATAATAAGAAAGAAGTTTCATTAAGCAATATTTTCTGAAAAATAGTCATAGGAATTTTCTAGGAGTAAAGACAACTGATATAAACTGCCAGAAAAAATACTCCTCAACAATTTTGAATTAGAAAACCAATTTAGTTTGCCATTGCCAAAGTTTCAAATGCAACAGACTTGAGACTTCTTACATTGTGATTTCTCTTTTGATTCTGACCCTTACCATCCTTTTTAGAACCCTCACCTTTCTTAGGAGCATGACCTTTAAATTTTGAGGTACTAGCCTTATCAGAAGAGTCTTTAGGGTTGGAAACAAGCAGTGTAACCTTAGGATTTTACTCTTAACTTTGTTTTGCTCAGCAACACACTGATTAATAATGTCTAATAAAGTCTTATCATATTTTATAATCATAAGTTCACCCATTAGATCCCAACACATATAACATGTGTGTTTCCCTCATAACTATTTTAATTAGTTAAAACAATAAGTGCATCAGAATCCAAGGCTAAGTCAATGTCAACTATCCCCAAGGTCAAACTTCATGTGTACCTTCAACTTATTAAAATTTTGCCCATTCAAGAACTAAAGTAGTGCTCACATTATTCAATATAAAAGAAATTGTTCAAGGAAAGAATGCAATGTCAACAAACAATAGGCATACATGGTTCATTATAAAATAAACACTTCAAACAAAAGAGGCAAGGCAGATCATTACATTCTCCACCTTTGTGTAGGGAAGATAACATGTAAATAGGTACCCTTTTAACATAAAGTGTCAATGAGATCATCCTACTAAAAGAAAATGTCAATCACCATTGGGCAATTGAACTCCCTAACAATAGTATAATCTCGACCCATACTTTATGTTCGTGCTACCTGGATAAAGTCGTATAATGACCTCATTTAGGTGATCATTGAGCACTTTACCATGGTAGTTTCCCAACAAATATGAGAAAAACCATAGATTTAATTAGACTAGTCACTTTGGTGAATTTCGCCCAATCAAACCTATGTTGTCAACTCATCGAGAAAAACTAGTGCTTAACATAAATGAAACTGTCATTAATGTAATTGATCAGAAAATATGAAACACTTCAATGTAATGTGTCTCTACGACTGCCATAAAATTGCATTCTACAATTAACTTGAACATATTACATATATAAAATTAGTAGAGCACATCTGATGCACATAAAATATAAATTGAAGAAGTACATAAAATTTCAAGTTGAATTGAGGAATATCACAAATTTTTATTAAATTCAGAGGCCCAAAATGATATAAAATCAATCCCAATTCATTTGGCCATAATTCAGTAGTACCATTGAAAACTATGTGCACAATATAATATTTCAATAAGGAAAGAAAACAATTAAGCTTATTTTCAAGAAAAAATGATAAGGGCTTTGTTTGGTATGTGTAAAAGGTTACACTATTAGAATTTTAGTAAATATCCACTAACCAAACATGTCTCTTCCCACTTAAAATAAGATGTTTGGTTTCACAACTTTCACATAATTTAGTTTGCAATAAAATTACTTTAGCCAAATAAGACCTTTCCTTTTAGAATTAAGGACTCTGTTTGGTTGTCCAAATTAATTTCAAAAGCTAGAAAACAATATTAAACCGGATGCCAAACTTGGCCATTCTTCTGTAACAAAAGGTAAAAGATACAATACACTTTAGGGGATGCAAGGTTTTGAACCTATGACCACTCGATTCCATATTTAAGCACTAAAACAGCAATCCAAATTTTGTTGTCAAGATAATAGGAATTGTCTTTATATGATTTCCAACAAGATCAGAAATTAACTTAATAAAATGTAAAGTGCTTTTATGGCTGTCCATATTTTACTACGAAGTAACTAAAGAAAATAATAACGTTTATGCACCTAGCAAGTTTTGAACTCACGCAAAACCAGACCCTGTGCATGACTTTAATCAGCCAAGCTGGAGAATTTTTTTTCAAATACAACAGAATTTAATTGCATAAATATGGTGATTTCAATAGTAGTTGAATGAAAAATAAAACTGATTTAAAACCTATGTAGTTTCGAACCCATGTTGCCATAGTACACATACATGAGATATATTGAACTAAATTAATAAATTCAATTTCATAGTTCAGTTTAGTGGCTGGTGCACAAAAGTAAAAATCATAGGTGAGTCTGAGAAGATTTGAACAAAGTCTTTAACCGTTACCAACAGTAACTAAACCAAAAATATAAGCCAACAATGCACGCCTCTATTGTGATTTGAACACGTGACCTCCAAGAACTGAACCCACAAAACAAGATTCTTCTGCACATGAATAACTAGCTAAGCTAGCTTGACTTTCACATCAACAACAACTATTTAATATATACGACCGCTTGTCTGTGTACCAGCTAAAACAAAAAGAATTAAGGCTTACGCGCCTAACAAGATTTGAACCCACAACCTACATAGAATTATTATTGTCATTAACTAGCAGCGCCAGGACACCCCGTGTGACACAATAGGACTAAACTTTCTTTATAGCATATATCTGCTTGGTTCGGTTCACTGCTAAAACAAAAAATAAAAATGCTAGTGTCTAAAATAAGGATCGAACCCAATACCTCAAAGTCATAATGCATGCATCCAATCACTACGCCAATCACAAGTTTTGGTACCAATTATGAGCATATTAAATATAAACCCTAAATGACAGAAATTGTCTTCAACCTCCAGCCGGGCGTTGCGGCTTGTTGAAGCCCGAAACTAAACCCAAAAAGTAAAAACCTCATATCTGATCTGTTTTTCGCAATTAAACAACCTAATCCTATGTTTTTGACACCAATGAATTCAAATTTGGCATTACTTTCATCAAAACATCAATAGATTGTACAGGATTATTTAGTTAGATTACTTATTTTTAAAAAAAATTAGGGTCTTAAATCTTTACAACCATACAAATAATTTCAGCAACAATCTTCAATTAGAGAACATATATGTTGCTAAATAAATTCGAATCAATGAGCATATATGATCAATCATGCAATATACTCAAGAAAATTTGAAAAACTAATACAAAATATTTCAAACTCATAGAACAACATACTAATAACAATAAATAGCATGTTATACATCAAAAGAGCAAGTAGAGAGTGATCTACGAAAGCCCTCAATCAATTTCATGAAACAATAAAAGGATAATCACGAATTAAATTAAGAACTTTAATAACTTATACAAAGCCAAACAAGTATTACGAAATTCTTTTAATTTAATGGTTGAAAATCTTGCATAATTGGCTCTGATATCACATGTAACCATACATGTATAATTGAATTCCAATATACATGATTTTACAGCACAGTTCTCGAATATATGTAGTAGCAGAATACATATATACCTATTTGAACCATAATAAAAGCAGCTTGTAATCGTTACCCGATCACTGACGTAGGTCTTCTTCTTCCTTGCTCTATCCAGGAACAACTAACGTTTAAGGGAACAATTAGTTTAGGGTTAGAGCAGCAGAGGAGACCTAGCCTATATATTTATAATTATTCTAACAGACCCTCCCATAAAAGGCTTAGTCAGAATATAAGGACTACACACAATTAACCGTTTATGAATTTACAAGGTGGGTTTAAAAATAATATGATCACAACCTAGTCTCCATTAATCAGATATCCAGCCTATTTTTTATAAATCCAAAAATAATTAACGGTAGCCTACATACTGGAGAAATATTCCAACATCAACATCTAACATCAGGTTGAAATATATATTAAAAGACAATGTATAGAATTTTCATTCTATTTTTACCATTAGTTGAATGGTAGATTATGCAAATATAGCATTAGAAATTCTAATAATTTATAATGGTTTTCTGTTGCCTCTTGAGTTACAGCGATCTCTCAGATTGGAAAATGGAAGGTTTGATACTAGAAGAAATTGGAGATCTTTCATATTTGACGACTCTGTAAGTATAATTACATCATATTTCTCGATTTGCATCACCGCTTTTTATTGTCTTGAAAGTAGTACCATAAATTGGTGGTCAACAATAGTTTTTTTTTTCTTGACCAAAAAAAAAAAAATTCTTTCATATTTCATCTGTAGAAGTCAACAACCTAATAAAAAGATTTTCATCGAAATAGGCATAAATTTTACAGATTCTTGAAGCTTTATTTTTGGGTGAAGCTAAAGACTTTAACGTCGTGAAATATTTATTACATGAGTTGACCCATACTAGCTAGATTTACAAAGTACCACAAACAAGTTAGAAAGGCTTTCTTGGAGGACTTTGTCTTCTTTTCAAGTTTATTTGATAAATATAACTTTTATGTTTATGATGAGAAGAGTTGGTAATAAGAGAAACGTTGGTAATAATATTGTCTATAGTGTTAGTGGTGGAGCCAACCACCCAAACTCAAAGTAAGTACTCGTGCAATAAGAAAGGTCAGAGTGTGTACTCATATAATGAAAGTATTCAATATAATGGTTTTCTTTAAAATAAAAATAAAAAAATAGAAAAAAAATATTTTTTTTTTCAAGTTGAAGGTGTGCTTCTTTTTCACTGAGCTCCGCCACTATAGTGTGGCAAAATAGGTCATAGGTATGAGTTCTAATAGTAGCTAGAATGAAGAAATGCGCACATAGGCACAGGGCATAACCAAGTTAGTTTTGTTCGTGTTTATTGTTTCTCTTATTTCATGAGTGTGTATTCATAATCCAATTCCCAACAAAGGCGTTAACCTTCATGGCAGATGATGAACAAAGTGTTAGGTTTTTCAGATGGTGAACTAAAGAGAAAAATAGAAGGATTTCTTCTACATGGAAAGATTAGAAGAAGAATGAGTTATTAATAAACATGTGTACACGCAACACCCAATTATTTAAACTTTTGGGTCAATAGTTAAGTTCTACACATGAGTGTTAAGGCCCATTTGTTCTCAAACTCTCATAGCCCACTACAACAAATTGTTATAATTCTCGGTGGAGCTAGACAGCAAGGCTCGAACGATGGAGTAAGGTCACGATAAGAATAATACTGGAGAGTTCACATATGAAAATGGGGAGATTTGTTTGGAATTTCACATAGTGAACTAAAGAACAAAAGAAAAGGATTTCTCCCACATGAAAAGATTATGAGAAGAATGAGTTATTAATAAACATGTGTAGATTCAAGACCCACTAGGTTAAACTTTTGGATCAATAGTTGAGTTCTACAAATGAGTGTTAAGTCTCATTTGTTATTAGACTCTCAGGGCTTGCCACAACACATATTGATGGTCTCCAATCTCTGATCTAGTCAATGGTGGCCGGTGTGGTAAGTACTAACCAGCTCTTCCTTTACACCTTGCAAATCCAATGGTACCTCTTAATTTCTATTGGGTGTCCGCAATCTGGCAGATTGAGCTCCTCTTGATGTGAATCTTTCTTAGCTAAACGGTATTTTTTGGACAGATGACACGCTATAAGAAAATCCTCTCACTTTTAGGTCACCCTCCCACAACCCCTAGAAGATGAGGCCTAGTAAAAAATTAGAAGTTAAAAAGCTCTATTTATAATAACCTCTTCCTAAACTTACTCTTATTAATATTGGATCTCAACAAGCTTAGGTGTGTATTTGATCCAAAAAGTCAACAAAAGTAACGTCAAATTAGGTAATAAAAGTCATTTTGTCATGAAAAGTTGTAATGTTGAGATATCTCCAACGCGTTAAAAATGTATAATATATGCGCCAGCCACATGTAGCTAATCTTTTTCTCTATTTTATAATTTCTTGGATAAATTTTAATACTGTCCGGTATGGGTACAAAAGGGTGCCTTTTGCGAGTATTTACATGATTTTAACATGAACACATCATTGTTAGAGGTCGGTGTTTCATAGTTTATGATTACATTAATTTGTTAATTTTATTGTGGGCAGAGATTTGAGAGGTAATGTGTTTCAAGGAACAATTCCTAAATCATTTACCAAGCTATCAAAGCTTGAGAAGCTGTGAGTATTTCTATCCATTGCAGAATGTTACTCATTTGCCTTTATTTTTTGCAGTGAAATTTGAACCCTGATCAGCGTAAATCATAGTTACTTTCTCAATTTTCTTCTGTTAAAAGTTAAAGATGCATGCCTTTGAAGCCAAATAATTTGCAGCCCTGTCGCTTTTCATGAGATACTTCGTGAAGAAGACTCAAAGAAGATTTAATTTGCTTAATAAATGAAAGAGTGAACGACTTAACATAGAATACAAGAGGTATTGTATACTTTTAGCATCACACATGGAGGTGTTACGTCATTTACCCCAAATGAAATTGTCGAAAACATAGCTCAAACTCTTCATTTGTTCGAAGTTGAGTTCGGTGATGATGAACTCAAATCTGATGGATTTGATGGAGATGGCGGAGAAGCTGACCGTGAAGTAGTCAAGACTATAATTCATCATCAATTCCTAATACTTTTTAGAAGTTTCTAGTGACTTCTCTTTTCTTTCAAACAATTTTCTTTTCAATTCTAAAAGGCATTCTCATCAAATAATATGGTTTGCTTGGAAGTATTCTTGTTTTATAGTTTTATTGTTTTATAGGATAGTTTTTAAAAACAGTTTTGAAGAACAAAGAAGTAAGAAAATTTGTTTTAGTAGCTTTTTTTTTTCTAAACAAGTTTTTGAAATGAATTTATCCTTAGAATTATTTGAATAATTTGTTATAAAATTAATTAGTTATTGATTATATTATTAATTTTAATAATTAGTTAAAGTTATTATTAATTAATTAATATTTATATAATTTACCATTAAAGTAATAGTTTAATAAAATTAGTAATAATTAGCCATTATTAACTCATTAATTGATTAAAAATATTAATTTATTAATTAATTTTATTAGTTAAAATTATTGACTAATTGATTTAATTAATAATTAATAAAAATTAATTTATAAAATCATCAATTTAAAATGAAATAATTATTCATTAATTATTATTTATTTAATAAAATTATTAGTTCGATAGTAAATTAATTTAATCAGTTAAAATTATTAAAATGAGCTTTGTCCTCTAGGCACTAGGCGCTCCCACGGAATTTGCGAGAAGGAAAAATGTCTCATCCTTTATTGTATCTGACAAGAGATGATAAAAAGAGAGCTTTGTTTATCGATAAACAACATATTGATAGAGCTCTTGGTAATTATTCAATTACTTGTTATTTATTAATTATATTTTGAATCAATTATTAATTAAATTAATAAATTATTCATTAAATTGAAATTAATTAATTTTTTATTATCAAAATTTTTAATAATAATTAATTGAAAATGAGTTTAGGGGTATTGGGGTTGAGGGGAAGTAGAACAAGAACACATGAGAATATCATTAAAATAAAATTATTAATTTTTTTTATTTAAATCTTGATCCTTAATATTAAATTTTTTATTATGTTCCTGATGCATTCAATGAAAAGGAGTACACACATACGGTGACCTACCATTATTTGAAATGTAATAATTGCTCTATCATTAGTATCAACTCAGCATTGATCTCACTTGAGAAGAAAATAAAGCAACAGTTGACCTTTCTTTTTCCTGACCAATAAAGAAAAAAAAAAAAAAAAACCTTTCTTCTTCTCCTTGTCAGGCCATCTCCAATTACAAGTGTCCTAAAACACTATATTCTCTATATGTAAGGAAAGTATTGAAAATTTTGGTCTTTAACAGCTTCTCTACATCTATTCCTACATGTAGAGAATCCTTACATCCAAATCACACTATCTCTGCATGTAGAGATGTAATAACAAATTCCTAAACCTATCTCTACATCGCCACATATGGAGTAAACAAAAGTAGAGAGTTTTTAAAATAGGGATGTTGTTAGAGTTAAACTAAGATATGTAATCCCTAGATGTAGAGAAATGGTTCAAATTCTGTACATGTAGAGAAAAATATAGGGAATCTGTTGGAGTTGGCCTCAAGTAACTTGTAGCTTTAATGTCTTAGAACGATTATTAGTTTTGCCTGTCAATGGAGAAAAGCCAGGGGTAGAGGGAGAGGGGTGGGGGAGGGGGGGGGGACAACTTCTAAAAAAAAATTATATATTTAATGTATTTTAAAAAAAAAATATACATTTGGCCCCCCTAATAAATATTATAAAAGTTGCTAAAGTTTACAATATATGGTATAGCTTGGTTGTTAGTCATTAGTGAATTTATTTGGTTGGTGCAGGTTCGACTCACCACGGGCGCTACTACTATATTTTTTTTGTTTTGCTCTTCCCCTTGTAAGTTGGTGAAAGAAAAAAAAAAACAAATAGAAAAGACTAGGGAAGTGCCTTGTCTTGCCGGGAAATGAGCTTTTTCTTGGTAATAGGGAAATGAACTTAAATAATTGTGTTCCACTTTTTATTTTTATAAACAAAACTATCATCTTCTTTTCAAATTCTTCTTGCAAATTTCAACTTTATTGCACAACATCTTCCTGCAAATCTCAAATAAAAAGGTATATATGCTATGTTCAAAAAATATATATATATTTATATATATATGCTGATTGTTGTACATTTTTTAAAACAAAATTATCATCTTCCTTTTTTATATTTTATCATGTCATATATATATGTATGTAGTATCAAGTATGCAGGCTTAGAAAAAAAAATTCTATGACTGAAATACTTCTCATAATAATTTTTAGTGTATATTTTTTTGTTACTTATATTTAATAGTCAATTTTCTGTAATAAATAGATAATTTTTAGTGGGTTATTATGTTTGTTTAATTAAATGTAAATATATCATTGTATTTGATTAAATTTTTTAGTTAATTTCATATTATTTATTTTTCAATAATAGCTACTTAAGAATATTAATTATGAATTAACAATGACCAAGTCAAATTTATTAGTCTTGTTGTGATATTGAGTTTATTTAATTGTTTACATAACTAGCTAGTGTAATCATACTGAATGTTGCTTTAGCGCAAAACTATATAAAAAAATATTGTACAAACTACAAAATACCTACAAAATACTAGCTAAAAAATACCATACAAAAATACTCTACACTCTTTTGTACTAACCAAAAAATACAATACAAAAAAAAAAATCTCGGCCCCCCTAACATTGATTTTCTGGCTCCGCCCCTGAGAAAAGCTAAAGCCTGTAGCCAACCTTGTACAAATCTTGAACCTTGTTGGTCAATCTAGAACCAATTGATGGTCCTCTGAACCTAAATCACACCCAAATGTTGGCTCTCATTGTTTTTATTTTTTTTTTAAGTTAGTCTATAATATTTTAAAAATCACAAATCAATTTTTAATGTTTTTAAGAAGTGACCAATTTTGTTTCACCATTGAATATTTAAAAAATAAATAAAATGACAAACTTTAGTCCTCTACAAAAATAAATTAATTTACTATTTTACCCTTAACCCTATCCTCTACCCACCCCCTGGTTGCACACCACTCTACACCTATACACTTTATACCCCACTCCCACCCCGACCTTACACTCCCCTTACCCCACCCCCTCCCCTCCCTCACTAATGACAACCCACTCCCAACCCCAACCTTCTACCCCACGACCTAACCCAATCCCGCGGCGACCCCCGACCCTCCCCATCTACATGTGTGCGCACGTGCGTGAGCGTGGTATAAGAGTATGTGTTTTGTGTATGTGTGCATGTGTGTTGTACATATATATATATATATATATATATACACAAACATACACATAATTACATACATATATATTTTGGTTTATATAGGTGTGATTATGTGTGTGAGAGGGATGGGAAGAAGAGAAAAAAAGAAGGAAAATGGGGGTTAAATGGAATTTGTTTGTAAAATTTGGGAGTCAACTTGAACTTCTAAGAAAAATAATAAGGATTAATTAAAACATTATATTTTTTTCCATTTTACCCCTCTGCTACTATTTATTTATGTATTATGTTGTAATAATGTTTTTTGTAGTGTAATGACAACTATTACTTGCTTAGAAAAAAAAGTAGGCCGAATCAATAGGTCGTTCCAAAGAAAGGCTAGTTCCTTGTGGATTTCTCAAAATTATAGAGAGGGCTACAAAGAAACTTTCAGCCTTTTGGACCAGATGGCTTCATCTAAGTTTGCTTTGACAGCCTCTTGTAATTAAATTTACGATCGTTTGACGTGAAAAATATTATTCTATATGGAAAGCGTAATAAATTTACATAGAACAACCACAAGGTAATGTTTCAACCTCTCACTTAAACTTTGTTTGTTAACTGAAGAAAGCTCTTTGTGGGTAAATGAAGAGCTTGTAATGGTAAAATTACACAATATATACCTAAAGGGCTTTGGTCAACTTGTTTCACTTTTAGATCCAACTTTATTTGTTAAAAAGTGTGGAAGCACACATGTATTGGTTTTGTTATATGTTGATGATATGATTGTAGCTCGAAATAATGAAGGAAAGGTTCATAAGATACAAGAAGAGTTGTCTTTCTTATTTGACATCAAAAGGTATGAGTAGTTGAGCCATTTTCTTGGCTCTAAGAACTTGAGAACAAGGAATATGGCATCTTGTATTTCAAAAGAGCTATACTAACAAATTGGTTGAACTTGATAATGTGAAGCAAGGAAAGAAGTGAACTACTCCATTAGACTTCAATTTAAAGTTGATAGAGGATGAAGAATCCCTTCTTAACAACCCTCAACTTTATTAAATGCTTGTTGGAAGTTTTTTGTTGTTGATTTATGCAAGCTTGTAGAAATCCACATTTAGAGGTAACAAAGAAGATGCTTGGGGGGAAACAATTCATAGGAAACAATAGCAATAAAACCCTTTGTAATCATTGGAACATTTGTACGATACTTAGATAGTTTCGAGCTTTTGCTTGGTCCTTTTTGGTTCCATTGTATTGTTCTTGTTCTTTTTGATATTGAATGAATATATTCTTACTGGCTTAGCCAAAAAAAAAAGAAGATCCTCAAATATGTGAATTCTACTAATATTTGGAATTATTCTAAATGAAGAATATTGATTTATCTTTGAATAGAGACACGAATTTGAGTAGTGCTTTGGTTGGGGAAGGTCTACTTTGGGGTATGTGTTTCTATGTTGGTGTACCAATTGTTCTTGGCATAGGAAAGATGAAGATCATGTTTCATTATCAACTACTAAAGTTGAGTATAAGACTAACTCTCTTGTTACCTAACAATGTGTTTAGCTAAAAAGACTTATTTAAAATATATTTATGTCAATTCAAAAAACGAAGTACAGTCTATACTGATAATCAAAGTGCGTGCAAACAAGATTACAACAGTCTAGTGTGTCGTGCAAGAACCAAACAAGTAGAGATTGATTGTCATTTCATTTGAGAAAAGGTTCTTCATTACACCGTTGATGTGATGGAAATTCGATGCAAGGATAAGATTGCAGATATTTTCACGAAGTCTCTACCAAGAGGACTTTTTTGAAGCTCTTTGTGCTAATTTCGAGATAGTTTTCAAAAAATCACTTTAAAAAGTGTTGGGATTTCAAAGATTTTCATAATATATTCTTTTGCACTATTTCCATTCATGAAGCTTTCTCTTCATTTGTTGTACACTGCTTTCTTTCACAGTTGTGGCTGAGAATCTTTGGCTAGTATTGCTTCAATTACACTACCAAATTATATACTCCACTTGTTAAAATCCAATGATACATGCACTCCGTGTAGCTATGGACTACATAATTATCAATGCATTGTGTATGTACTTGTCATAATTATCACCCCATCTAAAAGTTTAAGCGTTTAGATGAGGTGATCACCTAACATGGTATTAGAGCCTAGGCAAAGGTCCTGAGTTCAAAAGTCATAGCCTGCCATTTAAAAATACTAAAATTGTTCAAGTGGAAAGCTATAAAATTAACTCCGTCTGCACTTGTGGGAGCATGTTGAAGATAATAAACAATATAATAAACCCCTATCTAACTGCTTAAACTTTTAGATGAGGTAGTTACTTAATAATTGTAACAATATTTCATACTTATTTATACACACAATCATCCCTATTATTATAAAAATTGAGTGCAAAAACTTACACCAAATAATTATAAATGAACGTTTGAAAAAATCGTATATTGTGCACTATCGTCATTCATTATTATGCATTTGTCATTCAAATCATGATAATTAATTTTCCCCTTTCGTGTTGACTCTATCAATAATTACTCGCAATAGGGTAAGATATGCAATTGTGAACGAGAAGTTAGTTTTTGTCATATTTAGCAAGGGTAATCATAAAATAGGATAGTAATTTTTTTTCCTTTCTTTCAAGACTTGGATTGAATATTTGAAATCTCAAATTACGAGGATTTTTAGTTTATTTAGGAAGAAAATCCTTGTATTTAGTATTTCTATAATTACCAATATTTACTAAGTCATGGAATTTGAAAATGATGCCAGGGCTTTGTCGAACAATGAATTCAGTGGCACATTGTCTCCTAGCTTTAAAAAGTGGAAGTCCATGGTTGTTCTGTGAGTGATTTAATCGCATTAGAAGTCACAATTCTTTAACAATAAATTGTACATTGAGAATGATCTTTGTCCTGTAGCAATGTCCAAGGGAATAACTTCGGTGGAAAATTTCTAGAAGACGTTGTATTCAACTTACAGAATCTCCGGTATTTGTAAGTTTTGAACACAATAAATAAATACAACATATATTTTCTAATAGTTCAAACTTTTAGATTAGGTAGTGACTTAACATGAGCCACCTTTTTAATCTTTTCGAACTTGTTATGTGTGCAACTAATGAAGCTAGCATGTTATTTTCTCAGTAACACTTGACTTAAACTTTGGCAGGAATCTAATGGGGAACAACTTTGAAGCACTTTTACCTAAAACATTCTCTGCTTTGAAGAAGCTTGAGTACCTGTAATATTTTGCTCTTTCTTAGCTAAATTCCTTTAATGCCGGTTATATGAAGGAAAAGAAAGTAATTTATTTTCGAGTCTGAATATGGTCTTGGTGTTAATGATATAAAGACAGAAAGTGTAAGAACAAGAAGTAGAAATAAATTATCCGAAGGTAAAATCAAAGAGGGGACTCCATGTACAAGTGCGGGAAAATCTCACATTTAGTCCTTATTGTTTACAAAAAATTTCAATTTAGTTCTTATTGTTTAAAATGTCTCAATTTAATCCTTATTATTTCTCCAAAAGTTTCAATTTCATCTCTATTGTTTAAAGTTTTTTAATTTCATCCTTAATGTTTGCCAAAAATTTCAGTTTCATCCTTATTGTTGTTAAAAAATTTCAAATTCTTCCCTATTGTTTCTTAGAAAATTTTAATTTAGTCCTTGAATAATAGGGACGAATTTAAAACTTTAAAAAAATAATAGGGATGAAATTAAAACTTTTTAAAAATAATAACGACAAAATTGAAACTTTTTGAAAAACAATAAGGACGAAATTGAGAACTTTTAAATAATAAAGACAAAATTGAGATTTTTTTACAAATAATAAAGATTAAATTGAGACAAATAAAATAATAAAGACTAAATTAAGACAATTAGATAACAATAAGAACTATTTGTGAAATTTTCCCAACAAGTGCCAATAGAATCCGTCCCAGTGTTTTTCCCTGATTCTAACCCTTCCATATCAAATAATTTCCTTTATTATTATAAAGAGGAGAATTTAATGGATTTTCTTGCAATTTTCCTTCTTTATTCCTCTGTAAATTCTTTTCTTCTGTATACGTTCAGGTCTATTACAAACTTAATTAGTCACCAAGATTCTTGCCCTATGAAGACTCGCTTTCGCTACGGCTCCGGTGGGTTCCCTTAACCAAGCCACGCCTATGAGTCGCCGGCTCATTCTTCAACAGGCATACGGTTAGAGCCCTGAGCTCCACTCACTTCCCTAATGTTTCAGAACTGACCAATTTACGGTATTTGTAAGTAATCCTAATATGAATTTCAATTGTGCTAGAAGTCTCCATGATACAACTTCCATGAAAGGTCTTTTTCGACCTTTTACCTTTGCAGGACGTTAAAAAATTGTTCACTAACGGGTGCAATCCCCGATTTTATATGGATGCTACCTTTAATAAATTTGTAAGACAATGCCCTGTAACCCCTCTTTACACAAATAATAATTAAAATATTTTTGTTTGACTCCTTGTTCTGTAACACAGGGACTTGAGTTTCAACAAATTGACTGGTACAATTCCAGCTATCGTTGATGGACCACCCGAGGACATGTAAGTCCAAGTTTTCTCTGAGAATTTACACAATTTGTCATTTTTTTTCTCTTATAATATTCTCCAGTGAACAAGAGAAGTGCAAAATATTTGGGCCTAACTTATAGTCGCCAATCTTGTGGGAAATGAAAATGCTTAAAGGTTCCAATATAAGTTAGTGGCTTAACATATAACAAATTGCTTACCTTTGGGTTTAAGCTAACAAATTACGGGCCTTCGGGGGGTTTTTTTTTTTAAAAAAAAAAAATTCTTAGTTTTTTATTTTTATTTTTTTCCTTCACCACGAGATTCGAACCCAAATTGCATGCCTTTGGTTTTTTAAGCTAAGAAATTGCTTACCTTTGGGTTTGAGCATTTTTAACTTGTTGGTGTTGATTTTTAGTTATCTCAAACGCAATAATCTCACCGGCTCCTTACCGAAGTGGCTGACAGAAAACAGAGCTTTACATGTGTAAGTGTTAATATGTTAACAGTTAAAGGCTTTCCTTGAGAAATTTCGGCTTATGCCATAGTTTGTGATTGATTTTATTAACTTGAATATTATTAAAGAGAAGAAGCGTATCTGCAGATTTTATTTGGCAATAAAATAAATCGAAAGAGAGTCAGATTATTTTCTTATATACAAAATGGGAGATTGAAAGAGTGATCGTACTCTATTATGTGAAGTGTCCCATTTGAGAAAAGAAGAAAAGAATAAGTGGTAGATATAAGAAAAATCTGTATTAGAAATATAAATTATATTGCCAAGTCAGTTTAGATATCATATATCTGACCAGTCTTAGTTAGCTAGGTAGATCATTAATGAGATCATCCTGCTTGATATGTCCTATACCCAACACACCAGTACTGTCACCTTCCGAGCCCACCAGTACTGGCACTTTCTGAACCCAGACCCCCAAGGTGAATATAATGTCAATCGATTACATGTTTATATATTGTTGTTAACAAAACTACTCACGTTTCCAAATCCTAACATTGTATCAAATTCAATAATTGTCTTTCCTTTTCTACCGAGTTCTAAGACTACCACTAGTAATTTTGGTTCAAAGTTAAAATTTTGTGTCTCTTATCCCATTCATGTGTGTGCATGATCCGAATTTTTTCTCAACAAATCCGATATGAATAAGGTGTTTGCTGACTTTACTACCATGATTCCAATACATTTTTCAAAATGCATTAGAGTCTTTAGATCCGGCTCTGCTAGTGATTCTTTTTTTTTTTTTTTCTCTGCTTCTTTCTAGAACTTTATTTAATCATGCATGGGCTCACTTCTTCCTCATTTGTTTTGTCCCAACACACCAGTACTATGCTCATTGCTTCACGTCTCTTTAAGTCATTTCGGGAGAGGTTGTTTCTGCTATTGCCAATCTCATGACCTATTGCTTGCTGTCTGGCCCTCTTACGCTTATTTGTACACTTTTTGTCAACTTGCTTCATTTTCTGTATTAATGTTAATTTTGAGTATTGTCATATATCTTCGTAGGGATGTCTCTGAAAATAACTTCACAGATATTAACATACCGATTGAAGTCATACCTCCGAACATGTAAGCTAATAATTACATGTCAGCTTCTTTTCATGTTATCATATGTCAACATTTATCTGAGTGTCTGATAGCATCGAGAATGTCTTATATCTCCAAATTGAATTTTCTATTACGTTATTTCAGAAACTTGTTTGCATGCTGCCCAGGGTCAAATATAAGCGACAGGTAAGATATGAGATTTTGTTGATATGTTTTTTCTATCTTCTTCCTCCCTAAAAAATGACAAGTAAGATACGAGATTTTGTTGAGAAAACTGAAAATCCTCGTAAATAGTTCATGCCCCATTTCTCCAATATAGGAATCATAAATGGCTACAAGATGCTCGGTACTGTCCCAATGAAAATTGTTGCAAGTACATAATGTTTTTTTTTTTGGTCAGAATTATTACATTTGTACAAGTACAAAATAATTGGAACAAAAATTAAATAGAGAGGAATACAACAAATTTACATGTAAATCCCTCACTTTAGAAGGAAAGATTATGAGGGCTATTAATATCTCTTTCACATGTAATGAGAGACTTTGAAATTCCGTATACTCCACTAATAACATGTGAGCTTCTTGTAATCTCAATTGAGTTCTTATAGCATGCACCTTTAAAACATGATGACAATTGCATTGTTGCCTAAACTTGTTCTTGGGAAGCGGTTTGAAGTGTGGTGACCAACTTTTCATAAAACATCGTCCTGTGAATAGAAAATAATGTAACTTGGTTGTATTATTTTTTTGCAGATGATAGCTTGTACATTAACTGTGGTGGAAATTCAACCTTTATCGAGGGAAATCATTACGAGGCTGATGTGAATCCAGAGGGACGATCAACTTTCACTCTGAGTGATAGTCAACGTTGGGGCTACAGCAGCATGGGAGAATTAGATGACCAAGATCGTTACATCTTAAATCAAACATGCAATCTTGCAGTGGATCATGCACCATTGTACCAGACAGCTCGCACAGCCCAATATCCTTGAAGTATTATGTATTTTGTCTTAGGGAAAAGGAATACAATGTGAGACTTCACTTTGCTGAAATAGCATGGAAAGCAGATCAAGTAGATCAAGTTGAAGGAGTAAAAAAAAGGCGCACTTTCGATGTGAAAATCCAAGTAAGTACATAACCAATAGAATAGATGGTTGATAATATAAACGAAGAGGAGACTAAAAAAGGCTACAACTACAGGGCACGACACATTTACGCAACTTCAACATAGAAAGAGAAGCAAAGGGTGTCAATAAGAATGTAACCAAGGAATTTAATGTTACTGTAAATGGCACCCTAGAGATTCATTTATATTGGTCAGGCAAGGGCAACTATGGTCCTCTTATTTCTGCAATTTCTGTATCTCCTGGTATGGCTTATCTACTCTATGTTAATTCCTTTTACTGCCATATGTTGTTTACCTACTTATACACCTAAAATTTCCATCAGTACAATACCACCAAAGAAGCATAAGAAGCTGTCTACTGCGGCTATTGCTGGAATCGGAGCATCTTCATCACTTTGTATCATACTTATTTCGTTCTTTTATGGTGGTTCGGCTGGCTTGGTGGAAAGAAACGGCAAGGTGAAGGTAAAGTTTGACTGATTACATAATTTCATCCATACACTACACGTTTTGATCAGTGTAATAAAATCTCTCTCTGCTGTCTAAATTTTTTCTCCTTTCACTGGTTACATGTTGAAACAGAACTTACAGGCATTGAGTTATATCCTGGAGGACTTTTCAACTTCCGTCAGATAAAGGCTGCCACTCAAAATTTTGATGCTTCGAACAAGCTCAGTAAAGGAGGTTTTGGCGCAGTTTATAAGGTGCCCTTTGTTGCAATTTATTATAGATTATGATCCTACATTAACTTTTTTCAATTCTTTAAATCAATTTTTAATTAAGAAATGGTTGAAATCTATAGCAATCAGTAAAATTTCAATGCATCATTTATAACATAATTGCAGAGACATAGTTTTTTGCCCTTTGGCATCTTCTATTTCATGAGTTACATGAAGATGATTGACTTTCATATACCGTCTAAAAATAGTAGTACATTTTTTCTTTCTACACAATATAGGGTGTACTTCCAAATGGCATTAAGATAGCAGTTACACAGCTTTCAACAAGATCAAGACAAGGAATCCGTGAGTTTGTAAATGAAATTGGCACCATCTCAGCTCTGCAACATCCAAATCTAGTAAGGCTAATGGGATGTTGTGCAGAAGATAATCAACTCCTACTTATTTTTGAGTACATGGAGAATAATTCCCTTGACCATGCATTATTTGGTAAGTCTTGGGACAATTTTTTTCTGTAGGAACTCTCCTCATCTCAGTTGTTCTAGTAGTGGAATTCTTCTCAAATTGGATATTTTTCAAGTTCTGATGAAATGAAAACAAGACTGACATGGCCAACGAGGGTTAACATATGTCTTGGCATAGCGAAAGGTCTAGTTTTCCTTCATGAAGAGAGCAAACTCAAAATCATTCATAGAGACATTAAACCAACAAACATACTACTGGATGAGGATCTTAATGCAAAAATATCTAATTTTTGATTTGCAAAGCGTTTTGAAGAGGAGAAAACTCATGTCATCACACGTGTAGCTGGAACAACGCAAGTGAAGAAGACTTTGTTTGAATATTTCTCTTAAGTGGGCTACCGTTAATTACTTTTGGTTTTATAAAATAGGTTGAATCTCTGATTCATAGAGACTGGGTTGTGATCATATTGCTTTTAAGCCCACCTCATAAATTCATATATGGTTAATTGTGTGTAGGCCTTATATTCTTACTAAACCTTTTATGGGAGGGCCTATTAGAATAATTATAAATATATGGATATGTCCCCTCTCCTACTCTAACCCTAAACTAATTGTTCCCATAAACGTTAGTTGTTCCTGGATAGAGCAAGGAAGAGGAAGACCTCGTCAGTAATCGGGTAACGATTACAACTCGCTTTACTATGGTTCAAACAGGTATGTAATTCCGCTGCTAATTATATTTATGTCTATTGTGCTGCCAAATCATGCATATTGGAATATATATATTTTATATGTGCTAACATGTGGTATCAGAGCCAATTATGCATGGTTTTCAGCCATAGAATTAAAAACTTCGTGATACTTGTTTGACTATGAATAAACTATGAAAGTTCTTGATTTAATTCATGATTATCTTTTTATTGTTTTATGAAATTGATTGAGGGTGTTCATATGTCTCTTTCTGTTTGTTCTTTTGTAATATATAACATGTTATTTATGCAATTAATTGAAAATATTATGAACCCTAATTTTTGTTTAAATCCGAGATCCAATTGCATATTTTAGTAAAATCTAATGATTATTTGGTGAAATAGATGTTAAATTTGAATTCTTTGGTATAAAAAACATAGGATTACAGCATCTAATCATCAAAAACGAATAAGATTTGAAGATTTTACGTTACAGGCTTGTTTTTGGATTTTAACGGGTTGCATCGGTCCGATTTAGAGGTTGAAGACTATTTCAGTTGCTTAGGGTTTATTTTAATGCGTATCTTTTTTGCTTCAAAAATTGTGGTTGTCATAGTGGTTAAGTTCGTTTATAAAATTCGAAAGGTTAAGGGTTCGATTCTTGGCCACGTGAGTTATTTTATTTTATTTTATTTTGGTATGCTATTATCTCGTTAGAAGAGCAAAAAAATAAAAAAAATAAAAAAAATAAAGTTTGCCTTACTGGTTTAGTGACAGAGTCAAAAGTTGTCAGCGCAGGTTCAGATCTTCAGGGCACACGCTAGTAGTGTTATATTAATTAATTAATAAACTGAACCAAGTTGACGGATATATATACAAACAAGTTCTCTCTTGGTACTATTGGGAGCCTAGCCCTGTTGGTTGAGTTGTCTTATAACATTACTTAGGTCACAGGTTCGAATCTCTTGAGCATGTTATCATGTTTTAATTTTACTTATGAACTGAACCAAGCAGATTAACAGCTATAGGATTTTCTAGTCCTACTTTGTCATGAGTGATGCTGTTAGTTAAATGCTTGTGTAATTCCATGTATGTTGTGGGTTCAAAACTTGGTACACACATAGTTTTTGTTACTTTTTGTTCAGTTGCTGAACAAATTAAGGCACAAAATATTATTATTATTATAGGCCTTTCATGGACTACAAGCTAGACTAGCATAAGTGGCTAAGTGCTTGGTTGTTGTTTTGAGCTTGCAGGTTCAATTCTTGGTAGTAGCTAAAATCTTATTGTATTTTTCTAAAAGTTTGCATTGAATTTGGAGGAGGCCAGAGTTATATTAGTCAATGCTGCGTTTTGTTTCCAAAATCATGATAGCTTAGCTGGTTAGTGTTGCACATAAGGAGTTTGTGGTTGTGGGATCAATCCCTGTTAGGTACATTTAAATTTTAGCAGTTTTATTTGGCAAAATAAAAGGAAGGGCCATGTTTGGTGAAAGCCATGTCTTTTAGTTTTGGGCCTTGAAATTAATTTACACAAGCAAACAGAACCTTATTTTAGAAGGAGGGCCCTGTTTGGTTAAAGCATATTCATTAAAATTCTAATAGTACAACTTTTTACACATACCAAACAAAGCCCTTATCATCTTTTGCTTGAAAATAAGTTTAATTGTTTTCTCTCCTTATTTAAATGGTATATTTTGTACGTAACTTTTCATGAGAATTTTGAATTATGGCCAAATGGATTGGGGTTAATTTTTAAAGTTTTTCGGCCCTTGAATTCAATAGAAATTTGTGATTTTCCTCAATTCAATGTGAAATTTTGTGTACTTTCTCTATTTATATTTTATGTGCATCAGATGTG
The DNA here is from genome assembly GCA_037974665.1 of Ehretia macrophylla. NCBI lineage: Eukaryota > Viridiplantae > Streptophyta > Magnoliopsida > Boraginales > Ehretiaceae > Ehretia > Ehretia macrophylla. The sequence goes on from CM075781.1 coordinate 75,329,411, forward strand.
CTCTACTAATTTTATATGTAATATGTTCAAATTTATTGTCGAATGCAATTTCATATTTATCACAGGGACACATTATATTGAAGTGTTTCATATTGTGTGATCAATTACAAGCATGACAGTTTCATTTATGTTAAGTACTAGTTTTCCCAATGAGTTGACAACATAGGTTTGATTGTGTGAAATTCACCAAAGTAACTAGTCTAATTAAATCTATGGCTTTTCTCATATTAATTGGGAAACTACCATGGTAAAGTGCTCAATGATCACCCAAAAAAGGTCATTATACGATTTTAGCCAAGTAGCACGAACATAAAGTGTGGGTTGAGATTATACTGTTGTTAGGGAGTTCAATTACCCAAAGGTGATTGACCTTTTCTTTCAGTAGGATGATCTCATTGACGCATTATGTTAAAAGAGTACCTATTTACATGTTATATTTCCTGCCCAAAGATAGGGAATGTAATTATGTGCCTAGGCTTTTTTGTTTGAAGTGCTTATTTTGGGATGAAACATGTATGCCTATTGTTTGACGACATTGCATTCTTTCCTTGAACAGTTTCTCTTGCTTTGAATAATGTGAGCACTACCTTTTAGTTATTGAATAGGCAAAATTTTAATAAATTGAAGGTCGTCACTAAGTTGGTCCTAGGGATAATTGACCTTGACTTAGCCTTGGATTCTGATGCACTTATTGCTTTAACTGATTAGAATAGTTATGAGGGAAACACAAATGTTATATGCGTTGAGACCTAAAGGGTGAACTTATGGCTTTGAAATATGATAAGGCTAGTACCTCAACATTTAAGGGTCATGCTCCTAAGAAAGGTTAGGGCTCTAAAAAAGGGTGGTAAGGGTCAAAATCAAAAGAGGAATCACAATGTAAGAGGTCTCAAGTTTGCTGCATTTGAAAACAAATGTTACTTCTATAAGTGAAAGGGTCATAAAAGAGCTGATTGTGCTAAGTACAAATCATGGTTAGTGAAAAGAAAGTTGGTTACGATAATTTACTAGTCTATGTTTGTTTAAAATCTATTTTTAGTTGATGTTTTGGCAAATATTTGGTGGATTGACAGTGGTGCAATTGTTCATGTTGACATGGTTTTGAAAACAAACTAAGGCCAAGTGAATTACAGTCCACAACTAAAGTTGTGAATAATTTTTGTCATTGAAGTTGAATTCATAGGGTCTATTAGTCTACGTTTAAAGTCTAGTTTTCAACTTATTTTGAAGAACATTTTATGTACTATTTTTAGACAAAATTTAATCTATGTTTTCGTTTTGAACAAGTTTTGTTATGTTTTAACTTTGACAATGGCAAAATGAAATTGGTTTTAATTCCAAAATTATTGGTGAATGTATTTGATCCAATAGTTTTTATCAACTGCCTTTATTCTCAAAAAAATTCCTATGACTATTTTTTCAGAAAATGTGCTTTTGAAACGAGCTTAATTGAAGAAATTTCTTCTTTACTGTGCCATAAATGATTAGGTCATATTTCTAGAAAAAAGGGTTGAAAGACTCACTAAAATTGATATTTTCTTTCTCTAAATTTTGATTATTTTGAAACTTGTGTTGGGAGCATTAGAGGTAAACTCACTAATAGTGAATGAGAATAAGCTACCCATAACTCTGACCTTTTAGAAGTAATACATATATTAGTGGACCTTATTCTATTACATTATGTAGTAACAAGTTTTTTGTTACATTTGTTAATGACTTCTCTCATTATGAATACCCTTCTTTAATTAAAGAGAAATGCAACTTGGAAAGGTCATCAAAATTGTAAGATTTGACCGCAAGGTAAGTACTTTGGTAGACATTCGATCATTGGATAGTATATAGGACTGTTTGCCATGTGCTTACAGGATTGTGGGATTGTTGCCCAATATACTATGTCTTTTAGCCCTTGACATAATGGTGTGGTCGAGAGGCAAAATTGCACCCTTTAAGGATATGATGAGGGGCATGATGAGTGCTACTAGCCTAATATACTTTTGGTGTGAAACCATTATAACAACTTCCTACTCTCTATACTCCTAATTGTGTTACTAGCAAGTCTATTCCTAAAACTCCTATTGAAATTTGATTGGAAGAAAAACCTAGATTAAACCATTTTCCTGTTATGGGGTTTTTTCTATTGAGGAGTTTGTTTATAGACTTTGAGGATATATCTATACATTGAAGAAATATACCTCAAGATCAGTAGGAATAAATTTATTTTCCTGATATTTTGTGTTGAGGATATTTTGCTAGGTGTAAATAATTTGGACATGTTCCATGAGTTTAGTATTTTTTTCTAAGATAATCTTAGATAGACCCTTTTCGGTCTTAGTATCTAGATACACTAAGATAGGTCTCATGATCTTTTGGGTCTATCAAAGAAGGCTTATATTGATTGAGTTCTTCAATGATTTAATATGGAGAACTGTAGGCCTTATAATACTTCTTTGTGAATATTATTGAAGCATAGATCACATAATAGATTCTATTGAAGTTATAATTCGAGCATGTGAGTTTTATGTTCTAAATGGATCTCCCATATTCTATAAAAGGAACTAAGACTCAATATACATTCTTTGTATTTTCCAGATTAATACATGCAATAGCCTACCCAAAGGGGGTCATTGTGTGTGTTATTTTGGGTGGATGAATAGTGGTAGCAAAGATGTATAGTCAAATAAATTTCTTTATCCAAAGGGATGTATTTATGAGTTTGTGCATACTCTACTGGTTTGAGATAATGCATGCCCTAGAGGGATTTGTCTGCCTAAAGGTGATCAACTTCTTGAATGTTGTCTATTTATGTCATTCACCTTTATGATTGGGATAATTATAATATATATGTTGTACCCTCTGTCCAAATGGGAGAATATGATGATACACTTGGATCTCAAATACAGCTTATTTTTATTGGGAGCTATTGTAATTACCCATATTTTAATCTAGTTTCCCTTATGAATTAAAAGTCATGAATTTGACAAGAAAAGGGAGACGTTGTTATTAAGAATATAAAACAAACTCAATGCTTGTTGATCTTCTAATTAAAGGATTGAGATCATAATTTTAAATAGCATGTTGAAATATGTGTATTATGGAGTCTATTACATAAAGAGATCCATGAGAGGTGTACCTTATGCTAGTGTCATTGAGAGCTTGATGTATGTTCAAGTGCGCAGTAGGCTTGGTATTGATTTTATATATGAGTGTTCTACTGTCATTCAATGCTATTGACTAATGGGAGTTTTGTATTTTCATGCATTGTTGAATATTCCCATTATTGTGTGTTTTTGTTTCTCACTTTTGTGCATTTGTGGAATAACATATTGTTTAAGTTTTATAACATACTTGATTATTTTGTGAACACTCATATGTATATTGAAAGTCTTGGTTTGGAGTCCATATTGATAAGACCATTTATTGAGTTTAAATATCTCCACAAGGACACCATTTTGATCGGAGATATGCATTCTTTCCTCTAGCCTATTGACTGGCATTTTTGGGAGGATATGAATGATTGATTTCCTTGGCACATCGATTGCCAATTTTGGGGAAATCATGTTGAGGACTGACAAAGAAAAAGCACATTTGATCACATGTTGGTATTGTTTTCTTGCTACACTGTCGTATATTAACCCATGTCAATGGGGTTGTTGGAATTTGTAACTATGGAAGGTCCTGTGTCAGTATAGAACACTACAATCACTATGATTTGATGTTGATAATCTTGTTGGATAAAATTGTGTTCGATGTGTTGTTCTATGAATCAGCATTTTCAAAATTTGTGGCTTCATTAAATTTACTTATTCAGCCTAATAAATATTTTCAAAAACTTTTAGAAAGAAATAAAACAATTAACGTTGCCGAAGTGGGATATTGTTGGAATATTTCTCCATTATGTGGGCTACCGTTAATTATTTTTGGTTTTATAAAATAGGCTGAATATCTGATTCATAGAGACTGGGTTGTGATCATATTGCTTTTAAGCCCACCTCATAAATCTGTATGCGGTTAATTGTGTGTGTAGGCCTTATATTCTGACTAAGCCCTTTATGGGAGGGCTTGTTAGAATAATTATAAATATATGGCTAGGTCATCTCTCCTGCTCTAACCCTAAACTAAGTGTTCCCATAAACGTTAGTTGTTCCTGAATAGAGCAAGGAAGAGGAAGACCTCGTCAGTAATCGGGTAACGATTATAACTCGCTTTACTATGGTTCAAACAGGTATGTAATTCTGCTGCTAATTATATTTATATCTATTGTGCTGCCAAATCATGCATATTGGAATATATATATTTTATATGTGCTTACAGCCTTTTCACAAGGGAACCTTTATTTTTGAAGACATTACAATTTATTTCAAATTCATTAAAATTTCATGCACCAATTCTTGAATACCCAATATCCTAGAATATTCATGTGGGAGTTTCTCAGATTCTAATTTTATATGTGTGATAGATGTTTCTTCTACGTATCTATTTTTATGAATCTTTAACTATGGACCTACTTGCAGGGGATATATGGCACCTGGTATGCCATGCGAGGACACTTAACAGCCTAAGTAGATGTTTATAGTTTTGGAGTTGTGATGCTTGAAATAATTAGTGGAAAGAACAGTATCAGCTATAGGCCAAGTGATGAAACCGTTTACCTTCTGGATTTGGTAAGTTAATTGTATCTACAAAATGTAGTTCAAGTGTCAATAGATTATATGATTTATGTTTCAAGTGAAGCAAATCATGTGTTCTCTATCATACAACTGCAGGCATACGTTAACCAAAAGCAAGGAAATCTCTTGGCACTAGTTGATCCAAATCTCGGGCCAGACTACTCTCGGAAAAAAGCTGCTACAATTTTGGAGTTAGCAATGTTGTGCACTAATCCATCGCCAACAACGTCTGAAGTTGTGAAAATTCTCGAAGGGAAGAGTAAGATTAAGACTACATCAACCAATGTTCCGTATTCGATGGATAACTTCACTGTGGCCAACAACGCTGTCGCTGCCCTCTCTCCATCCCCACAAACAGGGAACAATATCTGCAGGGAGAGGCATCAGGAACTACCATTTATCATTCTGTCAACCAAGAAATTGAAGAATCCAACTTTTCTCAAGATAACTAAAGCTGACACTCATGTAACATCTGGGAAAGAGTCAATAATTATATTTCTTGCAATTGTTCAGCTAAGATGGTTCATCGAACCAACTTTCATGTGTGCTTACACCTTGGCGCTGGTTATGTTATGTAATGCTTTAATAATTCGTAAATTTCAATGCCAATAGTACAATTGTGTTTTAGTTGAAATTTCGATTAAAGATTGGAAAAATCAAATTATTACTTCCTCTTAATGAAAGAGTCTTAGTGGTTTACTCTTTTATTTCCCTTTTTATAGGAGTTTATGGCATTCAACTAGACTAATTATAAAATTGTAGCTTTCATCTTTTAGCTCAAGTAAGAAAATGCTATATTTATCAAAACTATCAACCAAAATATTTAACCAACAAATCTGACTTGTGTTAGTTACTTGTTTTAAAATTAAATTGGCAACCATCGTTTTCCACATTTGTTTCGGCATTTTTTATTTTTTATTTTATTTTTTTATTTTTTTTGAAAATTTCATGTTTCTCTATCCTAGCTTTTTCTCTTTTAACTTGGGGTATAGTGAGTCCTCTTCTTTCATGCTTCAGTGCCTAGAACCATTAGGAGCTTGATTTTTAATCCATTTACTAGAGCGCAGATATCAACTCCACCAAGTTCAAGTTGCTCATGTCCAGGACGATGCACAAATGAAGAGAAGAACTATGAAAATAGAAAAGAAACAAAAGAAAAAGGTAAAAATTTAAGAAAGACTCGTAACACATAGCTATTATGTTGAAAGGCAAGAAAGAACCAAAACATCAACAAAAATAGTTCAAAAGTAGAAGAGCATTCTGATAAAGGACCCAACAAATTGGCGAAAAATGGAAATCAGTACCTGGAAACTCAATTTTGCCTTCACCTTCAGAACCATCGGGACATATGTGTTTAAAAAGCCATCCCGTTTGAAATCTGCCCACGATATGCCAACTTGATGGATTGTTCATAGATGGCATATTAGTTGAGGCGCCAAACTGGGTCGATGTAATACCATAGATAAATAAAAAAATTAGACCTCTCAACTTCAATACTACGTAGTACAGTTGCAACTAATCTAGATGAAAAGAGAAGCAAAGGACCAAAAACAAAAAAAAAAAGTAGAAAATCTGAATCAACATATAGAGACTTTCTACTGGCTGAAGAGAATAAGGTTATGTTATATATTTTGCTTAATCTCTCAGTACTAGTGAATCAAATTGGAGGGCAGACAGCAAGTAGTATTAGGATTTGAACGATCTAACACCAAAATACATATAATATAAGTTGTAGATTTGAAACATTCCATTGATTCATGTCGTACCCCTTATATTCTGTAATAATCTATGAAGAAACCTGCATGAAAACATTGGTGGTATGCTACTACGTATACACGTCTACTCCATCTCTCTCTCCAAATCTTATATAGTGGCTCTCAATATGCAACCTACCTCAGTATGCATATAATATAAGTTGTAGACTATTAGTATTTAGAGACGGGAGCATGTAAGAAAAGAAGCTAGTCTAAAAATACTTTATTAGGCCCTAGTCAAGCTCTCCTCACCTTTTAAAAAAATTAGCTCTTTTAAAAAAATTAGCCCTACATTGAACATACCCACCACTAATAAAAGTAATAATAGTAACAAGACAAACATAGGCTCCTCTAGATTGAACCACTATGAATTATGTTTTGAACTTTATCAGTAAACGTCAGCCTATTTTTTAAAATAATATACATATCTCAATCATACTTGTTATACTAGCATAGGATTCTTATTTCGACCAAAAAAAATAAAAAACAGAAAACATATGATTCTTATGATCACAAATACTGATGGCCCCATTGATATGGACTCGATAGTGAGGTAAAATCTACTATAATCTTTGGCATAGGTGGTCCAACTAAATGATGAGGATGCCAACTCTAGCTACAATTGATCCACTTTATGGTTTTGTACATAGGTACCTTTTACAAGACTAGATTTTCCTTTGTTTCATAGGTAGCTTTTTAAATTTAATGGGATAACAAATTTATCGATTTGACTTCAATAATAAAACCTTTTACTGTATATATTAAGATATGAAGCTTTAAACCTAAGTGAGGTCCCAGTAACTTTATATGTGTAGAAATACACTAGTGATCACTAAGTGAATATAATGAGCATAGACTCTTTTATATAGTGAAAATTACTAAAAAGTTTAAAATAAATTGTATCCTTATACTTTAAGCTAATATGAAGCATTTTCAATTGACTCATTTAATCGAAGTGCATAACCTGTTTGCAATTGTATAAATATACCTAGTACACAACTACACCTTATACACGTGATGGCAATTATAAATTTATAAAGTTTATGCATTTGTTTCCCACAAATAGATTCAAGTTGTGTAAATAAGCAAGGAAGAAAATACCATAATAGAATCCCAATGTACATAATTATCTCACGCAAATAAATGTATAGTAATAACTAAAAATGTTATTATCACTAGATATATGATTGACATATCTTCTAGTGAATCTTTTGACAAAAGAAAAATATGCTCCCACTAACCAATACATCAAAATTTATAAACATCCACACGCTTATTAATAATTTCTCTAGTTAATGACATTACAACTCTGAAAGACATACTTTAATTGCAATATTTAAATATTAGAAGTGTTGAATTTTAAACGTGCATAGAAGAAGTGCTCTATGAATTGCACCTCTATATAAAGATACGCTTTAAGAATATAAGAATGTCAAGATATATTAAATTCTCATGGATCAATTGCTTTCAGAATATTACAATAACTTTACAGACTTCAAACCTTGAATGTCTTTCCTCTAGAAGGCTATATATATCTTTCGCATTACTAATTCATCTTAAATGTTTAAGTGAGATATATTTTACATGTATCATGCTAATGCTCATTGTATATACAACATATGTGAATGCAAATACTAAAATGCTTTTTAAATATTATACTTTATAGCATTCTTAACAACAAACACATATGTTTACACTTTAAAGTACATAATCCTATAAATATGTTACTCAAGTTGACCTTGATATTCACTTGTCACTTTAAAACTTTATATTCTTCATGTCATATTGCTTACATACCCTAAGTGAAGCACTATAAATAACTTGATATTAAATTTTAATTTTGTTGAAAATATTGACCAACTTTCTTCTTATTGACAATAGCAAAATCATATATAATTACTAGAATGGTTCATTGTCATGTAATACTATTATCATTCATTAATGTTTCAAATTTGATAAAAACAAAAATCAGATAATAATTCCATCCATTGACTATTAAATGTAATAGCAAATTTATTTTCAAATAATCAATATAACGAATGTGGTTTTCAAGCTTTTTCTCCTTTCCATGAGTAGTGAAAGCATTTACTTCAAATAAACTACATAAGTGCTTGATTTGAAAAACTTTAATAGACCTTGCACTAGAGAAACACAATTGATACTTTTATTCTCATATAACTGTTAAAATAAAATTCAAGGCTTGATTGACATTGAAGTACCTATAGACGATGATTATCTCCTTGTCACAATTATTCATGAATGTATAAGAAACAAAAATACAATCGGAGACAAACAAAATCATGTCTCCTAAGACCACTTTATGTGCAAATACAATGAGCAAATAAAATAACTTTAATATCACTTCAGAATTTACTAGTAAACTCAAAATAATGCACATAACATGAATTTGCAACTTGAATATCCCAATTAAAAACTTATCACTTTGGTGTCTCTAATATATATATTACATAAATACGTTCAAGCCAAAAAACATCATATATTAGAGACTCCCACAAATGAATAGTGAAATAACTATCAGACAAAACAGCTTCACACAGTTGTGCGATTGTGAACTATAATTCTAAGAAGTAAATTACCAAAACCCTTCTTAAATAACCCATGAACCATGAAGAATAATCCGCTTTGACCAACTCACCCAACTTGATCTGCAAAAACATCTAACTGAGATAAAACAAAATATCCTAGAATCCTTATTTAAATTCTTCTAAATTCTTCTAAACCCTTATAATAGTCTAATACGGAAAAAGATATTTGTGAGACCTCTAAAGACACGAAATAGAGTAATCAAATAATTCTTATGCTATTAGGAAAATTTCAACATACATATAAATGTTGCTCATGAGGAGTCTCTTATTAGACTGGAATCATTTTGCATATATTATCAACTTTACTTTGCCAATGATATTACTTTAAACATGTCCATATTGTAATGTCATCAAATATATTTAATAAAACTATACAAGAGACAAATAAATGTAACACTATGTCTTTAGAAACATCCTCAAAAGTAGGAGTGTCAACTTCGACACTAAGGTAGTACATTTGCAATTAACACTTAATGAAAAAAAAAAGAAGAAAAAAAACACAATCAAATGAGAAAAAGTGGAATAAAAAAATAGAGAATTTTGTATATATTATCAACTTTACTTTGCCAATGATATTACTTTAAACATGTCCATATTGTAATGTCATCAAATATATTTAATAAAACTATACAAGAGACAAATAAATGTAACACTATATTTTTAGAAACATCCTCAAAAGTAGGAATGTCAACTTTGACACTAAGGTAGTACATTTGCAATTAAGACTTAATGAAAAAAAAAAAACACAATCGAATGAGAAAAGTGGAATAAAAAAAATAGAGAATTTCTACTAGCTCAATAGTATAAGGTTATGTTATATTTTTCTTAATCTTCCAGCACTAGTGAATTAGCTACTCAAATAGAAGCTAGGCAGCAAGTACTACCAAGTAGTGTTAGAATTTATTGGATTTAATACCATATAATAAAACACCAAAATTAAATACATATATTAAACTTGTAAGTTTGAAACATATCATTGATTCATGTCGGACTTTAATATGCTGCAATCATCTACTAAACAAACCTGTATGAAAACATGGGTTGTGGGCTATGATTGACATACCTGGACTAGATATTTCATTTCCTTCTCCCTCTCCAAGTCCCATAGGGTGGCTATCAATGGAGTTAAACCAACCCTAATAGCTTAATATATAGATATTAGTATAAGAGGAGATGGAAACTAGCCGTAGAATAGCCCCCATCAAGCAACCCTACCCTTTAAAACAAGCCTCATCACCATTAATAAAAATAAGGGTAATTTAGCGAAATGGTCCTAGATCTTTGTCTTTCTTGACATTTAAATCCTCTATCTTTCATTTTGGATAAAATGATCCTTCATCTTTTATTTTAGTGACAATAGTTAGTCTTTGGAGCAAAATCCGTCTAAAAAATATCGTTAGTAAGCACGTGGATAACACGTGGTTGTAAAATTCACAAATCTTCAGGGGGTAAAATTGTCACACGATAAAAGATAAGCATCCTAAAGTTTATGCATTTTGCGGCCACATGTCATTCACATGCTCACTAACATTATTTTTTGACAGATTTTGATCTAAGGACTAATAGTTGTTACCAAAATAAAAGATGAATGACCATTTTATCCAAAATGAAAGATAGAAAACTTAAATGTAAAAAAAAGCCAAAGATTTAGGACCATATCACTAAATTACCCTAAAAATAATAATAATAATAATAATAATAATAATAATAATAATAATAATAATAATGAAACAGACCTAGACCTGCAACCATTAAAGAGAAATACTGAATATTGAAACCGTGATATCTGTACTCTCTTCCACTTACTATCAGAGGGATAAATGTTAGCCAAAACAAAAGTATGAGTACCTCCTTCATACAATACAAAAGTATACGCTTAGTTCCTATAATTCAATAGATAGGTAGGATGCTGCGACATTCAGTATTATTCAGTGCTTAAATATCCAATCTTGATAGCTTATGGTGATGTAGTTCTCGAAAATAGTACAAGAAATAGGTATGATATTGTCATGGAAAAGTGTAATTGTCACCTTCCATATTAAAATATTGTGATGTTCATACTAATTATTATTCCCTTATTCCATATGGAACCTTCATTTTTCCATCCTAGGATGTCCCAGAATACTTAATGTTTAAAAAGGTAAATAATACATGTGCTTTTTGGAAATAGAAAGTTTACATGATTTTAATAATTAACTACAATAGTCTGTTTGGTGCTAATGTTACAAGCAAACTCACTGGCAGATGTGGCATGCTAACATGAATTGCCCATAAGATCAAAACGTTAGAACTTAGAACTAACGGCAATTAATTAGCCAACTCGAATGTGCACATGGCCACGGTATAAGTATGAATATGGAACTTCGGCAAAATCCAAGACTATTACTATAATATAGCATGGATTCACAATGTAGTTATAATCAACAAGAAAGGGAAAAATAGAATACTATAGAATGCAAACTGTAAAGCGTATAATATACGTGCTACTAAGGAAAAATAAGATGCAAACTATATGTTCAACATTCATATTTTTAGACCCAGGCTAGTGTTTGACACATGAATTGGGGTAGAGTTTCTCTGTCCAGATTACTACGATTTAGGCAGTCATGCATTGTCCTTAAACTCGAATTTTGAGGCTTAATTTGGAAAAAAAAAAGTTCATTGACTTAACAGTCTTCAAGTATTTAGCAAAATCACACAAATGGTCCCTATTGTTTCTCCATAATTTTATATTTTTTTTTGCTAAGTAAGCAAGAAGATATATTTCATCATAAAAAATATCTACAAACCACAAGTAGCCCCAAAACAAACAGAACCGACTCCTACCTTTCTAAACTAGCCTGATAAGCTCCAGTTGCTGAGTCATATTATTTTTTATGTCTGTAAAAAATAGAATGTATAGAAGGAAAAGATACAAATATAATATACAAAATAGGGCTATTATATTGGTCACTATTGTTTAAAATTAATTAATTTAGTCACTATTATTTCTAAAAAAAAATTCAAGTTCATTCCTATTGTACCAAATTAGCCAATTTAGTCCCTATTATTTTTCAAAAAAATTTCAATTTAGCCACAATTATTTAAAACATTGAGAACTATTTGAATTTTATAAGAAAATAATAGGGATTAAATTAATTTTTTTTGGAAAAATAATGGGGACTAAATTGGCTAATTTTGAAAAATATGGATGAATTTAAAATTTTTTAGAAAATAATATTGACTAAATTAGCTAATTTTGAACAATAGAGATGAATTTATAATTTTTGGAAAATAATAGGACCATTTGCATTATTTTCCCTTATATTTACTTAGTAAGTTGAGCAAAAGTACATATATAATGTATGTTCATAATGCTTAGAATTGATTCTATATTTATTTTTGCCATGGAATTGGTTCAATAAGCAAATGGTGTAATTTTAATTTTCTTGTGATGATAATTATTGGAGAAAATCTGAATTCTTCAGACTCAAATTAACAATAATACTTCCTTTCAATAAAAATATCAAATAAAGCCGATACTAAATCATTTTAATAGAGATCTACTCTTATATTTCCTTTCTTCTAAGTAGTTTATGGCATTCAATTTGACCTTTTATTTTATTCTTGATATATCTAAGCTTTTCTTTTTTAGCTTAAGTAAAGAAAATGCTATATTTATCAAAACTACATAAAATAAATTAAAAAGATTAACCCTATGTGACGTGTTGCTTATTCGCTTTTAAATATAATAGACTTGGTGCAATTTTAGTTGGCAATGGTTGTTTGCCACATTTGTTTTAGTAAGTATCTTTTTGTAAATTACCATGTTAATGGTTTTTTCTTCTCATTCCTAAGAAGATTTGAGAGAAAATTCAATAAACTGAATCATGGCTTGTGTTTCTCTTATCTGCACAAATGATACAATGGCTACATTTAAAGTTGTGAAGCACATGGTCTAGGGGCGGATCTAGGGGGCCCCAACCTCTAAATTTTTTTTTAATGTATATTATTTTTTTGAAATCTGGTTTGGCCCCCCAAATATATATTGCGAAAGTTGTTAATGTACACAAGATATAATTTAGCTTAGTTGGTAACAAGTGTATTATTCACTGGACAGGCATGAGGTTCATTCGCATTGGCAGAATTTCTTTTTGAAAAGAAAGATCTTTTTTCTTTTCCCCATGCTCCCCCGCTCTTTCCTCCAAGAATCAAACACTGGACCACCCAAGTCCAAAATGGTAGCTCTTACCACTAGACTATCACTTAATTCTCAAATAACTATATATACATGTTTTTTAAAACAAAACTACATCTTCCTTCTTTTTTTTTTCTTTCTTAAAAACAAAACTATGTATGTAAGTGATACTTGGGTATGTGTGGATACTTTCTTCTTCCTTCACCATCTTTCATCAAATCTTCTTCTTCCAATTTTTTTTTATTTTGGGGATTTTTTGTACTGGTCTAAAAATATTATATAAAAAAACATTGTACAAAAAATATATTTCAACCCCCCAATTTTTATTTCTTGAATCCGCCCCTGTCATGGTCTATAATTCCATTTCAGTTAAAGACTTTTTTCATCTATCTTATACTGTTGGCTTAACTAAATTTCTGATCACTAACTAGTTGGGTAACTAATTGCTGAAATTATGATGTCACCAAGCTTAAACCTATGGAGGTTGAAAGAGTAGTCCCTAATTGAAGGTGCCTTGACTGCTATCTCGAAAACCTTTTGATAGCAGTCTTGTGAACTTTAGAGAGGGAAACCAGGTGCTGACATATAGAATTAACTGCAAATTATAAATCTAGCCTAGTGATTGTTTGTGACATATTGTAATGCTCCAACAATACTCCTAAATTAGTGGAAGAAACACATTCAAATAGAGACCTATTTTAAAGGAATTGGCTTAGGCATCGTATTTATTACATAGTTTTTTTTTTTTGCTAAAAACAAGTAAATCAATTAAGCTCAACAAGTAAATACAAGAAATACAAAGTCAAGGAGAGCCAAAAGGAAAAATTAAATTACAAAAGCTGGCTCTCATCTAAATTCTAAAAATAATAAATTTATCTATTCACAGTATTATTGGTATATTTATGTTCATATCTAATTTCGTATATATTTATTAAATAGTTGGTAGTTGCTAATGCTTACATCCATAACTCACTGGAAAAGAAGCTTGATGAAGTAATGCAAGTAGTGCGTCTTCGAGGTGCATGTGTTTTCTTTCAATCCTACCATTTTGCTCAAGTGTGCAGCGAAAGTTGTTTGATGAATGATGCCTAGGGAATGCAAAAATAATTTGAACTTGCGATTTGACATATTCAGTGTCGTTATTAGCCCTAAACAACTTAATTTTGGTATCACACTTAGTAACTATCATTTTAGTGAAGCTATTGAATTCAGAAAAGACATCTGTTTTAGTCTATAAAGGATAAATTCTGGGATACCTTGTAAATTCATTATTCATCCATAAATTAAATGTAAGTATCTGAAATTTGTTAAGGGAACCTATATGAGCCTTTGTGAACTATCATTAGATTGTTAGCTCATACACAAGCATTTATGAGATTATAATAGTGACGATATAGCTTTAATTTAGACCATAATAAAACTGTACCAAATGGTGTTGCTTTCTAGTCAAACTAGATCCCCAGTCAAGATAACCAAATTCTTGATGAACATGACATCCACAACAAGACAGTCACACGAAATATACATACAGGAAGACGTCCATCAATTTTAGCTTTGTTTAGTTCTTTTTCAGGTGGGCGCATCTATGCACCCCATTAACGTTTTAGCTTTGTTTACTTCTTTTTCAGGTGCGTTCACCATTCACGTTGTAGGCCCCAATGCTTCATATATCTTATCACACGAGCATCACATTGCCGGTATTTTTCGATTGTCAAAATAAATGTTACATCTAAAAGTATATCTATCCACCCAGTGGCACATTTAGGTATTAAAACTCAGTATCTAATATAATTGTGAGTGAAAACTCACTCTTGTTAAGAAGTTTGAGATTTTATTTTAAAATTACTTAGTGTCAAATGGAGTATCACAGGATCTTATAAAATAATTTTAGAATTTATGATTTTTCTATGTGAGACAAATGTATATTTTAATACCCCTCACGTGTAACTTGATTTTAAAAAGAGTTACATGTAAAAGATTGAATTAAACACGTGAAAATGCCAACATATAAAAGATTGAATACGTGTATGACACATGCGGAAAATGAATATGATTGGACTCATGAGCCCAACTCTGATACCATATTAAGAAGCTTTAGATTCAATTCTAAAATCAATTGGTGTTAAGTAGAGTAGCCTAAGATCTTATAATATGGTCTTAGAGTTTATGATTTTTTCATAGGGTGAAGTGCACCAGACCCCCTGTGATTTGACATAAGTGCATCGGTACCCCCTATATTTCAAAAACTAATATAAGTAGTCTCTATATTTTGGTAAAAATACACATGTGTCCCCTCCGTCCCATTTCCATCAAAAGAGTTAATAGAATTTATAAAAAGACGTAAATACTTTTAATTTTTTTCATTTCTCTTTTGTCCTTTTCACTTTTGTTTAAACTAAAAAAATAAAAGAAAAAGAAATATATATATATAGATACAAAAAAAAAAAGACACACACATACATACATATATACATAGCCATCACAGCTTGGTGCATTTATAATTAATCAGATGTGATGAAAAATTTGCCTAACTCATGATGGGGGTCCTCACGTTCGTCTGATTCAGGATGAAAAAATTGGCGCATGGGAGCTTTCCCTCTTCTTAGCCATCACAGAGAAAAACGTTCCACCGGAGGCGGCGACGGTGAAATACGACTGTGAAAAAAATAATAATACACGCATATATATCCTTCATCTCACCATCATCATCTTCATCAGATGCATCTTCGTGGATGAGCCGCTACGGCTGTGCTTCAATCGGGTTTAGGGAATTTTGTGCAGTTAATACTATACAATTTTGTGCAGTTAATTTTTAACATTCTAATTAGTAGATTGGGTTTGTAATGGTGGGTACTTCAATCGGGTTTAGGGACATTTCTTGCTGATATATACATATAGATATCTGAAGGGAAATCAGGATGGCAATGGAGGATCAGAACTGGTCCGGATTGGAAGGTGTTACAAGAGTCAACTCTCTAGTTCAACTGCAAAGATTTTCTGACGAAAGGCCAAGACCTTAATTTTCCTATCCCTTTCCTACTCATAAATCCAAGGAAACATTTATGAGGTATGATGGCAGGGGTATGTGTGCACTTTCCGTCAGATTTAACGATTTTTGGACAGCAGTGGACACGTGTGCACTTTTATTAAAACACAGGGATTACTTATGCTAGTTTTTAAAATATAGAGGGCACTGATGCATTTATGTCAAATCACATGGGGTATGGTGCACTTCATCCGTCGTAACTCTGATACTATATTAAGAAGTCTGAGATTCAATCCTAAAATGCTAACATGTAAAAGATTGAACAGGCGTATGACACATGCGGAAGATGAATATGACTTGACTCATGAGCCCAACTCTGATATCATGTTAAGAAGCTTGAGATTCAATCCTAAAATCAATTGATATTAAGTAGAGTAGTCCAAAATCTTATAATATGATCTTAGAGTTTATGATTTTTTTTATCTGTGACAAGTTCATATTCTAATAACTCTAGGCTCACTTAAACCCATTATTGATCAAAGCTGCATTCAATATAAGATTTCTTATCCTCACACGCTATAGCAAAATTGTCTTGCAGAACGTGAAATTCGACATATAATTGAAATGAGTGTTATTTTAATGTTTGAATCTTAATGCCAAAAAACTAGGTTAAGGCTTTTTCGTTGTTGTCTACTTAATTAGTTATTGTTGTCTACTCCAACTTTACAAAATCATTTTCCGTAGGATAAGTTATTTGGTTATGTTCTTGACTATTCTTTTCTGTGCGTTTTTTATTGTTTGTGTTATCCCCATCTTAACCCTTATAAACGTGACAATTAAGTCCTAAATTATCACCATGTGTGTTCCTGGGATATAGTACTGATCATCTTGCGTATCCGAGCTATGTTGGCTGCAATCTTTCTTATATATATGAACTTGGTGTCTCCACCTCCTCTCTTTTGACTCTCTAGTGTGATAATATTAGTATTACATATCTCATGACGAATCCTGTGTATCATGCTCGTACTAAAAATATTGATATAGATGTGCATTTTGAACAGGAAAAAGTTGCTTCTGGGACACTTACAGTTTGATTGATTAGCTTGTGAACATCAAGACTAAAGGGTTATTTATTACACATTTTCATATCCTTCTGTCCAAGTTCATAGTTCATGACCCTGCTTCGCTTGTAGGGGCGCGATAAAAATTACTTATAGATTAACTTTTAAATTAATTTATTATAATTGTTTCAGCTTAATTTTTTCAACGTAGTTATTTCTCATGCCTTATCATGAATATTGTATTATTATAAATAGTGTGATGATGTAAAGTGTAAACTAATATTCATTGAGTGAAATATAATTATTCACCCTTTCACGTACCAATTGCATGGACATAATTAAGATCACAATTATTGTAAAGATAGAACTCTCACTTTTTTCGATAAAGAAAGCCTGATTTTTAATGGGCCCCAAAGAAAAGTTATTCTATATATGGTCGTAATAAAATATTGTGGCTACGGTAAAAGCAAGAATTGAAGTGAAAGAAGGGAGAAAGAGATAGCAACTCAGAGATTTTTCTTCAAGTTGTTAGTTTTTTTGCTTCTTGTTATGGCTGTGTACTTTCATATAAGCCTGGAACAACAGCTACATAACTGTAGCAAGGGCGAAAATAACTGTAGCTATATATGTTCGTAATAACTGTTGCTGTGTGCATTTTGTGTATGCGTCACTATGTGTACCGTGTGTGTGCATCTGGAATTGTGTGCGTGGGTATGTGTTGGTGTGTGTCTGTGTGTGATGGTGTATGTCTATGCTATTGGTGTGTAATGTGTGCGTCTATGTGTGTACTGTGTGCGTGTATGTGTGTACTGTGCGTGTTGGTATGTGTCTGTGTGTGTATATCTTGGTGTGTTGGTGTGTGTGAGATCAAGGGGGGAAGAAGATGAGGGTACTTTAGTAATTGTGTAGGGTAAGGGTAAAAAGACTTTGCATTCTTACTTTAATTCTATAAAGGTCACATTTGTAATTGCAAAAAAAATGACATTTAAAAAAAAAAAAAAGAATGAACATCAGCCATTGGATGTTCATCCCACTATATCAACTATCTATATTTATGAGGCTACCATGTCGGCTTAACCTTATAAAATAACAACTTGACATGTATCTGTGTTAGATTTGACACAATCTCATAGAAGAAGAACTGCCACAGCCACATGGAAAAAGAATCCTGATTAGTTCCATTTGTATAAGACTATTCTTACCAGAGTCTCTAATATAGAGACTCTGGTATCGTACAATTATTACGTAATATAATTTATTTGGTAAAATAAAAATTCATAAAATAAAGATTAAAATCACTAAAAGTTGATCCGAATCTCTAAAAGTATAAAGTCTCTAAAAATATTGTTTTTAGAGACTTTATACTTTTTAGAGACTCGGGTCCACTTTTAGTGATTTTATTGTTAGAGACTTTATACTTTTTAGAGACTCGGGTCCACTTTTAGTGATTTTAATCTTTATTTTATGAATTTTTATTTCACCAAATGAATTATATTACGTAATAATTGTACGATACCAGAGTCTCTAATGGTAAGGATAGCCTAAGCATCTACTTACATTATGAAGCCTCTACTTACCAATTTGTAAGGACATAAACATGACAATGACTAAAGATGAAACTGTCGCTTGTTCAATAGATAAGGCCTCATCTCTCATGGACCATAGTCCATAGAGAAAAACTGCTCTATATATGTTTATCGAAACATTGTTGGAGCCACGGTAAAAAAGTAAGTTAAAGAAGGGAGAAAGAGATGGAAATACATAAGTTTTTCTTCAAGTTGGCTATTTCTTTGTTTCTTCTTCTGGCTGTGTACTTTCAGACAAGTCTGCAACAACAACCATCAATTGCACCAGCTCCCAGCGATGCCCTTGATCAAGGACCATCTCTACCCCCCGAAGAAGGTAACAAATGTTAAGAGTCAACGTAGACTTTCTCTCTCCAACATATTTCTTGATCTGTCTAGAGCAATCTTCAAATTGCAGCCTTGAGAAAAAAAAAATATATATATATATATAGTTACAAAAGTGTTGCTAAAAAAATCCACAAAGTCTGGCAATTGAGCAAATCGACGGTGAAAAATTGCTATAAATAGGGGATTGCTCTCATGCAAGGCGAGTGATAACCAAAGAAGCTTAGTCATAAGTGCATGTGCGTGAGTGGGGCTATTGGTGTGTAAAAGTTTAATAGTTTAAGTGTCCCGTAGTACAATTGATTAAAGTTGAGATGTTTAATAGTAAGAAAATCTAAAATTAAAGAGGAAGAACTGTCCCATTGTTGTAATAGAATAATATCATAGTAATCATTGTGTGCCCTTTTATTTTATTGTTTAACAATCAATATCTATATATCGAGTTCTTCCAATTCTCAAATCTCATGTTTATTAAATGACGTTGCATTTCAGAGTATGATCAGTGATCATTTTGTCAATAAATTATAAGCATGTGATATTGGTGAACAGACTTCCCTAGGAAAATGATGGGTTTTGGCTCAAAATTCAAACTCAAACCCACAAAGACAAGTAGATGTTTACTTGTCGCAGAGCCACACTCCATGAGATAGTTGTGGATGTGAGTATGAATGAAAGTGTTTTTACATTGCTTTATCTCTCCAAAAACTTATTTCATATGTGAGAGTTTTTCCTATTTTATAGGAAAAGTTGGCCCAAGTATTTAGACTTTTTTATGCATAAAGTAATGTGAATAAATGTGTCAATTCTTTTTTGGTATAAAAAATAATTGATGTATAAATATTATTTTACAACAATGAACTTTTTTAGTTTTTAATTATTAGTGTTTAAGGGTCAAATCATATTAAAATATTATATGTTTCCATTATTTTTTGTTTATTATATTTTTGTCAAAAGCCTTTTATTTTGTTTTCTTAAAAAGTTAATTTATTAGAAAACTTTGACTCTTCTACTTAAATTTGCCACCTTAATTTATAAAAGGAAGGTGTCTTCCAGGGACCGAGGGAAAGGGGGCCGGGGCCTCCAAAAAAAAAAAAAATATAAATATATATATATATATATATATATATATATATATATATATCTATTGAATTTTTAAAAAAAAATAAATTTGACCCCCCGAAATAAAAATGGAAAAAGTTGTAAGAATTGTCAAGAATATGAAGTTGGCCTCGGTGGTTGGTAACAAGCAGAGTTGTGTTGTTGGTTGTGGGTTTGAGTCACTGTTGCTGCAAATTTGTTTTCCAAGTATAATAAGTTGAGATAAAAAACTAAATAAAAAAAACAAAGGAATGGCTAGGGAAAACATGTAGCCTTTATTCGATATTCATCTATCATCTATCGCCTATCATCTTAGCTTCCCTTTTAACTATCATCTTCATCTTCTCTGTCTTTGCCTCAAAAGCAACAGGTACATTTTTTTTTTTTCATTAACAAGGTACATATGATCGGTAGTAGATGGAAATAATTTTATTTTGTGCTTTTGTGAAATTATTACGTTTTGGTTTGCTGGTGATTAACTGAAATTCATCATTGCATAGCAAATTGAAGGAGACCGTGGTTGGGTCTTATTTTTTATTTTTCTTTTCCTTTTATTTGGTAAAATGTAAATATATATAATTTATATTTAGTTGACTTTTTAATTAGTTTTTTTATTATGATTTATTATGTTAATTGGAAGTGGAAAGATATTTTTTGAGTCTTTTTTTTACTAACTCAAAAAATATTATACAAAAAATACTAAACCAAACCAAGCCTTATTCCACTAGGTGGGGTCAGTACTGTACAAAAAAATATTGTACAAAAAGAAATATCTCGGCCCCCCAACATTTGATTTTTGGCTCTACACCTGGTGTCTTCTGGGTTCTTAAAAAGTGAGTTCGACAATAAATTTTCTTATTCACTCTTTTTTTTTCTCCGGTTTGTGTTTCGGAGTGCCAAATCTTTGTGCAAAGGCCATGCTGAACTTCTTCATAGACCATACTTCCCAATTTAATATGTGTATAAACAATCAATTCACTTCCAGACAAACAGAGAGTAGAAAAAAAAAAAAAATTTATAAGATTGTTTGAGATATCAGTTATTATGATTTCTATATGCTGTTTAAAGTAAAAGATTGCATACAAGTTTTTAGATGAATTTCAATTCTAACATGTTGGAACATCTTATAATTCCATTTGCTAGTGGATGCTGTGCGTGCACTACTTGACCTTGTGGAAAACAAGCGACATGTACAACAAATTTCATTTTCGAAGTCCTCTTGCGATAGTGAAGCATATAGCAGTTCTATTAGCTGTGATTGTACTCTAAACAGCAAAACAACTTGTCGAGTGACGGGACTGTAAGTTCTTTATTATCTCAGATTTTAAAGATTTTAATCATTTATGTTTGAGATCTTCATTTAATTTGTTGGTTGACCTTCATGCAAAATGCTTTTGTATACTTGTATTATTCCATAAATGACTTGAAAATTAAAGATGAGGGTTGATACTTCGAGAGCAAAAGGTAACGGCTTAATTTGTTGAAGTGGAATATTAAGCTACTTTACTATTATTTTTTTATTTATTTATTTAAAAATAGCCACACTTCGTACAAGTGTCTAAGACTGTAAAAAGAATTTGATATGAGAGATGCAAAATATACATTACAACAAAAAGAATTACCGTTTTTGAAAAATTCATAAGTCACATGATAGACATATCATCTTGTTTATCATTTGATGAAGTCCAAGCTTGACACATGGCATCTATGGGTGTTCCAAACATGTAAAAAGCTCATCAAATTGCTCAAATAGTTCTCAAGTTTTTGTTTAATTTCAGTTTAATTCTCATTCGTTTTTCTTATTATTCCTTGAGATTATATATGTAAATTGGTTCAAATTAATTATATTTGTAACTTTCATTAAGAAATACTTAATTATGAAAAAAGTAGGATCTTACTAGAACCATATATATCAGTTTTATTGGGATTCTAACCATTCAAAAAATTATTCAAAATCATAAAACAAAATAGACAAACTAAATTGAGATTTCCATAAATTTTGGAACTATTTTAGTTTTTCACTTGTAGTTTTGGTTCATGTAATATTTTTAATATCCAAATTCGATTTGTTAATAACTGATGTATATCACTTTTATTGGGATTCTAAAGACTAGACAGATTATTCAAAATCATAAAACAAAATAGAGGGGCCAAATTCAGATAACAATATGTTAGGGACACTTTTAGAGTTTTAGTTTATGAAATTTTAGTCCATGTAATTTGTTGAAAACCATATTAGTCATGCTAATAATTGGTTACCAAATTTATTTTCTCTCCAGCTTAAAAGTTTTCAAATAAATGTTTCTATTTTATAATGAGATCTAAATAAAAGAATAGATGATCTGAGGTAATATTCTTGGATCTAGGAATCTAAATCAAAATATACAGGCTAGGTAACATTCTTGGATCTAGAATTCTACATCAAAATATACAGGCTAAACGAATGATGAGACAAACATATAGTGGTTTGCATCTGCATTTTTCTTATAATAGAAAGACGTATGCAGCGAATTGCCAAGATAGCAATATATATATGGCATATTGATTTGCCTTATAAGTTATTTTTTATAGGAAATAACAAAATTTGTCCTTATTTTGTGTAAATAGTTGAAATATGTTCCCAAATGTTCTATGTTGCACATTATGATATGTAGGTAACAATTAATATTTCTGTGATTTTGTTTTTTGGGTGATAATTGATGCATGTATTAACTAAAACCAAGTTAAGAACTATAGAGTCTATTCTACTATCAAACCATAACATGCAATCACATTGGGGAAATGCAAATCAACTATCCCTAAAAATTAATCTATTTATGATTAATTAGCTTGATCATTTAGAAGGATGATATATATTAAAACTTATTGAAAGATAACAGATTCTATCGTTTATAAATTGGGTAAAGTTTTTCTAAGTCTTTGTAATAGCACCTAAGAGCAAACCAATATAGGAACATTTATTGAAAAGCAAATATTTTCACTGAAAAGTTTCTAGTAATATTTTAGATTAAAATCAAAAGGTTAAATTCTAAAGTTAATCAGTTTAGAAATTTCAGAAAATTTGTCAAAGACAAATATAGTAACCATCACCATTATACTCCCAAAAGGTCCAATTTTTGTAAGTTGCAAGGCTCCCAACCACATAACACAACCAATATGATTTCGCTATGAAAGAGAGGCGAGCTTAGAGTTATCAAACCATAACATGTCATAGATACTAAGGTAGCGATTGTTACAATAAAATGAATTTGGACAAGAATGGAATGAGCTATGGAATGGAACTAGGAATAGAATGAACTTAGGAATGAGAATGACATGTTTGATATG
The DNA here is from genome assembly GCA_037974665.1 of Ehretia macrophylla. Classification (NCBI taxonomy): domain Eukaryota; kingdom Viridiplantae; phylum Streptophyta; class Magnoliopsida; order Boraginales; family Ehretiaceae; genus Ehretia; species Ehretia macrophylla. The sequence goes on from CM075781.1 coordinate 75,352,997, forward strand.
CTGTAGGAATGAAAATTAGTAATGGCAATGACTCTTGTACAATAACTGTAACAACATAAACATAATAATAATAATAATAATAATAAATAAATAAATAAATAAAATTAAAATTATAATAATAGCAATGATAACAACAACAACAACAATTATTATTATTATTATTATTATTGTTATTATTAATGTTTTTATTTTATTTTATTTTTTATTTATTTATTATTATTATTTTAATTTATTGATAACAATATAATTTTTTCCATTATTCTTTTTTTTATTTTTTTATTTATTATTATTATTATTATTATTATTATTATTATTATTATTATTGTATTATTATTTTCAATAATAATAAATATTATATTTTAATAACTTTTATTTTTATTTTTGTTTTAATTATTACTATTATTAATTTTATATTTATTCTTATTTTTATTTTTGATTACTATTTTATTTTTATTTTTATTATTATTTTGTTATTGTTATTATTATTATTGTTATTATTTCCATTTTTGTTATGATTGCAAAATAAATAAACTATATATAAATGTTACGTTTTTAATGGGGGTATGTTAATCATTTGAAAAATTACTTTATTTTCAAGTACATGGTGAAGATTTTTATAAAACTATCAGAATTTTCATAAAACTGAAATTGCATAAAAAGAGGACTAACCTTTTATGAAGAAAATAGCGAATCTTATGATGTGTTCGTTCCACTGCGTATGCAAGGAGTCTGAGTCTACGATACCTATCATAGACTTACTATTCCACAACTTAAGAGCCTCTTTGATTAGATATTTACCCGTAGTAAAATTGTCAGAGAGATTGAGAGAGGAAGAGAGGAGAAGACATCACATTGTCTTCTGTTTTTTTTAACGTCTAAAAGAAAAAGACGTTTTTTTTTTCTTTTTAATTAGTTATGAGAAGTTATTCCCATAACTTCTATTAACCCATACAAAATGGGTCGGATCGGGTCAATTCATATTGGGCAACCCGACCCTAAAATCCAACACATGGAAATAGGCTTATCCCCATGTAAGCGAGAATGAAATTACCTTGGGAATGAGATTACCAAGTTCATTCCTTCATACCAAGCGTGAAAAGCAGAATAGAATTGAGAATGACAATCCATTATCAACCTTATTCCAATGTACTAATCACTACGTAAGTAATGTAAAACCACAAGTCTTAAGGTAGCGATCGGTACACTTGAATGAATTTGGGAAGGAATAAAATGAACTGGATGCGAAAATAAAATAAACTTAGAAATGTGAATAACATGCTTGTACAATATGATATGATTACCCTTTTATTATTATAGTATAAAAAATAAGATTTACATGAATATAAACGTGAACATAATAATAATAAATTTAATAATAATACTAATAATAAATAAATTATTATTAATATTATTATTATTATTATTATTATTAAATACATGATTGCAGCCGTTGGGGAAGAAAAAAAATTGCAGCTATTGTTTAGGGTTTACACAACGTTGTTTAGGTATTCCAACGTAGTAGAGTTTTGACGGGGGCATGTTTGTCATTTAAAAAATAAGGTCTATTCCCAAGCACATGAGAATGGGCTATCTTCATGTGTTTGACCTAGAATGACTATTCCTATTTATGGGGAATGAGATTACTTTGAAAATAGGATTCTCAAGTTTATTCCTCATACCAAGCATGACAATGAAAATAAAGTTAAGAATGTCATTCAATTCCCAACCCATTCCCACATACCAACCACTACCTAAATGTCTTATGTTTTCGAAGAAAACAAGTCCTCAAAGTCACATGCTAGAAACTAGCATTTATACCTCATTCATGGTAGGTCTATACCCCAGTACGAATCTAAACTTTTTTCTTAGAGCTAAAAACACACAATTTAACACTATAATACAAGTTTTTTTTTTTTTTCTGCACTGGGAGCTAAATAATTTTTCCCTGACTAAAATTACCTTATATATACATAATTTTTTAGAACATTGACAGGAAGTGGAGGCAAAAATTCTCGTTCACTTACTAAAATCGCATTGGGCCATACTTCAAAAAAATAAAGAAAGGCTGGAGTAACTATTTTGGTAACGCACGGGAGGAAGAGAAAAAAAAAAAAAAAAAAGCAACTTATCTGATTGAGTTCAAGATGGCTCCATTGACATCTCGAAGAGAAAATTAAAGAATTTTAGATACTAATTCTCAAGTGCACAAGATGCCTTAGAAATATTTTATAACGTCCTTTTTTTTTGGGGGGTCAACCAAAAATGATGCTGATTGATGTCTTCTTTCCACGTTCTCAAAAGATGGATACTATGTTTAGCAAAACGTGTGTTTTCTCACATTTGAAGCTATACTATCTTCATTCCAACTATTTTTTGTTTTGGATTTTTCGAACCATTCTCAATGTTGACAAAAAATGTAAGTCCTTTTCTTTGATATATTTTTGGTCCAGTCAACGCTGTTTTGTCTATGCCAAATAAAAAATAAAAAATGACATCTTTTCCAATCTTGTCTTTTGCGTAAGATGAAAAGGAATATGTTCGACGTTGGTTCTTTTTCGCTTTGGTGAAGAATTAAGGGAAAGAAAATTCTCATTCTGCCCCTTCTCTTTCCTGATCTTCAAATTGTTACCACATAATAGCTGCAGATTATAGACCATTAAATGGTTGAAATTGGTTTCTTTATGAGGTGAATATTAAACTACTGCATTATTGATAAGTTGTAACATTTAAAACTATTATAAAAAAGCTAAAAACTATTGCAAACAACTTGTAATAATTGTATATGGTCCCTTGCGAATTTTCTAATATAATGATTTTTTCTAACGATAAGTCACGGTTAAATGTAGTTAAACTATAGTTTTGAAATTATTTTGAAAAGGTACAATCATGAGAAATTATTAATTAAAATTAATAAAAATAATTAACCGTTGCAATTAAATAAAATCCTCATAAGAATTTTTAATTTATACAATGGTTCAAAAAATATTATAATAAGATACCTATAACAACAATTGTTTAATTTTTCAATTTAACTGTTGCAAAAGAACTAAAATGTTCTAGCGCAATCTCACCTCATAATTGTGAAAAATCACTCTTACTAAGAGAAGTTCCATATCCCTAATTATATTATTTGTTACAGAAACATATTAAAAGGAGAAACATGTTTAACATTTTCATTCTTTTTTTCACCATTAGTTCAATTGTATTTTGTGTAATTGTAACTTTACAAATTCTTTTTTCTTACTTATTTATTGCCTTTTGAGTTACAGTGATTTCTCAAAACAGAGAATTGAAGGTTCGATACCAAAGGAAATTGGATTTCTCTCATCGTTGATGACTCTGTAAGAATAACTACATCACATTCCTTGATTTGCTTTATTACTTTCCTTCGGCTATAAATTAAGCAGTACGATAATTGGTAGTCAAAAGAAATTGTTTGACAAGATGAAAATAATTATTTAACATGTAGAGAATAATCTTCAAATGCTAAGGGTCCAAAGTTAATTTTTCTTTCATATATTATAATTATGCCAAATGTTTATAGAACATTTTTTCTTATCCCAAAAAAAAACGAAGCTTGTTTTAGTTGTCTATTCATGTGTATGTTTTAATTTTAGTTATTTGTTTACTATTAGTTTAAAGTGTTATTAATAGTCTTATTTTTTATTTGTTTTATTGTTATTTTAATTTATGCAATTTTCTTTTTAGCTTTAGTTGTTTATTACTATTATTATCAAGTATTGGTTAATGCATAAATGATAACCTGATATCGCGACCTTTTATTTTTGACTCCATAAGTTAATGCACACTCTGAGGTCGGGTGCTTGGGTCAACCACTGCGTCGTAGTCAAATTGTTACCTTTGCCCCTTGCTCCTTTCCACCAGCATTTTTTAGACAATTGGTCCATGTCGAGCGTAGTCTTCGATTTTTACTAAACAATGCCTCTTCTTTCTTCTCCTTATTTCTTCATTCACCTTCTTCCTTCTTCTTTTTGATAGCATTAATTTGTTAAGTTATTTTTTCCCTCTCATTTCCAACTATAGTTTTTTAAGACTGTTGGCCCTACATAGCATATTTTATTACCCTTTTACTAGACAATCCCTCTTTCTTTCTTCTTCTCCTCTTCTCTTTTTCAATCTTCTTCTTTATCTTTATTTATGATATGTAATGTATAGACACAAACCTTGTGTCAAGAAAATGACAAATGACAATTCTTTAAAGAAAAATAGGAAAAAAAACAACTAGGAATCATTATTATGTTCAATAAATATTTTTAAAAGAATATGTAAGTGAAATAAATATAGTAAGTATGTTAAAAAATTATTCTTTACAAATAGGACACAACACGACTATGACTCATTATTAAAGATATTTAGAAAACATGTATACTGAATAAATATAGATAGTAAGTATTATTTAGTAAAATAAATAAATATAGTAAGTATTCATTATTATGTTGAAATTTGATGAAAATAAACAAACGTGTTTAGAATGAAAGAAAATATTATATTCAAGTCATATTTCATAAAAAGTGATACTGACGTCATATTTGGTCATAGAAGCCATTTAGTCTCGAAAATTAATAATCTTCAGGTATTGCCAACATGTCAAACATATAGAACATATGTGCTGGACAGGTATGGCCAATCTTTTTCAGTTCTACATAATTTCTTGGACATATTTTGGTTGGATATAGTATCATGTCTGACATTGTGTTTTACTAGGACACATGGGTACTGTTAAGTGTGTCTTTGTGTTTTATATCTTATAACTGCATTAACTTGTCGTGTTTACTATGAACAGAGATTTGAGCAATAATATGTTTTCCGGAACAATCCCTGGATCATTTGCCAATCTCTCAAAGCTTAAGAGCATGTGAGCACTTATTCACTTTAAATGTTATTCATTTCCCACTATTTTAAATTTGCTAGCACGGCAATTCAACGGAGTAACTTTATATATATTTACATTCTCAAGTGGTGGAGGCCTACATGTTCATTAATGATAAACTCAAAGCTATGAGATTGAGTGGAACATGGAAGCAACCACAAAAGAAGAGCATAACTCTAAGAAGGGTAGGGGTTGAGTAAAAAAGAGTCTCGATTTATGCCCTTGAAAAACTATCTTAAAACATACAAATAAAGCCTGTGAATCCTAAACACAAGCACAACCTAAGCCATCCAAAAGTTCGTCATATTCATCTAGTTGTATGCGCATAAAAGTGAGAAATTACATCTTTTATAGATATTGCTCAAACTCATCAATCTCTTCGAAGTTAAACTCGTTGAAGATGTGCGTGAATTTAGAGTATCATTTGATGGACTTCAACGATTATAGAGAAGCTGGAAGTAGAGTAGTAAAGGAAGATTCAAAATTAATTCTCGATGATTTTTTAAATTTACATTCACAATAATTTTTCTTTCAAGTTTTTTTCTCTTTCTGATACCAAGCAGCGGTCTCGTCTAATATTGCATTTTGGCTATTACTACCTTATGAATTTTCAAGTTCTAGAATTTCTATGTCTTAGACATTGTGTTGTGTACGCAATTTTTTGTTTTTTTTTTTCACACGTTTCATCAAGCTTTTGCCTCCTTTTTTTGGCATTTGAGCTCCAATGGTGCCTTTGCCTTGAGCTCTAACAACACAATTTCCTATTCTCAGTGGATAATCAACGCCAATAGCAATTTCAAGCAAAAAAAAAACTTTTCTTACTAGTCATAGGTTTCCACAACCACTATCTAGTATCACACTGTTTTCTTCTTGCTTGTTTCTTGGCATGCCTATAAGAGACTCTCTTGTCTTCTCTTTTATATCTCGCTTGCTATTCAATCTTGAATTGGCAACCTCTTTTAAGATGTCCGAGTTTCATGCACTTATAGCATTGCGGTTTTCTTTGATGTCAATATTCTTTTGTAGTGTGTTCCTTCCTATTACATATGGAACATGTTGAATTTTTCCTTTCTTTTCGGCTCCAGATCATGGTTTTGAATCTTACATTTACTAATATTTCAAATTGTTGGCTTCCATATCCTCTTTATTCTGATATCTTCTTGGACCTCATCTTTCCTCTTAATGATTCATCTTTCTCTTGACTTGACTGTTCGATTTCTTCTTCTTTTTTTTTTTTTCTTTTTCTCGATAAGCAAGTGTTTGTGTTAATCACAAAAATATTTACAAGGATTTCGGCATAACTAGAAAGGATCTGAGCAAGAGAAGGCTTAGCTCAGGAAGCAGCCATTAAGGTTCCATAAATTACAAATAGTTTTCTTCACTTGACTATTCCTAAAGTTCCTACCTGTTTACAACCCATATCTAATATCAAAAATAATATTGTCAAGGATTTAATCTTTGAAAAAGGAGAATATCGCACTAAAGTAATTTTATTCATATGTAGAACACGTATATATAAAGGCTCCTAACTATGAGGATAATTACAAAAGATAATTGGCAAAAATCTGCCTTGTGCACCAAGAATATTCCATAAATTGTGTACCAAGAAAAGTTACAATTGGAAAGTAAATAAAGAAGGAAAATTTATGTAGATTCGCATCCCGCTCGGGTGAAACTTTGCAAAATATTTATTTGTGCTTCAAGTCACCCGGGCAGTTGATATATCCACCAAGGTGAAAACTTCCGGAAGCAGCTCCAATAATTTTTTTTTTTTTGGCTACAAGTCGTCCGGGTGGCTAATATATCTGCCCGAGCATAAAACTTCTAGAATCAGCTCCAATATTCCCCCTCAAGTTGGTGCATGGAAAGTTGAAATACCCAACTGGCCAAGTAAACAATGAAAATAGTCGCACCCTAATGCCTTGGTGAAGATATTAGCAATCTGGTTTTGAGAAGATATGGAATTGGGAACTAAATCCTTAGCTTGAATATGTTCCCGAACGAAAAGAAAGTCGATTTTAATATGCTTGGTACTCTTATGAAAGACGGGGTTTGTCACAATATGAATGCAGGTTGATTATCACAAAAAGAGGAACATGCTCCAGATGAGAAACATGTAGCTCACTAAATAATCACCAAAGCCATTTGATTTCACTTGTTGCTGCTGCAGTGATTTGATATTATGTATTAGCTGATGAACGAGAAACGACTATTTGTTTCTTTGAAACCAAGAGATGGGAGACAAGCCAAGAAATATTATGTAGCCAATGATAGATCGTCTAATTGTTGGGCATCCAACCCAATCTACATTGTAGTAGGCATTAAAAGATGTGGCATTTGTAGAGAGGAGCAAGATACCTTGCCTTGGATTACCTTTGAGATAATAGAGTACTCATAAAGCTGCATCCTGTGAGGTTGGCAAGGGTTCTGCATAAATTGGCTGAGAATGTGCACTAGCAAATATCTAGTCACGAGATAGTTAAGTACAAGAGGCGTTCAACCAGATGCTGATATAGTCCAAGATCTGCAAAAGGGATGCCTGAATTAGCAAACAATGGATGGTGCTGCTTCATGGGAAAGCCATTGGGCTTCGCTCCTGTTAGACCGCATTCTACCAAAATGTCAAGTACATACTTGCATTGGCTTAACACAATCCCACTAGGGGATCTAATAATTTCAATACCCAAAATATATTTTAACTCATAGATTAAGGAAAATCGACTTTCATGAGAGAATGTGAATAGTGAATGATCTACTTGTGACTAGGTAAAACCATTCGCTAATGGCAGTGGTAAACTTTTGATACCAATTGCAGAAATCCTAAGGAAGTCCATAAAGTAATTTGCGAAGGCGGCAAACTCATTTCTTCCCCTCTCAAGAAAAATTTTGAAGACGTTTCATATATAACTCTTTCTCCAAGTCCCCATGAAGAAAAGTTTTGTTGACATCTAATTGATGAAGCTTCAATCTCTGTATGGCTGAAACAAGCAGCAAACAATGCACAATGACAAGCTTTGCAACTGGTGCAAATGTCTCATGAAAGTTTATACCTTCTATCTATGTGTATCCCTTTGCAACTAAGCGTTTCTTGTATCTCTCCACACTTCCATCTAGCTTAAGTAGACCCATTTGAAGTCTATGGCTCGTATACCTGGTGGTAAATGGTGAAGTTTAAGCCTCTATTTTTAGGCTCATCTTGCACCAAAAGTCTTCCCACATGTAGTGTGAAATCAACCGAAAATTGTGTGTGCCTAACTTTGCAACCAAAGATTTTTCTTCATTTCCCATTGCTTTTTGTCTTCTTTTGACTTGCACCAAAATTTTATTGCTCACATTCTCCCACTTAAAATTTTGGTGACACTTCAAATCTCTTCATACTTGTCAATTCCATGTTGCTTACGTCTTTGCTAGGCCAAAGGAGGATCTACTCCAAACAAACTTGTCAACGTTGATTGGCTTTGTCATGACATCTGCTAGGTTCTCGTTAGTGTGAATCTTCTGCATATCCACACTCCCTTCCTCCACTACTTCTCGAACAAAGTAATATTGAACACCTATGTGTTTCGTCCTGGAATGAAATGCTGGATTCCTTGCAATGTGCAAGGCACTCTGACTGTCACAAAACAAGGGAATTTTCTCTTGTTTGTGCCCGAGCTCCTCCATTAACCGTTTAATCCAGATTGCTTCTTTACAAGCTTGTGTAGCTGCCATGTATTCAGCCTCTGTTGTAGATAGGGCCACAACAGTCTGTAATTTAGATATCCAGCTTACCACGCCGCCTGCAACTGTAAACACATAGCCTGTAGTAGACTTCCGTTTATCGGAATCACCTGCAAAATCCGAATCAACAAAACCCTTGACAGTAAATTCTGATCCTTCAAAACATAATGCAACATCCGAGGTCCCTTTGATGTATCGTAGGATCCTCTTAACAGCATTCCAATGCTCTCTACCAGGATTCGCCATGAACCGACTGACCACACCAACTGCTTGAGCAATATCTGGTCTCGTACATATCATAGCGAACATGAGACTTCCCACTGCTGATGCATACGGTACTCGAGACATTTCTATCATCTCCGCTTCAGTGCTAGGGCACATACTTGAGGATAATTTATAATTAACAAGAAGCGGGGTTGAGATTTCCTTACAATCTTGCATATTGAAGCGCCGCAAGATTTTCTTCAAGTAATTCTTCTTTGAAATCCATACCTTCCTGCCTTCTCTATCTCGGTGAATTTGCATCCCTAAAATCTTGTTTGTTGGTCCCAAATCCTTCATATCAAACTCCCCAGCCAACTGTGCCTTCAGTTCTTGGACCCGATCTTTACTGGGACCTGCTACCAGCATGTCATCCACGTACAACAGCAGAATGATAAAATCATTATCGCCAAACCTCTTGTAGTACGTACAATGGTCTGAATTGAGTCTGTTGTACCTAAGGCTAATCACGAAGGAATCAAATCTCTTGTACCAACACCTTGGCGCCTGCTTTAAACCGTACAGAGATTTGGTCAACCTGCAAACCAAGTTTTCTTTTTCTTTCTCAACAAAACCTTCTGGTTGAAGCATGTAAATATCTTCTTCAAGCTCACCATGAAGAAAAGCCGTCTTTACATCTAATTGTTCTAGATGTAAGTCTAACACAGCACACATGGCCAAGACTACTCTGATAGTTGTAAGTCTTACCACAGGAGAAAATATCTCGTTGAAGTCAATTCCTTCTTTCTGAGCATATCCTTTCACCACCAGTCTAGCACGATATCGCTCCACTTGGTCATTACCATCTCGCTTGATCTTGTAGACCCATTTGTTACCAATGGCTTTCCGTCTAGGTGGTAGTGGAACAAGCTCCCACGTCTTGTTTTTATGTAGAGCTTCAATTTCTTCCTGCATTGCTGTCATCCACAGGGCAACATCAGGGCTTTTTATAGCCTCGTGAAAGGTAGATAGCTTTCCATCCTCCATTAGAAGACAGTATGCAGCATTGCTCGCCATGACAAAATCTGAATGCCAAGTTGGTCTTGTTGTCTGACGCAATGAACGTCAGACTTCTATAACCTCAGCTTCATCTGGTTCTTATTCCTCGTGCTCCGGTGCAGCTTCAGAAGAAGCATCTCCTTGTTCTGACTTATCTTCAATTTGTATTGTAGTAGTCTCCTTTGAAGTGTTGCTGTCATCTTCACTTTGCAGTTTATTTTCTACAAATATCACATCTCTGCTAATGACAACCTTGTGGGCAGTGGAATCCCACAGGCGATACCCCTTAACACCATCAGCATTTCCCAAGAATACACATTTCCTGGATTTTGGATCCAGCTTTGTTCTTTCTTGGGAACCATACATCACATATGCCGGACACCCAAATACGTGCAAGGTAGAATAATCTGCTGGTTTTTCGGTCCACATTTCCATTGGTGTTTTCAACCCAATTGCAGTTGACGGTGACCGGTTTATCACGTAACAGGCAGTTCTAGCTGCTTCTGCCCAAAATGATTTGGCTAGACCTGCAGTTTCCAACATAGCTCTCATTCTTTCAAGAAGAGTTCTGTTCATCCGCTCTGCTACACCATTTTGCTGAGGTGTATGTGCAACAGTAAATTGCCTTTGAATACCCTCTTGCTTGCAAAATGCCAAGAAGCTCCCGTCAGTGTATTCTCCTCCGTTGTCCGTCCTCAAACACTTGATCCTTTTCCCGGATTCAAGTTCCACCAGTGCTTTGAATGTTTTAAATATTGGAAACACATCTGACTTGTTCTTGATTGGATACACCCACAGTCTCCTGGAGTAATCATCAATAAATGATACAAAGTATTTGGCTCTTCCTAGGGACAGAAACGGTGATTCCCAAACGTCTGAATGGATCAAGTCTAGAATGTATTTGCTTCTGGCAGTAGATCTCCCAAATTTCAATCTATGCGGCTTACTGGTAACACAGTGCTCACATAAAGGTAAGTTTACCATCTTGAGCCCGGGTAGGAGATTACATTCAAGGAGAATCTTCAAGCCTCTTTCTATCATGTGGCCCAATCTGCGATGCCATATTATAGTTGATTATTCTTGACCGGCTGATGCAACTGATACATCTGCCTCCTGCAACGTATCTCCCAAAAGCATGTATAGATTTACCCAAATCTTTTTTGCCTTGATCACCACAAGCGCTCCTTTGACGACCTTTATGATCCCATCCTCGATATGGGTCTTGTAGCCAAGGTCATCCAATTGTCCAATGGACAATAGGTTATTCTTCAAGCCCTTCACGTGTCGTACCCCTTGAATGGTGCGAATGGTACCATCATACATTTTAATTTTGACAGTACCGATACCAGCAATCTTCAAGGCATGATCATTACCCATGTACACAGATCCTCTAGAGACAGGTTCATAGTTGTGGAACCATTCTCTACGAGAGGTCATATGCCATGTTGCTCCCGAATCCATTATCTAAGCATCAGTGAGCTCCTTTCTGCCTTTTGATTCAGTTGCTGCTTCGCTATATAAAATATCTCCATCATCTGGTGCAGTTGCCACACATCCCTGAGAATTTGTCACCTCGGGATTCTTTTTGTTGCTCCAATAATCCTTCTTGAAGTGCCCTTTTTTGGCACAGTTGTAGCATTTGATATTCTTTCTACTCCTTGATTTTGATCTACCTTGGTTGTTGCTCCCACTAGAGCCACGTTCCGTTGATCTACCTCTCACCATTGATAATGCCTCTGCTTGTTGTGAACTTTCGATTCTGTCTTCCTTACTTTTGCGCCTAGATTCCTCTTCCAGAACAGCGGCTGCAACATCATCAAAAATAACATAATCTGAAAGAACATTGTTAGTGTAACTAATGATGAGTTGATCATACGAATCAGGTATACTTTGAAGTAGAATTTCTGCACGTTCAATCTCCGCTATTTTATGCCCAATTGCAGTCAATTGAGAAAATAGCGTAGGTATTGATGTGATCTGTCACCGATGTGGACTCACTCATCCGAAGGGTGTAAAGTTTCCTCTTCAAGAAAATCTTGTTGTGAAGTGACTTGACCTCATACAGTTTGGTTAGCGCATCCGAAATTTCTTTTGCTGACTTCTTTTCCTCAACGCTTGACAATACCGAATCTGCCAATGCCAGGTACAGATTAGCCATAGCGTTGTCATCCATCTCTTTCCACTTGTCGTCCGTCACCTCCGCTGGTCTGTCTACAATTGCTGCCAAGCAATTCTCCTTTCTCAAGATTTCCTCCATCTTCAATTCCCATAGAGAAAAATTTCTCCCGTTGACCTTCTCGATTTCAAATTTTGCCGCCATAATATTTACGACGATCTGCTTCGCAACTTGAACCGACTCCCACTATTTCACTATGAATAGTATTATTTATGTGAATAGTACCGTATACGTGAATAGTACCAAAACCGTATACGGGAATAGTATCAATACCGTATAGGTGAATAGTACTATACCGTATGTGTGAATAGTAACCCCGTATGTATACCAGTGACCTGTAACCAATGGCTCTGATACCACTATTGGGTATCGGCGCAGTGGAATGGTCGAGGACAAGTAGTATCACGTAGCTAAAATATGAATGAGAACAGAGAAAGTAGAGACACAAGATTTACGTGGAAAACCCTCAAACAAATCGAGGGAAAAACCACGGACAAGTAATGGAGGATTTCACTATGATGTGGAGTATTTTACAATAACCTTCTCTCTAATATAAGGAGAGAACAATATCACTCTCTCAAATAATAGGAGAAACTAACTCTCACTCACAAATATAGAACAACAAAAGAGAAAGAAAAATACTCAAGAGAAAGCTTATGTTTTCTCTCTAACTTGGGATGTTTTGGTGATGCTAAATGGTGAAGTTTAAGCCTCTATTTGTCGGCTCTCCTTGCACCAAAAGTCTTCCCACATGTAGTGTGAAATCAACCCAAAATTGTGTGTGCCTACCTTTGCAACCAAAGACTTTTCTTCATTTTCCATTGATTTTTGTCTTCTTTTGACTTGCACCAAAATTTTATTGCTCACACTGTTGAGTTAGCCGATGGCATGAGAGAGTGAGAAAGCCTAAGAAATGGGGGCAATGCAAAATCATATCAAACATTCAAGAGATCTAAAAATAGCATCAAACATGGATTTCACAATGCCTTTCCCAATGAAATACAGTGTCAGATCATTGCCCAAATAGACTTTTTCACACTTTTTTTGAGTTGGTAGAGAATTAATCCCTTATAGGACACATATATAATATGGAACCTATATCAAGACTCCACTAATTTTTTTTCATGTTCATCATCACGATAAATATTTCTTTCTCGTGACATTTTCGACAAAGGTTGGTGGCGTGACTAGTCACTTTCAACTATTCTCTCAACAGGGATTCTTTTCATTCCAAATTCGAAGTTGATCGTGGTCCAATGTTGAAAATTGGGCTTGAGCTTTACTTTGTCTTCTTCGCTGTGTCACTGGGGAACTTCTCCAGTAGTAGCCACCTCGACGTGTGTGGCTGCCACTATCCACTTTTCCTTCGTCCCACAATTCCAAAGATGGTCTCTAAATTAGATTTGGTTCTCCAATGGCTGCCAAACGTTGATTCCATGCCAATTTCTTCTTCACGACTCTTTCTTTTTTAATTATTTAATTATTTTTATAACTTGTGCTGATATCAGCCCTACAACGTCCTCTCATAAACACAAATTCCTTTTCATATGTCCAGTGTCTCATTCTAATACCATGTTAAACAAAAGAAAAGAAAACATATGCGAAAGCAAACAATAAGAGTCATCACTAGTAATGGCTCTAAAAAAGAGGAAGACCCAAAACCACTGCATTGTGAAGTGTTTGATATTCCAAAGTACAATGAAAAAGCCTACTTATAGCCACAAAACTTGGTGAACAAGAATACAAAACTTAACTAGCAAAACCTATATTTTCCTTAATTTATTTCATTAATTTATGCTTCAGTTATGTAATTATCCTAAAACCTAAATGAAGAATTTTAAATATGCAATAAAAAAATTCTTCATAAACCCTAAATTAAATACTAACCTCGCAGTATGTGGAAAAAATTGCAAGAATTAACCACGTTAGTTCCACCGTTTAGAAGCAGCGAATCGGAATTCAAAGGACGGATTCAACTTTGAATTATTGGCCTAACTTAAGTACCCTTTGATTTTGATTAATACACACAGAAAAAAATGGCCGAGAGAGTTTTAGAGAGAAGTCAAGAAGAAGAAGACTCACTGTCTTCTTATTTCATAAGAACTGAACGTACATCGGTTCTTTTAGTTTTCTTATTCCTATTTTAAAAATTGGATTAGGAATTATGGGAATAACTTCCCATAACTTCTATTGACCTATACAAAATGGGTCGGGTTGGGTCAACCCATATTGGTGACTCGACCCTAAATCCAACATCTCCCACTCACACAAGATGGGTAGACCCTTATCTACCACTATCTCTCTTTACGACTTTGTCGGGAACCAACATCAAATCCATATGGGCAAGTAAGTCATGCGACCCGCCAGCACACAACAAGTGGAAGGTCAGACCATGCACCTATTAGGGATGACATGTGAGTTACGGTCTTCAACAAAAGAAAAAAGTCTCGATGTGCCCTAGACCAGTTTAAGTTCACATCAGTCAACACACATTTTATCTCTCGTAGGCTATGTTTGACCTTTAAATCTCAAACATGTATTCATAGTTATATTGAATCACAAAGATGCGAATAGTCTTCCCTTCGCTCAATATCCTTCTGAGTCAAGTCAACCGCTTTCCCGGATATGCCCCATATGATCGAATCTTATGTGATTTTTAGGCGACACATTAAAGTAGCTAACATTGAACTTGACCTATCAGAATATGAATGTAGGTCACTAAGGGTATCCCAAAGAAGCAGTTATTATTTCAAGGACTCACACAGTGGTGAAGCAGGGATTCATTCACCTACTTCCTTATATGGTTGCAAAGCACACATGGTAAGAAACATTTGTTACGGTGTGACTTCCCTTCTAAAGGGGCGTATGTTTTCACTTAAATAAAAAATATCATATAGATCTAGGTCTAGTTATCAATTAGTAACTAATATGAACTCTCGAACTTAATACACCTAGTAATCGAGGCTTCACATTTGGCTAAAAACAGGTTATATGGACCGAGGGAATCCATATCGACCTCATGTCAGTCTTTAATTGTAACTTATACAATTAAGAGGTCTCATCTTAATATTGTCATAGAAACTAATTCCAAACCAATTCTTAAGATGACGTCTTTTATTTGAGTATAGTATTTCCCAACAAATATTAACCAACTCATATCGTCTCATCTCTACATGCTCTCATTGCGCCAGAGGCAATAGATCGTCATTGCTCGTCTAGCAATTGACTCATCTCAAGTCCATCATAATCTCTAGAGCCATACTGCCCCCTGCATAGCTACTGAGCATGCCACATAGCTCAATTTCCACAGTTGACAATGCTATGCATATTTGCTTCTTGCTATTCCACGAAGTAGTGCCATTGACGAGCAAAAAAGCATACCAAAAGGTAACTTTACACTTATCTGAGTCACCACCCAAATCAGCATTTGTGAATCTCTACTAATAAAGATCAACACATTAATGGCATTGGCAACAATCTAAATTGTCTTTCAAATACCTCAAGATCCTTTTGACAATGATATAATGAACTTGTCAAAGATTTGATTGATAACAACTTACCAATCTCATGACAAAGACAAATATTTAGCCATGTATACACCACAGTATATACTAAGCCCCTCCTGGTGCTTGAATACGAAACATTTTTATCTTATCAACCTATTTTGGCATTTACGGGCATGTCCCTTGACTTAGGCTTTCACCCTTAGCTATAGGAGCATCTATAGATTTGTAGACTTACACATAGAGTCATTTAAGAACTTTCTTGACATATGACTCTTGCAATAAAACAAGAATCTTTAGATTGATCCCTCTGGATCTTGACTCTAAACACATAAGCTACTCCACCATTTTTCTTCATCCCACAAAGTTGAGGACATCCACTTCCTAATAGTGATTATATACTCTTAGTCATTTCTGATCAACAATAGTCATCCATCTAGAGAGATAGAATCACATATCTACTCTCAGATCAATTGACACATACACAGATGCCTTTTTGAACCATTTGAAGATCATACAAAATGAATTCTTCTTTCATTTTTACACTAAGAAACATCACTTTTACATCCATCTGATGTAATTCATGGTTTAATTGGGTGACATGATCAGAAACGGGTGATTTGAGGCAAACCTAACAACAAAAGAAGGTTTGCTTGCAAATTATACCCTCAATTTAGGTACAACTTTTTAGATACTGGCGAACTTTGTCACGCCCCAACTCGACCCCTCTTACAATCAGTCAGGACGCAATGGGATTTCGGCAGTATAACGACAGTAAATAGGACACCGAGGTTCCAAACCAACCTCATTAAACATCATACATCCAGCAACTCCTTAATTCAAACAACAACATACAACACAATCATAATATACAATAAACCATCCTCGTTATACGCCTCCGTTCCAACATAACATACAATACCTCAACCTTATCATACATTTCAAAAATAAGTTGAGACATATTTACAACTTAACCGTAGACAAAAGAAAGCCACTAAGTTAACACCATTTGGATCATCATCTTCCAACATCTATTACAATAAGAACCACAAAGCATATAAAAGTCTATTAAGCTAATATACATGACATTAAACAACATATAATCATGGATAAGACTCGGGAACATATGACTCGTCCACGTAAAGCACATTTTCCACATTCTCCTCTTCAGGAGGCACATACCCGTAATCCGGCTCTGCAGCACCTGCAAGCATGCATTAATAGAGAGTGTGCTTATATAAATAAGGCCACAGAGGATCCGATAGGTCTCGAGCAAGGTTTACTAAACTCCTTGGAAATAATCCTTTGAGTCAGTAAACACACAATAACAATAAATAATACTATCATTGTGACGCCCGAGATTTAGCCATGCATTCAATTACTGTTGCATCCCTTGTTTGCACATTTATTTCTATGCCTTATTAATTGTCTTCTTGAATTACTATTCACTCCGTTTTTAAACTGCATTCTATTGGTTAATTAGCATTTTTATTAAATCATATTAATTGTAAAAGTAGTGGGAAAAATGTGCAATTGAGCTAGAGACGATAGGAGAGCTTGTTTAGAAAATGCTTTTAGTGGTTCAATGAATAGTGTTACGTAACAAAACTTGGTAAATTAATTAGCTAGCTCACATCCCTCACTTTAGGCTCGTTTTAAGCTTATTACGCGCATTATAATTGACCACTTAAGCACCCAAACTTGACCCCACCCAACCATACACCTTATATATCAACATAAGCTCATAAAATGCAAAAGAAAAAAAAAATAAAAGCTGGAAAACAGGGCAGAAACCCGACAGCCCTTCTTGCTCCTTGGAGGAATTTTTTCATCATCAACTCTTCAATCCAAGCCAAGCCAAGCCTTGAGCAACTAGTGTAGGGTGTTTGCAAGCTTCCTAGGTGCTCCTACGCGCATTGGTGAGGGATTTCACGACTTGTTTTTGCATTTTTAAATAGTTGCTCATTTATTGATTTGTTGAAAATATGATTATATGCCATTGTAATTGTTATCTATGCTAATATACTATCTATATGAATGCTAGAGAACACTTTTGAACCGTCGTTTCGCAATTTAAACGGTTAGAATCGTTAGTTTGATTTTTAGAGTGAATAGTGACGTTTTTCTAGGGTTTTGTGTAATTGCTCGAATTGGCTTGAATTAATGCTTCTAATTGATGCCTTAGGTACTAGTGAGGATAATCAAATAGCCCCGTACACTTGCATTGCCCTTAAATCGCCTAAAAATGGAAAATAGCCGACTTTAAGTTGGGGCTTTCGGGGTTAATGCGAATCCGGGTGGATTCGGGCTTCAATTCTAGTATCCTTAGGCTACCTAGGTGCTATAGATGCCTTGATATCCTTTGTTTGAAGCCCGGACAATGTAGGTGTAGTTTAAAGCCAAAAGAGGGAAATTGGGGCTTTCGGGGTAAACGCGGGCATTTGATTGAATTAGAGGGTTGAGAGGGTACCTTGAGGGTTAGTTAGAAAGTTGGAAGAGTTTCCTTTGAAAATGAAATCATTAACTTGGGTTTGGAAGAGAAATAGTTCGAAAAACAAAGGGGTTTAGGTGCAATTTAAGTTGTCTCACACTTCTAAACTCACGGCATGACTTCTTGAGTGTTTATATGTGATTTTAAATTGATTTGGAGCTTTTGGAATGATTCTATGCTTACTTGGTATAAGTTCATTTGTAAACTGCTTATTAGCTTCTATCTTTGCTTCGATCCTAATTGTAACGAGGTCAACCTACTTTGTTGATCCTTATATGTGTTAATGCTTATATTATTGTTATTAACTTGCCATCGTTGAGTGCATTGCATAGTGGTTGCGCAACCATAGTGTCGGGGCGGATGTGTTGAATATCGGCTGGGCGGCAGAGGGCTTGCCGGTGGATATTCAAACTCCGTGCCCTATTCCCTCATTCGCCTGGTCCGGAGATTGCCAGGGGATGTTGGGTCGTAGGATTCGGGGTACATCCGGAGTACACCCACTGGAGTGATTGGGGTTATGCCGGCTTATCGTGATCGTGCTCGTGGTTCGTGGATCGTGATTGAAGATCAGTGAAGATTGGTGTATAGGGGATTGTTGAAATGTATCCTTTTAAATGTGTGGTTACTTAAGTTATCATTGTTTCTTAAATTGTCTAAGTGATACTGTTGCATAACTGTATTATCTGTTGCATTGCACGCCCCGGGACTATATCCCTCACTGGGCAACAGTGGTTGCTCATACCTCGCTAACATGTTTCAGGTGGCGCAGTTGGAGGGGGTGCCCTAGTTGGTGTGTGTTGTTCTGCAGTGGTTGTGCCTTCTTGTTTGTTTTTGGTATTTGTGTATCTATTTTGTGGCCTAAGGGCTTTGTTTATATTGGTTATTGTAGTAAGTTGAAGGATAGTTGGTTGTAGTGTAGATTTGAGAACCTATGTCTTGTAATAACTTGTGTTTCTGCTTTTATTCACTTTGCATGCTTGGGAGTGAATGGCTTAATGTAGAATGTTCCATCTTCTAAGTATGTTTTAATGTTATCCTAGGAGGTCATGGCTATTAGATTATGTTGTAAACAATGTTACTTGCATGCTTGTGTGGTTTTGGAACTATTGTTTGCTTCAGGGCTCGGATGGCCTTGAATCTTTAAATATTTAGTCATAAAAAGTTCATTTACCTTGTGGTTATCTCATTTGAGAGTTTACAGGTTTTCAGAATGTCCACAATACAGGGGAAACTCTGTCCGTTTTCCCTAAAATTTTGTGACCGGGTTTGGTATTGGGTTGAGAATAGCATGGTTATTAGAGCCTCCGATCTCGTGAGGGATCGGGGCGTTACAATCATCACATAACTATATGACCATTCAATGAAGGATACTCTATTTGGTGTAGCTCCAAACGCCATCACGATCTCAACCGTTCTTCTTATAACTCCCCATTACTCACGCACCCGAGGTACCTCACTAGCCCCTTCCCTCCATGACATCTCCGTCATGCGAGCTGGGGGTAGCCTATGGCAGTCATGCCGTTATCAACCCGACAGCCCGACGCTGTCCGAGAGGTGGCACACACATACCAAGACTCCATATTCATCAATCATCATGCAAGCATAAATCAATCAATCAATTGGGAGATCAGCAACAAGAGTGCCCGATTTCCGCATTCAATAATAATCAATCAATAACATCAATATAACATCAATATTAAATTAAACAACAAACAACGTAGTTAGATGACAAAGTAGGCCATCTAACCGAACATGCACAATATACATAATTAAACCCTAAATTACTCAACAACGACTCACCATTCATCACTCGAACACTACCCAACCATCTAAGGCATCGTTCAAGAAATTAAAGAATGACAACCTAAACTTCTAAAATTCATAACTTACAATCTACTAATCCAAACATTGCCAAATCAGTTCCTATCACTCACCCATTCAACCTACTACATTAGCCCTCTCGGAAATCCACCATAACACCTCCAAATCATGCCCGATAACCCTAAAACCCTAAGATATCTTGGCTGGATTTTCCGGATTTTCACACAAACAATGTAATCGAAAATTCGGCATTACAACAGCGCTAACACGTAATTATCAAGTATTTAGAAATCGACGGCAATCGATTTCGATCAACACAACTCAATTAAATCAACTTTGAACATTTTAATCAAAATTAAATACCCGGAAAATAAAAATTATGCTACATCCGACAGAAACTCGTAGTATTAGTATATAATGATCCCTAGCATGCAAGGAGCAATAATCTAACATCAGATTTCAATTCTAACGGTTCAATCTTCATTTATACGCAAAAACACAAAAATGACATTTTGAGATCTAGAATTTTTCTCTCACCTTTGATCCGAAGTAAAGCTAGGAATGCGTGCAACAGGTGCCCAACAAGCGGAATCTAGCTCGGTTTGAAAAGATTCGGACTTTAAATGAGGTTTCTAAGGCAAAATTACTTTGAAAATAAGTTGAATAAAATCTCTTTTTTTCTCTAAGCTTTCACGGCTGCAAGGTGTGTGAAAATGTGGTGTTTTGCTTTGTTTCATTGTGTGTTGGTGATATATGCATGAAAGTCAACAAGTCAAATGAAAGTCAAAGTTGAAACTTTAGTATTTTTAGTGTTTTCTTGACTTTAAATGCATTTTATTGATCACCAAAGTTCAAAATAATTATTCAACACCCAAAATAGTTCAAGTAAATTATTTTTAGGTGACAAGAAGTTTTACAATCAAACAGTTTCACCCGAGTCGGCTTAAAACTCGATTTTCGCAAAAGTCGGTGTAAAATCCCTAATAAATTCTTAAGCCGATTTTAAAACCGTTTTAATCAAACACAGGTCTATTAAAGTCCGTGGTCTAGGTCTAGAAGGGTTAAAAAGACCAGTTTCAAAATTATAGCGGACGTGTTTCGAAAACACTATTCACTGAAATTCGACGATAAAATTTCTGACTCCGTTTTTGATGAAAATTTCATGAATGCACATTTAGCACGTATTAGAAGTATTGACATCAAAATTATAACTTTCTAGGTCCTATAGCACATAAACAGGTCATATGCACGCAAAACGAGACAAAGCACGTAAATCAAGTTAAAGCAGAAAAATGGGGTTTCACATTCTCCCCTCCTTAAAACAATTGCGTCCGCGCAATTCTCGAACTGACAGACAATTAAATCTCCAATCGTTACACTTAATAATACTTCTCTTAGTTCTCATTTATCTCTTAGGATGACAACTAACCAAAGACCTCAAAAGAACAACCTCTGTTGACTGCAAGTTGACGATCATAGTTCCAAGACAATCTCCAATTCATAATTCTCTCCTACTTAATATCTTATTGCATATGAAAGAAATCACAACTCCAAAGTCTTAGCATGACACTACTAATTATCAATCACCTCATACTACACAAAAGAGCTCTATGAACACCCCGAGGGTTTAAAAACTCAATCACGATAACATGAATGATTATTGATCAAGGAAATATCTCAAAAGTGACATTTGTCAGAATATGGCTCTTATGAAATTTACAAGGAAATACGAATATGGAAAGTCATATTCGAGCCAACAATCAAGGGAACAAGAGGTCAAACAAGTTAGAGAATCAAGAGGTTAATAGTTTAATAAGGAAGCATGATAACTAAGATAAGAAATGTCTCAGCACCTTTTAGTTAAATAAGTACGAACAAAGGATAATGGCGAGTCAAAACAGTGCTGAGTATGTTGAACAAAAATTCCTGAACAAGTAGATATTTCAATTCTCGATGATTGTTCAAAGAACCAACAAGTAAGTTGTACTTGAGGTGAAATAAAATTAAGAGATAAGAGATGATTAATTCAATAGAAAATATGAGTGTCAAGATAATGAGTATCTCAGCACGCAATAACCAAAGAAGTACGAATAAGAAATGATAACAATAGGACAGTGCCGAGTACTTTGAGTGAGCAATTACAAGCAAAGTAATGACTCTGGATTTAATAATAAAACAATAGGATTAACAAAGATCAACAAGAATGACAATGATGTACTTAGGTAGAGAGTACATCAAGCAGGTGAAATTCGAATAAGTAAAATGGTATACCAAAGGAAAAATTACTTTCAAATGAATAGTAATAGGATGAAATGGAATATTGAAATGAATGGCTAGAGATATAGAATGAAATATAGAAGTCTCAAACCTTAACTCCAATAAGCGACATTGCTATAAGAAACAAATATGAATGTTAAGAATAGAAGCAATGTCAAATGAGTATAGGATCCATTAATCCAATAAGCAAAACTTTCAAGAAACAATTGATATGCTAGAAAAGTGTAACTCTCTCTCAAATAAGTGAGAATAGAGTAAAAGATAATAAGACCGATAGAATTATGAAGCACAAGAAGGGTGTCCCACCTACACACTTAAACACCAACAATTCAAATCTTACAAACTATCTTCCTCCAAAACAAGACACTAAGGAGATCTAGAGAATCTAAGGAGTCATAACAATCACCAAACAAGATAAATCACTCCAAAATTTTACATTCCGTAACAGACCAATCACTAAACGAGATAAATCACCGATTACCCAACAAGATTAACTAATGAGGACTCCAAAATCTGATAACACAATACAGATTCATATTAACCCATTATAACACAAGCGAATCCTCAATCAACAATTTAGAAAGTCATACCACCTAGAACTCAAAAGCTTGATGTAGGTAAGTAAATGTTCAGCCACCGAAATGCATTCTTATTTCCTCAAATAATTCTATCTCCCAACAATTACATCTTCAATTAAAGTAACTTTAGTCAGGAATCACTCCAATTGTCTCCAAGGTTTAACGATCAAAACTCCAAAATACCCATTAATAATATAGCAATCCCAAATAGTAGACATATTCACATGTTATACCACAGTTCATTCCATTCACAAATATACATCACTAATTCCTCAAATAAATTCATTCTAAAATAACCTCAAGAAAGTATAATCTGAGTTAAGACTCCAAAAGTGTCTAATCACAACCTCACAGAAACCTCAACTTATGATTCATCTCGAAGTAATAATAAGTTAAACATGGCAACAAAAGTAATTATAATCATCAAGATACGTTGCTATTTCCTCGAACAACTTCATTCTCGCTAAAGGAACATCAAGATCAATCCACTAAGCCGAAACTAAAATCCATAAATATAACAATTAAAATCTAACTGATAAACTTCTAGAATAATAATAATTCAAATCATGGCCTACCTCTATTTCTGAAAACTCTTACAACCACCCTAGACATTAAAAGGTCACTCACGAGTTAAAACATGTATACAACTATATCATATGAAAGACAAATACAACGTAAGACACAATTATCATATAATGCAACATTATCACATAACACACAATGCAGCATATAAGAAGTCAACATCAGATAAACAAGTTCTATCACAGAAATAAGTTATAAACAATTAAAGTCACATAAGCAACAAACTTCACATAAGACAAGTTCATCACGTAACTCACATTGGTCACTTAAAGTACATTGAGCACCTAAAGCACGTTGTTTCACATAAGCTAGTTATAAACAATTAAAAGCACATAAACAACTAACTTCACACAAGGCACAAAATCACATAAAACACAATTGTCACATAATACACATTAATCACATAATGCACATAAATCACATAATGCACATTAATTACAACAAATTGAGTACGTATAGCACGTTATCACATAAAACATATTGACCACATTAGTTCACTTAACACACAAGGCATACTGGTCACATAGAAAGTTAAACACATAAGTAAATTAATCACATAAACATATTAACATATGTTTTACTTTTCTTTCACTTAATACATACTTGCATGCTTAGACCACTACCCACATTCCGAGGATACCCCGGCTGACAGCTAATCAAGCTCTGATACCACTTAAACTGTCACGCCCCAACTCGACCCCTCTTACAATCAGTCAGGACGCAACGGGATTTCGGCAGTATAACGACAGTAAATAGGACACCGAGGTTCCAAACCAACCTCATTAAACATCATACATCCAGCAACTCCTTAATTCAAACAACAACATACAACACAATCATAATATACAATAAACCATCCTCGTTATACGCCTCCGTTCCAACATAACATACAATACCTCAACCTTATCATACATTTCAAAAATAAGTTGAGACATATTTACAACTTAACCGTAGACAAAAGAAAGCCACTAAGTTAACACCATTTGGATCATCATCTTCCAACATCTATTACAATAAGAACCACAAAGCATATAAAAGTCTATTAAGCTAATATACATGACATTAAACAACATATAATCATGGATAAGACTCGGGAACATATGACTCGTCCACGTAAAGCACATTTTCCACATTCTCCTCTTCAGGAGGCACATACCCGTAATCCGGCTCTGCAACACCTGTAAGCATGCATTAATAGAGAGTGAGCTTATATAAATAAGCCCAGTGAGGATCCGATAGATCTCGAGCAAGGTTTACTAAACTCCTTGGAAATAATCCTTTGAGTCAGTAAACACACAATAACAATAAATAATACTATCATCACATAACTATATGACCATTCAATGAAGGATACTCTATTTGGTGTAGCTCCAAACGCCATCACGATCTCAACCGTTCTTCTTATAACTCCCCATTACTCACGCACCCGAGGTACCTCACTAGCCCCTTCCCTCCATGACATCTCCGTCATGCGAGCTGGGGGTAGCCTATGGCAGTCATGCCGTTATCAACCCGACAGCCCGACGCTGTCCGAGAGGTGGCACACACATACCAAGACTCCATATTCATCAATCATCATGCAAGCATAAATCAATCAATCAATTGGGAGATCAGCAACAAGAGTGCCCGATTCCCGCATTCAATAATAATCAATCAATAACATCAATATAACATCAATATTAAATTAAACAACAAACAACGTAGTTAGATGACAAAGTAGGCCATCTAACCGAACATGCACAATATACATAATTAAACCCTAAATTACTCAACAACGACTCACCATTCATCACTCGAACACTACCCAACCATCTAAGGCATCGTTCAAGAAATTAAAGAATGACAACCTAAACTTCTAAAATTCATAACTTACAATCTACTAATCCAAACATTGCCAAATCAGTTCCTATCACTCACCCATTCAACCTACTACATTAGCCCTCTCGGAAATCCACCATAACACCTCCAAATCATGCCCGATAACCCTAAAACCCTAAGATATCTTGGCTGGATTTTCCGGATTTTCACACAAACAATGTAATCGAAAATTCGGCATTACAACAGCGCTAACACGTAATTATCAAGTATTTAGAAATCGACGGCAATCGATTTCGATCAACACAACTCAATTAAATCAACTTTGAACATTTTAATCAAAATTAAATACCCGGAAAATAAAAATTATGCTACATCCGACAGAAACTCGTAGTATTAGTATATAATGATCCCTAGCATGCAAGGAGCAATAATCTAACATCAGATTTCAATTCTAACGGTTCAATCTTCATTTATACGCAAAAACACAAAAATGACATTTTGAGATCTAGAATTTTTCTCTCACCTTTGATCCGAAGTAAAGCTAGGAATGCGTGCAACAGGTGCCCAACAAGCGGAATCTAGCTCGGTTTGAAAAGATTCGGACTTTTAATGAGTTTTCTAAGGCAAAAATACTTTGAAGATAAGTTGAATAAAATCTCTTTTTTTCTCTAAGCTTTCACGGCTGCAAGGTGTGTGAAAATGTGGTGTTTTGCTTTGTTTCATTGTGTGTTGGTGATATATGCATGAAAGTCAACAAGTCAAATGAAAGTCAAAGTTGAAACTTTAGTATTTTTAGTGTTTTCTTGACTTTAAATGCATTTTATTGATCACTAAAGTTCAAAATAATTAATCAACACCCAAAAAAGCTCAAGTAAATTATTTTTAGGTGACAAGAAGTTTTACAATCAAACAGTTTCACCCGAGTCGGCTTAAAACTCGATTTTCGCAAAAGTCGGTGTAAAATCCCTAATAAATTCTTAAGCCGATTTTAAAACCGTTTTAATCAAACACAGGTCTATTAAAGTCCGTGGTCTAGGTCTAGAAGGGTTAAAAAGACCAGTTTCAAAATTATAGCGGACGTGTTTCGAAAACACTATTCACTGAAAATCGACGATAAAATTTCTGACTCCGTTTTTGATGAAAATTTCATGAATGCACATTTAGCACGTATTAGAAGTATTGACATCAAAATTATAACTTTCTAGGTCCTATAGCACATAAACAGGTCATATGCACGCAAAACGAGACAAAGCACGTAAATCAAGTTAAAGCAGAAAAATGGGGTTTCACAAGCTTAATATCTCATATTGGATTCAATTGTTCTTCCATTGCTTTCATCCAACTTTCCCTTACAAAAATATGAGAGAATTTCAGCCACTATGTAAGGTTCATCATCATTTTAACTAGTAATCATATGAAAAACTTATTTTTCATAATCACCCGGTAGTGAAACGAACTCACATTGGTCACAAAACATATTCGAGTTGATCAAATCGATATTACCATTGCAAGTGAACATGATCCACAAACTAGTTAATGAAACAAAAACACTTTGATCTTGAAACAGATTCAAGTTGACCAAAACAAAACCGATATTAGTCTTCCACTTGGATTAGTGAACGGAAGTAAGTTCTCATTTCAACTGAAAAATTGTGAGGGATAGGACCATTAGGAGCATTCAATTCA
The DNA here is from genome assembly GCA_037974665.1 of Ehretia macrophylla. NCBI lineage: Eukaryota > Viridiplantae > Streptophyta > Magnoliopsida > Boraginales > Ehretiaceae > Ehretia > Ehretia macrophylla. The sequence continues at coordinate 75,379,800 of CM075781.1, forward strand.
AATAACTGAATCTCCTACTAGGAAATTCTATATCCTAGAATTTTGAGTTCAGACATACCCACTATCTGTTCAACAATGAACATTCCTTTTGGAGCGTTCAATGTACCAAATGGAAATATACATATAACATTTTGGTTAAAATTTCTCAAGCTCATGAGAAATGTCATGAACAAAAGTAGTCAACTCACAGGGTCATAAGTCATCGCGGACTAGTTCACTACCTGTCCATGCCTCATATAGAGTTGAAGTGATTGAATTCAAGGGCACTCAGTTAAGTAGATATATATATATGGCAGGTACATATTCTCAACACAAAATTGAGAAATTTATACAAGCCATCATATACTTAACCACATCCAATGAGGTTTTATTCCTTCTTTCTACAACATCTTATAGTTGTGAAGTTCTAGCAATAATTACTCTCTATATATAACTCTTTCATTCCAAGTCTTTTGAACGAATCAAACAAATATACTCGACCATAGTCGATTACCAAAAATTTTATTTTCTGTCTGTTTCATTCTCAACAAGTTTAAAATTATATTCAAAGTAATTAAAAGCTTTGGACTTGTGAGAAAACAAAAAGACAAGCCCACAGCTTATGAAATCATAAGTAATGAAATATCAGGCCTCCTACCATGCCCTAACATTCTTTGGACCATAGATATCGGGATGAATCAATTACAATGGAAAACTAACTCGCAAGCCTTTGCCAAATATCTTTATTGTGTGTTTAGAAAACTTTCACACAGGGACAGATAGAATTGTGCTAATTGCAGCCTCAAAAGACCTTTTCTTATAAGTCTGGTCATTCTACTTTGCCCTATATCCCTAGCTTGTTATACTATAAATCTTAATGATGTAGCGTTAATAACACATTTATATAGCAATGATTTTGATATTCAACTCGTAGAACAAGAAAAACCCATCCACAATATAGACAGATTTATAATGAGTTGTTTCTAACAATCTAGTTGAGTACTAAATATATGAAGTTAAAAACCTAACTGTAGAAGGATTGAATTCATAGACCAATTATTTCTAGAATTCGGAGCGTATAGGACATATGGAAAAATTAGAGTTTAACCATCACATAGTGGTACTTAAAAAGTACAGATGTCATTATTTTCAAACTCTTAAATTATTTCCTACAAATATCTATCGTAATTTGGCTAAAATCTAATGGTATTCAACGTATATTCCTTCGATTATAGCTATGAGGTCACACGCTCGGTCTTCAGCTTAGGAAAATCCCGAGCTTAGCGACCTCGAGATGTGATGATTGTGGCACATATCCATCACAATGTTGAATCGTACTTGTCACACATACGTCTAACCTTCTTAGCCTTCTCGGTCAACTTATCTTTCCTTTTTGTCATTGGAGTTATTGTCCTTTTGTGCTTGGATCCACATGACCCTTGCTTATTGGACTCAACTACATCTTAACCAGTGATCTAGATGGGTAATAAGTGTTATGTTCAAACTCCAGGTGACGCTCAACGTTTGGAATGACTTAACATTCTCATTGCGCGTCATGTTGACAATCATGTGCAACCAACTTAGATCGAAAAGATTTGATGACAACTTGCACTTGTTGTGAATCAGTGAGAATGTGACCAACTACCTTCAATTCTCAAATTATGTTCGACATCTTGGAATTGTTGCCTCTTAGTAGCATTGGGACGCTTCTAGCATGTGTCGAACTTTTGTATAAGCTGACTCAACTTAGAAAAAGAAATTCCACTGAACTTCTCTTTCAAAGCTTTCAAAATCCCCATATCAGTAGGTCATACTTCATAATAAGCAATGAGGAATTATGCATAGTACTCAGCAACGTGATGCGAGCAATAGTATTTTTTCAGCCCGATAAGCCTCTACCTCTTATGCGGAGTGGTGTTTCCACCCTAATGGTTCACCATAACATAACTCAGTGTTTCAAGCACCTATTTGTTGTTCAAGGATATTCTCAACTTGATGATTCTACATTTGCAATAATCGTTGTTCATTTTTCCTTCAGCAATAATATTTGTAGTTATCATAAATAATCACAATATAGACATCTCTGATGTTCAGTATTAGCACATTTATGATGGTTAATTCTACTTGAACAAGTATTTAATTGTAATAAAGTAACATAAAATATAGTATCAACAGATTGTAGTACAACCTGTCAAATTCTATTGGTCAAATGTCACAATTATCACAATTTAATCCTATTCGAGCAGAAACATTAGTTTTGAATATGAACTACGTAAATTCATACGTTTGAAAACTAATATTCCTAGATTAAAATCATACTAATTCCCAATCATAGAACTCCCACTCAGATAAAGTATTAATAAACTAATTATTAATTTTATAACATATGCAACATATCCCTATGATAAGAACATGTAATAAAGGCAAATATTAACATGATCCTAACATGAATTTGAAAAATGTTTAACATGTAAACAACTAACAGGGTTAGGCAAAAATAACTACTCCTCAATGTTCTCATTTCTTTTATAAATCGGTATGGTGCACTAGAGTTGACACATTCAAATATTTTTAACACATGTGGACTATGACAATTGGGCATGTAAAAACTGTCTCAAACTTATCAAAACCCAAAAGACACATTTTGGCTCTATTTGTTAGGAGAAATGTGAGTTTCATCTAATATTACACATTAACAACATATGACTATCATATGCTCATTAAAAATATCCTATAAAATATTTAATATGACATACAATGATTAAAAGTAAGAACTATGGGATAATCAATTTGGGCCCGTAACAGTACGTGTTCGAGTGGTGAAAATATTTCTTGCAATTTTTTTAACTCGCACAGTCCTCAAATAACTACTAAAGTTCTTGAGTAAGTAAACAAACCTCAATGCATAACTATCTAATAGATAAATTTCAAAAATTAATAATGCACATAGCATAATTAATGTTGTACACAACAACTAGTATAATAAAATTACATAAATTTACACAATCTTAGGCATTTAAATGAAATTACAAAAAATTTATGCCTTTAATTGTAAATATTACAATTAAATTACACAAATTTTAGGCATTTAAATTAAATTACAAAAATTTCATGCCTCTAATTGTAAATATTACAATTAAATTACAGAAGTTTTAAGCATTTCAATGAAATTACAAAAATTGCATGCCTCTAATTGTAATACTTACAATTAAATTACAAAAATTTTAGGCAATTTAATGAAATTATGAGTAATTTCATGCCATAATTGAAATTAATTTAAGTTATGTACTAGTTTTGCAAGAAATTAAGGCCAAAACACAATTATCACCAAAATAATAGCCCAAATTGAGAATATGGGGTCACAAATAGCATTATCACAAAGATAATGGGTCAAAACAGAAATGTGGGGTCATTTATAGCATTATCATAAAGATGTTGCCCGAACTTAAAATAATACAACATATGTATTAATAATTTTTTTTTAAAAAAATCCCAAGCCAAGTCGTCATTGAACCGAGCCGAGCCAAGCCTAGTCATCACTGAGCCGAGCCGAGCTGCACCGAGCCACAAGCTGAGCTCTCAAGCTGAACAACCAAACCAAGTCGTGAGCTGGTTGCCACATGTGGCTGCTATTATGGGCTTACTGAATAAAATAATTAATTAAAAACTAAATTTAATTATTTTTATTTTCATTTTTTTTTGTTTTAAAATGGTACACATGGCCACGTGGCACAAGCTCAGTGTGCCACGTGGCCCAGTTACTTAAGTCAGACGTGATTGAGCATGTTCATGCATTCCAGACTACTCGTAATTCTGACTGGAGATTGTCTCCGTTTGTTCAGAATGCTCTCTCATTCCTATCTACCTCTACTGGTCACACTTTCCAGCATATTCAGCGACAAGCCAACCGTGTGGCAGATTGGATCGCACAAGCGATTAGGATTTATTTTCTCCCCTTAGATTGGACTTCTAATATCTTTACTGCTCTATTTTCACTTGTTTATCGTGATGTAGATGATAGTGGCATTGGATAATTTTGTTTGTGATATAAGAACTACCTCGTTGACAAAAAAAAAAAATCACGTCTGACACCATGATTCAAAAGACCCTTTTTTTTAAAATGACTTTGCCACATGTCCTCTTACGATTGGGCCACGTGGACCTATGTCCAGACCACGTTCAGCCAATTCTCACAATTTCCAACATGGACATACAACGTCAAGAACACACAGTTGCGATAAAAATTTTTAGATTTATATAAAATCTTAAAAAATTCATAACTTTTGCGTTCTAAGGCCAAAATTAGCGAATAATATATCAATGGACAGCTCTTGACGAGCCCGTTCTAACAGTACCAAATACACAAGTTTTTGAGCACATTTAAAGCACAAAATAGGCCAAAACAATAGCAAAATCTAAACAAAGAATTGTGCAAAACAATGAATTCATGCAATTATATACAAAAATCACATAGATTACGTATAAGCAATGAAAGAGACATATTCTTGTGATTTCAACATGCATGAATTCGCTCGATGTTAGCCAAGAATTATCATGCTTAAAATTTGCATAAATATCATCATTCGCAATATTTTCTACGAAGAACCAACAATATGGCTCTGATACCAATGAAGAATTTTAAATACGCAATAAACAGATTCTTCATAAATCATAAATTAAATACTAACCTTGTAGTATGCTGAAGAAATTACAAGAATTAACCACGTTAGGTCCACCATTTAGAAGTCGCGAATCGAAATTCAAAGTATGGATTTGACTTTGAATTGTTGGCCACAACTTAAGTGCCCTTTGATTTTGATTAATACACACAATAAAAAATGGCTGAGAGAGTTTTAGAGAGAAGTCAAGAAGAAGATGACTCACTGTCTTCTTATTTCATTCTTTTAGTTTTCTTATTCCTATTTTAGAAATAGGATTAAGAGTTATGGGAATAACTTCTATTGACCCATACAAATTGGGTCAGGCAGGGTCAAATCATATTGGGTGACCCGACCCTAAATCCAACACTAAATTACTTCAACGATTATATATACGATAACAGAAAGGCAACCCTGTTAGTTTATATGAACCATTTTCAATACTGCTCTTGTATCCTGACTAACAACATGGTTTTGAATTCAATATATCCATTCCAATATTCATTCATAAATCATACAAAGCATGACATACTATTTCCAAGTTCATTTTATTCCTAATTTAATTCAATTCTTCAACTCATCCTATTTAGGAATAAATGCATTACAAGATACCAATCACCACTCTAATTTCGCTAGAGATGATTGAATAGGGATAGGAAAAGTAAGCAAAGGCAAGCCTAAATACAATATATCTATTTTTAAAGTTCAAAAGGCCGTCTCCAATCACAACCACATCCATTCAAAAATTAAAGTTATAATAATTAAGTATCAATTGATAGTCGATATTTTAGAAGTGAATAATAGATTTAAGTCAAAGGTGACTATACCTAATTAAATTTTATGTTGTTTTCACTACTTTATGTGTGTCAATGTGTCCTTGTCCAAACATTGACAAGCAGGGTTATGATAGAGGCTTCTGCATAGAAACACAAAAAAGAATACCAAGCTTTTTGTACTGTTGATTACCAATGTTCCCATATCACTGAAAACAATTGATTTTCATACTCAAAATTTGAGCTCATTTTAAGACTCATAAATTTTTAATAAGGAAAGTCGTGTTTTCCATGTTAAAGTCACTAATTATAAAGAATGAGATAACCATTAAAAAAAAAAAGACTATCTAAAGAAAATGAAGCCAAACAGGAAAATAGAGGGGTACTTCAATGAATATGACTATTGAAAAACCGTGGGGAGAGAGGTTTCTAGCATATCCTTCTCTTTATTAACTTTTCAATGATCAATGTAATCTCACTATTGTTGTAATGATTGACAGCGATCTCAGCAATAACCAATTGGAAGGGCATATACCAACATTCCTTCTCAAAATGAAATCACTGGAAAACATGTAAGTGATTATGTTATTTAATGATACAATGTCTAACAGTTGTTGCAATTTGAGACTTTATTTCATTAATAGTTGCATGTTTCAACAAAACAGAGTCTTAGAAAGAAATGGAAAGCGATGAAACTATAACCACAGGGTTATAAGATAAAAAATTTAAAGATTTCGGTTAAAGTTTGAGTACTTTTAGCTTTTGAACAACATAATTGGAACTAGAATGACAACACACAATCGCTCAAGGTCTAATATAGTTCAGATTGTAGAAACTATTTTGTAACTAAATGCATAAGGAATTATTATTAAACTGATTACGACTAAGACCATTTTTTGGCAATAATCAACATTACTTTAACCATTGGTAATCCAAGCGAGTACTTGTGAATATTGGATCAACTCTTGTCCCATTTTTGTGGTTCTAATTTGTATTATGAGCTAATTATGTATGCCTTTTTCTTGTTTAGCCTAGTATTATTTGGCAATCTAAATTTTTTTATTACACCTTTTAGTGTAAACCTTTCACCAGTCCTTAAAGTATAGTGCATGGACATATTAATTATGATATTTCAAAGTAATCATTTTAGTCCTTAGGCTTATATTAGTGAAATATTGTTAATCGCTAACTCAAATTTCATCTGTTTTTAACAAATTTAATACATGATAATTACATGTACACAAAAGGGAGAATTACAGGAATAGTCCCCATCTACTTACAATAATTTTTCCACTAGTAGGATTTTAGAGCTTGTAAGTTTTGGAATGTTTTTTCATAGCCAATGAAAACTAACTTTTGGCTTTTGTCATCAAGCTTGATTCGGATTTGATTAGGAACATGAACATAGCAATGTTTCCAAAAACTCTTAAGTGCTTGATGGTTGGCTTTCTTCCATTCCATGCTTCCAATAGTGTCTTGTTAAAGAGACTCTTTGTAACACAATAATTTAAGATATAGACACCACAACCAACAGCTTCAGCCCAAAATTCTTTTGGTACTCCTTAAGACTTCAACAATTTTCAAGTCATCTCAAGAACCACTATATTTTTCCTTTCAGCAACTCCATTCTATTGAGCTAATCGATGAACTATCAACGGGCGTTGAATGTCATTCTTTTTACAAAAATTGTTGAATTCTTTTGATGTGAATTCTTTGCTTCTATCAGATCTCAAGGCTTTGATCTCTCATTCACTTTCTTTTTCAGCAAGAGCTTTAATTTTTTTAAACTTATCAAAAGTTTCAAATTTTCTTTCAAAAAATAGACCCAAGTCCTACAGCTATAATCATCAATAAAAAGAATAAAATATTTATTTTTGCAGTAAGAACATGAATTAATTGGCACACAAATATCAGTATAGACAAGTTCTAATGGCTTGATTGCTCTTGATGTAACCTCATTTAGGAAACTTTTCCTAACTTATTTTTCAAGAAGGTATCCTTCACAAATTTGTTCCGGATGATTTATAGAAAGCAATCCATGAACCAATTTTTTTTTTTTTGAAATTATAGAATGATTTTTAAAATTTATGTGCCCAAATCTCAAGTCCCACAATCAAGAAACTTGAATTTCACAAGTTTTAAGACATTTTGCTACATTGTTTTGAATATTTAATAAAAACAATCTATTTCTTGTCATAGGCACTTTTGTTATCAAAAAATTATTTTCATCCTTTATTACACAATGTTTATCTTCTAATAAAATTGTATAATTTTTCTTAAGAAGTTGATCCCGACTCAAAATATTAGTTTTTTATTTTGGCACATAATAAACATCATAAATAAAACGATGCCTTCCATCTTTCAAACGGATTAAAATTTTATCTTTTCCTTCCACTGAGACCATAGAACCATCTCCAAATTTGACATTGCCCTTGACAGTTTCATCGAGTTCTACGAACATACTCCTTTGTCCAGTTATGTGGTTGTTTGTAGCTGTATGTATCTCCTCCATTTTATTTATCATGATGAGCCATTAACAAGGTAATCTCTTCTTTCCCTTTGTCTTTCAACAAAATTTGCATTCTCATCCACAACTTTAGGATTACTTCTATAATCATAAGAATAATGACCATATTTTTGACAATTATAACACTGAAATTGCGATTTGTCATGTCTTTGTCCTGAATAATTGTCTTTTCCACGCCGAGGTTTATGTGAATTTTGATTTTTCTCTTCTTGATTAAATTCTCCTCTTCCACCACGTCCTCGTACTCGTCATTGGTTTTGGCCTCGACCTCTGCCACATTCATGTCCACGTCCACATCCTTTTTGGCCTCCATCATTGCCAAAGTTTTATTCTTTCTCCAAAGTAAGATTACTTTGAATAAATTTTTCCAAGACTTCTTGGTTCTTCTTCTGGTGCCATGCTTCATGAGCTTGTAATGAGTCCATGAGTTCATCAACGGACGTGTTATCTCATTCTTTTGATTCCTCAATAACCACAATAATATATTTATATTTTGGATGCAAAGAACGAATGAACTTTTCTACAATATGATTATCTAGCAAATCTTCTCCATATCTTTTTAGTTGATTAGAAACCATCAAAACTCTTGAAATATAATCTGAGATAGATTCACCATCATTGATATGGAGAGATTCAAACCCACCTCTTAAAGTTTGGAGGCGAACCTTCTTTACCTTCTTCACCTTCTCTACCCCTTTTGTGATTTTTGGAGAGTTTCCTATGCTTATTTGACAGTAGTTGCGCATGAGATTTTCTCGATCATAGTTTCATCCAAATATAGATGGATGATGGAGAGTGCTTGTTGATCCTTCTTGCGAGCCTTTATCAATGGTTTCTTTTGATTTTAACTCAAAACTTCTTCTTTAGGTTCCACGTAGCCTTTCTCTATAACCTTCCAAGCATCTTGTGAGCCAATGAGAGTCTTCACATGCATGGACCAATTATTCTAATTGTCCTTAGTGTGTCAAGGAAATTGAAAGGGAAACATGTCATTCCCTATCATATTTATCTAGCTTTAGATACCACTTTGTTGGAATGTGGAAGAGGCTATTTTAATCTAGAGGGAGGATAAGGAAAAATATAGAGGCTTTTGTTAAACCAAACAATTACATCGGACTTATCCTCACCAACATAGTTTATCGTCAAAGCCTATCCTAACAACTTAGTTCAAATGTACACTTTGTTAATATTAATGTATATCTATTCAATTTATCATGTAGCAAAATATCTGTACAGCTCAATATATATATTGAATACAATAGCTCGTAAATGCATCGAGCAATTCCAAATCTTACATGGTATCACGAGCTTAGGTTTTTTTTCCACACTTCATCCACTGCAATTGGTTTTATCGATCATGGCTACTTCCTCTTCCTTTATTGTTACTACTGATTCTACTTCATCATCTTTACCCTTGATTGACCATATTCATCAGGAGGTCTCCTTTAAGCTCAGTTACGACAACGTGCTTCTATGGAAAACTCAGCTTTACCCGATCCTTCATTGCCATAATCTTCTTGGTCTTATAGATGCCACGATGAAAAAGCTAGACTCTCCTCCAGAACAAATCATTCAATAAAATCACATTGATCAACTTATTCTTGGGTGGTGTTAAAATCCAATGGGTTAATGCTCATTTGGCCCAAGACAAACTATGACTCAAGAATTATTTACTAGCCCAATTATGTGATCCAAGCTAAGGACCATATTCTAGATATTTCAAGAATAAAAATCTAGAGATTATTATCTAGGATAATTTAAGAAAAATCTAGAAAAGTAGGATCCTAGATTTTCCATTAGAATTTCTAGTTGACTTTTAGAAAAAATCTAGAATACTTTATAGAAATATCTTGTATCTAGAATTCTCCACAGAGGGCTATAAATATGAGCTCCTCCACCATTTGTGCTCAAGCCAAAAATCAATAACAATTGAAAGCCAAGCTCTTCTCCAAATTCTCTAATCAATTCTCCATTCTTCAAAGCCAATTCTATCAACTACTACAATTACCTCCCTTCCAAAACCAACAAATGGTATCAGAGCTTGGTTGGGTCTCCAACTGGGCGAATACAAGCTTCCGCTAAACACAAAAAATCGAGTCCTCCTACAACCCTAAACCAATAGTATGGCCACATTACTAAACAACAACCAAATTCCAATCCCTGTCTTTTCAGGGAAAACTATAACTATTGGGCCATCAAGATGAAGACATACTTCTTGTCCCAAGGCCTATGTGATATCATTGATAAAGGATACACTAGCCCTGAAAATATATCCACCATGTCTCCAACAGAGAAAGAAAAATTAAACAAGGAGATGGAGAAGGATAGTTTGGCTCTCTACACATTACAGATGGCTATGATGGACTCACTATTTCCAAGGATCAGTGGTGCTACAATCGCCAAGGATGCTTAGGATACTCTGAAGGAAGAATATCAAGGAAATGACAAGGTACGTAATATCAAACTTTAAACTTTAAGAAGAGAGTTAGAGAATATGAAGATGAAATATTCTGAGACTGTTAAAGATTACTACTCTCGACTAAGAGAAGTAGTTAATCAATTGAGAGCCTATGGTGAAGATATTGCTGACAAAAGAGTAGTAGAAAAAATTCTTATTACTCTTCCTGCTAAATATGATCCTAGAGTTAGTAGGCTCTCTTGAAGCTTATGAGAAAAGACTGAGTATGCGTGAAAATGATTCCATGGAAAATGCATTTCAGTCTAAACTCAACGTAACGTCTCAGAATTCTAGAAATTGAGGGAAAAGAGTTGGAGAAAAATCTATAAATAGAAACAACGGTAGAAATAATAATGAGCAAAGAAAGGGAAAATATCCACCATGTGGTATATGCAAAACGACTAACCATCCAGAAAAGGAATGTTGGTACCGTGATAAACCACAATGTAAAGGTTGTGGTAGATTCGGACACCAAGAGAAAGATTGTCGCTCCAAACAAAAATATCAGGCTAATTTCTCTGAAGAAAAGGAGAATGGCAATTGTTTGTTCTACATATATCACGCTGCATTAGAAGTGAAGAACGAGACTTGGTTTCTAGACAACGGTTGTAGCAATCACATGACTAGTGATGAGAAGATCTTTCAAGACATTGACAGATCAGTAAAATCTCAAGTCAAGCTTGAAAATGGAGAACTGGTAGAAGTCGAAGGCAAAGGTACAATTGCAGTCAATACCAAGAAAGGTACGCGATTCATCCACGATGTACTGCTAGTTCCTAAACTTGACATTAATCTATTGAGCGTGTGTCAAATGATGGAGAAAGAATATGCTTTACTTTTCAAAGGAGACTCATGCACAATATATGATAACAAAAATGAAAATCTAGAAATAGTTGTAGTAAAAATGCGGCAACAAAGGAACTTTCCTATCTGCTGGCAGTAAGTAGAAGCAGCTCTAAAAGCTCAAGAAGACCAATCATGGCTATGGCACTGGAGGTTCGGGCATTTCAACTTTCACGGATTGAAGATCCTCCATCAGAAGAATATGATGAATGATCTTCCAACCATCCAGCTGCAAGATGATGCGTGCGAGAGATACTTGGAAAGCAAACAACATCGGAAGCCATTCCCTTCAAGCAAGGCATGGAGAGCCAAACAAATCCTCGAGCTAGTACATATAGATGTATGCGGACCAATGAGGACTCCAACCTTTGAGAAAAAAAAGTACTTTATCCTCTTCATTGATGACTATACAAGAATGTCATGGGTTTACTTTATGAAAGAAAGGTCAGAAGTCTTCAATATCTTCAAGAAATTCAAGAATCTAGTCGAGAACCAAAGCGATCGGCGAATCAAAGTTCTAAGGAGTGATAGAGCAAAAGAATACATCTCTAAGGAGTTCAACAAATTATATGAAGATGAAGGGTCGTACATCAACTGACTGTCAGCTACGCTCCAGAGCAGAATGGCATGTCAGAAAGGAAGAACAGGACAATGATAGAGATGGCAAGAACAATGCTAGCAAAGAAATGCATGCCAATGGAGTTCTGGTCAGAAGTCGTATACACTACAGTCTATCTACTCAACAGATGCCCCACAAAGGTAGTTCAAAATAAAACTCCAATTGAATCATGGAGTAGACGGAAGCCGTCAGCGCAACATCTAAGAGTTTTCGGAAGCATTTGCTACGTGCATATTCCGAAAGAGAAAAGACATAAACTAGAGGAGAAGACCGAGAAATGCATATTCCTCGGCTACAACTCTCAATCTAAAGGATATCGAATTTACAGCCTCAAAACCAAAAAGCTAATCGTTAGTCGCGACATTGAGTTCGATAAAAATACAACATGGAACTGGGAGGAAGAAAAAGTTGAAAAGCAAAATATCATGGTACCAAGACTACGAAGCTCCAACGAAGTCGGCGAAGAAGAAGAAGCAGAAGGATCACAAACTCCACGAACAGCTTCACAATTGTCAAGCGCCAGGACACTATCATCATCATCCTCAAGTGAAGAGGAATCATCTCCAGACTCGCCACCAAGAAAAATAAGACCACTCAGAGAGATCTACGAGACATGCAATTTCGTGACGATAGAGCCAGAAAGCTTTGAAGGTGCCATCAAAGAAAAGGAAAGGTAAAAGCCATGGAGGACGAAATCAAGATGATCGAGAAGAATGAAACATGGGAGTTGGTGGATCTGCCAAGCAACAAAGAAGTCATCAGAGTTAAGTGGGTCTACAAGACAAAGCTTAACCCAGATGGCTCAATTCAAAAGCATAAAGCAAGACTGGTCGCTAAAGGTTATTCGCAACTACTAGGAATTGACTACAACGAGACCTTTGTTCCAATCGCTCGCTTGGACACTATAAGGGCTCTCATTGCACTAGCAACCCAAAAGAAATGGAAGATCCATCAACTGGATGCCAAGTCAGCCTTCCTTAATGGCTACCTAGAAGAAGAAATATACGTAAAGCAACCTCAAGGGTTCGTGGCAAGAGGACAAGAAGGTAAAGTTCTGAGGCTAAAAAAGGTCCTCTATAGATTAAAGCAAGCTCCACGAGCATGGTATAGTCAAATCGACAACTACTGCATCAATCAAGGATTCAGAAAAATTGAAAGTGAACCAACACTCTACATCAAGACCCAAGGTAACGACAACAGACTCATTGTTTCTCTATATGTCGATGATCTTATTTATACAGGAAACAATGAAGAAATGATCAAGGAATTCAAAGAAGTTATGATGAAGACTTTTGAGATGACTAACCTTGGGTTGATGCACTACTTTCTCAGCATTGAGGTAAGTCAAGAAGAAAAAGGAATATGTATCTCACAAAGGAAGTACACAGAGACTTTATTGAAAAAGTTCAAGATGCATGGTTGCAAGTCTGTCGCTACTCCTCTAGTCACTAATGAAAAGCTAATCAAAGAAGACGGCACACCAAAGGCAGACGCTTCAGCATACAGAAGCCTCATTGGAAGTCTACTATATCTCACTACTATAAGACCAGACATCATGTATGCCACCAGTCTACTATCAAGATTCGTGCAATGCCCAAGTCAAGTCCACTACGGAGCTGCAAAGAGAATAGTACGATATCTTCAAGGAACAAAAGAGTATGTGATCTGGTACGAGCTGAAGACTGACTCAAGGTTGATTGGCTATACCGATAGTGACTGGTTCGGATCAATAGATAACATGAAGAGTACCTCAAGCTATACATTTTCACTCGGCTCTGGATATTCTCATTGGCATCAAAGAAGCAAGACTCAATGGCACAATCATCAGCAGAGGCAGAGTAGATAGCAGCAGCACTAACTGCAAGTCAAGCTATATGGCTAAGACGCATACTAGAAGATATGGGTAAGCAGCAAGAAAGATTAACAGAGATCTACTGTGATAACAAGTCTGTGATAGTAATGGTGAATAATCTTGTTTATTATAGTAGAACAAAACACATTGCTATCAAGTACCATTTTCCACGGGAGGCAACAAACGAAGGACTAATTGAACTCAAGTACATCAAGACAGAGGATCAACTTGCAGATATTTTCACGAAGGCGCTTCCATGGCTAAAGTTCGAGATACTAAGAGGAAGCTTGGAGTTATACAAATGAGCATTAAGGGGGAGTATTAAAATCCAATGGGTTAATGCTCATTTGGCCCAACAGAAACTATGACTCAAGAATTATTAACTAGCCCAATTATGTGATCCAAGCTAAGGCCCATGTTCTAGAGATTCAAGAATAAAAATCTAGAGATTAATATCTAGGATAATTTAAGAAAAATCTAGAAAAGTAGGATCCTAGATTTTTCCATTAGAATATCTAGTTGACTTTTAGAAAAAATCTAAAATACTTTATAAAAATATCTTGTATCTAGAATTCTCCATAGAGGGCTATAAATATGAGCTCCTCCACCATTTGTACTCAAGCCAAAAATCAATAACAACCATTTTCCTTGAAAGCCAAGTTCTTCTCCAAATTCTCTAATCAATTCTCCATTCTTCAAAGCCAATTCTATCAACTACTACAATTACCTCCCTTCCAAAACCATCATGTGGCTTTTGACTTCCCTCTCGGATTCGGTTCTCTCTCAAGTCGTGGATAAGAATACTTCTCGCGATCTCTGGCTTACTTTGAAGACTCTATATGGCATTCAATCGTGGTCTCAAATTCAGCAACTTAAGACCGAGCTGCAGTCTATTACCAAGGGCACCATGTCAGTCTATGCCTATATACAATAGGTCAAGGCTTTCTCTTTAGTTCTTGCGAGTGCCGGCAAACCCATCGATGATGATGATCTTATTCTTTGGACTCTTCGTGGTTTGAGCTTTGAATTCGATCCTATAGTAGCTGTTATCAACATTCGCCCAGTCAGTCCCACCTATGTGGAGGTCAGTGGCTTACTACTAGACTATGAATTGTGCCTTTCAACAGCTTTTTCTGTCAACAAATCAGTTGCATTTCTCAGCTCTCACACGCATGCATCCCCGTCTTATTCCAACTCATCTTCTATGGGTGTTAATCAGCCCCAACAAGACTCTCAATCTGGTCGTTCTTCTAATGGTAGCCATCGTGGCCGTGGCAAGGGTGGTCGTGGTTCATCAAGGGGTCGTGGTCTTGTGGCCTCAACCTCTCCTGTCGTATGTTATCGTTGCGGTCATCGATATCACAAGGCCAACAACTGTTGGGCCCCCGACGAAGTGATTGAAGCCTTAACCAAAGCTTTCAATGCAGTACATATTTCTGATCCCACTAACAGTGGATTATTTCAGAACAAGGGTTAATATTTGTTCTATTCTGTTGGTAATAATGGAACATTGTCGAATTCTACTCAGCGGAATATGGAGGTACTTATGGCAGAAAAATAAATGGATTCGACATTTGATCTTTTTGCGGAAGGTTTTTCTAAGCAACTAACCCCTATAAATAAATAGGAAGGGAATCACAATCGGCGTTCTAGTAACTGTTTGGTTAGAAAGAGAAATTTCTGCCGGAACCGGAAGTAAAAATTTTAGTAGATAGGGATCCCGTAAAAACTTCCCCAACTGGTACCTTGATACCAGTGCAACACATAGTATGACTCCTGATAACACTCCTATTGCGGGTAAGGTTTCATATTCTGGCAATGATATGCTAATGGTGGGTAATGGTCAAGGCCTACCCATCTCTCATACTGGTTTCACTCATTTATGCTTATCGAAAGGGTCTACTCTCTCTTGCAAGGTTTTAGTCGTTCCTTCTCTGACCAAAAGGCTTCTTTCGATTGCTCAATTTACTAAAGATAATGACTGCTATTTTATTTTTACATCCTCTGGTTTTTTCATCAAAGACACAAAGACAAGGTGGTTGCTTCATCAAGGGAAGATTAACAATGGCTTATACAGTCTTCATCCGCCAATTCTCCATCCGCCGAATAAAAGTTTGTTCTTTGCAAATAAAGTGGATTCTAATATTTGGCACGCTCGTCTTGGCCATCTACCAGTTCACACATTGCAATTTCTTCGCAAAGTTCTTTGCATTTCCTCATCCTCCTCAGTTGATCGGATTTGTCGCAGTTGTCAGTTGGGTAAAAGTCATCGGCTACCATTTGAAGTTAGACATGAGCGATCTTCTAGATTACTTCATATTGTGCACTGTGATGTATGGGGTCCTAGCCCTACCACTTCTTCTGATTGGTTTTTGTTTTTACCTTGTACTCATTGATGATTTTAGTCGATTCTGTTGGTTTTATCCTTTAATGCGCAAATCTGATGTCGCTAATATTTTTTCCATTTTTATTTACATGGTTCAAAATCTTTGTAATGCCAAGATCACATATATTCCGTCCGATGCTGGAGGTGAATTCATTAATTGCCATATCAAACATCTATTTCGGCACCATGGAATTAATCACCGTCTTTCTTGCCTAGAAACCCCAGAACAAAACGGTGTTGCTGAACGTAAGCAACGTCACATCGTTGAAACTGGGCTCACTTTATTGGCTCACAGTGGGGTCCCATCTACTTTCTAGGCTCACGCCGTTTCCACGGCTGTTTATACAGTTTGCTTGGTTACAAGTCGCCTTATGAAACCTTATATGAAATTGCACCAGATTATTCTACTCTCCGTATTTTTGGCTCTCTCTGTTACCGTTGTCTCAACCCATTTGGACGACACAAACTCAACTTTAAAAGCTGTCAATGCATTTTTATTGGGTATAGTACTGATCATAAAGGGTACAAATGCTACAATCCGTTGACTGGCAAAGTTATTCTATCCAGACTTGTTATTTTTTATGAAGAGCACTTCTCTGACCCTTCTGTTTTTTATGTGCATCAATCTGCTGCTTCTCCACAATTTCGCCTTCGTCAATTGCCTTCTAAATTGTTGCAAGATCAGTTGGTCAATGATTGTCTGCAATCCATGCAACCATCCAGCAACTCTCCTACCACGACACCATCTCCTCAATCTGAACCAATGCCAACCATTCCAATATCTCATGCACAACTTCATCACTCTACTCCAACAACGTCTCCCATGCTATCTGCCCAACATGACCCAATGCCAGCTACTTCACCCGTGTCTCACGATGATGCTTTCTCTGATCTGTTTCCTTCAGATGGTACTACTCATATTATGCCGAATGAGGATCGTGTTCATCATATGGTTACGAGGTCTATGGATGGGACTCGTCGCCCACGCGTCCTATTTTCTACAAAATATCCTCTGCCTTAATGTCTTGTTTTGGCTCTCCACACACTGCCTTAAGAACCTACTTGCTTTACTCAGGCCAACAAGGATCCAAATTGGCGCCTCGCTATGGCAGATGAGTTCAATTCATTCTTGAAGAATAAAACTTGGTCTCTTGTTCCGCCTACAACAGATATGTATATAATTGGGTGCAAGTGGGTTTATCGGGTCAAACAGCGTGCTGATGGTTCCTTGGAGCGTTATAAGGCTAGGTTGGTAGCGAAAGACTACAATCAACAACCTGGATGGGATTACGGTGACACATTTAGCCCTGTCGTACGTCCTAGCACCATTTGTCTAATACTGAGTTTGGCTATTTCTAAGAATTGGGCCTTGCGCCAATTGGACGTGAAAAACGCTTTTCTCCATGGTGACCTCTCTGAAACAGTTTTTATGCACCTGCCACCGAGCTTCGCTGATTCATCTCATCCAAATTATGTTTGCAAGCTTTAAAAATCTCTATACGGTCTTAAACAGTCCCCTCGCGCTTGGTACTAAAGGTTTAGCAACTTTCTTTTGACATGCGATTTTGTTAATTCTCACCATGATGCGTCCTTATTTGGTCGATATTCGTCTACACACACTCTTATAATTCTCATTTATGTGGACGACATTATCATAACGGGGGATTGCTCTCTACAAATTACTGCTTTCATTGCTACATTATCAAGTGAATTTGCCATGAAAGACTTGGGTTCTCTTCATTTCTTTCTTGGCATGGAAGTTGTCTCTCATGACCAAGGCATTGTTCTTACGCAATCCAAGTATTCTGCCCAGTTGCTAAATCAATTTGCCATGGCCGGTGTGAAGCCTGTGACCACGCCTATCTCTGGTGCACGATTGAATGAATGTGATGGTGAACTTTTGAATGATCCAACCGAGTTTCGTCAATTAGTGGGTGCTCTGCAATATCTCACGATGACGCGTCCCGACATCTCTTATGCAGTCAATTCAATTTGTCAATACATGAACTCTCCTCGCCAACCACATCTCGTTGTTGCTAAACGAATTCTGCGATACATTAAAGGCACAATTCAGCACGGTCTTGTTTTCACTCCTTCTCCCGAACTATCACTTCATGGATATAGTGACGCCGACTGGGCTGGATGCCCAAGTACACGTCGCTCTACATCTGGTCATGCTATCTATTTAGTCAATAATCTCCTTACATGGAGCTCCAGGAAGCAAACTACAGTCTCAAAGTCGAGCTCCGAAACCGAATATCGAGCTCTAGCATCACTTGTATCTGAATTTCAATGGGTTTTACATATTCTAAAGTTCCTGCGTGTATCTCCTCTAGGAACTTCAACTGTTCATTGCGACAATGTGAGTTCTATCTATATGGCAACTAATCCGATTGTTCATAATTGGAGTAAACATATAGAGATCGACATACACTTTGTTCGGGAAAAAGTCCGTGATGGTACTTTTCGGGTGCAATATATCAACACTCATGACCAGCTTGCGGATATTTTAACGAAACCTTTATATCGTCCGCGGTTCATCTTGCTCAGAGACAAGCTTCGGGTGCTTTCACCTCCCTCAGCTTGCGAGGGGGTGTTAAACCAAGCAGTTACGTCGGACTTATCCTCACCAACATAATTTATCGTCAAAGCCTATCCTAACAGCTTAGTTCAAATGTACACTTTGTTAATATTGATGCATATCTATTCAGTTTATCATGTAGCAAAATATCTGTACAGTTCAATATATATATTGAATACAATATCTCGTAAATGCATCGAGCAATGCCAAATCTTACAGCTCTGAACTAATCTTTATTTTTCTTCTATTTTGGGATAGTTACAATTGAAATAAATGACTCCTATTTATAAGATTCACAAATATCCAATACTAACTAGGATATGATTCTAGGTTTTCATTACCTACTATGAAAAAACTAACTAGACAAAAACTAAATTAAAGCTAATTAGAATTAATCAAGTTAGAATTTTAAATTTAATTACTAATAGTTATTGTAGGATGCGGTAGACAAACAGTTTAAACAATATATTGCATTCTCATTCTATATTGCCCCTTCTTTCTGATAATCATAATAACATATTTTCTATTTATCTCTCAGCCATATATCACTGCTGTGACTTTTGTTCCATGTGCAGAGATCTCTCTGTCAATTTCTTTAACGGTACAATTCCGTCTCAATTGGATGCGCTTCCCTTCCTTCTTTATCTGTAAGTGTCTCATGTCTTCTTGTCTCAAAGAATACCGAGATTAAAAAAGATTCGTAGATTCATTTGGTGTTTCTTTGTTATCTTGCAATGACTTGGGGTATAATCTATTATCAGGAGAGATCCCAAAAGAACTCGGAAACATTTCTAGCCTGCAATACTTGTACCAGCTATATAAAACTCATCTACCTTGTTTTGCTTTAGAATTCATTATATTGCAGGGACTTAGTAATTTGTGCATTGCCTAACCTTTATATAACTGCAATGAAGGTACTTGAACGACAATATGCTGAGAGGTCAACTTCCAAATGAGCTTGGAAACCTTATTAATCTTTCTTACCTGTAAGTATATTTTATATGTGTTGGGGTACTTGTACGTACGACAATATGGTGAGAGGTCTTTTTTTTTTCTTTTTTTTTTTTTGCTGGACTGAAGACAATTAACCCATGAAGTAAATTTGTGTCATTTCTCAAGTCATTAGCTCCTCCTCCATGCGGCTTTGTCAAAACATCATGTTCACCATGCCTAAAGTTTCAGTTGTAGATTCCCGTACGTTGAGAATGGTGGATGTATTGGGGGAGGGGCGAGTAGGGGCAACAACACGGCTCAAAGTCTGAGCTAAATCCATTAAGACAAATAGAAATTCAGTATTAATGAGGGTAGATTTTTTTTTTTTTTTAAATTCCTATAAATAAGATTTTTTATCCATAATTAATTGTCACGGAGCCGCACCCATTCAAATAGTATTTAATCTAAATAATTACTCATTAGGAAATGCTAAACACTTCTAGGTGAATGCACCGATGCATCATGTCTAACGTGTGACCATGCAATGCACACACCTAAATGCCGCCATGTTGGCACCCGCTGGTCCATTAATTAGTATTTCTCCTTACTATCTATACTATATTATCATATAAACTAACATACCTCACTGAAGACTACGAATACGTGCAAGTATATCTCATACTAATGTACTTGCACAATCCTCCCTTACTTTTATGAAAATTGAGTATGAAAACTTGCATGAAGATCATTTTTTATAATCATTGCAGAAAATCTTATTTTGTGTATCAACTTCTTTTTTCTTATTCATTTCTCATTCAAGTTTTGTTTAATTCACCTTAATTTCCACTATGTTAACAAGTACTCACAAAAGACAAATAGTTAGTACATGCTTTTTCTGTTGGAATATATATTTCTCTCCTATAGAAAAATCATAAATTCTAAGACTACCATATATGATCTTAGATTAGTCCTCCTAGTACCAATTGATTTTTAAGATGGAACCTCATAATTTTTAATTTGGTATCAGACTTATGCCTTGGTCAAGGCTCAACTCCATCCACGTGTGACACGTCTATTTCCGGTTATCTATTTCTCTCTTGATGACTTGTGTCTCATTGTTACATGTTAAATTCCCTCCGGTCATACGTGAGGGAATCAATAAACATTCTTGCCAGGGACAAATTTATGAATTATTTTTAGTGGAGGCTAAAATACATAACTTGTTAATTATATAAGTATATTTTTTTTCTTCAGTTGGAGCTAATTAATTTTTTTAACTAAAAATATATAAATATTTAATTTTTTTTTTGTTATCAATACATAAAATTTTTATCGTTGCCCCCACTGGCCCTAAAAAGCATCCACAAGTCATTTCTCGCCGGCTCACATGCGAGGGAATCGTGTAACAGAACGAATGGTAGTATATTGTGCCATTTACTGTAACACATGGACCGAAGATTTGAAATCTCAAATTAGGAGGGTTTTCGGCTTTTCAACCCAGAAGAAATGTCTTGCTTCTAATATTTCTCTACTATTTTTTATGAGTGATGACATATGCAAATGATGTCAGGAGTCTGTCGAACAATGAATTCAGTGGCTCATTGCCTTCTAGCTTTGGAAATTTGACGAGCATATACCGCTTGTGAGTGATTTTATTGCTTTAAGAGTCGGAATTCTTAAACAGTCACAGTCTGTAGATTGAGAATGATCTTAATTTTTTCTGTAGCGATGTCCAAGGCAATAACTTGAGTGGAAAGATTCCAGATATTGTCTTCAGCTGGCAGCAACTTGGATATTTGTAAGCCTCCTGATCATTAATCTTTCTAAACTTGTTATCATGTCTATAACTGTTAGTCACACTTGACTTTTTAAATCTTGGCAGATCGCTGATTGGGAACAATTTTGAAGCACCTTTACCTCATAAATTCGGGCCTTGGGAGATCATTGATACCCTGTAATATTTTCTTCTTTGTTAAATGCTTTTATTTGCTGGTTTTTTTATGATGGAGATGAAAGTAATCTCTTCTCAAAGTCCAAATATGTTCTTGTTATCAAGGATTTATAAAGACGAAGTGTAAGAACAAGAGGTAGAAATGAATTAGTGTAAGATAGAACCCTTTTCATGTGGAATGACTTGGTAAGGGAAAAGAAGAACTTAAAAGAATGCTTTTAAGGGATAGGAAGGATTGCAATTTTCCTTATCATTTAATTTCCTCTATAAATTCCTTCTTCTGTGTATGTTTGTCCAGGTTCATTACCGACTTAACTAGAGTCAACCAAGACTCTAAGTTCCCTGATGTCTCCAAACTCTCCTCTTTAACATATCTGTAAGCTTTCTAAAATGAATTTCCATTGTGTTCCATGATATAACTTCCGTGAAAGGTATTTTTCATCTTTCATCTTTCAGGACATTGAGGAATTGTTCACTAGTTGGTCCAATCCACTCTAGTCTATGGAAGCTACCGAATTTAAAATACTTGTAAGACAATTCCCTCACCCATTTCCTATTCGTACATACAACCAATAAGATTAGCTAACATTCATTTTTCCATGTTCGTTCATACATAAATATATCAATTTGATTCCTTGTTTCTGTAATCTAGGGACTTGAGTTTCAACAAATTGAGTGGTGGAGTTCCGTCAAACATTGGCAAGTCTTTAATTTACCTGTAAGGGCGCATGCGCATGTCCAAATATTATCTGAGAATTTACCCATTTCTACTCTTATATAATCATAATATGCTCTGGTGAACAAGAGATATACCTTTGCTCTGTTTTTTCATTGCATTGACAACAAATCAACTTCTTGCGTGGTTCTCTTTCATCCCTATGAATGCAAAATCAATTTTCTAATACTTATATGAAAACAAACAAAAAGATTCTTTTGTTCTCCATTTACTACTCCCTTTATATGGGCCTTAGGTGTACTTGATTAATAAAGCATACGTGCATGGCCAACGTGATTCAGTAATCATATTGTATATAATGTTAAACTTTCTTCTTGTTCACTTCTACCTTAGATTAATATGGATCTGATTTACCCTGAAATTAAATGCTAAATGCATATGAAATTGCACACCTACACCTTTGGAGTTAAGGTTTTTAACTTGGTGGTGGTGGTTTTCAGTTATCTTAGGAGCAATGAATTCAACGAGTCCTTGCCCAAGTGGATGACAGAAAACAGAACTATACATGTGTAAGTGTTAATATGTTTAGTTTAAGGCTTTTCTCGAGAAATTTCTGCACATGCCATAGTTTTGAGTTTGATGTTAATTAAATTGAATCTCATCTTAGAAGATAAGTTTATCAAATTTGATTGGACGAAAATTATAAGTGAAGAGAATCAGATAGTTTTGTTATCTCAAAAATGGGAAACTCGAACACGTACTAATCATTCTTTGTTATGTGAAACATAACCATTGCTAAAGAAAACAAGAAAAAGAATACGTAGTCATATAAGAAATGTTGTATTAGTAATATAATTATATTTCTGATTCAGGTTTAAGTATTTTATATCTGGTTGTTACGAGTTATTTTTATTTTTATTATGAAACTCATGTCTGACTTGTCTTATACAAACATGCAATAGTATGTGAATAGATTACATGAGAGGTCTTATTTCTTAATTCTTCTAAGTAAACTGTTGGGGTAATTTAGGGGAATAACGCATAGCAATGAGAAATTAAGATGGACACAGGATTTACGTAGTTCAACCTAAAGCCTACATCAACGGGCAATAGGAAAATATTCACTATATGATGAACTCGTTACAAGTACTCTCTTACAAAGTCTTTCACCTCTCTTGTTTTGTTACACCTATTACAATAGTCATATGACTTATTTATAGGTAATCCTTAGGGTTCTAGGTAATGGGCTTAATATGCATTAATTTCAAATATGGGCTATAGCCCAACAAATCTCCACCTTGGATCGTATTTGCTCCATCATCATATAAGAAAGTCATCCATTTTCCTTTCCCTGCCAAACAGTCCCCACCGGGACTCAGCCCCCTCACGAGGGCTCACTGCTTTGCACTACATATACCACTCCAAGTCCAGCCACGCCGACTGAACTTGCTTCCCGATATCACCTTGGTCACCCCAAGATTAGACCAACACCTGCAATGCCCTGCAGACATCTGAGTAACTCTTTCACAGTACTCCAATGTCCCCGCAATGCCATGTCCCCGTTACCAACATTGTCTACCTATGAAATATCACCACGAGTGCAGCCCATAGCACCTCCAATGTTACCAGCACTTGAACATAGAACACGTGACAAATGTTCTACCTCATCCTCAAATAAACCTTTGTAAAGAATATTCACTTCACTTGCAGCACCAACCCACTGAGATGCACCTGGACAACCAACCTCACCCTGGGAGCCCGACTTATGCACACCTGTCTCTGTAGCAGACAAAACATAAGCCATCAAATCTGCATCCCCATCTCCATGAGATTCTTCAACATGTCCTCCCAGTTTCTCAAAACTGTACTGCGCACCCTGAGATACAAATTTATCATGTACCTCAGCCAGCTGAACTGAACTGCCCTGTCTGTCACAACCTGGAACTGCTGGAACTGTATCACCTAGCTCCACCTGTTCCCTGACACCGCAGTTTGAACCAGTAGCTACTGCCCCAACACCTTCAGCCGTACTCCCCTGAAGAACATATAGCCCTCTCTTCAAAATCCCTTTCAAGTGCACCTTGGAACCCCTTGTCACTTCTAGAACTCCATTCGCGCCACTAAATTTGCAACCACGAGAATTTAACCGCCCAAGAGAAATCAGGTTCTTTTTCAGCCTCGGGACATGCCAACACTCGAAAGATCTAATGATGTCATCAAACATCTTGACTTTCACGATACCTATTCTGACCACCTTCAAAGTGAAACCATTGCCTAGGTAGACCCTCTCATTCTTCTTAAAGTATGAAGAAAACCAATCCCTCCTAGGACACATATGGAACAATGCACCTATATCAAGAATCCATTGATTTTGCCACTGTGCAGTACTGACAGACAAAACCTCTGCATCACTAGAACTCTCACCCTCATCAGCATTCACCACATTTGTTAAACTCTTACCTCTTTCTCTCTTCGAACAATCCTTTCCCAAGTGACCCAGTTCCCCACACTCATAACAGTGTCTTTTCTCTCTTGATTTTGATTTTGACTTCTCCGAAGATCTCCCTCTCCCATGTGTTTTCCCTTTACTCACTAAACCCTCTCCTCGAATTTCCACTCTATTCCCCGGGAATTGTTTATGAAGATCTTTGGATTTCAGTGCAGAATTCACATTATCCAAACTAATTTTATCCCATCTATATAACATAGCATCGACAAAATTCTCATACGAGGGCGGTAAAGAACACAACCATACAAGAGCTTGATCTTTATCATCAACTTTGATTCCTATGTTCTTCAAAACCATCATAATGGAATTAAATACATCATGGTATTCCTTAATGAGCGTACCTTCTTTCATCTTGAGATTATACAATCTCTTCTTCAGGTAGAGGCGATTTGGAAGAGATTTGGACGCATAAAGATCCGTTAGAGCCTTCCAAGCCTCAACTGCTGTCGTCTTCTCAGCAACCTCCAACAAACATCATCTGTCACTGTCATGTGTATTGTGTTAATGGCTCTTGCTTATAACTCTTCCTTCTCTTTAGGTTTCATCTCTTCCGAAATCTTTTCCTTCGACGACATTCCATAGACCTTGTATCACCATGAATGCCTTGAACTTGATTTTCCAAAGACTGAAATTACTTCTCTCGTCAAATTTCTCAATTTCAAACTTTCCTGAGGTTGTAGCCATCTTGGTTTCTCAAAACACAAACTTCAGGCTGAAATTTCACAAAATGGACTGCAAATTCGGACTCAACATGTCCAAAAACCTTGGGAATACACTGGCCAATTTTTTGTCAACCTTGGTCAAAGTCAATCCTTAGTCAATCGGCTCGGTCAACCCCCGGTCAACGATCTGGTCACTCCAGTTAACTGGTCTGGTTAACTTTACCTTCTTCTTTTTTAAAAATAAAAAAATAAAAACTCAAACAACCCAAAAAAAAAAAAGAAAAAAATAAATAAAACTAAGGTCAAAGAACCAATTTGACTCACCAAACCGATCAGCTACCAAACAACACCAAACAAAAAATTTGCAGAGCCGTCAACAACAACTAAATAAGGAAGAAAAAAAACGTCACCTTCAACTCGCAATTTCAGCTACTATAGACCTCCGTTTTCGATGAAATCAACACCAACAAACTCCTCTCGCGGTAAGAAAACTTTTGATATGCTTCACGCCTCACGAGACCACCTCCGATGAAAACGACTATGACAAGACCCACTTTGGTTTTTCCTTTTTTACAATTTTCCGGCGAGTTTTAGGATGCGTGACTACCACGGTTAGAATCCTTACGACAAGACGAGTCCAACCATATATAATTTGTTAGGTTTTGCTCACAAAAAATTTTATCGCTTTTCACGAGCTTTCTGGGCTGTTTTCTTCACAAAGTTTGATTTTCGCGTCAATCTACCCTCAACCTAGCTCTTGATACCAGTTTGTCGGGGTAATCCAGGGTAATAACGCATGGCAACAAAAAATTAAAACGAACACAGGATTTACGTAGTTCGGTCTAAAGCCTACGTCCATAGGCAGTAGGAGAATAATATATGATGAACTCGTTACAAGCACTCTCTTATCAAATATCTCACCTCTCTTGTTTTCCACACCTATTACAATAGCTATAAGGCATATTTATAGGTAATCCTTAGGGTTCTAGGTAATGGGCTTAATATGCATTAATTTCAAATATGGGCCATAGCCCAACATAAACCTTTTAATTTCCTCCACTTGCGATCAACTTATATCTGTATAGCTTTCGTTTCCAAAAACTATATAAGAAAATTGTTAAGCCTAATTAATATTGTGACAAACATACTGCAATTGAACTTATCAAAAACATGAAACATGTAATTATCACAGTAAAATTACTAAGGAACAAGTTATTTACTTGACGCGGAAGATGAAGCCATGATAATGATTAACTGAATTCTCCACCTTAAACCATTTTCTTTATAGTGTAGATATGTTGGTTACTTCTATCAAGTAACCTAATGGGTTTGGACTTTAGTGGTTATTATTTTAATTTAAGTAGGTACCAATAACTTAATAGGTCACACCATTTACATTCTCCCACTTGACCCATTAACTTTATTGACAACAAGATTCAATCATAGACATAAGGCGTGCATAAGAGATTAAATTCTTACGTAATGTCCTTCATAATCACCGATGAATGACATACTATTAAATATGGGTTATAGTGGTCATACATCATTTATTCGATGTACTTCTTTCTATATACCACAACAATAGCAATCTACCACACTTGGGCTTAATCTTAATGGTCCATGATAATGTCTTGTATAGACTTTCTTGTTTTCCTTAACAAACATAAGTCACGTGAATACTATCATGAAACAGGAAAAATATTAATGTTTGTCAGAAAGAGGTCATTGAGCTTAGAGTGTCAATATAAGAACACATGTATCTTTCATAATTACAATCAAGACCTATTATCTTTTGGTGTTTCTTAAATAGTCTGATTATAAGTCTTTAGTCACAAGATATGCAGTCATGAGATCAATGCTTAAATGTTCAATAGGCACTTTTTGTTTTTGCACCTTCTCTTTAATGACAACTACTTTAATTCCATGTTTGGCACTTGATTGTTTATTATTCTAGAGAAGACAACTGTTGTAGAGTTATTACAGTACATTTTCAGTGGCTTGACAATTAGTGTCAACAAATCTAAGTCTTGAAATAAATTTCCTGCAACCATAATGCATGAACTATAGCTTCATAATATGCTTTAAATTCTACTTCCACAATGGTAGTCTATTTTGCACTTGTTCATAAGATCACTCCCTATGCTAAAGGAAGAGATGGACAAAAGTTGACTTTATGTTATCAACACATCCAATAAAATTTGAATCCAAATGTCCATTCACTTTTAAATGATTACATTATTTATATGCCAGCATATAGCTTTTGTTCTTTTCAGGTGCCTTAAAACATTCTTTGTAGCTATCTAGTAATTCAATCAAGAATTTTCTTTGATACATTCTCACATTCCACATCATTATTTGGACATTGCATGAGACCAAATTTATTCATATTAAATTTTCTCTAGAATTCTTTCAGTTTGAGATAATCCTAACATTTCTTGTGATCCACCATGAAATATTTCTATTCCACCACAAAGGATGCCTCTCCTATAATTTTCATTTTCAAAATTCTATGAGAGAAAACTTTAGTTTCATGCAATATGCTAATACCATTAGCAGCAAGAAAAACGTTATCAACATACAGGACTTAAAAAGAACATAAATTTGTTCCCTCTGATCTTTTTGTATACTTACTAAACAACACTGTGTTCTTTAAAACTGAAAGTTATAATGGTATTATGAACTTAATATACCATTATGAAGCCTATTCAAGCCCATATATTGATGTACTAAGTCTACACACCTTCATGACTTTTTCCCTCTATTGAAGAACTTCAAGTTGGGCCATATGAACCGTTTTGAGGGACACAATTTTCACTTTATTTAGTACAACTCTAAAACATAATGAACCACCAGTGTCATAATTATCCTTAAAAAGTATTCGAGACTAAGGAAAAATCTATCTCTTATAACCTAGGAAGTCTAATTACCAGAAAGTATAAAAAGACAAACTCTTATTTATCAAAATACTATTTATACTATATTCAATTACCTTCTTTTTCTTCCTTTTGTTTCTTTTTTTCTAAAGTCGTAAAAATATAGGGCCATCACACTAACTATTATATTGTCTTTCTTATGTTGCATAGTACTGCTCTAATACTTAAATTGAAAAAGCCAGGAAACTAAAGAAGAGAAAATGTGAAAAGATGGAGAGATTATCATTAGGAGGAGCTACCATTAGTGGAGGCTTTAAACGAAAGGGACTGATAATCTTACATATCAAATGAGTATTGTCAAAGATGGTTAGATGATCACTTTGAAAAAATGGAAGATAATCTCCGATTAACAAAAGGTTCTAGGTTCTAGTTATTTTAAGCGATATAAGGCTCAATCTAACTTGTGTTGGGTATCAGTATAGTAGAATGATAGGGGATAAGCAGTATCACAGAGCTAAAATATAAATGAAAATAAGAAATAATGAAAATACAAGATTTATATGGAAAATCCTCAAATAAATTAAGAAAAAAAGCACGAACAAACAAAAAAAAAATTTATTATATATGATATAAAAGTATTATATAATAATTTTTTTCTAATATAAAGAGAGAATAATATCATTTTTTAAATAAAAAAAATAACTCTTACTCAAAAATATAATACAACAAAAGAAGAAGAAAAAACACTCACGAGAAAACTTATATATATTTTTTTCTCTGGTTTAGAATCCTTGCGGATGCCTTTGCTTCATTCAAGCTTCTCCTTTTATAGGAGTAATTTGGGAGACAATGCATTTAATGGAGCATGACTGATTTTCAAACTCTTCATGCACAACTATCTTTGCATTTAATAAGTTTCAGCTAATTTTCCATGCGTCGTTTCTTGAGCCAACAAATTTACATGCACCGCAATTTCTTTTTCTGCACTTGATTGTTGCTTCAGAGCCTCATTTGTTCACTTTTCCACAATCTAACATCTTGGACGAATTGTTCTGAAAATTATAAATAATAATAATTTATTTTAAGATATTTAATTTTTTTGATAACATGATGAATAATAATTATAGTTTGATGCATCCCAAACTTATTTACTTTTGTATTTTTTATAGAGTAATATTAGATGTTATTTTTTTATTATGTAATTATAATTTTTTTAATTGACATGTCTAGCTGTCATTCTAATTAGATAAATTTATTCTATTTCTCTGTCTTCATTTATTAACTTTATTTAATTTCTCCTCTTCTTTTATTAATTTTTCTCTCCCCTTATTATTTTTTTTTATCTCCCTTAATTAAAGTTTCCTCCTTTTTTAACATTGACTTATAATAACTATAAAAAAAAATTCACTTGCCTTATCATGATCATAGACTAGTACAAAAAAGAAAAATAATTCTACGTTGCTCATAAAAAGTTATAAACAAAAATATAGTCAAATTAACATGTTTAATCTTCTTTCAGTTCTACACAGAATTACATAAAAATGAAAATATGAAAAATATGAATGAGATTGGAGAAATTAAGTTAATTAAGTCTAAGGACGGAAGTTTGGAAAGAAGTTAATATTTCTTAAGAAAATATAGGTCTAAGGTCGGGTTCTAGGATGGAATCTAACATATTATTTGAAGAAAAAAAATAAAAAAAAGAATTTATTGACACATCAATTGAAGTGATATAGTCAGTCGTGAAATAAAAGATCTTAACATAGTATTTACATTATTAATATTTGTGGTCACTACATCAAAAAGAGAAAGACGGAGATGACAAAAGTGCCTGCATAACTTTGGAGTACAGTAGCCAATTTTGTGATTTTCAAGAGGAAAAAATTACTAACGATAGGATAAAATAGAAGAGAAAGAGAGAATATACGAAATGCTAGTCAAAGGAGAGAAAAAATGGAAAAACAAAGAGAGGGAGAGAAAAATAATAATAAAAGAAAAGAGAGAAATTAAATAAAGTTAATAAATGGAAAGAGAGAAATTAAATATGTTTATCTAGTTGGCATGACAATTAGGCATGTCAAGTTAAATGTGATAATTAATTAATAAAAAGAGGGTGACGTCTACCATTTTGATATTTGTGTTATTTACTGTATTCCTAAAGTCAAATGATCATCTTCTGCAATGTTGATTTCAAGCATTTGTATATATCGTTGCAGGGATATTTCTGAAAATAAGTTCAATATAAGCATACCAACTGGCAAAATTTCTAACAAGATGTAAGCAAGCTAATCCTCACGTCTGCTTCTCTGGTTATTTACCTAGAGTGTGATATATATAAGTCTATATCTCTAAGTTGATTTTTGTATTATTTTCATACTAGAAACTTGTTTGCGTGCTGCTCAGGTTCAAACATTAGCGACAAGTAAGTTGTGTTTTTGGCTTTCCTTCCATTTCTTCTTCCTTGAAAAATGCCAACTATAATGGTGGGAAACATGGTTTATGCACTATTTCTTCAAAACAGGCATAAAAAATGGATATATGATGCTGATTACTGTCCCGATGAAATGTCCAGGGGTAAGCATATAATAGTTTTGCTATGATATATATATTTCCACGGCATAAACTACAAGAGGCATGTTTGGTGTCCCCAGAGATCACATAGGATTGCAACCAACTCTTCATTCTATTATCTGTAACAATATCTTTGCAGATGATAACTTGTATATTAACTGCGGTGGAAAATCGATCAGCAATATCAATGGAAGTTATACATATGACGCTGATTTATACCAAGAGGGAGGGTCAACTTTCTTTCTGAGCGATTCTAGACGCTGGGGATTCAGCAGCATGGGGAAATTCTTATATGCAAACGATGACCTTTATACATTAAACAAAACATGCAATCTTACTATGGTTGATGCACCATTGTACCAGACTGCTCGCATAGCCCCAATATCCTTAAAGTATTATGGATTTTGTTTGAAAAAACAAACCTACAATGTGAAACTTCATTTTGCTGAAATAGGATGGGATGAAGAAAAACTTTCTGGTATCAAAAGTCAGCGTGTTTTCGATGTGAAAATCCAAGTAAGTACCAATCCATAGAATAGGCTGATAATTCGTAAAATAGGAGACTGAAAAAGGCTACAACTACAGGGCACGACGTATCTAAGAAACTTCAACATAGAAGCAGAAGCAGGGGGTGTCAATTTAAATGTAATCAGGGAATTTCCTGTTGAAGTAAATAGCACACTAGAGATTCATTTATATTGGTCGGGAAACGGCTCAGTTTTTTGGCCAACAGCATACTATGGTCCTCTCATTTCTGCAATTTCTGTATCTCCTGGTATGCTTCGTCTACTTTATGTTAATTCCTTTTGTTACCATATCGTATGTATGTACTTTATTTACATGTTATTTTCCCCTGAATCAGTTCCAAAGAAACATAAGAAGAAACTGTCTAGTTTGGCTATTGCTGGAATTGGAGGATCTGCATCTCTTTCTATCATACTTATTGTGGTTCTCTTTTGGTGGTTGGGTTGGTTTTGTGGAAAGAAACGGCAACGTGAAGGTAATGTTTGACTGACTACACGATTGATGTCTTGATCTTCACCGAATTTCTCACACACTTAGCGTAATAGAATGTCTGTTGCTGTTAAATTTTCTCCTCTTTCAAGGTTTACATGTTGTGAAACAGAACTTAAAACCATTGAGTTATATCCTGGAGGATTTTTCAACTTCAGACACATAAAGGCTGCGACACAGAATTTTGATGCTTCAAACAAGCTCGGTGAAGGAGGTTTTGGTGCTGTTTATAAGGTGCTTTTGTTGCAGTTTATTGTGAATAATAATCCTAAACAATCATGGTCTTAACTCCTACACAGATTTCATATCATAAATTTCAATTAAGGAATATTTGGTTCATGGGCATTATTCCCCTACTTTTAGAATATGAAATACTTAGAAAAATTATTTTGTCACATCCTCATCGTGGTCCAGGCCTATATGCAATCAATAGCAATCAGTAAATTATTACATGTTATTTTTAGCATAATTCCTGCACCATAGTTTATGCTGCACTTGGACTTCTTTTATTTCCTTACCTCCAATAAGATGATAGGAAATTTTATATAGTAGTACATTTTTCCTCCATACAATGTAGGGTGTGCTTCCAAATGGCACTGAAATAGCAGTTAAACAACTTTCAACAAGATCGAGACAAGGAATTCGTGAGTTTGTAAATGAAATTGGCACTATCTCAGCTCTACAACATCCGAATCTTGTCAGGTTAATGGGATGTTGTGTTGAAGACAATCAACTCCTACTTATCTATGAGTACATGGAGAATAATTCCCTCAAACATGCATTATTTGGTAAAAATCTCCCTCCCTGGCTAGACTAACTACGTTTTCTTCTCGAACATGCATTATTTGGTAAACAGGACAATTTTTTTTTTTCTATAGCGACTCCTAGTTTCAGTAGTTTTCCAATTGTATAATTTCTCAAATATATATTTTTCAGGTGCTAGGAAAATAAAAATCAGACTGAATTGGGAAACAAGGGTGAAAATATGCCTTGGCATTGCAAAGGGTCTAGCTTTCCTTCATGAAGAGAGCAAACTCAAAATCATTCACCGAGATATTAAGCCAACAAACATATTGCTCGATAAGGATCTCAATCCAAAGATATCTGATTTTGGATTTGCTAAGCTTTTTGAAGAGGAGAAAACTCATGTAATCACACGAATAGCTGGAACGACGTAAGTGAAAAAATGTGATTAGGGAACTTTTCTTTCACATATGTATTTGGCATGGTCTAGATCTGTAACCGTGGAAGTTGCTTGCAGGGGATATATGGCACCTGAGTATGCCATGCGAGGACACTTAACAACCAAAGCAGATGTTTATAGCTTCGGAGTTGTGATGCTTGAAATTGTTAGCGGAAAGGACAGTGCCAGCTACAAGCCAGATGATCAGACCGTTTTCCTTCTGGATTTGGTGAGTCAAAGTTAAATTTTCTATCCACTAAAAGTAGAGAAAGTTCCAATAGATGATATAATCTATGTTATACGTAGTGCAAATCATATGATCTCTATCATACAATTCCAGGCATACGTTTTACAAGAGAAGGGAAATCTTTCAGCACTAATTGATCCAGATCTAGAGTCTGAGTACTCTTGGAAACAAGCTACTACTGTTTTGGATTTGGCGATGTTATGCACTAATCCATCCCCAACACTTAGGCCAACAATGTCTGAAGTTGTAAAAATTCTCGAGGGAAAGAGTAAGATTAAGACTACATCTACTAGTGCGCCTTATTCAGTGGACAATTTCACATTGGCCAAGGCTGTAGCTGCCCTTTCTCAATCCTCACCATCTGGGAGCAATTCACAGGGAGAGGCATCAAGCACCAACATTTTTCATTCTGTCGGCAAAGAAATTGAAGAGTCCAGCTTCTCTGCTCAAAATTCAGATAAGACGACCATGTAACAGCATGACAAATCTGGAAGAGAATAGATCCGTTAAGGCGATCACCATTAGAGTGAGAAATTTGGGAATAAGTGAGGTAGTTTTTGCCGACTATTCAACTTAGACAGTTCATCCAACAGAGTGAAAAAGCAGGAAATATCACATTGTAATATTTATTTATACCTTCAGGGTTGCTATTTCATGTTTATGCATTTGTGAACTTCATTTGTGAAGTGCAGTTGTGTAGTCTGTTTGTATTAAGCAAATAAGAGAACCTATTAATCTTGTGTAACACCTTAACTCTATCTCACATAAGAGAGGGTTATTTGTTTCTTATATAAGAGGCTAACTTTGTTCTTGTGTGCAACTTGAGGAATTCTTTCTAGCAATGGATTAGACAATGTTAACACACAGTAGCTGTATCAGAGCAAGGAACAACTAGAATCTTGGGAGCTATTGTGAAGAACAACGTACTACATCGCGTGAACATGGTAGAATTCACATCTTGAAGCCTTGAAGGCACTTCTTAGGGTCGTGCATTTATGGGTTGGATCATAAAATGGAGCGATGAAGATCACGTAATTGATAGGAGATAAAAGTGATACCCCAATTCTGTCCTGGACAAATTTGTGTATACATACAAGGGGCTACATTAGTTCCTATATGCAATTTCAGGGATTTAGCCAACTCAAAGGCGCACAAAGGGCTCATCAGCCAACAGTGATTGGCGAGACTGGTGTGTTACAATTGGTATAGGATGAAAGCTCGTGATTTTTAACATTGTATCAAAACTTGGCCTTGATCCACTCATTCCCCCTCCATATCACGCGAGAGAATGCTGAAATGTATAATGAAACCTCATAATTCTTAACTGTCCCAACTACTCTTTTTGGGTTATCCAATTTTCCTCTTTTTGTTATTCACAACCATAGGTTTTTACTTTTACTCTCCACTTGTTCCTTACTCCTGGTAACATTTTGGCCCTTTGGGCACTTTGAGTTGGTTTTAACCACTATTCCTAGTATTTCAGTAGTTTTATGATATAAACTAATATAAAAACAAGAAAAATATATAAATTATCTTTCCGTCTTTTGCTAATTAGCTATATCTGATGAAAATAATTAGCTTAAATCATGTTTCATTAGGTGGCGTTTTTCTTCCGTTTTTTATATGGAGAGTGGAAAAGAGCTAATAAAGTTAATAGAGCTAGTAGAGTTGTTAGTCTAATGGTATGTTCCTCTAGAGATTGCAAGATCAATTTTCGTATGTGACATCCTTTAATATGTGTTTCTACAATTTAGGTTTCCCTTAAATAAAATAAAAATTAAAAAAAAATACAAAAAACTCTATTGTATTATGTTAAAGTTGCATGTCAGCATAACAATAATGTAATTAATAAGTGTTGAAGTAATTTATGTCTTCATTGGAGCATTGATTTAGAATTAAATTAAGAAAAATATAAGTTTCCTTATTAGATTAGGTTTCCTATTATTTGAGTTTATTATTTTTATTCACCAAGTTTTGTAACCTATAAATATATAAGATCTCTTATTGTACTTTGGAATAGTGAATAACAATTCATAATGTAGTCGTTTTAGTTATTCTTCTCTTATTTAGATCTCCCGTTACTTGTCTTCCTTCCTATTATTCGCTTTCATGTATGTCTTTAGTATTTTATTTAATTTTGTTTAACAATAAGTCCCATGATTTATGGGAGTGTGACTCTTTGTCTACTTTGTCCAATATATAATAGGGTAAATAGCGTATTACCCCTCTGTGTTTTGCTAAAAATGCATAATACCTCCCTGTGTTTTAAAAATTAGCTAATTATCCTCCTGTGTTTTGCTAAAAGTGCACAATACCCCCTGTGTTTTAAAACTTAGCTGATTACCCCCCTTATATTTTATAAAAGTAGCTAATTACCCCCCTGTGCTTTTTAAAAATTAGCGCTTTTGTTAGAAAATATAAGGGGCCATTAGCTACTTTTAGAAAACACAAGGGGGTAATAAGCTATTTTTATAAAACACAGGGGAAGAATAAGCTAAATTTTAAAACACAAGGAGATATTGCGCACGTTTAGCAAAATACCGGGGGATAATCAGCTAATTTTTAAAACACAGGGGGGGTATTGTGCTCTTTTAGCAAAATACATGGGGATAATACGCTATTTATAACCAGATATTTCTTTTCATATTCTTGTAAACCATAAAGGTTTTTAGATTGCTACAACACTAGAAAATTTGACATATTTTTTATAATTTAGTCGTTTAAATCCTATGTTTTAATTTTAGGACGTTTAATTGCCCTAATTCTCAAT
Organism: Ehretia macrophylla; assembly: GCA_037974665.1. Taxonomy (NCBI): domain Eukaryota; kingdom Viridiplantae; phylum Streptophyta; class Magnoliopsida; order Boraginales; family Ehretiaceae; genus Ehretia; species Ehretia macrophylla. The sequence goes on from CM075781.1 coordinate 75,415,865, forward strand.
TCTTATGTCCTCTCGTTTGGCATCTCCTATGTCATATACTTTGTTAAGCTCTCTACATAAGGAAATTGGCCGGTTTGATCTTTGCTTCATTCCAAGTAGTAATTACATAGAATTCATCAATCAGTAGATGATCAAGCAACATCTGAATAGTGCTATACCATCATAATATCTTGCAATTTCGGAAAATTCACGCACAGTCTTTCTAGAGGACGCAGCAAGAAAATGATCATTCTACTCATTCTTTATTTTACAACAGGAATAGAACGGATCTGATTCTCTAAACGATCGGAATTTTGTACTTCTATCGGATCTCCCTATTTCATAATCGAACTTGTGTAGGTGGATGTTGTCCAGTAGGGCCAATGTTAATATACTGTATGGGATAGAGTAATCTAACTTGTCACCTCTAGCCTATGAGTTGTCCAGTAGGGCCAATGGTAATATACTGTGTGGGATAGAGTAATCTAACTTGTCACCTCTAGCCTCTGAGTTGTCGTGCGTAAAGGACTTTTTGAATGAAGTGAAAGAACTTGGGATCGCTCTTTCTTTTTGAATGGAATATTTTCATTAATCAACATTGCTAACAGAAGCACATTTCTAGACTTGAGGGAATTAGAAGAACAATCCTCGAACAATTCTTTTATTTAGAAGACAGTCCCAATTGACGTTATAATGGGTCGAAACCAAGGCCAGCTAAGTGATCCCAGAGGCCATTAATTATTAGGTTATATAAGATCATTAGATAAATAAGATTGTTTTGAAAAGTTATTTAAAATCTTGGGTTGTAGTTAGACAACATCTTCTACAGCAGAGAAAACCCTTGTTTTCACAATAACGAGGCAGTACATTTATTTCTCGCACAAGCTCTATTGAAGCACCAAAATAAGTTAATTGAAGTCATACTCAGCAGAAACATGCCATTGGGTGTCCCACAGTCAGGTAAGGCTTAGAAAAAATGCGCTTATTTGCCAAATCAGAACGAATTTTCCTTGTTGGAACTCGGCTTTGTGGTGAAATGAATTGATAAATGTTGGTCAATTATGTCACTAGTCCACATACGCTCAAATCAATATGAACCAAGTAAATGAGATAGGATAACCAAGGGGAGAGGCATCACGATATGGCCAGGAAAACTAATATAATTTTTGACAAATTGAACCCCCAAAGTCTGCATGTCAATTTTGGAAAACTGCCGAAAAACCTCTCCTTTATTAATGGAGAGTTGACCAAATATGATTATAAGTGTCGACTTATAGCCAATCAAATAATCAATCCTCTACACTGAAGTAATATTAGAAAATTAATTATATGGAAGAAAATTTGTGAATCTTCCATGGATTAGACATGGAAATAGTTATAACAAAAGAAAATAGAAGAGTAACTTGCAAATGTTTTTGAGGGGAAATTCTTCCATGAAAGACATTTAAGTACTACGATCAGTGTTTGGAGTTACAAAGATGAACATTGAGGGAGCGTGTTAAAAATTATAGAAAGAGAAAAAAAGTGCATATCTATATATTAAGACAAACCGAAATATTTGAAAGATCTAAAACGTTCTCTTTTGAGTATGTTAAGCTATATAACTTAATGTAGTCCATACTAGAATAAGCTAATGACCAGCACCGCCTCATTAATTGGGAGTATTCTAGGCATTGAAATTCTCAATTCTCTCATAAATATGAGACTCATGATGCATTTGTTAATGAGCCTCAAGAGCTTCATAACAAAGGAGCCAACAAGAAGTACTTCTAAACAAGGAATTTGAGCTCCAACAAGAGAGCCATGAATATTTACAAAAAATTATGGTGGTGAAATGGTGTCTTCCAACACATTAATTATTCTAAAAATGTACGCTTTTCTTCAAAATCTTGTAAATATTCGATTCTTTAGTAGAGCTGGTTGATGCCAGTTGATGGCTTTCAGCAGAAGCTAGTTGATGTCTGATTTCTGTATAAACCACAAACAATTTTAGGTGAAAGTTGTATTGTAAATACTATCTATCTTCAACTCAAATGTAATTAAACTTTGTTGAAAGTAATAAGTACAAATCAAGAGTAAGAGCTCTTATGATGCAAGTAAGCACAAAACAACATTGGACAAGAGAAAACATAAATTGCTTTGGCTCAAGCGTAACTTCTACTAAATTCACACATAAGCTTATTAGGACCAATGGAAGATCTATAGTTAGGCCAATGGGGGACTGCAGCCTCTATTACCAAACAAAAAAGAAGGTTAAAAAATTATGTATTTTTAACATATTGTTTAGAGTAAATGAATTTCATAAAAGTTTACGGAATTAATTTACAAATCTAACTTTTTGTGTTTGAAAGCACCTCTTTAAAAAATTCAAAATTTTTTCAAATTTTACCTAAATTTTTATCCAAGAGGTGGAATTTACAATTCCAAGTCACCAAATCAGTTATTCATCTTTTAAATACTAAACTTCCCTTTAAGTTTTCTTTCCTTTTTTACTATTCTTATTCTTTCACTCTCATTTCCTATGTACTAAGTTTTTCCTATTCTTCTTGTTAGCTTGCTCAAGATAAATTTATTTTTTATATTTCTTAATCCAAACTTATTTTTGTCTTCAAGTTAGAAGTTCAAATCATAAGTTATTTATACATCCATCCTTATTTTAGGTAGTCTTAAGATACTTAATTAGGCATCTAAAATCACAAATTATTTATTCATGTTATCTATTCATCAATACCAATTAATCAAATTTAATTTTAAAGTAATACATACTCCCGTCAAAGTTTCAAGATTTAGGGACAGAAAATGAATACCTAGAATAGTATATTTATAAATCACAGAATTGAATTAATATTAGTTTTTAGGTCCAAATAAGAAAATTCATTTATAAATATAAATCCTCAAAAAATTTATCTATAAATTAAATGAATTCCATGGTACAAGTGTTTCCAGATGATCTAAAGAGAAAGTAATTATCTACATATTCTTACCTAAAAAGGCTAATTAGTCCCAACAGAAAAAAAATTAATTAAAAAATAAAAATTTAGCTCTTAAAACAAATATATTCTTAGATTTAAAAAATAATGACTCTATCCCCACTGGAAAAATATATGAATTGAAAAATAATGATTTCTTCACTAATAAAAAATATATTCATATATTTGAAAATTTTCACTCGGTCATAATTAATTGAAAAGATCCGTTCTTTATTACAACTAAGTGAAACTTTGCATTCAAAATCCTGAGATGCATAGTATTTAGCCTGATTGAAATTCTTGGGTCATTTTTGGCTTGAAAAGGCATTTAACTCAATCTTTTCCAGGTTGTCTTCATTTTATTCTTTGGGGCTTTTAGACTTGTCGGAAGCTAATTCAAAGCAATAAACCAAGGACTGTAACATCTTAATTAAAGAATGCAGAATTGAATAATGAAACAAACACACATGCCTTGCATAGAGTTCAAAACACTTTACAAAGCAAAGGAGATACCATGCAATTTCGGCTAAGCATAACGTAATTTACTTTTTATCCTTGTTTTTTGTCATAAGGAGACTTGAGGTCAGCCGAAGTGAGACATGAGATACCGATAAAGAATATATGATCAATAGTGAAAAAGTTGTATGTTAAGTGGAGTAAGCTGGGCTGTTGTACAACAATGACAATAAGACGGTAATGAATTAAGGATGAGATTGACCCAACCAAAAAAAAAAAAAAAAAATTAAGGACAAGAAAATTTGAGGTCAATGGATTAAAGACTAGAAAAAAAATAAGGACGAGAAGACTTTAGGTCAATGGATTAATTAAAGACAAGATGACTAGAGGTCGACTGAAGTGAGACATGAGGTAAATGATAAACAAAGAGTTGTGGTCAAGTGAGAGTGAGATGAGCCTTGAAAAACACAGATAATTCAGGCAGTACCATATGATTTTTTTCATTTAATCTTTGGATAGTTGTCTTTGAAATGCATTTTAATGCAAGAGAATAAAATCATGGTTGCCCGTCATTGGCTATGAATGTGAAAAGCCACTATTGTTCTATCATCATCCGGATATATTTAGAACTGATCCCACTTCATAACTAGAGGGAGAAAAAGTTCACCCTTTGTCTTAAGAGTAGAATCGACACACACATGCATAAAATAAGAGAAAAATTAATGTACAATATTTATAATGTGATTTGATTCTTTACCCATAATCTATATTCACAACCCAAAGAAACTGAAATATCTATTATTTAATAATAATGACTACAATGCAACAAATATTTTGTACGAACCACCTTCACACGACTTTATGCACGAAAGAACCCTAAACCCTCTCATACTCGTCTTTTTTTTTTTCTGGCAAAAGAATGAAAAACACTCTCGACTCACTCTCTCACACTCCCCATGTGGTGTGACTCTTGTCACAAATAATTACAAGTTAAAATTTTTTATTTTTAAGAACCAAAACCTAACTCCACTAGGATTAAGACTCTTACGTCTACCGTCATTAAACTTAACTTCTACTTTTCTCTAACTTTATTTTAAACTTGAACTTGAACCAAAACCTAACACTCAGAAAACATTATTCCTGCATATTCTGCTAACGACGATAGTTGTATTCCTTTTGAAAGTTGTAAAAAGAGTAATGCTAGACGTCACCCTTTTTTTGTCACCCAATTATCACTTCCTAGTTGGCATGTCTAGTTGGCATGCCAACTTAATAGATTTATTTTTATTCTCTCTCCGATCTTATTAGTTTCTCTCTCTCATTTTATTAATTTTTCTCTCTCTTGTTTTTCCTTTTTTTATCTCCTTAATCAACATTTATTTTCTTTTCTTCTTTCTCTTTTATTTAACCCTACATGTTTACTGCATATTATTCTTTTTCCAGATTTTTCATTTTTCTTCAGGAATTGATAATTGTTATTTTAAAAATAATCACACATGACTTTGTATGTGAAATTGTTATTTTATCTTTTCTAGGTTATGCTTATAGATGTTGATGAATTAGTCTATAAATGCTTATGCTAATGGATTTTGATGGATGAAGTGTTTGTGTTTAATGGTGTATGGTGATTGTATAGGAGTTGGTATTTTGGTGTATGAATGCTTCAACATGTAATTTGATATCAAAATTTTAGTATATACTAAAGTTTTGACAACTTGTTATCATGTGCTTCAGTTTTTTTACATGAAAGATGACATCTCATTCCATTTTGACATTTCATCTTTTCCTCTAACTAGGAACTCATGTACAAAATTCAAGAAATAAAAACAAAAGTATAGCAATGTGAAACAATGGTTCAGTAAATATGTCGCGACATCAAGCAATTTGACTTTTTTGCGAAGAAGCATATAACCACGACTGTTATTGCACTTCATCGTCTTACCATGCATATGTCAACTAAATTAACTAAGTTTAATTCTAGCAATTACGATATAAACTTAATGTATCAGATGTTCTTGCCATGCATATGTTCATTAGTTACTACAATATTCACGCATTAGTTCAAGAAATAGTTTGTAATCCTAATTAATTCTTATTGCACATACAAAGTTCTATATGATTATCTTTAAAATAACAATTTCTTCTATTGTCAGAAAAGAGAAAAATCTGGACAAAAAAATGCAATAAATTTGTAAGGTTAAACAAAAGAGAGAGAAGAGGGGAGGAAACATTGATTAAGGAGATAAAAAAGGAAAAACTAAGAGAGAGAAAAATTAATAAATTAATGAGAGAGAGAAATTAAATAAAATTAATAAGATTGGAGAGAGAATAAAAATAAATTTATCTAGTTGTCATGCCAACTAGACATACCAAGTAAGAGGTGATAATTGGGTGACAAAAATAGGGTGACGTCTAGCATTACTCTTGTAGAAATTCGTACTATTCCCTTCTTTCCAAAACTGTGACGAAATATGATCTTTTCCTTCTCATAAGAGGATGCAGTTGTTCAATAAGTGGATTAACATTTACAAGGTAATCACAGAATACTTATAAGTTTCTTTTTCTTTATTTTCTTTTATATGTTCTAGGGGACGCTAAAACCAATTACATTAAATAGATCTAGAAGGTATTTGGCCCCTCATATTTTTCTCTACAAGTAGCCTTAAAGGTCTTGAGGTGAACAATGAGTTTTTTCTTTACGTAGGGGTGGATTCAAAAATTTTTCTCAGTAGAGACTAAAATAAATAAATTTTCAATTATATGAGTTCATTTTATTTTTTCAGTGAGACTAATTAATTTTTTACTAAAAATACATAAATTTTTTTTGGGCCAATGGTCCCTGTTGGCCCTAGTATAGCTCCGCCACTGTCTTTTCGAGAACCTAGGTCCTTAATTAGGATAATAGTGACCGCTGATTTTCATATCTTTTTGCCAATTTATTTTGGTTTCATTAATCAGAAGTGCCTTTCGAATTACATAAAAGAATAGACAGATTTCCCTCTTTATACCAAAAAAAAGGGTTCATGTATGTGCAAAATTCCTGCTAATTAGCTTGTTGGTTAGTCGTACGCTTTACAATTGCACAGATTTCTCCAATAACAATTGTTCTAGCCCTATGACCTCGAATATTTGTATGACCTTACATATAATCCTATCAACAATGATCATTTGGTTCAATTACTAAGAATTTAGTCTAGCCCTAAAGCCTAATCCACAAACTTCATGAAATTTCGAACAAGCCCTAAACCCTATTACATGCAAAGGTCTATGATGATTAGAGATTTGAAAGATTACCTCTACTAATAAGGGCATTTTGGATTTTTCGCTTGAAAATTTGTAGGGTGGATGTGTAATTTTTTAAAATTTCTAGATAAAAATCCAATTCTTAGTTTGAAGAGATCTGAGGACTCATGATGACAGGAGTTATAAAATTGTTCAAACAAACAAAGTTATTTTGGTGATTAATCATAAATACATTCATGTTGTTGGCTTGGGTTCAAGATATTGCAGCTACATATTATTCTTTTGCCATTTTTTTACTTGTTTTACATTCATGAAATTTCTTTACTACAAGTGACTTTCTTTATACTTACGGCTTGTTTATATATATATATATATATATATATATATATATATATATATATATATATATATCACAAGACGATGAAATTACTTTCGGTCACAGTGAAAGTAATCTAGTCAAAGACATAATCATCACGTCAAGACAAATGATCTTTCAGCCACACTTAAAGCTAGACAAGATCAATGCGTCAAGACAAAACAAGATTCGGCCACAGTAAAAGCCGACACGCTATTAATATATATATATATATATATATATAACAAGTGATTTTCTCTATAATTACTGCTTGTTCATGGAATTTATTTACTACAAGTGACTTTTTCAATACTTATTCCTTGTTTTGATTTTTTCCCTATTAGATAGATATATAACAAGTGATTTTCTCTATACTTACTGCTTGTTCATGGAATTTATTTACTACAAGTGACTTTTTCAATACTTATTCCTTGTTTTGATTTTTTCCCTATTAGATAAATATATATAACTTTGAGCTGCTTCCTGTTATGCTTGTTTTGATTTTTTTTGTTGTATATTAAGATATGCTTGTTTTGATCAGGTTCTGTAAATTTGTAATTTGCGTGGAGAATGTAATGGGTTACAAGTTTGGTTTGATTATATGAACATCAACAAAATATTATAATACTTAGGTCTTCTTTCTTTTGTTTTTTTTTGTTTTTGTTTCTTTTGGTATGAGATAAACTGTTTAATTTATGCCATGAATAAGAGCAAATAGATAAATATGTAATTTAAAATAATTATAATATTTTCTTACGATACATCAACAATGTATAGAGTTTATATTCAAAATTATGCTTGGAACGATTATTTTGCTTATCAAATTTTTAAAAGCACCATAATATGAAACCGTAACAAAATTCTTCAATAAAATTGTAAAACAAAAAAAAAAAAATAAAACTGTAAAAATTGAATCTCTTTTCTACTAATCCAAAAAGTACCGTAAAAAAAAGGCCCTTCCAACATTCAATTTCTAGCTCTACTCATGCACGATGACATCCGACATTAAGTCATTGTGTTTCTTGGGCCAATAAGTAACGAACTTTTAAGTAATTTTGATAATATGTTAATGGAAATGCATTTTTAATAGAATCGACTATAGTAAAAAGATAATGAGTGCCTCCAAAAAAATGAAATTTAATAAATTTCACCTCGAAAGTTAAGGATAAACAGCGAAAATTACCTGTATGATTAACTATGTTATTGGCTATCATCTTAGCTTATATATACAAAACTCTACTTATTCACTATAAAATTATTAAACTTTAAACGGGTAAAATGCACAGGATCCCCATGTGATTTTATAAAGTTGTACAATATTTCATGTGGTTTTAAAAGAACACGATATCCCCCTATAGTTTTTGGAACTAAGCACAATAGTCTCTTGTGGTTTTAAAAGTGCACGGTACCTCCCTGTGATTTCTGAACTAAGCACAATATATCTAGCCACTATATGATGTAACACGTAAATATTTTTAGTTACCGGTTAAACTCTTACAGTGGTTTCTTGTATTTATTTAATTAGTGTGTTTAACACGTCTCTTCACATGTAGGCTAGATAGATTTTTATTGAATCTTAAACATGAATTTAATTTTTCAAATAGGTTGGGGTGAGTTTTGAACTTAAGACTTCTTGGTACTCACATTTTGGTACTTAAATTGCAATACCATATTAAATCATCACCTCATTAATTTTTAAAAAATAATTTTTTATATTTATTTATTGTATTTAACAAAATTTAATTTTATTAGTTCTATAAGTATAACGTTTGTGAAGCATATACCTATCATATGAAGCGTCTACTTACCAATTGCCCAGAAACAAACATTTGCACCGACATAAATATGAGAATTACTCTAAAGATAAACTCTCACACTTGTCTAGGAAGGAATAAACTTGACTCTGATTTCAATGGGAGGCAAGTGGAACTTGTTTTATAATTAAGAGTTAGTCTTTTACGAGGATTATGGCAAATTTTTGATGGTCTTAGACCATGACTTTACTTATAGTCTAAGTATTTTAATTTATTAACACATCGTCATATTAAAAACTCATATTTACAATTATACTTTTATAGTTTATTAAATTATAAAACAACCCCATATTAATTAATATGATGATGTGTCAATAAATTAAAAGACTTTGATTATGAGTAGGGTCATAGTCTAAGACTACTCACAAATACGTGAGCCCCACACTCACACACGTAAGAGCTACTATTTTATTACACAACCGCAGCCTCATTTTTTCAAGACAACATGACAATGACTAAAAATGAAATTCTACTTGTTCAAGTTGACACTATAGTAATACGATCTGCTAAGCCTTATTTGGCCACGCTAGGAGCAACTGGTCATGGACATTATGGGGAAATCCTTTATGAAGGATATAAACTTGTTCGATAGATAAAGCCTCATCTCTTGTGGGCCATAAAGAAAAGCTATTTTATATATGTTCCTTGAAACGTTATTGGAGCTACGGTAAAAAAAACAAGTTAAAGAAGGAAGAAAGAGATGGAAATACAGAAGTTTTTCTTTAAGTTGGCCGTTTCTTTGCTTTTTCTTCTGGCTGTTTACTTTCAAACAAGTCTGCAACAACAGTCAGCATCAGCTCCCGCAGTTTCAATTGCACTAGCTCCCGATGATGCAGATGCGCACGCTCCCGACAATGGCCCTCAAAAACCATTTCTACCCCCGGAAGAAGGTAACAAATATTTATCCAATTTACTAAATGACGTTGCATTTCGGAGTGTGATCATTTTGTCATTAAATTGTAAGTGTGTCATAGTGGTGAACACACTTGCCTAGGAAAATGTTGGATTTTGGCTCAAAATCAAATCCAAACCCACAAAGAGAATAAATGTTTACTTGTTAAGTAGCTAATACTCGGGCCTATGAGAATAAGGGTGAAGAAAAGGAAAAACTATTATATTCGATATTTTTACTATATGAGTGTACACTTATATATCTTATTGTATAAGTGCACACTTTAATCTTGGGTTCTTAACTCCACCACTAAGAGAGCCACACCCATGGGTTGGTTGTGGATGTGAGTTTGAATGAAAGAGAGTTTTTTACGGTGTTTTATCTCTCCAAAAGCGTGTGAAATTTTTTGTTCTTTTATTAGAAAAAGTTTATGTGAGCATTTAGATTTTTCTGTACATGCAAAAATATCATAAATGTTGCCTAGCAAAAAAAAAAAAAAAATCATTGATGTTTAAATACTATCTGTCAATAATGGATTTTCCAACTTTTTAATTGTTAACGTAAATAAAAAGTCAAACCATATTAAAAATACTATATGTTTCCACCCCATTGTGTGTATCAAAATCCTTGAAAAAAATACTTCAACCAATCAAACTGATAGATTAGTCTCTCATATCGTAGATGAGACTTATACATGTAAATCTCACTAATATGTGATAAACTAATATCAATTTAAATGAATTGAAGAGTTTCGCATATCGTTGTCCCAACGGATAAGACCAATCTCCCGAAAACTTTATAGTGGGCGCAAACGAAGTGTTATCTGCCTAATTTTTAAAAGTCATGACTTGGCACTTTGAAGCAGTAGCGCCGTTGGCTTGGATTCAAGTTGTCACCTTATTCTTTCCATGATTTTATGTTGGCTTAATTTCATTAAGGGGGGTTTGGTTTACGGATAGATTTTCATTCTCGAGAATGACATTCCTGCAAATATCATTATCAAGAATAACATTATTGGGAATGTGGTTAAAAGTGTTTGGTTTGTTAAAAATATTCCTAGTAATATTTTGTCAAATTCCTAATAATGTTATTTTATTATGTTTGGTTTAGACTCAATATTCTTAGAATGTTGAACAATTTTCTAATAATGCCCATAACTCAAAAAAATAAGAATATCAAACAAAGTGTACAAATAACAATACATTTTGCATATTTTTGTTAATACGCGAGTAAAAAAAATGTTTAATATATTAATACAACAAAAGTAAATTTATTTTTATAATTTATAAATTTTAACTGACACTTCAAAATTAGAAACTTAAATTTATTTTTTTAAAATTTACAAATTATTTATTTTATTTTTATTTAATTTAAAATTTTAAAATCTAGAAAATTGATAATTTTTTATTTTTATATTATTTTGTTTATTTTATTTTATTATTTATTTATTTTTATTATTTATTTTATTTTTAATTTTATTTTATCTTATTTTTATTTTCTTTTATAGTTTTTATTTTTATTTATTATTTATTATTTTTTATATTTTTTATTATCTTATTATTTTTTATTTTAATTTTTGAATTATTTTGTGGTATTTATTTTAATTTTGTATTTTTTAATATGAGTATTTGGGTCTTTTATTTTCTCAAAGTTATTCTCATGACTTGAAAATGTGATATTCCCACCCCTCAAATGGGAATAGAAATTGGTCAAATTATAGGAATATTGAATTTCCAGAAATGTGGTTTTCTTAGAAATATTTTTTTATTCTATAAACTAAACATAAAAATGTCATATTCTATACTTCACATTTCTATAAATTTTGTGAACACATTTAAATTAGAGACACTTTAAATTTTATCTTTTTATTTTAATAACTTATTATACTTTGACCCGAAAACATTTATAAATTATCAGAAAACCAGTAAAATCTCTATAATACCCTTTCTTTTCTTTTTTATTTTTATTTTTTTTAATAATACAATCATATACACAATAATACCCATATATACGTTTATAATTTGACCCCACACCACTTGAGATCCGCTCGTTGGATCTCCAATCGGCTAGCACTCCGCATTCTTGTCGCATGTAGAACCCGTCGATGGTCTTCGATCTCCGATCAGCCACCGGACCACAATCCAATGCCACAACCCGATCCACGAGTTTCTTTCTTCTCCGTCAATGATTTCGGCAACGCCGGCGTGCCTGGCGAGTACGGTTGAACTCCTCCCCACGCGGAAGTTAAAATGGAACAGTTCGTCAGCTTTGCCGTCGACAAAGCTGACGAATACACTCAAAAAAACAAAATGAAAAGCACAAAAAAGAGGGTATAAAAATGGTAGTTGATAGATCAGTTGAGTAATTTTACGAAACTAGCAAAGTTGGTATGTGTATATGTATGTGGGTATCTGTATACATATCTATGTCTATATATAGCCAAAAGGGAGAGTCAATCCAAACAATTAGTCTATTAAGACGGATAACCCCTTGCGAGTTGAGATCCTGATAGAGATCATTACATAGTGTCTTCCTGTGTGCGCATGGCTTATGTGTGTGGTTCTCTAATTTTGAGTGTGAGTTACTGTGTGTGGTGCCATGTGTGTATTGTATGGTGGTGGCTATGATGTATGTGAGAAGAAAAAGGAAGGGGAGATGAAGGAGGAAGGAAAAAAGAAGAAAAAAGAAAGTGTATAATAAGAAATTCAACGTCAAACCTGATGGTAAAGCTAGTATCAAGGCTAGCTCAGTCCAACCAACGAGTTATGAGTCTGAACAAATTAAGCCTAACTCTGTATGAATATTTAATGGGTCGAGTTAAATTAGACTCATTTCTCAAAGTACAAACTGTGCCCACAGTTCACTATGACCTATATATATAACTAAAAAAATTAATTGAAGATACTTGGATAGTTGGATTAATGATTTTAAAAAAAAATTTAACTTAAATTTTTAAAGACAAGTTAATTTAACAATTAATGAGTCACAAGTAAATTGATAATATTAATATAAAAAAAAAAATACATAACAAACTACGAATTCATGAAGTACGAGTACATTAGTAATATTTAAGAATATATAGAGAATTGAAAGAAAGAATATTTATTTGGTGCGGGAAGAATGAAAAATAGTTAGGGGTTTATAGGAATTGTTGGGGGATTAAAATTTAAATAAACAATTAAAAAGATTTGTTTTCTTTTGAAAAAAAAATAAGGAATCGTTGGTATAGCCGTTGCCAATGGCTACTAAGTACTTATTGCAGACTTAAGTTGTTCTACACTTTTCTTCTTTAACTTTGACTTCTTTTTTTTTTTTAATTGAAGTTGCAAACGTGAAAGTTGCACTTTAAATTGTTAGGTCATCTTCAATGGAGGCTTTAAATTAAGGGGTTCTAAAAATAAATTTAGAGTCCTATTTAGAATCTCATGTGTTTTTTAGTGGCTCTAAAAACAATTCATCTCCAGTGAGGGGCTCTAAATTTAAGGATCTATGGTGGGGCTTGCAACTCTTTCTATTTTTTTATTCAGCCAAAGTATTTTTTTTTTGAAGTTGTCAACTTTTTTTTTGTTGTTAAAGTTGTCAGTCAGATATCAAATCTGATTTGTTGAAAAGACCTATGTGATCAAATCTGATTTGAAAGAGACCCATGTGGGCTCTATAATTTTTTGCCTTTTTCTTGGGGCTTCATTTTATTCAACAAATTTGTTAAAGAAAATGGAGCACAAGCTCTATTCTTGTTGAAATATGTTAAATTTGGCACAAAAGATTAGATTTGGGGCTCTATATTGACCATTGGTGCTGTATTTTTTTCTTCAAAAGTCTCTATTTTTGTTAAAAATTTGTAATTATTGCATTATAGAGCCTCTATTTGAGGATGCGCTTACAACTTTCAACAAGTAGCTTGTAGTCATTGTAACTTTTTTATTTAATATAACTTTAAAAAAAATTACTACTTGTCATTATTAATTTATTTTAAGAAAAATAGTTCTTGTGACTTGCTACTTTCAATTATAATTATTATTTTTTAGAAGTTACTGTTGCAATTATAATGCATTGAGTCGTCGACTACTATTTGAGTTTTTTTTTTTTACTTCTTAAAATATAGACTTGCTATAACTTTTTTTCTAAAACAAATGTTGATTGTAGCTTGTTACAAACTTGTAATGATGCATTCTGAAATTGCTTAAGCCTTAATGCATATTATTTCAATCTTGTTTTTTAGCTCGAATTAGGTCTATGCTGGGCTCAAGGTAGGATAATTAAGTTGGGCTGGGCTATAGGTTGTTGGGCTGGGCTTCGAGTTACGCTGGGCTCATGGGTTGGGTCGAGCTAGTCTTGTGTACGAAATGGGCCTAGACTCAAATCAGTCAGATAAAAAATTACATTATCCGACTCGCCCCACCTATATATGGTGGATAAGGCCTAGTTGAACCCACTTTCAACTAGACTGACTGGGTCTAAATTTTAGAACCCTGTGTCGGCCAAATCCAAATGTTAATTCTACGTGACGAAGTTATAACACTTGCTATTTTTTACTTGGATTACAGAATATAAATGGTTAAAATGAAAAGTTAGGGTTGAAAGTTCCTTTAGAGGTAAATGATAGGGATACTTAATAGAATTATGAAATTATCCCTTTTATGTTTATTACATTTTTGTCAAAATATTTTGTTCGTTTTTAAAGATTTAATTTATTAAAATTTTTTTTTTTTGTCTCTTCTTCTTAAATTTGCGACCTTTATTTATAAAAAGAAGGTGTCTTCTGTTTCTTTATCTCGGTATATATTATAAATTGCTAAATTTAATTCGTAATGCTGTGGCAAATCCACACACAAATTTTTTTTTTATTCACTCCTCGAAGTGTTTAGATGAATTTCAATTCTAACATTGTTGGAACATCTTATAATTGCATTTGCTAGTGGATTTTGTGCGTGCACTACTTGACCTTGTGGAAAACAAGCGACAACAAATTTCATTTTCCAACTCCTCTTGCGATAGTGATGCATATATGAGTTCTATTAGCTGTGATTGTACTCTAAACAGCAGCACAACTTGTCGAGTTACAGTACTGTAAGTTCTTTATTATCTCAGATTTTAATCCTTTATGTTTGAGATCTTCATTTGTTGGTTGACCTTCATGCAAAATGCTTTTGTATATTTGTAATATGCCATAAATAACTTTGAAAATTAAAGTTGAGGGTTGATACTTCGAGAGCAAAAGGTAATGGCTGGTTGAAGTGGAATACTAAGCCACTTTAGTATATTTAAAGAATTTTTGCCACATTTTGTATACGTGTCAGTTAGAATGTAAAAAAAAAAAGAAATAGAAATATACATTACAGCAAAAAGAATACCATTTTGAGTCCTTGTGTATTTGGCCCAATGGAATAATTTTTGTTTTAGATTGATCTACTTAATGATTAATTAGCTTGATTATTTAGAAGGATGATATATTACTATTTATTGAAAGATAACAGAGTCAATCGTTTATAAATTGGGTGAAGTTTTCCTAAGTCTTTGTAATAGCACTAAAAGCAAACCATCATGAGAACATTTATTGAAAAGAAAACATTTTCGCTGGAAATTTCTAGTATTTTATATTAAAATCAAAATGTTAAATTTCAGCCTCAACATTAAATGAGAAATCTCTAAAAATCTTTCAAGGTTAATCTCGTAATATAACCGTTACACTCATAAAAGGTCTAACCTGTTAAGTTGCAAGGCTCCAAACCACATAACACAACAAATATAATTCCACAATGAAAGAGTAGCAATCTCAAAGTTACCAAACCATATATATATATATATATATATATATATATATATATATGGGGCTATTTAGAAGTGTTATGGTTTTTTTGTTTTGTAAAATAGTTTTCTAGAATAATTTTTAAGAACAAAAAAATAGATAATTTGTTTGAATATAATAATTTTCTAAATGAGTTTCAAAATGAAGACGCCCTTAAAATTATATGAACATTTTTTTCTTTTATCGAACTATAAATTATTTTATTAAATTATTAATTTTAATTAATTAAATAATTTTATTCAAAATTATTAAGTAAATTCTTTATTCTAATTAATTAATTTTATCAATAATTAGTAAAAATAATAATAAATTAAGTTAGTTAATCAATAGTTTTAAATAATTAATTATTATAATTATTAATTATTGAACTAATTAACTAATAATAAATAATTTAATTTAAAATTAATCATTTTAATTTAAGAATTAATAAAAGTATTAATTAAAAATTAATTAATGAACATAATAATTAATGTTTTAAATTAATAATTAAATCAATATTGAGTATTTTTAATTATTAATAAATTTATTCATTAATTTATTATTATTTTATTTTAATTATTAATAAAATTAATTAATTATTAATTAAATTGAAATTAAAATTAGTTAATTTATATTATTAAATCAAATTAATTAATTATCAATGAAACTGAAATTAAAAATAGTTAAATTTTAATTATTAAATTAATCATTTTTAATTATTAAATTATTGTTTTTAATTATTATATTTATTAATAATAATTAATTTAAAATGTGCTCAGGAGTCGGATGGGAAGGAGTTATATGGGGCTAGAGGGGTGGAGGATGAGAACAGAACACATAAAAACATAAAAAATGTGTTCTTGTTTTCTTGTTCTTAAAAATACATTTCTCAAAATAGTTTATAAAAACAATTGCTGAAAGGAACTTGTGCCAAACAAGTTTTTTTTGTTTTCATGTTTTAAAAAACAAAAAAGCTATTTTTGGAAACAGTTTCAAACCGGCCAATTTTCGTAGATGCCAAGTGTGTAAAACCACAAGTCTTAAACATCTCAAGTCGTCGAAGAAAACAAGTACTCAAAGTTGTAGCTAGAAACTACCATTTCCTCATTCATGGTAGGTCTTTACTTAGTGGTGGATCCATAATTTTTTTTTTTAAGTATAGCTAAAAACACATAATTTTAATGTGAATATAAAATATTTTATTAGGGGTGTTTAGATTATTTTTTCTGGCTAAAAAAATGTTATACATATATATATATATATTTTTTGAGAACATTTACTTTCTAATATCTTTGACCTTGTTTGTACGCAAATCCAAGCTAAGGGTGCTTACCTTTCTTTGTCTGCAAAACATTTAGATTTGAAAACATTGCCCAATTGATTCGGTCCATTAACCGCAATGCTCTTTTCAAATAACTTTTGAAATCGGAATACTTTTTTTACGATGTCATCAAATTGATCATTTTCACATTCTAAAAGTGTTAAGTTTGACTGCATGGTACATAGTTGCCCACAATGCTTCTAAAAAATATTGTAAATGATGCTACGCTTAAGAGACTCATTATTATCAAGATGGTGATTATTTACTTATGAATACTAAGTGAAGTAACATAGAGTCGTGTAAATCCTCTTTATTTAGTATTTTATATATTTGCCTTATAGTAGCACAATGCAAATAGTAACTCACGGGAGGAAGAAAAAGAAGTAAGCTATCTGATTTTGTTGCTCCATTGTCATCTCCGCTGAGAAAATAAAAATGATATACTAAGTCTCAAGTGCACAAGATGCCCTAGACCATCTCTAATGGCGTTTTTATTTTTTTTTCTCTATAATAAAGAATAAAATATGAGCCTTCCTTTTATAAAAACTCTCTATTTCAGTTTTACTCTAAGAATACACCGTATTTAAGAGACTCCATATTTGACCCAGCATCACTTTTTATTTCATCTAACATATTATTTTGATATTCTCTTGAATTAATAACATTTATATTCCAATAATGATTCATAATTTTTATATTTTTTTTTATTATAATAACTTTTGTTCCATTTAAGTTTAAATATTTTTCAATAACTATATGATCATTTTTTAAGAAAATTTTTGAATATTATTTCTAATTTATTTTAATCATTTTAAGTATATTTCTTTGCCGTTTTAAGCATGTAATATGAATAGGGGGCCAAATTTTAGTGACTCGGTTTTAAAAAGCCTCCTTAAAGAGACTGTTGGATACAAAAAAAGAAAGAGTTTGGCTCCTTATACTGAACACAAAATAGGGAGACTTTTGTAGATGACCATAGAAATTATCTTTGAGAAGGTCGATTTTCTTTTTTTCAACTGAGGAATTATGTTGATTGATGGTTCTTTCTCTATGTTGTCAAAAGATGGATTTTAGGTTTAGTAACACCGTATATTTTCCGCATTTGAAGCTATGTTATTCCTCCCGTCATTTTTGTCCTCAACAAATTTTTATTTTTTGAAAGTGTTTTAGAATTACTTCACTATCAATATTGTCAAAGACATTTTTCTCAATATAAGTAACCAAATAATTGTTCATAAATTGATCTCTCATTCGATTGCATAGACTATTTTTCACTATTTTCATTGTTGAAAAGAAACCCTCTCTACATTTGTAGTGACATCTGGCACAATCTATACTAACTTTATAACCAAATAAATTAAAGGATATACAATATCTTTTTTCGTTTTAACCAATAGTTCAACAAAATTACCAATCCTTTTAACACTTGAAAACTCACAACTAAAGGTAGAAGTTGATGAGAAAAACTGTTAGAAGTTGTGCAATATAAGTACGAGATAATCTCACAGCAAGACAACTAATGCTTAATCAATAAACCTCTGTGAACGAAACTAAAAACAAGATGCAATAACTTGGTATAAATCAATTCTGTTTTCACACTGTTACAAGCTATGTTGCAACATTAACTGGACTATTAAATTGTGAAGAATATGTTTTTCTAATTGCTTGATCCACTTAATGTTTCAACAAGAGTAGTAACAGTAAACAGCAAATAGCAGCGGAAATAATAAAACTATAACTGAAATAAAGAATACTAAGATTTAACGTAGTTCAACTATCCGGTCTACGTCCACGAGACCTCCCCTGGTCCAACAAACCTATTCATTAAGAAATAGTATAAGTTACACATACCAATAGACTTACACAAGTAAAAACTCCCTCTTAACCTCTAACGCCTTGGTGAGAGACTCCTTAACAAACTTTGGTTTGCCGAGCTCCCCTCGACTTACAACGTTCTTTCCCGAGAACAACTCCTTCTTCTCCCGAAGAATGATAAAAAAACATAGTGATCTAAATATTCAAAACATACACAAGTCACTTATAACTCACTATTACATATTATAGAGTCACAACACTTAATATCTAAGCAATCAATAAGCACGTCATGTTGCAACAAAACATAGAACTCTGGTATGCTTTCTTGCAGCGTGTCTAACTCCTTTCTGCTTTTTTTTTTTCAGTGCCTGCTATGCTCCTAGACGACAAATATATACTATGTGGATGCACCACCAACCGTCTTAGGCCTCAAGACATTCCTAATCAATATGCAATAAATGCTATACCATAGTCAGCACAAGTTTCATATGGTAAGATGCCATAATATGGTTCCTGCGCCTAGAATGGTAAGTTGTCATAATATGTTTCCTGTAACACCCAATAGTACCCATCATATATATGATAAAGATCATGCGGTTTTTGCAAAAACACAGCCAATCAAATGACCCAAAAATCACGACCTCAACAATCTCCCCTTTTGGCTTTGTTTTGGCAAAAACCATGATTAAGGTAAACATAATTAAAAAACCAGGATAGCATAGAACAGATGTTGACAACCATGTTGCAACAGAGCAACAGAGTAGTAGTAACAATAGCAACAAGAAAACTAACAACAAGAAAACAAAACTAACAACAAGAAAACTACTTAGAAAACTATTTTCCCCTTTTTGCTAAACCAAAGGCAAAGACAGATGAGGAGAACCTCTAGGACATGAGAGGACATATAGGAAGTGAACAAAATTAACTAGAAGAAGCGCCCATCAAGTGCGCCATCAAAGCATTTTGGCCTTTGAGCAGTTGACCCAAAGTCTGATTAAGTTGATCCTGGTTAGCCTGAATATTCCCTTGCTCTTCTCGGAGTTCTTCAATGGCCTCACGAAGCTACTAAAATTGCTGCAACATGGCAGACTGATCAACAGAGGAACTGGCAGTATCAGTACTAGGGGCTGGTATACCATCAGCATGCTCCCCCGTAAAAACTTTCTAGAAAATAATAATGAAGAACCTAGTTTGTGCAATACTTCGTCAGGATCAAGAACCTTGTGTTGTGACACGAGAAACGCACATATGAGAGAGGGATATGACAAGTACTGACTAGAAAAGGTTTTAGCAGCTTCCTCAATTATGCACTAAAAAATAACCCGACCTAGATCAAAATTCACCCCAGTGCCTATAAAGTAAAACAATCGGCCTATTTCACTACTGAGAGTAGTAGAATGCTTAGTAGGATACCAGTTTGCTATGGCCATCTTATGTAGAGCAACATACTTAGTAGTAAGTCTATTCCCAGGTAGTCTGGATTCAGATTTCCATTCAAATGGCTTATGTTACGCCCCAACTCGACCCCTCCTATAATCAGTCAGGACGCAACGGAATTTTGGCAGTATAACGATAGTAAATAGGATATCGAGGCCCTAAACCAACCTCAATAGGGCATCAAACATCAACTCCACAAACCATACAACAACAATTCCTCAATAAAATAACAACATACATCATATCTATATTATACAATAACATCCTTCGTTATACGCCTCCGTTCCAACATAATACATAAACCTTAATATACAATACAAAAACAGATTAAGCCAGTCTAGCAACCTAATCATAAACAAAAGGAAGGCTACTAAGATAGCATCAACTAATTCATTAACTTTCAAAATCTTTTATATTTATGAGCTACAAAGCATATAAAAGTCTTCTAAGTTAATATACAAAATAATAAGACAATACAACATCAAGGATAAGACTCTGGAACATAGGACTCATCCACGTAAGGCACATTTTCCACATTCTCCTCTTCAGGAGGCACGTACCCGTAATCTTGCGAAAGTACCCCTGTAAGCATGCAATAATAGAGAGTGAGCTTATATAAAATAAGCCCAGTGAGGATCCGATAGATCTCGAGCAAGGTTTACTAAGCTCCTTGGAATTAATCCTTTGAGCAAGTAAACACACAATAACAACAATAATACTATCATCACATAACTATATGACCATTCAATAAAGGATACACTAGTTGGTGTAGCTCCAAACACTATCACGATCATAACAGCCTTCTTGTGACTCCCATAAACACACACACCCGAGGTACCCCAATAACATCTCCCTCCATGACACCTCCGTCATACGAGCTGGAGGCAGTCTTTGATAGTCATGCCGTTATCAACCCGATAGCCCGATGCTGCCCGAGAGGTGGCACACACATACCAGAGACTCAGCAATAATAATAAACATCAATTATTCATAGGAGGACAGTCTAGCAGAACTGCTATCTCCCGGCATCAATCATTAATCAATAATCATATTATCATCATAATAATCATCAATAATCAATTAAACAACAAAATAGCTAAGTTAGATGACAAAGTAGGCCATCTAACCAAACATGCATTAAACACACAATCAAACTCTAATTTACCCATCAACAACTCACAATTCAATCACTCAACCCACACCCAATCAACTAAGGCTCAATATAACATTTTAAAGAAAGACAACCTAAACTTCAATTAATCATATCTTACATTCTACTAATCCAAACAACTCCAAATCAGTTTCAAACACTCACCCATTCAATCAACTACATTAGGCCCCTCGGAAACCAACCAAAACACATCCAAATCATGCTCAATAACCCTAAAATCCTAATGTGTCATGGCTGAAATTTCTGGATCTTAGCACGAACATCACAATTGAAAATTCGGCATTACAACGGCGCTACCACGTAATTAAAAAATATTTAAAAATCGACGACAATCGATTCCGATCAATACAACTCAAAATAATCAACATTAACCAAATTATTCAACTTTAAATACCCGAAAAATAATAATTATGCTACAACCGTTCAAATCTCATAGGATTACATATAAATGATCCCTAGCATGCATGAAGCAATAATCTAACATCAGATTAACATTCTAACGGTTCGATTTTCAATTCTACGCAAAAACACAAAAGATGAGTTTTGAGATCTAGAATTTTTCTCTCACCTTTGATGAGATATAAGCCTAGGAATGCGTGCAAGGCGTGCCCAACAAGTGGAATCCAACTTGGCACGAAATTCTACGAACAAAAACTAGGTTTTTCTTTGAATTTTTGCTTGGAAAACCTTGAACTCCTTTGGCTTTTTTTCTCCTATGGCTTTCGGCCCTATGTGTGTGTGTGGAGTGTGTTTTGTGTTGTGTTGAGTGTATGTTGATGATAATATGTAATTAAAAGCTTGGTCAAATAAAAAAAATGCGAAGTCAAAGTAGTATTTTAGTCCTTTAATTCATTTTCTCATCTTTTAAATGCATTTTAGCTATCTCCTTGCTCAAAACAAAAATGCAACTCCTAATATAGCTCAAGTAGGTTATTTTTGGGTGACAAGAAGTTTTACAATCAAATAATTTTACCCGAGTCGGCTTAAAACACGATTTTTGCAAAAGTCGGTGTAAAAACCCTAATAAATTTCTAAGCCGATTTTAAAATCATTTTAATCAAACACAGGTCTATTAAAGTCCATGGACTAGGTCTAGAAGGGTTAAAAAGACCAGTTTCAAAATTTTAGCAAACGTGTTTCGAAAATACTATTCAATGAAAATCGACGATAAAATTTCTGACTCCATTTTTTATGAAAATTTCATGAATGCACATTTAGCATGTTCTAGGAGTATTGATATCAAAATTACCACATTCTAAGTCACATAGCACATAGACAGGTTAATTCACGCAAAATGAGATAAAGCACGCAAAACGAGATAAGATAGATAAGTGGGGTTTCACATTTTCCCCCCCTTAAAAAAATTTTGCCCTCGAAATTCTTACTTGATGTACTAAACAGATCTGGGTACTGCTGCTGCATCTGATCTCGTCTCTCCCAGGTAGCTTCTTCAATGCCGTGATGCTTCCACAACACCTTAACCATCGGAATCTTCTTCGACCTCAACTCTCGTTCCATCTGATCAGAATAGGACGCTCGTCATAAGTCAGATTCTCACAAAGCTGTAACGGTTCTGGCTCAAGAATATGAGAAGGATCCGGATTATATTTCCGCAAATTAGACATGTGAAATACATCGTGGACATTAGAGAAGTTCTCGGGTAAAGCCAACCGATATGCCAACTTACCAACCCTGCCGGTAATCTCAAACGGCCCAACAAATCTCAGACTCAGCTTTCCACCTTTACCATAACAAGTAAATCCCTTACGAGGAGACAATCTCAAGAAAACCCGATCTCCGACTGCAAACTCCAAGTCCCGACGACGCTTATCAGCATAACTCTTGAATCTACTCTGCGCCGTAAGCATTCTCTGCCTGGTCAACTGAACATTCTCAATCTTCTCAAGAAGCTCTGGCATGATAGTCAGACCAATAGTCTTCATCTCCCCTACCTCATCCCAATACAAAGGTGAACGACACTTACGACCGTAAAGAGCTGCGAAAGGTGCCATCCCAATAGTAGCTTGATAACTATTGTTATAGGCAAACTCGGCAAGTAGTAGATGTTTCTCCCAGTTCTTCCCGAAGTCCAGAACACAAGCCCTAAGCATATCTTCCAGAATCTGAATAGTCCGCTCAGACTGACCGCCGGTTTGTGGATGATACGCGGTACTGAAGTTCAACTGAGTACCCAAGGTCTTCTGAAGTTTCTCCCACAAACGAGAAGTAAAACGAGGATCTCGATCTGAGACAATACTAGATAGAATCCCGTGAAGTCTAACAATCTGCTCCAAATAAAGATCCGTCAACTTTGTAACCTCGTCTCCCATTCTCATCGAAATAAAGTGAGTTGTCTTCGTCAAACGATCCACGACAACCCAAACTGCATTGTTACCCCTCAGTGTTCTAGGAAAACCAGTGACGAAATCCATCGTAATATGCTCCCATTTCCACTCTGGTATAGCCAACCGCTGAAGCAAACCTGCAGGTCATTGATGCTCGGCTTTTACCCTCTGACAAGTCAAACATCTAGATACAAACTGAGCAACCTCCCTCTTCATGTTATTCCACCAGTAATGTTGCTTCAAATCCCGATACATCTTGTTTCCACCAGGATGAATAGTGTACTTAGAATTATGAGCTTCCTCCATAATACCTCGCCTCAAGCCCAGTTCATCGGGAACACATACCCTATTCCGAAACTGAAGAATACCGTCCTCATCAAGTCAGACTGATCATCCGTGATTTGATCCTTGATCTTCTGAAGTTTAACATCAAGTTGCTGAGCTTCCCCGATCTGAGACAGCAATAAAGGTTGAATACGGAGATGTGAACACATCACCCCAACCTGAGTCAACTCCGGTCTCCAATAAGTGAATTCCTCAAGAACCTCCAATTTCTTGACAGCTAAACAAGAGATACTCGTCTTCCGACTACGAGCATCTGCTACAACATTTGCCTTGCCAGGCAGATAATTGATAGAACAATTATAATCTCCAAGAAGCTCCATCCACCTCCGTTGGCACATATTCAATTCCTTCTGTGAGAATAAATACTTCAGACTCTTATGATCAGTGAAAATCTCGAACTTACTGCCTCACAGATAATGACGCCACTTCTTCAGTGCGAAGACAACTGCTGCCAACTCAAGATCATGAGTCGGATAATTCACCTCATAAGGCTTCAATTTCCTTGAAGCATAGGCAATAACTCGGCCGTCCTGCATAAGAACACATCCCAAGCCCTCATTGGATGCATCGCTGTAAATAACCATATTATCAGTCCCCTCTGGTAGAGCAAGTACTGGAGCTGTAGTCAACCTCTTTTTCAACTCCTGAAACCCACTCTCACACTTCTCATCCCAATTAAAGATAGTCCGTTTCTGAGTCAACATAGAAAGTGGCCCAGCAATCTTCGAGAAGTCCTTGACAAACCTACGGTAATAACCCGCCAAGCCAAGAAAGCTACGGATTTCAGAAACATTCTCTGGCCGTTTCCAAGACATCACCACTTCAATCTTAGTGGGATCTACAGAAATACCGCTCTGTGTAATAACATGGCCAAGAAAAGATATGCGTTGCAGCCAAAATTCACATTTGCTGAACTTGGCAAACAACTGATGCTCCTGCAGCTTCTGTAAGATAAGCCGTAGATGTTGCTCGTGCTCCGATTCAGATTTAGAATAAACCAAGATATCATCAATAAAGATTACCACGAACTGGTCTAAATACGGCTGAAAAACCCAATGCATAAGATCCATGAATGCTGCCGGTGCATTAGTTAATCTAAAGGGCATAACAACAAACTCATAATGCCCGTACCGAGTCCTGAAGGCAGACTTCGAAACATCCTCCGTACGAATCCGAAGCTGATAATACCCCTGCCTCAAATCAAATTTAGAATAGACTTTGGCTCCCTGAAATTGATCAAACAACTCGTCAATCAGTGGCAAAGGATATTTGTTCTTGATGGTAACCTGATTCAAACCACGGTAATCAATACACAATCTTAAAGTACCATAATTCTTCTTCACAAATAAAACATGAGCTCCCCAAGGTGAAGAACTCTGTTGAATAAATCCATTCTCCAATAACTCCTGCAACTGAGTCTTCAACTCCTTCAACTCAGCTGGTGCCATCCGGTACGCTGATTTACAAATAGGTTGAGTACCGGGAATAAGATTGATCACAAACTCTACACCTCTCTCTGGCGGTAACCTTGGCAACTCCTCGGGAAATACATTGGGATATTCCCGAATAATAGGAACTTCCTCTAGCTGTAGCTTATCAGATGGCTTGTTGATCAAATAAGCTAGATAACCCGAACACCCCTTACTCACCAACTTAACGGCTTTAGTTGCTGAGGTAACAAAACTCGTCTTTGTACCCCGATTCCTTACTACCTCAACTATTGGCTGATCTGGCAAACAAAACTGTACTACCTTGGTTCGACAGTTCAACTGGGTATCATACTTAGAAAGCCAATCCATACCCAAGATAACATCATACCCCCAGATAGGAAATAAGATAAGGTCCGAAGGAAAATTATGCCCCTTAACATGTATTATATAATCTTTACAAACTAGGCCAGTCACATACTTATCAGTCAAAGAGGTACTAATTTCAACCACATAAGGCAATCTTTCAGGTTACAAATTAACACGTTGCACACAAGCAGGAGTAATGAAAGAATGCATAGCACCAAAATCAATTAACACTTTAACAAGTTGATCAAGTATAAGGAAGTTACCTTCCACAACTGCAATCTCCTCAGGTATCTCTTCTAAGTCAACTGCGTAGGCCCGAGCCTGGACCCGCTGCTGCTGAGGTGCACTGGCCGCAGGTCGGCCCTGATAACCCTGAGTCGCTACCCGACCCTCAGTCCTCGCATATCTAGGGCAATCCCTTGCCCTGTGCTGATTGCTGCCACAACCTAAACACATCCCTGCTTTCACTCTGCAATCGGCCTCCACATGTCCCGTGCGGTTGCAGTGAGTGCACTGCGATGATGATGCACTAACACTGCCCCCAGAAGATCCAGGAGCTGAAGAAACAGCTGAACCAGCCTGCTGCTGCTGAGGCCTTACCAAACTAGGCCTGTACTGACCCTGAGACTAGGCTGGCCTAAACTGGGACTGAACCTGATATGACCCCTGCTGAAACTGAGGCCAATAATAACCCTGCTGCCCCTGTGGCCTAAAAGAACCCTGCTGTGCTGGTGGCCTATACACAACCTGCTGTACGGGAGGCCTATACATACCTTGCTAATACTGCGGCTAATACGGCCTCTTACTGGGCTGACTAGACACAAGCTGATCCTCCTTTCTCTTCTCTAGTCTAGAAGCTGCCTCAAAAGCCTCAGTGAAAATATCATACCGATTTAGAGCCATCACATCCTGAATCTTGGGCCTCAACCCCAACATGAATCTACGAGTCCTCCGTTCCTCATCTGCCACATACTCCGGTGCATATCGGGACAATCGAGTAAAGGTGGCCTCATACTGAGCCACTGAAGCATCTCCTTGCACCAAGGCTAGAAACTCTGCCTCTCTCCGTTCCTTCACAATCCTCGGAACATACTTTGCCCGGAAAGCCATCAGAAAGGTACCCCAGACATACGGAATACCCTGTGTCGCCTAGCTAGTTCTCATTGTGCGCCACCATTCCTCTGCCTCATCATCTAACAAGTACACGGCAAAGGAGACTTTCTGCTCATCGGTATAATCAAGAGGATCATAAATCTTCTCCAACTTGCTAATCCATGGCTCAGCCTTCCTATCATCCGGCTCTCCCTGAAATCTAGGTGGATGATACCCCAAGAACTCTTTCAGGGTACCACGGCCGTGGTTTCCACCCTGCACATTCAACAACTGAGCCTGCCAAGCCTGAGTCTGGGCAGCCTGCCCTGCTATCAACTGAGCCTGCCCGGCCACTAACTCAGCAATCCTCTCCATAGCTGCCCCAAAACGGTCATCACCCCTATCACGGCCCGGTGCCGCATTGCCAGGAGTCTCATCTACTATCTCGGGCCTACCTCTAGTCCTTGGTCAACCAGCCATTCTACTAATCAAAGAGTTAGCACAGATTATAACACGTAAATAGGTTACAAACAACTGTTAGCACATAAACAACAAACTCATATAAAACACATAAACAAATTGATCACATAATAACATAAGCACTTTAATCACATAATCACTTATCACTTAATCATGTTAACACATATTTCATTTTTCTTTCTTTTCATACATATTTTCATGCTAAGACCATTACCCACATTCCGAGAATACCCCGCCTGACAACTAACATGAGCTCTGATACCACTTAAATGTTACGCCCCAACTCGACCCCTCCTATAATCAGTCAGGACGTAACGGAATTTTGGCAGTATAACGACAGTAAATAGGATACCGAGGCCCTAAACTAACCTCAATAAGGCATCAAACATCAACTCCACAAACCATACAACAACAATTCCTCAATAAAATAACAACATACATCATAGCTATATTATACAATAACATCATTCGTTATACGCCTCCGTTCCAACATAATACATAAACCTTAATATATAATACAAAAACAGATTGAGCCAGTCTAGCAACCTAATCATAAACAAAAGGAAGGCTACTAAGACAGCATCAACTAGTTCATTAACTTTCAACATCTTTTACAGTTATGAGCTACAAAGCATATAAAAGTCTTCTGAGTTAATATACAAAATAGTAAGACAATACAACATCAAGGATAAGACTCTGGAACATAGGACTTATCCACATAAGGCATATTTTCCACATTCTCCTCTTTAGGAGGCACGTACCCGTAATCTTGCGAATGTACACCTGTAAGCAAGCAATAATAGAGAGTGAGCTTATATAAAATAAGCCCTGTGAGGATCCGATAGATCTCGAACAAGGTTTACTAAGCTCCTTGGAATTAATCCTTTGAGCAAGTAAACACACAATAACAACAATAATACTATCATCACATAACTATATGACCATTCAATAAAGGATACACTAGTTGGTGTAGCTCCAAACGCCATCACGATCATAACAGCCTTCTTGTGACTCCCATAAACACACGCACCCGAGGTACCCCAATAACATCTCCCTCTATGACACCTCTGTCATGCGAGCTGAAGGCAGTCTCTGATAGTCATGCCGTTATCAACCCGACAGCCCGATACTGTCCGAGAGGTGGCACACACATACCAGAGACTCAGCAATAATAATAAACATCAATCATTCACAGGAGGACAATCTAGCAGAACTGCTATCTCCCGGTATCAATCATCAATCAATAGTCATATTATCATCATAATAATCATCAATAATCAATTAAACAACAAAATAGCTAAGTTAGATGACAAAGTAGGCCATCTAACCGAACATGCATTAAACACACAATCAAACTCTAATTTACCCATCAACAACTCACAATTCAATCACTCAACCCACACCCAATCAACTAAGGCTCAATCTAACATTTTAAAGAAAGACAACCTAAACTTCAATTAATCATATCTTACATTCTACTAATCCAAACAACTCCAAATCAGTTTCAAACACTCCCCCATTCACTCAACTCCCTTACCCCCCTCAGAAACCAACCAAAACACATCCAAATCATGCTCAATAACCCTAAAACCCTAATGTGTCATGGGTGAAATTTCCGGATCTTGGCACGAACATCACAATTGAAAATTCAGCATTACAACGGTGCTACCACGTAATTAACAAACATTTAGAAATCGACGGCAATTGATTCCGATCAACACAACTCAAAATAATCAACATTAACCAAATTATTCAACTTTAAATACCCGAAAAATAATAATTATGCTACAACCATTCAAATCTCGTAGGATTACATATAAATGATCCATAGCATGCATAGGGCAATAATCTAACATCAGATTAATATTCTAACGGTTCGATTTTCAATTCTACGCAAAAACACAAAAGACGAGTTTTGAGATCTAGAATTTTTCTCTCACCTTTGATGCGATATAAGCCTAGGAATGCTTGCAAGGCGTGCCCAAAAAGCAGAATCCAACTCGGCATGAAATTCTACGGACAAAAACTAGATTTTTCTTTGAATTTTTGCTTGGAAAACCTTGAACTCCTTTGGCTTTTTTTCTCCTATGGCTTTCGGCCCTATGTGTGTGTGTGGAGTGTGTTTTGTGTTGTGTTGAGTGTGTGTTGATGATAATATGTAATTAAAAGCTTGGTCAAATAAAAAAAATGCAAAGTCAAAGTAGTATTTTAGTCCTTTAATTCATTTTCTTGTCTT
The DNA here is from genome assembly GCA_037974665.1 of Ehretia macrophylla. Taxonomy (NCBI): domain Eukaryota; kingdom Viridiplantae; phylum Streptophyta; class Magnoliopsida; order Boraginales; family Ehretiaceae; genus Ehretia; species Ehretia macrophylla. The sequence goes on from CM075781.1 coordinate 75,445,399, forward strand.
TTAAATGCATTTTAGCTATCTCCTTGCTGAAAACAAAAATGCAACTCCTAAGATAGCTCAAGTAGGTTATTTTTGGGTGACAAGAAGTTTTACAATCAAACAATTTCACCCGAGTCGGCTTAAAACTCGATTTTTGCAAAAGTCGGTGTAAAAACCCTAATAAATTTCTAAGCCGATTTTAAAACCGTTTTAATCAAACACATATTTATTAAAGTCCGTGAACTAGGTCTAGAAGGGTTAAAAAGACCAGTTTCAAAATTTTAGCGGACGTGTTTCAAAAATACTATTCACTGAAAATTGACGATAAAATTTCTGACTCCGTGTTTTATGAAAATTTCATGAATGCACATTTAGCATGTTCTAGGAGTATTGATATCAAAATTACCACATTCTAACTCACATAGGACAATGACAGGTTAATTCACACAAAACGAGATAAAGGACGCAAAACGAGATAAGATAGATAAGTGGGGTTTCACAGCTCACCTATTAGTTCCATAGCAATAGTAGATAGAGAAACATCTAGAATAATCTCTGTAACTAGCACACATCCTAAGAAATTATTTAGAGCAGTGGGTGAAAACTCAAACACATGACCGCGCACAAAAATCTGATGATAATATTTTGATGTTGCAACACTGACATTGATGTGCAGATTTGAGTAAAACTCATAAACCAGATTGCTAGAAAATGACTTAATCAAAGCAAATGAGCCTAACAAATTTCTTTCTCTCAGTAAGGCAAGTACCCTTATTCCCTGATACGATTTCTCATTCAGTGGTTTCTCTGGAACAAACTTCCGTTGAGACACAATTTTAAACTTCTATTTTCACTTAGAAAAGAAAAATTGTGAGGAATAAGCAATGGAAGGATCATACCCTTGACATAAGCGTTTTGCTGTCTTAGGTGGCTTGGAGCGTGAAAACTCTGCAAGTTTAGCCCCTTTGCATTTGAAACAGCCAATGTGTTTCTTCCTTTTGGTCTTGGATTGTCGACCAACTTCTTCAGGTGTGACTTCAGTTTCAGATGGTGCACGTGATGCTGCAATATTATCTGAGACAGAGACAGGTGTGCTTTTTGACGGCGCATTGAGTGACTCAGTAGTAGCATGATTCGTTCCACTCTTCTCAATTGGTGCCTTGATAGGAGATGATGTTGCAACAGGGACAGCAGTTGCGACCTTGGGCATTGCATCAGAGTCTAAAGATTGTGTGTCCTGATTGTGGTGAGATGGTGTTTCGGTGTGAACAACCACATCCATGTATATTGGAGTCCATAGAGGGTCAATGAATGACCCTTTAGCCCTAGCTTGGGTTGTTTGTGGTCGTAGTGACCCACTAGTGCTCGTGTCACTGGATGATGTTGCATCACTGCTTTCTGCTGCTGGTGAAGGAGATGGTTCATCAATGATGATAGGTTGTGACGACACCCCTCCAGGTGCTCCAGATTTGGGGGTTTCCCAACGTCTACCGCCTGATCGCGTCTTCACCATGATTGTTCTACAAGTAGGTTAGACAGCAAAGAACTCGAAAAGCTACAGAGAAGATGATAGAAAGAACACTAAAAAAAATGAGATAAGCTATATGAAGAATGATAGCAGAGTAATGGAGATATGAAGAGGCGAAAATTTCTCAATTAACTGGTGCCTTAACCGTGGGTAACTGCCCATCAGTTTAGCCAATCACATGATCTTGGAAAATTCAAAAATTAAATCTGCAAGAGTACGTTAACTGCCAATCAAGGATATCCAAGTTTCCCACTTTAAAACACTCATCCATGTGTTATACGAAAGTTGCAACATTTTTTACATAAGTTAGCACAACATAATCATGATGATTTTTAAAGACTACTTGTTGCAACCTAAAACAAACTAGCCATATATTCCACAGTTCTCAGATCCACCAGGATTTTCTTCCCCTTTTTTCCTTTTTTTCTTTCTTTTCAAAACTACAGTAAAGTAAAAAAAAAAAAAAATTCGACATGAATCCAGTCAGTATGAAATTACTCAAGAAGCTTTACTCATCAATACTCATTTCAGACAAGGATTTAATTAATGAACCAGGTGTGTGTGTGAGAAGTAGAGATTTTAGATAGCTATTACCTTTAAATTTGCAAAGTGCAAGTGCTCTTCTTATCAGCTCAAACATACCTGATCATCTTAGTCATCATCACACCCAAACATATTATTTTTATCCCATGTTATGGCAGCATAGATTTTTCTTTTGCCTTTCTTTCATCTCATGCTGCAACTGATAGCTTTCACTCCAATCTCTTTTATTTTAGATCAGGTAGCTCTTTTCAGTGCATGAAACTCACATTCCCAATTTTTTTTTCTCAAGATGAAAAGAATATAGGAATGTATTTAGAGAGACTTCTCCCTATATCCCTAGTCATCAGATAGATCAAGCTCTTGCACCAGCAGACTATCCAGATTAGCTTCCTCAACCTCGATTTCAAGGTGCACAAGGATATATAGTTCATAAATTAAATCACTAGCTGAATTCAATATCAAACTTTCAGTTTTCTCAACCTTATTCCATGTTCCTAATGAACATCATGGTGCAACTTTATATACTACAAATTCCTATAGCTTTTCTTAGGGTCTCAAATCTTAGAGGATCTAAAGCTTTGGTGAAAATATCTAGCAATTGTTTTTCTGTTGCAACATATTCTAAGACAATAACTTTTGTTTCAACAAGTTCACGTATGAAGTAATGCCTTATATCAATGTGTTTAGTGCGAGAGTTCTGACAGGATTCTTGGATATGTTAATGGCACTCATGTTATCACAATATACAATCAAAACCTGATTTTCAATTCCATAATCATCCAGCATTTGTTTCATCCAAAGAAGTTGTACACAACAACTTCCTGCAGCTATGTATTCGGCTTCTGCTGTTGACAAGGAGATTGAACTTTGCTTCTTACTGTACCAGGACACCATGTTGTTGCCAATGTAAAAACATCCACATGTTGTACTTTTTCTATCATCTACATTTGTTGCCCATCAACATCACTAAAACCCACAAGATTAGTATTAGTCTCATTAGTAAACCATATTCCAAGACTTACTGTACCACTCACATATTTGATTATCCTTTTTACTACAAGTAAGTGAGATTCTTTTGGATTTGCTTGATATCTTGCACATACTCCAACACTGAAACATATATCAGGTTTACTTGCTGTAAGATACAACAAACTTCCTATCATACTTCTATATAAACTTGGATCAACTGATTTTTCATTCTCACTCCTAGTCAGCCTAGTGGTCACACTCATAGGAGTCCTTGAAGACTTAGCAGATTCTAACCCAAATCTTTTAACAAGATTCCTGGCATACTTTTCTTGAGATATAAAGATCCCATCTACACATTGCTTAACCTGCAACCCTAAGAAGTATGTTAATTCCCCAACCATACTCATTTCAAACTCATGTTTCATATGCCTAACAAATTCATCAACCTTATTTTTAGATGTTGCACCAAATACAATGTCATCAACATAAATTTGAGCAATGAGAATACCTGAACCAGACTTTTTGATGAACAAGGTTTTGTCTACTCCCCCTCTCTGGTAGCCTTTATCCAGCAAGAACTTCGTCAATCTGTCATACCAAGCTTGTGGATCTTGTTTCAACCCATACGAGGCCTTTTTCAATTTATACACATACGTGGGATAGTGAGGGTCCTCAAAGCCTTTTGGTTGCTCAACATAAGCTTCTTCATTTAGAATGCCATTCAAGAATGCATTTTTACATCCATTTGAAACAATTTAACCTTTAACACACATGCAATGGATATTAGCAACCTAATAGATTAAACCATCCAAAACAGAGCACAAGTTTCATCAAAATCCGCACATTCTACTTGTGTATATCCCTGAGCTACTAGTCTTGCCTTGTTTCTAGTGACATTACCACTTTCATCAGTCTTATTTTTAAAGATCTACTTAGTTCCAATTACATTGACATTTTTTGGCATAGGAACTAAAACCCAAACATCATTCCTTACAAACTGACTCAACTCATCTTGTATGGCATTTATCCAAATTTCAACCTTTAAAGCTTCAGTCGCATTTTTTGGTTAAGAGTTGTTGTGAAACGCACAAATCTTACCATGTCTCTGTAGTTCTTTTTAGGCTTTTCTTTGGTTTGGATTCCATCATATATTGAGCCTATAACATCGGTTGGAGCATGATTTTTGTGGACATGTGGCAGCTCCGCTTGAGTTCCTTTACTAACATCCTCTGTAGTTCCGTCGCATGTTATAACAGCTGGTGAGACATCATCCGACTGCTCAGTTATTCTTCCTGATGTTTCATCTGTCTCGGTCACACTGGGTTTTGAAGTTCTTTCTTCCTTCAATGTTACAACATTATCTGACTCATTGGTATTTGTTTTGCTGCCACAAATTTCTCCCGTCGGTTCTCTTGCAATTTTTTTCACCTCGTCAACTACCACATTAACAGATTCCATTATCGTTCTAGTAGTTAAATTAAAAACTTGAAAAACCCGACTGTTTATAGCGTAACCATGAAAAATGCCTTTGTCACTTTTAACATCAAATTTCCCTCTTTGTTCTCTATCATTTAAAATGTAACATATACTTCCAAACATACGAAAATGCCCCAGTGAGGGTTTATTACCTTTCCAAATTTCATAGGGTGTTTTAGAAGTGCCTGGTCGTAAGAAAACTCGATTTATGGTGTAACACGCAGTGTTAACTGCTTCTGCCCAAAACCTGTGAGAGAGATTTTTATCATTCAACATTACTCGAACCATTTCTTGAATGGTTCTATTCTTTCGTTCAACCACACCATTCTGTTGTGAGGTCTTTGGAGTAGAGAATTCATGTGTTATTCCATGCTCGTTGCAAAATTCAGTGAATGAGTGGTTCGATCACTTTTTAATCTGATAATTTTCTGAATATTGCACCCTTTCTCATTTTTCAATTTTAAACACAATTTCTTAAACACATCAAAAGTGTCAGATTTTTCTCTAAGAAAGTCCACAAATGTATATCTGGAAAAGTTATCCACACACACAAACACATATCGCTTACCTCTGATGCTTTCGGTTTGCATTGGACCCATAAGATCCATGTGCAACAGCTCCAAGATATTCTTGGTTGACACATGTTGCAACACCTTGTGAGATGCTCTTACCTGTTTACCAATATGACAGGAACCATACATACCTGACTGCTTGTTTTTCAACTTTGGCAATCCTCGGACTGTACCTACATTCACAAGTTTGGTCAGCAAGTCATAATTTAAATGTCCCAATCTTTGGTGCCAAATCTCAACATTGTCACAGGTGCTGTTGTAACATGTCACTGGTCATTCTTGCGATGGTGTAAGCATGTAATAGTTGTCAAATGACCTTTTACCTAAAAACACGCAATTGTTAGCAATGTCTAGCACATGACAACCATCTTTAATAAATTTCACATGTAAACCTTGATCACACAGTTGACTAATACTAATAAGATTAGCTTTTAAACCATCCACGTGCAGCACTTTCTTGAGTTTTGGAAAACCTTCAATATCCAAAGTTCCTCTCCCAAGTATTTTTCCTTTAACACCATCACCAAACGTAACTTGTCATTCATCTCACTCCTTGTAGCTATTTAAAGCTTCTCGTATTCCTGTCATATGTCTAGAACACCCACTATCAAAATACCAAGAGTTAGCAGTATAAGAATGCATCAAAGTATAAGCAACACAACAGGCTAACTTTTTTTTCTTTACCCATAGTTGTCTTACCTTATGTTTCTGAAATACGTGTGAGGATCTTTTCTGCTTACTATGAGACTTACCTTTCTCTTGCATTCTTTGAAGTTTGAAACAATGAGGTCTGATGTGTCCAGGTGCAAAACAGTAGTGACATGTAGGAATGAACCTATTTTTCTTTTTTCCATATTGCCTCTACAATGTTGTTGGTGCTGTCGGAACATCAGATACCAAGGCATTTTTACTGCTGTTCTGTGCAGTTGCTTCTTCATGTTCAGATTCTGGGTGATTTGAACTTTTGACAAAGATAGTTGTACCAGAAGATTCTCGTTCATAGAAACTGAGTCCACTATGATCTCTACTTGATTTCTGAATAGATAACATGTGATTCAATTTTTCAGTTCCATAATTTAGCATTTTTATATTTCGCTGCTTCTGCTTCAAATCATGTTGCAGCATCTGTACTTCACACAGTCTTTCTTCAGCCAGTTTTTCTAGTTCTGCTTTTTGTTTTTCCAATTCAACAACCATGAGTTCTAGTCCTTGGTTTTTCTTACACACGACTACCCATTTTTTGTACATGTTCTTGTATGTTTTCATGACTTCTTCATCATCCAAGTCACCATCACTATCAGATTCACCACAGTTAGATTCACTTAACTCCCCATATTGATCATCTGTTGTTGTAACAGCAGTACCTGCTCCCTCATCCACACTGATCTTGCTTGGTGCCGTTGCAACAGTGAACGCAACGAAGTTCTCAGTGTGCTTTCCTTCACTTTCTGAAGAGTCTTCTGATTCTACATCATTCCAGGTAACATTCATAGCATTTTTCTTCTTTTTCAAAGTGTTCGTACATTCAGCTTGAATGTGACCAAAACCCTCGCATTCACGGCATTGAATGCTTTTACTCTTTTTCTTCTCATCAACTGATTTCAAGTTTTGCTTCTTAACAAAATCAGTTGTTGTTGCAACTGGATGTTTCTTATCAAAATTTGATTGTTTAAACCCTTTTCTTTGCTTATCCCATTTTTTCAGAACTCTATTGAAATTTTTGGTGAGCAAAACTAAGGATTCAGTGATTTCAAATTCCTCATCATCAGAAGAGCTATATGTTTTATTCCTTTCAACATCAGCCTTTAAAGCAATGACTTTTTCTTTCTTCTTTTGCTTAAACTTCATTTCATAAGTTTGAAGGGACCCCATTAGTTCATCAATTTTGATTTCACCCACATTTTTTGATTCTTCTATGGCAGCTACCTTAATTCCAAATATGTCTGGAAGAGAGCGCAATATTTTTCTTACAAGCTTGTCATCATAATATTTTTCTCCCAAAGCAAAAGATTCATTTGCAATGTCGCACAATTTGTCATTAAAATCCGCAATGGTTTCATCTTCCAGTATCCTTAATTCCTCAAATCTGGTAGTAAGCATCTACAACTTTGATCTTCTGACTGACGCTGTACCTTCATATGCAGTTTGTAATATCTCCCAAGCTTCCTTCACAGATTCACATGGCAGATTCACATATCGAGATTAACTTGAATTGATTCAAGTCGACAGCATTGAATATTGCATTCAGCACCTTAGAGTTCCAACTTGCCGAAAGATCTTCATCCTTAGTCTAATCTGTTTCAGGTTTAGTTGCAACTTTGCCCTGAGCTTCTATTTTGGTAGGAGATGTCCAGTTAGTTAGTATAACTTTCCAGGCCTTTTCATCAATAAACTTGATGAACATCCTCATTCTAGCCTTCCAGTACGAGTAATTCGCACCATCCAACAGCGGTGGTTTAGAGATTGAACCTTCCTCACATAAGGTGTCCATACCTATTCCTGTAACACAACAACTCAAAACTCCTAAGAATCTAACCGAATTAGTTCGTAACCTACTCTTGATGCCACTTGTTAGAAGTTGTGCAGTATACGTACGACATAATTTCACAGCAAGATAACTAATGCTTAATCAATAAACCTCTGTGAACGAAACTAAAAACAAGATGCAATAACTTGGTGTAAATCAATTATGTTATCACACTGTTACAAGCTATGTTGCAACATTAATTGGACTATTAAATTGTGAACAATCTGTTTTCTTAATTGCTTGATCCACTTAATGTTTCAACAAGAGTAGTAACAGTAAACAGCAAATAGCAGCGGAAATAATAAAACTATAACTGAAATAAAGAACACCAAGATTTAACGTGGTTCAACCATCCAGTCTACGTCCACGGGACCTTCCCTGGTCCAACAAACCTGTTTATTAAAAAATAATATAAGTTACACACACCAATAGACTTACACAAGTAAAGACTCCCTCTTAACCTCTGACGCCTTGGTGAGAGACTCCTTAACAAACTTTGGTTTGGTGAGCTCCCCTCGACTTACAACATTCTCTCCCGAGAACAACTCCTTCTTCTCCTGAAGAATGATCAAACAACACAGTGATCTAAATATTCAAAATATACACAAGTCACTTATAACTCACTGTTACATATTATAGAGTCACAACACTTAATATCTAAGCAATCAATAAGAACGTCATGTTGCAACAAAACATAGAACTCTGGTATGCTTTCTTGCAGCGTGTCTAACTCCTCTCTGCTTTTTCTTCAGTGCCTGCTATGCTCCTGGACGACAAATATATACTATGTGGATGCACCACCGACTGCCTTAGGCCTCAAGACATTCCTAATCAATATGCAATAAATGCTATACCATAGTCAGCACAAGCTTCATATGGTAAGATGCCATAATATGGTTCCTGCACCTAGAATGGTAAGTTGCCATAACATGTTTCCTGTAACACCCAATAGTATCTAGTATATATATGGTAAAGATCATGAGGTTTTTGTAAAAACACAGCCAATCAAATGAGCAAAAAATCACGACCTCAACAAAAACAATGCACATAATATGCATACTCATTTTCCTTCAATATCAAACTTTTTAGAGCATTAAATTCTCTTGCATGTTGCTTGCCCCATCATATCCTTTTCCCTCAATTTCGATAAACTCGAATAATGTTTCAATAGCAATGACTCAATTTCTCTTTCGAGTGTAAAAGCATTTGTAGTGAAACATATGCATACCAAGAAAGTATTCCACTAAATGGCCCTTTTTATTCACAAACTAAAACAATAGCCTTTTACTCTTGCTAAGACCTCAATTTCAATAATTAGAATCTCACTTCATAATTACAAGAGGCCAATCTTAGTAGGAGACGTACTATTACCCTAATTGTATATTTGGTGTTACAGAAACATTTTAACATTTTCATTCTGTTTTTTTTTATCATCAGTTTAATTGTTTTTTGTGCAATTACAACTTTACAAAAAAAAATTCTTACTAATTTATTGTCTTTTGAGTTCCAGTGATCTCTCACATCAAGGAGTTCAAGGTAAGATACCGGAGGAAATTGGAAATCTGTCACATTTGGTACATCTGTAAGAATAACTACACCACATTTCTTGTTCGATTTGCTTCACCACTTTTCATTGGCTACAAAATAAAACCATGATAATTTGGTAGTCAAAAATAATTTTCTATTTCATCAGCAGAAGTATAGGAACCTAAGAAACTGAATTACATAGTGACCAATACCATATTATATTGTAACGTCTTGCAATGTTTATTTCACGAGTGATCAATACCACATTATATTGTAGGCTAGATTCAAAAGTATAAAAAAAAAAACAAGTTAGAAGGATTTCTTCAAGGACGTGGTCTTCAAGTTTATTTAATAGTACAACAGAAAATGGCTAATGATGCTTTATTATGTGAAGAAAATTATTTTTCTAACCAAAGATGAAAATACGTGTTCAATGCATCCAGTACATCAGTTAAATTTAAATTTTTTCTTAAAACAGAAGCAACATTTTTTTCCTCTTTAAGGTTCATTCTAAGTAAGTCTGAAGATTATTTACAACAAAGTAGGAATGTAGATAGAAGTAACTAGAGGCTGCAGACTTGGAGTCTACAATTAGTTAAATTAGAGCGAGCTTATATCCATATATTTTTAATTGTTTAATTGTTTCTTTACATCTTTCTTGATGATAATATCATATAAAGATTTATTACTAAAGTGTTGTTTGGTCTAGCTGTGAAATTTTAGTTTTTGAGATGTAGAGTTTTAGAAGTAGAACTTTGTTAGAAGTGTTGTTGATAAAAAGTCATTGACTGTTTGGCCTATGTTGGGAAATGTTGAGTTTTTAAAAAATTTAAGGGCAATATTAGACTTTAAAAAATATGAAAGAGTACATTTAAAAAAAAAAAAAAAACTTCATGCACTGTGTATATACAGTTTCGCAAAAACTTATTTTGAAAAGCTCTAATTTGGAGCTTCTTGTTTTTTAGCTTTTTTCAGTTTCAACTTTTACCTAAAAATATTTTAAAAAATGGGCCAAACATGTTATATCAGCTTCTAAATTTATAAAAAGTATTTTTAAATATAAAAAATTAGGTCAAACAGAGGCTAAATAGTTTAAAAAGCACTTTTCAGCTTTTTGGATTTTCACCCAACAATCCCTATTTCTTTCTTCTCCTTCTTTCTTTTTCTTCATTCATCTTCTTCCTCTCCTGTTTGTTAGGACACTTTTTTGCGTTTTTACAATGGATTCCCTCTTTCTTTCTTATCCTCTTCTCTTTTTCATTATTCTTCTTCATCTTCATTTTTGGCCTATATCGTATGGACACTAATGCTGACAAGAAAAGGGCAGATGAAAATTCTTTAAAAAAAAAATAGGACACAACACGACTAAGACCCACTAATTAAAATTATTTACAAATTTTGTATGTTGAATACATAAAGTAATCGTTACTATGTTGAAATTCCAGTGAAAATAAACAAATATCTTCAAAATGAAACTAAATATTATATATATTGAAGTCATCAACAATCTTAAGGGTGTGATATATCTTGAATATACATTTTAATATAAAGTTAAATTTCATAAAAGTGATATTGATGTCATATTCGGTGATATATTCCATTTAATTTGAGAAGTACTAATCTTGAGGAGTCTAATGGGTCAAAAATATATAATATATGTGCTGACCAGGTTTGAAAAATCATTTTCTTTGCTACACAATCACACAGATACATCAGTACTATTAAGAGTGTTTTCGTGTTTTATAGTTTATGACTGCATTAATTTGTCATGTTTACTATGAGCAGAGATTTGAGCAATAATAAACTTTCTGGAACAGTCCCTGCATCACTTGCCAATCTCTCAAAGCTTGAAGTGATGTGAGCACTTCTATTCACTGTAAAATGTTAATCATTTTCCAATATTTTGCTAGCATGGAATTTTCGAGCTTTAAATATATTTACATTCTCAATGTTGTTAAGAAGGTACCTTAAAGTGGGAGGCCTAGATGTTCATTAATAACAAACTCAAAGTATGAGATTGAGTGGAACATGAAAGCTTACTTCTATAGAAACAAGAGCATATGCATATCTCATTCAAAGATAATAGCAAATAGTCCTCTCTAGCCTACGCAAATCTCTAATTTATGCCCTTGAAGCCAAATCATTTGCAGCCTGTTGCTTTCATCAGTTCTGTGTAAGACACGAAGGCAGCTAAATATGCTTGATAATAAAGTTTTGGAAAACATACGCCGTGAAATTGAAAAACTATCTTAAGACATACGAAATAAAGCCTGTGCATCTATTTCAACAAACAGTCTTAGTGAATCCCAAACAAAAGAACAACTTTAAGCCATCCAAAAGTGAGTTGATCTTCACCAAAGTATGTTTAAATATATATGTTTTCCACCTGATACCAATTAGTTTTAGGATTGAATCATTGAAATGCTATGGTTCTTAACATGGTACCAAAGTTGGACCCTTGGTCCAGTCTTGTTTATGCATGTGTGACCTATCTCAACTTAGGTCACACTTGTGTTCAATCTTTTATGTGTGACCTGATTTGAGGGAGTGTTAGAATATGCACTTTTTCTCATTGAAAAATCATAAATTTCGAGATCACCTTATAAGCTTTTCCTACTCCCCTTGGCACTAATTTGTTTTAAGATGAAACCTACCATATAATTCTTAACATGGTTTCAGAGCTAGGCTCTTGGTTTACTCTAGTTCATATTCCGTGTATCATCTCCCATGCATGTTCAGTACGTCTGATTAGGTCACAAATATGTTCAATCTTCTTATATGTGTGTCATGTTCCATGCCTATTCAATCTTTTACGTGTGTCCTATGTGTATTCAATATTCGATGTAGTATCAGAGCTTGACCCTTAGTTTAGTACTGTTCATTTTCTCTGTGTGTCATTTTCAACGTTTGATTAGGTCATATGTGTGTTCAGTCTTCTTACAGGTATGTCATCTTTTATCTGTGTTCAATCTTCCACGTGTGTCCCAAGTGCATTTAATCATCCACAGATGACCCAATTCAAATCAGGTCAGACATGTAATCAATCTCTCAACAACTCCATCTAGCCCTAATTGGTTTTAAGATGGATCTCGCCTTATGATTTTTAACATGGTATTAAAGCTTGGCCCTTGATTTAGTCTTGTTCATATTTCATGCGTGTCATCTTCCACATGTGTTTATCCATGTATGGTTGGGTCATACATGTGTTCAATCTTCTTAGTCATGTGTCATTTTTTTGTGGATGTTCAATCTTTCACGCATATTCAATCTTCAACATGTGCTCCCGTGCATTCAATCTTCCACCTATAACCAATCTCAAATCAAGTCAGACATATGTTTAATCTTGACGCAAGTCCATCTCAAATCAGGTTATATGTGAGGAAGAGTATTAGAAAATATATTTGTCTTGCATCAAAACATCATAAACTCCAAGACCACCTTATAAGATTCTAGGTTGCTTCTCTTGACACCAATTAATTTTAGGATGAAACTTTATGTTGTTTAACACTGTATATAAAAATGAAGAATTACATAGTGTTGGGAATCAGACACACAAACACACAGTGCATACAACGCATCAAAAATCAGCACAATATTTTTAACGTAGTTCGACCCTCTGCCTACATTTATAATCCAAGAAATTGGAAACTCTACTATTCAACAAACACCATTACAATGTGATGAATCTTTTGAATGAAAAAGATTCAAACCTTCCCTTCACTCACACGCTCACAGTTTTTAAGAAAATCTATAAAAACCCTAACACTTATGAATTTTTGAACATAAAAAGTTTAAACTCTCGCTAAAGGACTTTCTCTATGGCTAAAGTCTAAACCCTCCCCATTGGCTTTTTTTTTTAATAGTAAAAGTACGAAAAATACTTTTAACACTCGGCTCACCCCCTTTTACACCCCTATGGGGTATGGCTCTCGTGGCACTAAATTACAAGGTAAATTTTCCTATTTATAGACAACTAATCTTAACTCTACTAGGATGCAAAACCTATCTTTACTTGGACTTCTATTTGTCACAAATTTCAAATTAGGCTTGGACTTAAACCAAAAAACCTAACAAATCCTATCCTTGGCGAAATGTCCAAGCTTTCTTGCTGCAACCAAGACCTCTTCTTAGTCTTCGTCATCTTCATCTCCATCTTCAATGTCATGCTAGAGTCCTCACTCAATAGCAATCAGAACAACACTCCTTAGAGTCTCTTTCCTAGGCGCTAAAGTCTCATTCCACTGTTATCAACACATCTTCATCACTCTCGGTTCTTATAGTCCTCACTAACATCTCTCACACATCATCAGCTTCTACTATCTAAGCCTCTCCATGTCTTCCCAACTTGCAATATTACATCAATAAGAGAGATTAAACCAAGAAAATGAAAGAAATCACCCAAAAACGCAGCTATTATTCACGCAGCAAACCTAGTCTGTAGAGAGCTCCAAATCAAATTCAGATTGTATAGATTGAAGACCTACGAGTTGTGAACATGGTCACAAAATTTTAGGTTGATTAGACTACACCCTCCGATTATCCACTAAATCAAAACTGTGTATCATAACTTTTTCTCTCTTTTTCTCACTGTTTTTCTCACCTTTTTTTCCTCTCTCTCTCATTTTTGACACACTCTCTTTCCCTTCTTGTGATGATGTCATGTTGATATCAGTACTACCCAGCAGTCTTATTTACTTGTTCTTTGTGCCCCTCAACTCAGCAACGTGTCCTCTTTGTATTGTCATGCCCAGTCGTCATGTCTGGGCTCTAATACCATTTTTTAGGAATCGAACACACATACACAATGCACACAATGCAATGAAAATTAGCACACAATATTTTTGACCTAGTTTTACCCTCTGCCTATATCCATGACCCAAAAAACTAGGAAATCCATTATTTAACAAACATCATTACAATGCAATGAATATTTTGAATGAAAAAGATCCAAACCCTCTTCTCATTCACACGTTCACAATTTTTAGGAACAAATAAAAAACCCTCACACCCATGACTTTTTTAACGGAAAGGTCTAAACCCTCGCTAAATGACTTTATCTATAACTAAAGTCTAAACCCTCCCAATTTCGGCTTTCTTCTAAAAAAATCACGAAAAATGCTCTTAACACTCAACTTACCCCCTTCCACACCCCCCATGGGGTGTGGCTCTCGTGGCACTGAATTACAAGCTAGAAAGTCTTATTTATAGGAAACTAATCATAACTCTATTAGGATACGAAACTTATCTTTACTTGGACTTCTATTTGTCACAAACTTCTAATTAGGCTTGGACTTAAGCCAAAAAAATCCAACACATCGTGCATAAATTTGATCAAACTCATCAATCTCTTTGAAGTTAAACACGATGAGGATGTGCTCAAACTTCGAGTATCATTCAATGGACTTTGATGATTACGGAGAAGTTAGATTTTGAGTAGTCAAGGAAGATTCAAAATTAATTCTCAATGGGTTCTAAAAAAAGATTCTAGTAGTTAGGACTTTGATTATTGCACGTGGTATAAGATAAAGTTATCACAAAAGTGTGAACTCCTTATTGTCTGGTGGTCTTAGATTGTGATCTTATGCTATTTTGTAATAGTGCAGTGTATATTTTAGAGGGGGAGTTATAACACCTTATTCTATATTAGTTGTGTGACATTGCATATTTGAGAGAAGATATTCTAACACCTAGTCCCAATTTGGTTTTATAAAGGAATTGTTTTTCAATTTGTAATAACTTGAGGTCTCTACTACTATTAACACGAATTTAAACAATTTAGGCTAATTGATTAAGTTTGATAGCTTGAAAAGGTAGTAGTTCGATCCAAATCGTTGCAATTGTCATTCTTTAACTATTGTGAAGACTAAAGCCATCTTTTGGTGACTTATGATTGACATGAGAGGAAAGGGAGGTAAAATGATGCAAACTTTTTTGTTGACCTTTATGGAGAAATGAGATAACATGCATGAAATACATGAAATGACATAAAGTCAAAGGAGGCAAAGGGTAGCTCAGGTGGCTAAGGGTTGCTCAGCTGGCTAGCTTTGTCTACAAATAATAAGAGATTGGATGAAGAAAGTGTGTGAGTCCAAAATTATAGAGAAAAATAGTTAGGTTTCTCCTAAGAGTTCTCTTCCTCTTGTCGTTTGTTGTTTGTGAGTGAAAGTTAATTTTTCCTATTATTTTAGAAAGTAGAATTATTCTCTCCTTATAATAGAGAGCATGTCATTATAAATTTACTCAACATCATAGTGAAATCCTCCTTACTTGTCCTGTGGTTTCTTTCTTAATTTGTTTGAGGGTATTTTCACATAAATTTGGTGTCTCATTTTTCATTTTCTCGGTGTTTTAATTCAAATTTTAGCTGCATGATACTACTTGTCCCCGACCATTCCACTGCGTTGATACCCAACAGTAGTATCAGAGCCATTGGTTCCTACTACTACTATTTACGTAGTTACTATTGTTGGTTACGGAGTCACAGACTACTGGTTACAAGATCGTTGATCACTGTTTACAAGGTCACAACCATTGGTTACAAAGTCACTATTCATTGGTTACGGGGCTACTGTTCATTGGTTACGGAGTTACTGTTCACTAATAACGGGACTATTGCCATTGGTTACAGGGTTACTGTTCATGATTACTATTCATAGGGGAAAAGTAGGAGCCGATTCAAGTAGAGCAGCAAATCATTGTTAATACCATGGAGACAAAAATTGAAATCAAGAAGTTTAACAAGAGTAATTTTTCCCTTTGGAAATTGAAAATGAAGGCTATCCTGAGAAAGAAGAATTGCTTGGCAGCAATTGAAGACTGACCATTAGAGGTGACAAACGACAAGTAGAAAAAGATGGATAGCAATGCTATGGCTAATTTGCATTTGGCATCAAATTTAGTATTGTCAAGCATTGAAGAAAAGAACTAAGTAAAAGAAATTTAGGATGTACTAGCCAAACTATATGAGGTCAGGTCACTTCACAACAAGATCTTCTTAAATAGGAGACTCTACACCCTTCAGATAAGTGAATCTACATCGGTGACATATCACATCAATACCTTAAATATACTATTTTCTCAACTGACTACAATAGGTCATAAAATAGCGGAGCTTGAACTTGCAGAGATTCTACTCCAAAGTCTGCCTGATTCGTATGATCAACTCATCATTAATTACACTAACAATGTTCTTTCAAAATTTGTTGTCTTTGATAATGTTATAGTCGTTGTTCTAGAAGATGAATCTTGGCGCAAAAGTAAAGAAGACATAATCGAAAGTTCACAACAAGCAGAAGTGTTATCAATGGTGAGAGGTAGATCAACGAAATGTGGCTCAAATAGGAGCAGTAAACATGGTAGATCAAAGTCGAGGAGTAGAAACAACATTGAATGCTATAACTGTGGCAAGAAAAGGCATGTCAAGAAGGATTATTGGAGGAGCCAAAGTAATCCTGAGGTGACAAATTCTTAGGGATATGTTGTAACTGTACTTGGTGATGGAGATGTCTTGTACATCGAAGTAGCAACTGTATCAAAAGGTAGAAAGGTGCTCACTAATGCGTGGATAATGGATTCAGGAGCAACATGGCGTATGACCTCTCGTAGAGAATAGTTCTACACATTATGAGCCTGCCTTTGAAGGATCTGTGTACATGGGTAATGGTTATGCCTTAGAGATTGCTAGTATTGGTACTGTCAAGATAAAGATGTACGATGGTATTACTCGCACCATTCAAAGGGTACGACATGTGAAGGGCTTGAAAAAGAACCTATTGTCTATTGGGCAATTAGATGACCTTGGCTGTAAGACCCATATCGAGGATGGGATCATGAAGGTTGTCAAAGGAGCACTTGTGGCAATCAAGTCAGAAAAGATCTCGGTAAATCTATACATACTTTGGGGAGATATATGTTGGAGGAAGCAGATGCATTAGTTGTATCAACCAGTCAAGAAGAATCAACGATAATGTGGTATATGGCCACATATCGGAACGAGGTTTGGAGATTCTCTTAGTCGGGCTCAAATCATGTGAGCACCATGTTATTAGTAAGCTGCATAGATTGAAATTTGGTAGATCTACTGCCTGAAGAAATCTGGACTTGATGAATGAAAATCACTAGTTTTATCCCTATGAGTAGGAAAATACTATGCATCATTTGTTGATGGTTACTCCATGAGATTTTGGGCGTACAAGATAAAGACAGATGTGACTACAAAGTACGGGTGAAACAAGAATCCAAGAAATGTAGATTCTTGGGATATGCTGATTGTGACACCCGAGAATTCTATCATAAATTCCTTATAATTGTTGCATACCTACTTGCGCATTCTTACATGCATCATCTTTCTTGTTTAATTGCTTTAATTTGAAGTTACTATTCATAAGAATTTCGACCGCCTCGAATGTTGGATTTAATATTTTTCCTAGGTTATATGACATTTAGAAGGAATCGAGACCTAGTTATTTTGGGCTTTTGAGCTTGGGAGCGTGCGTTTAGAAAATAGTTTTCGCACCATTTGAATAGTGTTACGTATGTAACAACTCAAATTACAACTAGTTAGCAAGTAAGTGAGTTTTATCTTAGCTTAACTAAGACTTTAGTGGCATTTAGCTTCATTTAATAACATTTATGCATACATATAACATCAATACACTTAACATAACACAACTCAACTATTATATCATCAAAACAATTGCAAAAATTACCCCTATATCCCCTCCCATGGCCGACCACCTCTAGGAGGAAAAATGAGGAGAATTTCTTCATCAAACCTTGGAGTTGAGCTCTTGGCTTGCTTAAGAAGGATTCTAGAGCACCTAGTAGCTTCACCACCTTGCCTACATCTTCATACAAGTGAGGGAGTTGCATTTTTATAGCTATCAAAGTTTATGCTCACATATTGAAATTCTTGATTTGTTGATTATAGCTATAATACTTGTTATAAATGTTTAATATGTGTTTATTAGAGTCTATAGAGTATACTTTTAAAGCTTGTTAGCAAATTCTATGGTAGAATACATAAATTGAATGAAAGAGATGATGAATAGTGCTCATTTTAGGGTTTTGAATAAAATTTGCTAATTAGCTTTAATTGAGACCTCAATTAAATGCTATAGACCCTAGTGAAGCTAGATCGGAATCCACATGAAGTTGAATCACTCAAAACCGAGCTAAATTGCGTAGTTAGTCGACTTTAAAAAGAAGACTTTTCTCGTTATGCAATCCGGGCACGTTTGGGCTATGGTTTAGGTATCCTTGGTGTAAGGAAAAACTTTTGGTGCTTTCGTTACGCGAAATTAGGGTTCAGTTAGTATAGTTGTAGTTCAAACTCGCTCGGGGCCTTCCCGAACTTTTGCTTCTAAAATGGGATTTTATGATCTTAATAGGTGTCTTTTGGCTTGGTTAGGAAAGTAGTATGGTTAGGTTGTGGATTGGTAACCTTGAAATGCACTTAGGAGAAGAAAAGATGAGTTAAAGAACGGGAAAATGTAGTATTTGGCTTATTTTGATGCATTTAGAGCTTGTTGTAGTGTTGTTATGCATTATATTATTTGTCTAGACTTCAATTGAGCTATTTAAATAGACGATGGAGAAAAGTTGTGTTGAATGCCTCTTTTGGGACCATAATGCTATATTGTGTATTTGTTGGCTTATATTGCAATTATTTACGAGGGCAGCCTACTTTGTCAACCCTCCTACTTATTATTTGTTGTTGTTGGAACTTGTGTTTTGAATTTAGGATTGCGCAACCTTTTCGGACATGGTAGAGTCGAGAAACACGGGCGGCGTGGGGCAGCGTTTGGCTTGCCGTGCTCCCTCGACTACCATGGTGCCTATTCCCTTTCTCGCTGAGTATACTCTACTACCCCAGAGGCATGGTTCACCTGCTGGGCATATGGACCTACCTCAGAAGAAAGGGTTGTAGGATCGGGATACATCCGAAGTATCCCAACTTGTTGGAATAAGGGTTTGCCAACACTTGCGTGATAATCGTGGTTCATGGTTCGAGTTTGAAGACTGACAGTGGAACCGTATCCTTTTTAATGTGGTTAATTACTTGTTATCTAATCTTGTTGTTTTGTTGAATATATATATGACTTCTTGCATTTGCATATCATATTGCATGCCTGGTATGTTGCATCACCTCCCTCGCTAGGAAATATTGTTGCTCACTCCTCATTTAACATGTTTAAGGAGAAGCTAAGGTAGACCCCTAGCTAGTAGCGGTAGTTGAAGAGGAGGAAGTACAAGTTGAGCAGTTTCCGTGACTTTGTGTGATAAGGTGGCTCATATGTGTAGTTTGCTTGTAGATTATGTCAAATGTTGTGTTTTGAGACCTTGGGGTCTTGTATATATGTTGGTAGTTAAATTCTTGTATGATAAAGAAAGTTGATGGATTGTAATAGTGGATTTTAGATTACTTCTTCTATTTGTATGCTTGGGTGTTATTATCTTACAAGTAAAACATGATTTTAGTCGTAACTAACTACTTTTAGTTAAAGTCAACTTGTCTCGCATGCTTGTGTGCCTAAGTAGAATTTTGTTGTTCCAAGGCTCAGATGGCCTTGTGAATTTGACTTGGTTTTGGAAATTTTAAAAGATAGGTTGTATGAGTTGTTGCTAGTAGTTCAAATGTTATATGTAGCTATTTGCAGGTAGTAGTTTTGTGATACCCCGAACCTGGCATGTATTCAATAGCATTTAAAGTTGATTTAAATTGCATTTTATTGAACTTTCACCTTCTTTGACCAAACTAGTTGACTTTTCATCTACATTGACCAACTAGGACAAGGTGGGAATTTTTGAAATGTTTAATAAAAGGCAAACTTGGGATTAGAAATAAAAAAATGCAATGTTAAGTTAGTCAAATTTTGGGTCAACTTTAGAATTAAATATGAACCAATTGGGAAAGAGTTAGGTAGCAAATTATATATGGTTAGAAAGCTGTATGAGTCTAGTTTCTGAGGCTTCAAACCGTTCGTGAATTGGAGTTTTCTAGAAGAAGTTATGGCCGTTTTCGTAAGGTCGCGCATAGCGGTTTTGGTTTAGCGGTTGACCGAATTTTGACCTTTGACTTCTTGTCATTTTTTTTTCTAAATAAGCAGAATGCACTCGAAAAAAACAGAGAGAAAAAGGCTTGAAACCATGAGGAAAAGAAGGAGAAAAAAAAATCTCAACTTCAAATCATCAAATTTTCGCGTGAGCTTGCACGGGGTGATTTCCGAGGCATCCTACAAGGTTTCCCTAGCGTCTAGGAGCATCTAAGGTGAGGGTTTCATCGTTATTTGCACATTTGAAAACATTATGTCTAAACTTTAATTTTTAGGAATTATACGTAGATTGTTGTTTTAATCATTTTGTTGCTTATAGAATGTTCCTTGTTGATTGTAGAACGTGTATTTATAGCTTTTTAACATTTTCTGCGGTTGAATATCGAATTTGAAATATAAATTGTGTAATGAATAGTAAATCCCCGTTTCGATGAAGTTGTGTTGTTATGCTGTCT
The DNA here is from genome assembly GCA_037974665.1 of Ehretia macrophylla. Lineage (NCBI taxonomy): Eukaryota > Viridiplantae > Streptophyta > Magnoliopsida > Boraginales > Ehretiaceae > Ehretia > Ehretia macrophylla. The sequence continues at coordinate 75,466,029 of CM075781.1, forward strand.
GTTGATGTGAAAAGGTGCTAGGTATGCTAGAATACCTAAATGCATGATTTGTTTAGGTTGCGTAATGGAAAAAACGAGAAAAATGCCTTGGTGAAAGTCGGGGTCGTTTAGGTCGACTTTAGCATTTTCTCGTTTTGCGTGATGGCATTGTCTCGGGAGGTCATGGAAGCACTTTTGGTGCGATTATGGCATTGGTTGGGTGTTTGGTTAGTATAGTTGTAGTTCAAACGAGCAAAGGGAGAAATCGGGACTTTGCGTGAATTCCAGGGCTAAGTAGGGTTTCGGGGTCTTTAGATGTGTCTTATAGTGACCTAGGAGGATTGGTGAAGTCGCTTTTCAAAACTCGTGGCTCGTTTGAAAGTAGTAGCATTTTGAAAGTTGGGATCATTTTTAGAATTTTGTATGTTTTCATAGTATATTGCCTATAGAATGTTTATAATGCTTATAGAATGTTTATAGAATGTTTATAATGCCTATAGAATGTTTATAATGTCTATAGAATACTTATTATTGCTTGATAATGTTGTTGGTGTTGTTCTTGTTACATATTTGATTGTAAATGCTTGTTAATGCTTATTACGCTTGTTAGAGTTGATTGTTGATTGAACTGTTTATCAATTGTTGATAATGCTTGATATATTGTTTATCGCTCGTTTATCGCCTTGTATCGAGTCTTGCATTGCATAGTGTCCCGCGCGTGAGTAATGGGCCTCTCTGGGTAGCCTCGGGTTGCTAGTGTTGGTTGCTCTAGCTCTGTAGCTATTCCCTCTTCTCGCTTGGGTTGCCTCCCAGGGAAATTTGGGTCGTAGATTGATGGATACTTCCGAGGTATTCCAAACTGGTGTTATAAGGTAGTTGCGCGCTTATTGTCATCATTGTCAACATCAAGCTCAAGATTGATGTATCGCTCGTGGAATGGTATATTGCTCGTAAGAGTGAACCATAGCCTTCAGAGTGTGGTATAGCTTTGAATGGTTGTGTTAATGCTTTCTTGAATGCTTATTATATTGTCGTTTGTATTGAATGCTTTCTTATTGACTTTATTGCTTAATTGTGTCTATTTGTATTGCACGACTTTCTTTCTCTCCAACTCGATATTTGTCTCACCCTCACTGAGTATACGTGTTGTGTATACTCACTCCACACCACCACATTTCAGGAAATGTCATGTTAGCTGAAAAGTTCGTGATTTCATGAAAGTTCGTGCCTGAAGCGTTGTCTTGCGTGCCTATGTGGCTTGAGTGTCGAAGTTGTAAAGATATATGCTTTCATATGTTGTATGTATTTATTGTTAAAAGAAATGTAATTTAAATTTAGCTAAGTAGTTGAGGTGAATTGATAAGCTAGTTTATGTAATCAGTTAGCATAGCTTAACCTCACTGCATGTTTGTAATGTCTAGAGGAAAAGAGTTAGAATGACATGATAGTTTATTTTATGCAGTAGCTTAGTATGGTTTAATTGTCTAGTTTGAATGTACTGGTCAAAAATGAAAAGAGATAGGTAGCTTTTAAATTGGAAATGTATGTATACCTGCCGAGTTTAATTGTTGAAAACCGAGGCTCGGATGGCCTTGAGGAAGTTTTGTATGATTGGACACGGCGTTGGTCCATTTAAATGCTATTACAGGTTTTGCATTTTGCCTATAAACAAGGGAGACTCCGTCCGTTTTGCCTGAAAATTTATGCCCGGGTTTGGTTTGGGTTGTGTTTAGATCGATTGATAGAACTGCCGGTCTCGAGAGGGATCGGGGTGTTACAGTTTAGTCCACGGTACAGAGGAGACTCTGTCCGAGTGACGGGTCCGGGCTTGACCTATAGCGTGGGGTTTGGTTTAGGGCGTTACATTTAGGTGGTATCAGAGCTATTTAAATGCATGAAACTGTGTTAACTTCCTCGGCATGTGGGCAGAGGTCTATATGTGGAAGTTGAACTATGTGAATATATAAATGTTTAATTGTTTAGGTACTTGGATAAAAGACATGATAGCATGTAAAAAGGGAATGAAAAGCATGATATAATAAGAATATGAAAAGTTTAGTGTTTATTGTTTTTAAGCGCTTTATTTGTTGTTAAGTGAGTAAGATGTTTTGAAAACAATATGTATACTATCTTTCCATTATCTATTTGCCAATTATAATACTATACTCTTCTAGCTTTGAGATAAGGAGACGGGGTAAACCAAGAAGGGTACCGGAGGAGGCACCTAGACAGGATATACCTGGGCAAGGTGAAGGAATGGTAGGGAATATACCGTAGGCAGGGAATGTACCGCAGGCTGGGAATGTACCTCAGGGGCAGGAACCGACTAGTGCACAGATTATTGCCATGATGGCCACCGCCATGAATACTATAGCTCAATTTGTGACTCAGCAGGGTCAAGTAGAGGTTGGCAGAGGTAATCGGGCTGCCAGAGCAGAAGGCAGTGGTTCTGCTGGGGGTAACCTGTATGATAAATTCTTGCAGCATGGGGCTTACAGTTTCTATGGGGAACCAGATGATATGAAAACAGAGGCATGGTTGAGCAAGTTTGAGAAAGTTGCTGCAATACTCGAGTGTACTGGTGAAAGAAAGATTATTTATGCTGCATTCTTAATGGAGGGTGACGCCGAGGAATGGTGGCATACTGTTAGAGAGAAATAGGATGCTGAGAGGGTCCAGCATGTGTGGGCTGACTTTGTTCGTGAGTTCAGGGATAAGTATGTGTCTGTAGTAGCTCGCGAAAGACATCAAGAGGAGTTTCTAGCTTTGAAATAGGGTAGTATGACTGTGGATCAATATGAGGCTACTTTCATTAGACTTTCCCGTTATGTGCCAACTTTGGTTCAGCCGGAGGACATGAAAATTCAGAGGTTTACTAAGGGCCTGAGAAATGATATTATGCTTAATCTCTCCTCGCAAGATTATCCGAACTATGCTGCAGTGGTCAGAGCTGCCTCGAGATATGAGAAACGCAAGGCGAATGTATTGGCAAAGACTAGTCAGTCTAGCAAACGTCAGTATCAGTCCCAGAGTCAGGGCTACCAGAGGCAGCATCAGCAGTCTTTATAGTTTCAGCAGCCTAGGCAAACCCAGAGCTACCCAGGACCAGTTCAGGCACAGTCACAATCGAGACCAGCTCAGAGCCAGCCACAAGGACAGTCACAAACCCGACCAATAACCGCTAGGTCTCAGTAGGGTAGTTTTGCTACATCCACTTTAAGGGCTCCTATGAGAGGTACTGTTGCCAAGAAAAACCACTAATACAGTTATTGCAATCATAAGGGTCACACGAAAACTGAGTGTTGGAAGAAATTGGGCCGATGTGTGGGATGTGGCAGTAATCGGCACAGAGCTAGAGATTGTCCTAGGTTTAAACAGGGACAGGGTCAGACTTTCGGTCAGGGTGCTCAGACTAGGGCTTTAGGAGCAGTTACTGTACTGCGAGGCCAGGAACGGGTATTTGCACTCGATCAGGAGGAGCTTCCAGACACGACGGTAGTGGTGGAAGGTACTTTTCTTATTAATAGTTAGCCGATAGTAGTTTTGATTGACACCGGGGCTACACGCTCATTTATTACACCTGCATGTACACAATCTACTACTTTAAAAATTGATAAACTGCCGTATGTGATTGAAGTAGGTAATCCTATGGGTATTAAATGTGTTACGGAGTCTGTGTGTAAGAATTGTGATATTTGTATTGAGGCTCGCACGTATCCTATTGACTTGATTATTATGCCATTTCGTGACTTTGAAGTTATCTTGGGGATAGATTGGTTAGGGTGATATTATGCATGTTTGGATTGTAGACGGAAAGTTCTAACTTTAGAAGTACCTAATCAACCTGTTATTAAAGTCATTGGGAGTCGAAAATCTAATGGAACCCGAATTATATCTTCTATTAAAGCTATTAAAATGTTGAGTAAAGGTTGTAATGCTTACTTAGCTTACTTAATTAATCAGCCTGGGGATAAATTAAAATTGAATGAAGTACCTGTTATAAAAGACTTTCTAGGGGTATTTCCTGAGGAGTTACTGGGGTTACCACCTGACCGAGAGATAGAGTTTATGATTGATCTTTTACCCGGGACTAATCCTATTTCTAGAACCCCTTATAGAATGGCTTCCCCTGAGTTGCAAGAGTTGAAAATTCAGCTACAGGGTTTACTTCAAAAAGGTTTTATTCAGCCTAGTTTGTCACCGTGGGGTGCTCCCGTGTTATTTGTAAAGAAGAAAGACGGTACTCTGTGTTTGTGCATTGATTATCGAGGTCTTAATCAGGTGACGGTGAAAAATAAATATCATTTGCCCTTAATTGAGGAGTTATTTGATCAGCTGCAGGGTGTTGTTGTGTTTTCTAAATTTGATTTGAGGTAGGGTTATCATCAATTGCGAATCCGTGGAGAAGATGTACCTAAGACTGCATTCAGAACCATGTACGACCACTATGAGTTTGTTGTATTACCATTTTGGGTTGACAAATGCTCCAGCCACTTTTATGGATTTGATGCAAAGGGTGTTTAGACCTTATCTTGATCAGTTTGTGGTAATCTTCATTGATGATATACTAGTCTATTCTAAATCTAAGGCAGAACATGAAGAACATTTGAGAATTGTGCTTCGAACCCTGCAAGAACATAAATTGTTTGCCAAATTTAGTAAATGTGAATTCTAGTTGAAACAAGTAGCCTTTCTAGGCCATATCATCTCCGAAGATCGAATATCTGATGATCCTCCCAAAATTAAGGTGGTTGTGTCTTGGAAAAGACCCAAGACTATTATAGAAGTTCATAGTTTCTTGGGTTTGGCAGGCTATTATAGGCGGTTTGTTAAAGATTTCTCCAAAATTGCAGGGCCATTAACTTCCTTAACTCAAAAGTAAACTGTGTTTAATTTGAGTGATAAATGTGAAGCTAGTTTTTAGGAATTGAAGAAGAGACTTACTACGACTCCTATTCTTGTATTGTCTGAAGGGACTGATAATCTGGTGATATACAGTGATGCTTCGAAAGATGGCTTGGGTTGCGTTCTTATGCAAAATGGTAAAGTGATAGCTTATGCCTCTAGGAAATTGAAACCGTATGAACTCAATTATCCTACACACGATCTTGAGCTTGCTGTTGTTGTTTTTGCTTTGAAGAAATGACATCATTATTTGTGAGGTAATCAATTTGAAAAATTTACTGATCATAAAAGTCTAAAGTATCTATTTTCTCAAAAGGATTTGAATATGAGGCAAATGCGTTGGTTAGAACTGTTGAATGATTATAACTGTACTAATAGCTATTTGCCAGGAAAAGCTAACACTGTTGCAGATGCATTGAGCCGAAAAGCTTCTGTGGCTAGTTTGATAATCAAAGGCTGGGAGATTGTGGAAGAGTTGTGCTTGTGGAAACCGAAGGCTTCTAGGTCATGTATTTAATTTGCTGGCCTACAAATTCAGTCTTTATTGTTATCCGGAATTAAAGAAGCCCAACAATAAGATCCTCAATTGTTGAAGATTCTAGAGAAGTCCAAAGGGGGAGAGACTGACTTCAAGTTGCATGATGATGGATTACTCAAGTACAGGAATAGAATCTGCATTCCTAGTGATTCGATTGTGAAAAATAAAATTCTTGCTAAGGCTCATGGTTCTAAATACATGATTCATCCTGGTAGCACTAAGATGTATAGGGACTTGAAGCAAAGTTTTTGGTGGAACAACATGAAAAGGGAGATAGATGATTATGTAGCTAAGTGTTTGACGTGTAAGAAAGTTAAGGCGGAACATTAGAGACTGGCGGGATTGTTGCAACCACTGGAGATTCCAGTGTGGAAATGGGACCAGGTTACTATGGATCTTGTATCTGATTTGCCGAGACCGTGAGGTAATGATTCCGTATGGGTTGTGGTGGATAGGTTGACAAAGAGTTCTCATTTTATTGCTACGAAGAAAATTGATTCCCTTGATAAATTAGCTGAACTTTATGTTGAAAATATCATGAGATTGCATGGAGTTCTATCTCAGATAGTGTCGGACAGAGATCCCAGGTTTACATCACAGTTCTGGTAGAAACTACAAAAGGCTTTGGGGACTAATCTGAGTTTTAGCACCGCATATCACCTATAAATGGATGGTCAGTCAGAGAGGACTATCAAAATACTGGAAGATATGTTACGAGCTTGCGTTCTAGATTTCGGTAAAAGTTGGGAGAAGTATCTACCTCTAGCGGAGTTTGCTTATAATAACAGTTACCAGGCTACTATTGGCATGGTGCCCTATGAGGCACTTTACTAGTGAAAGTGTAGGTCTCCATTGTATTGGGATGAGGTAGGTAAACTTAAAATTGTTGATCTAGCCATTCTACCTAAGATGATCAAGATGGTGGATAGTGTTAAGCTTATAAAGAAGAGGATACTTACAACACAGAGTAGACAGAAGAATTATGTTGATAGACGACGATGAGACTAGGTATTTTCGGAGGGTGATCGTATATTCTTGAAAGTCTCTCCACGCAAGGGTTTGATTCGGCACGGGAAGGGAGATAAACTCAGTCCTAGATACGTGGGACCGTTTGAAATCATTGAGAAGGTTGGAGATTTGGCTTATAGATTGGCATTACCTTCTAGTTTGGGCAGGATTCATGATGTTTTCCATGTGTCATTGTTGAGGAAATATAATGTTGATCCGTCACACGTTATAGAGCCGGAACCTTTAGAGATTGATGAGTCTTTGGTATATGTGGAAAAACCTCTTCGAGTGGTTGACAGAAAGATTCAGGAACTTCGAATCAAGAATATTCTGTTAGAATAAACACAATAATATTCAGAATAATGTGGAAATAATAACTTAAAGGATCGTAATAACATGTACCATTGTTAGCCATAATAAGATTGTAATATTACTGTAAAAGGATTAGAAATTACTGCAAAATGATCATGACTTCCTTCTTTTGTCTATCTCTAAACAGCACCAGCTTAAGTGATGGAAAAGAGTATGTAGTAATATGATATAAGTCTTACAAAGAAGCACACTAATACTACAAGAATTTGGTGCCCTTTTATAGACGAGAAAAGAGGGTCAAAAGTCACGCCATTTATGCCATAATCAATACCAAAGTAGGCATAAGGTCATCCACTACTTTACTAAATAAATTCTATAATTATGAGATTTAAATTCCACCCATCATGGTCCATAATTCCCAAGTAATAATGTAGTGGCTTATCATCTTTAATTGGTAATGTAATATCAGTATACTTTAATGATAAGTCCAAGTCTAAAATAAGGTTAATGGTCCACAAATAATAGAGATTATGCTTACATTCTCCCACTTGGACCATTAAATCGATTAAGACTATATACATATATATATACATATATATATACATCTATATATATATAAAGATCCGGACTTATAACCACAGACTTGTCTGTGTCCATTGTCTTCTTCAATGAGGACTGCTGCCCAAAAATCAAGGGAAGCATCAGTCTGCAAAATGAGTTGTCCTGGACTTGGGATCTTGAGAGGAGGAAGTGCTTTGCATAACTCCTTTAGCTTCTGAACTGCAACTATGGCTTCAGGAAACCAATTTCCAATATTGGATTTTCGGAGGTATTTGGAAATCTGGCTGGTGTAGTTGGCCAATGATGAGAAATGCGATGAGGCATAATTGATGAGGCCAAGGAACTGTTGGATCTGTGTAACAGTTCTGAGTTCATCAGGAAAGTCGAGGACCTTGCTTGAAATGTGGTCCTGTAAAAGAATGTGTCATTCTCTTATCTGCAAACCAAGAAAATCAATAGCATTTAGACCAATTTTCATCTTGGATTCAGCAAGAACTAATCCATACTGGTAGGTTAGTTCCTAGAATTGTCGGAGATGCTGATGGTGCTTTTCAGTTGTGTTACTGAATATCAAAACATCATCAATGTAGACAATACAGTGCTGCGCGAGTGGCCTATAAACATCATCCATTCTGTGCTGGAACTTGGACGATGCATTCTTGAGACCGAATGGCATGACATTCCATTCATAAGACCCTGTGGAACAACAAAAGTAGTTTTGAATCTGTCAGCTTCAGTAATACCAATCTGCCAAAATCCATATTTCATATCAAATTTTGAGAAGAATTTGGCTTTGGACAGCTTTTGAAGGAGTTGTTCCTTTCTTAGAATAGGGTATCTGATATCCTGCAATTGATCATTGAGTTAGTGATAATCTATCACCAATCTTTTCTTTCCTCGAACTTGTTCAGATCTTTTGTTGACATAAAAGGCATGACTTGCCCAGGGAGATCTGGATGGTCGGATGAGACCTTGCTCGAGTAGTGCTTGAATTTCAGCTTGACAAAGATCTTCATCTTTTGGCATTCCTAGATGAGAGGCGGTTTGGTGTGGCATCTGCCAATTCTCTTTGTAAGGTAGAGAGACAAAGTATTTCTCTCTTTCCCAAAACTTGTTTGGAAGATCACCGCAACAGGAAAGAAGGAGGCTTCTTTCTTCAGCAAATTCATCATCTTGAATGGTTGAAACTTGTGAGGATAATTTCTGTAAGGATACCCAAGGGGTATATTGATTATGCAGGAATTGGAAACCATCTGTTTGAAATAAGAATGGACCAATTAAGGTAAGGAAATCCATTCCTCAAAGAATATCTTCACAGAATTGATCATACTGGTAGAAGTTGTGTCGGACTGAGACATCTTGGGATAATTGTATAGGAATGGTCATGGAATGTGCTTCACTTGCAAATCCACTACCAGAAGCAGTGGTAAAGGTTGCTGTGGAGGATATCCAAAATTCAGGAGGAAGACACTTGGATTTCATGAAAGAAATACATGATCCCGTGTCTAGAAGTGCAATAATAGTGATAGGAACATATCCTGGAGGGTTTACAACAAGCTTTATGTATAGCTTATAGATTTGTCCTGGGTAAAGGTAGCTTTGGAAGTAGTAAGGATTTGTTGTTCAGAGGTTTTGTGTATTTTGGCTATGGAGAGGTTTGGTTCTGAATCAGAGGATTCGGATTCTGAGGTGAGATCTGAGGATGAGGCTTTATCAAGGTTAAGGACGGCTTGATCTGGTTCAGAAGTCCATATGTATAGTTGGTCATGAAAGTTTTGAGTTGAGATGAATTGAACAAGCTTGGCTGGTAGCTTCTCGGTCTTTTTAAGGTAACAATCCTTTGCAAAATGTCCTTCCTTTCCACAAAGAAAACACTTAGTGGAATAAGAGGGTTTTGATATTTTCTTCACAAATTTGAACTTCTTGAAAGGTTTTCTGGACTTGTGAAACCTTTTTTGATGTTTGTGCCTCTTGTATTTGTGACACGAGCATGGAGAGTAGCTGTGAGTGTAACAGCCAAACTTTTGGAAATCTTTTATGCAAAAGGTATCCATTGTTTTCTGCTCTTGTTTTTGAGAAGCTTACCAAGTCGCTTGGACTCGCACTGGTCTTGAATGAGCTTTCTGGCCATTTGGTACAAGTGAACAAGACTCACCTGTCTTAGATCTGCAATATTGGCTCATTTGAACTCTGTTTCGAGCAATTCAGGAAGTAGCTGTGGCATGTTAAAGACGAACGCCTTCTTGATGGTTTCTGTATTTTTTCCAAAGATAAAATACAGAGCTTCCTGTCTGAGATAGTAATCTCCAAGTTTTGCAACATCACTGCATTTGTTGAGTAAGAACACATTTTCTGTCTTTCCAATCTCTTGGGTTGTTTGTCCTACGAAAATATTTTCTAGACATCTTAGGAATATCTGAATAGGATCTGCATCTGTCAGGATGATCTGTCTTTCTTCTTCTGTCAGCATCCTTTTCCACCAACTGCAGAGTAACCCTGTAAAAGCTGCAACAAGACGGTCATGATATCTCTTATCTCAAGAGTAGGATTTCGGAGGAATTCTCCATTTATCCATGCATCCATTTTCTCAAGATATTTGAGTCTGTCATCAGGGGGAATTGCATCAATGTTCCAGAATTGCTTGTGATCTGGAGCATATGGGATGGAAACTTTTCCTTCAATGTTTTGTTGTCTCTGAGGTTGCTGTTGTGGAACCTGTGGGACTTGTGCTTGTGGCGGCTGTTGGTTCCAGTGTTCTCCTGCTTGGGAAGTTTCTCCTTGGTCACTGGTTGCTTCTGAATCATTAGGATTAGTTTGAACAGGGTTGTGTGTACGTGTCCTTGTGGTGTCCGTGTAGAACGGTGTCACAGGGGTCTGCATAAGAACTGGTCCTTTCTATGGTAGAATCATCTGAGAGGATGAATCCTTTTCAAACGGATCAAAGGAATCAAAGGACGAAATAACTGAGGAAATTTCACTAGGCTCTGATACCACTAAGGGTAAGGCGGAGAGCGGAGGAAGACATGACTAAAGGCTAAGAGTAGAAAGAAGGAAGATGTAAGCAGTTTGAGAAAAAGAAAGATATGTTTCAATCCAAATCTAACCCTGCCCTTTTAGTCAGGGGTTCGTCATTATTTATAGGCAAACCATTACAAAGTAAATAACTACAAGCGGAATCTTCACTATTCTTGACAAGGACTAAAGCAGCTTCCTTTAATAAAGGAAAAACTGACGCGACATAAAGAGACTCCTAATAATTCACAATAAGACAAACCTGACGCGACTAAAGCTGTTTCTTTTAATAAAGGAAATCTCGCTTATTACAAACAGACAAACGAGACATGACATAAAGATTCTTGTCATATCTTATTATTACAAGACAACAAACCATGAGAAGCTTCGTTATGGGGTCCACCCGGGATTCTTGGATCTTGTCTGGAATGAGTCACCATCTGTCATTATTGAGATCAATATCATCCCACCACTCCTGACTGTTTTGGCTACTAAAATCATCTCCCCCCCACGGGTCATAGTTAGACCCAAGGTCCGCAGTGGAATAGGCATCTGGATGGGAGAAATTTTAGAAAACGAGGAGATGCTCATGAAAAGTGGGGCTATCAGGGAAGCAGACATGCCAAAACTCTCGGGGATCAGAAATATCTAGACCATGGGCTTTAGCAGTAGCTCTTTTGACTGTATGGCATTGTTCTCAAGAAATAAAATATTCCCAAGGCTCGTGCTGGAGGTGGAAATGGTTGATTGGAATTATGATTGGCGGAATGACGTGATTCCAAACATCTGTGAGGCGAATGATGAAAACCTGCTGGTGCTGAATAATTTGACCGGTGATGAGTGTTGGAGGGTCAAATGACTGAAACACCTGTGAGAATAACTTGACGAAGCGGGATTCTAGGAATACACGAACATGTCTCTAAATGAGCTCTGGATCAAAAAGAACTGCCATAGGATAATAATTAAGCCAATACCAAATATACAAGAATTGCATCTTTGAAAAGTCATATTTATTAAAATCAAGAACTGTATCCCATGGTTCCTCATGTTGGGGATTGTAACGGACAACATCGCGTACATAATAGATAGAGAATAACAGATCAATAATTCTTCTAAGCTTGATCTCAACGAATTCTTCAAAGAAATCAGTGATCCGGCTTCTGGCGAATGATCAGAGTATCTTGATCTTGATCTCCTCAGGTAGGGCCTCAAGAAATTGAGCATGCTGGTCTGAACTCAAATCATAAAATGTCTGAGACTGACCATCAGTGGGATCTGGATTTGAACTGGAACTGCCTGGAATAAGACCTGGAACAAGGGAAGCTGGGAGTTTGCGTCCATCTGGATTTACCATGCATACAGCTTTCTCGGATGGCAGAGTGCGAGAGAGAAAATCAGCAATGATATTCTCTTTGCCTGGGATGTGTCCCATTGTCCAGTTGAATTGGGAAATCCATTCTATCCATCGGATGAGCTGTGGATCAGGAATATCATTCTGCTTTCTTCTGAGAACGCCTTGAAATTCTTTAAAATCTGTTTCAATAATAAAAGGATTCTGAGCAAGATAAAACTTGAATTTTTTGATTCCCTGAATAACTGCAAGAACTTCTCTTTTGAAAGAGGGATAATTGCGTTGTGCTGGCGTGAAAGATCCGGACTTATAACCACAGACTTGTCTGTGTCCATTGTCTTCTTCAATGAGGACTGCTGCCCAAAAATCAAGGGAAGCATCAGTCTGCAAAATGAGTTGTCCTAGACTTGGGATCTTGAGAGGAGGAAGTACTTTGCATAACTCCTTTACTTTCTGAACTACAACTGTGGCTTCAGGAGACCAATTTTCAATGTTGGATTTTCGGAGGTACCTGGAAATCTGGCTGGTGTAGTTGGCCAATAATGGGACATGTGATGAGGCATAATTGATGAGGCCAAGGAACTGTTGGATCTGTGTAACAGTTCTGAGTTCATCAGGAAAGTCAAGGACCTTGCTTGATATGTGGTCCTGTAAAAGAATGTGTACTTCTCTGATCTGTAAACCAAGAAAATCAATAGCATTTAGACCAATTTTCATCTTGGATTCAGCAAGAACTAATCCATGCTGGTAGGTTAGTTCCTGGAATTGTCGGAGATGCTGATGTTGCTCTTCAGCTGTGTTACTGAATATCAAAACATCATCAATGTAGACAATACAGTGTTGCGCGAGTGGCCTATAAACATCATCCATTCTGTGCTGGAACTCGGACGGTGCATTCTTGAGACCGAATGGCTTGACATTCCATTCATAATGACCCTGTGGAACAACAAAAGCAGTTTTGAATCTGTCAGCTTCAGTAATACCAATCTGCCAAAATCCAGATTTCATATCAAATTTTGAGAAGAATTTGGCTTTGGACAACTTCTGAAGGAGTTGTTCCTTTCTTGGAATAGGGTATCTGATATCCTGTAATTGATCATTGAGTTGGCGATAATCTATCACCAATCTTTTCTTTCCTCGAACTTGTTCAGATCTTTTGTTGACATAAAAGACATGACTTACCCAGGGAGATCTAGATGGTCGGATGAGACCTTGCTCGAGTAGTGCTTGAATTTCAGCTTGACAAAGATCTTCATCTTTTGGCATACCTGGATTAGAGGCGATTTGGTATGGCATCTGCCAATTTTCTTTGTAAGGTAGAGAGACAAATTTTTTATCTCTTTCCCAAAACTTGTTTGGAAGATCACCGCAACAGGAAATGAGGAGGCTTCTTTCTTCAGCAAATTCATTATCTTGAATGGCTAAAACCTATGAGGGTAATTTCTGTAAGGATACCCAAGGGGTATACTGATTATGCAGGAATTGGAAACCATATGTTTGAAATGAGAATGGACCAATTAAGGTGAGGAAATCCATTCCTTAAAGAATATCTTCACAGCATTGACCATACTGGTAAAAGATGTGTCGGACTAAGACATCTGGGGATAAGTGTATAGGAAAGGTCATGAAATGTGCTTCACTTGCAAATCCACTACCAGAAGCAGTGGTAAAGGTTGCTCTGGAGGATATCCAAAATTCAGGAGGAAGACACTTGGATTTCATGAAAGAAATACATGATCCCGTGTCTAGAAGTGCAGTAACAGTGATAGGAACATATCCTGGAGGGTTTACAACAAGCTTTATGTATGGCTTATAGATTTGTCCTGGGGTAAAGGTAGCTTTGGAAGTAGTAAGGATTTGTTGTTCAGAGGTTTTATGTATTTTGGCTATGGAGAGGTTTGGTTCTGAATCAGAGGATTCAGATTCTGAGGTGAGATCTGAGGATGAGGCTGTATCAAGGTTAAGAATGGCTTGATCTGGTTCAGAAGTCCATGTGTATAGTTGGTCATCAAAGTTTTGAGTTGAGATGAACTGAACAAGCTTGGCTGGTAGCTTCTTGGTCTTTTTGAGGTAATAATCCTTTGCAAAATGTCCTTTCCTTCCACAAAGAAAACACTTAGTGGAAGAAGAGGGTTTTGATATTTTCTTCACAAATTTGAACTTCTTGAAAGGTTTTCTGGACTTGTGAAACCTTTTTTGATGTTTATGCCTCTTGTATTTGTGACACGAGCATGGAGAGTAGCTGTGAGTGTAACAGCCAAACTTTTGGAAATCTTTTATGCAAAAGGTATCCATTGTTTTCTGCTCGTTGCTTTTGAGGAGCTTACCAAGTCGCTTGGACTCGCACTGGTCTTGAATGAGCTTTCTGGCCATTTGGTACAAGTGAGCAAGACTCATCTGTCTTAGATCTGCAATATTGGCTCGTTTGAACTCTATTTCGAGTAATTCAAGAAGTGGATGTGGCATGTTAAAGACGAACGCCTTCTTGATGGTTTCTGTATTTTTTCCAAAGATAAAATACAGAGCTTCCTGTATGAGATAGTAATCTCCTAGTTTTGCAACATCACAGCATTTGTTGAGTAAGAACTCCTTTTCTGCCTTTTCAATCTCTTGGGCTGTTTGTCCTACGAAAACGTTTCGTAGATATGTTAGGAATATCTGAATAAGAGCTGCATCTGTCAGGATGATCTGTCTTTCTTCTTCTGTCAGCATCCTTGTCCACCAACTGCAAAGTGATCCTGTAAAAGCAGCAACAAGACGGTCAATGATATCTCTTATCTCAAGAGTAGGATTTCGGAGGGATTCTCCATTTATCCATACATCCATTTTCTCAAGATATTTGAGTCTGTCATCAGGGGGAATTGCATCAATGTTCCAGAATTGCTTGTGATCTGGAGCATATGGGAAGGAAACTTTTCCTTCAATGTTTTGTTGTCTCTGAGGTTGCTGTTGTTGAACCTTTGGGACTTGTGCTTGTGGTGGCTGTTGGTTCCCGTGTTCTCCTGCTTGGGAAGTTTCTCCTTGGTCACTGGTTGCTTCTGAATCTTCAAGATTAGTTTGAACAGGGTTGTGTGTCTGTGTCCATGTGGTGTCCGTGTAGAACGGTGTCACAAGGGTCTGCATAAGAACTCGTCCTTTGTATGGTGGAATCGCCTGAGAGGATGAATCCTTTTCAAATGGATCAAAGGAATCAAAGGACGAAATGACTGAGGAAATTTTACTAGGACCTTCTTTCTCGTCTTCATCACCCCACCCGGTTGGGATAATCTTCTCTTTGGAGAGATAATGAGGAGGTGGTATGAGATCAACCCAATAAGCTTTTTCGCAATTTCCACTTGGTATCCAAACTGAATAATTTGGTTTTGGATTATGCTTCCAAGGATGAGAGGACTGCTTTTTTGGCTTAGCTGGCTGTTTGAGCTTTTGAGCGAGTCGTTCTCTTTTTCTCTTGAACTCGTCTGAATCAAGATAATGCTTCTTTGAAGAAGATTTCTACATGTTGATCATGTTGATGTTGTTCCAAGAACGAACTTGTCCGGAAGGGTTCCGAACTGGAGCGGACTTTTGAAGCTTTTTCTAGTTAATAGGATTCTACTGATAATATTTGTGATTTTTGTGGAAAGCCTTGTGGAGGTCATTATATTGGTCATAACAACCTTGTCTGAGATGATCATGGGCTTCTTTTGTCCATGCATCATGTTCCCTGAGATCTGACCATATTTTCTCAATGGCAGCATTCTGGGCTTTTTTATTCATATTGCCCCAATTGATTGCTGACTCGATTGATCCAACATCTTGTGGTCTAGTTTTGGTAACTTGCCATTTACCAACATATGCATTGTCGGTTTCTCCTGCACAGTAGATGTCTTCAGGAAAATTCACAGAACAGACATATCTCAAGGATCTAGATCTGGTAGCAAAGGGTTTTCTGACACACTGGGGACAGGACTGAGGATGTCTAGCAAGTTGGCATTTTTCACATGGTTTAGCTGGTTGGGATTCTGTTGGAAATAATATGGCGACAAGACCTGGTTCTAGAGGATGTCTAGAGATTCTTGGTGAATCATGGATGATTGGTCGATTATGGCTTCTCTCATAATCATTTTTCCAACGAGGAGGGAAAGTGAGTTCATGTTTGGTGTAGATTTTTGGTTGGGTAACATTACTATCACCTAACACGTGGACTCGAGGCTTACAGTTGTGGTCCATAGAAAAGAGATGGGTTTGAACTTTATAGGTCATAGAATGATGGAGTTCAACAACAGTTTCATTTGGGTTCATATCAGTTCCATAAAGTTGGATAAGGACCTGTATGGTTTGAGAAAGGGTAGGACGGGAAAGATCAAGGGTAAAGTTTGGTTCAACCTGGATGAGAACATGGCCATTGTGAAGACCTGCTTCAACGGCACAGATGAGTGCATCATCAAACTTACGCCACCTGGTATCTAGTAGAGAGACTAGACATGAAACATTTTTTCCGGCAAGAAAACTAGGCTGTAAGGCTAGACGAATGGCTCCAAGGTGTAAACCTTTGTAACCTTTCAGTCTATATCTACGGAGATCAGGTTCAGAAAGTATAGGAAGATAGGTTTCTGTGCGGGAAGAGGATACGGATTGTACAGAGACTGTGGAGGATTTATACACGGCTGTAAGGGCTGCTGGCTTGGTAGGTAATAGAGATTTGAACTTTTGTGTGAGTTGGGAAGTTTGGTAATATGAGTATGGGTTTAACGGAGAAAGTTTAAAGAGTTCACCTGGTTTGGTAGATGGAGGTGTTTGGGTTATGTCTACCTCATAATGGGATGCGGAAAGATCAAAGGAAGTGACTTCAGAGTTGTTAGCAACAACTTCTTGTTCTGGCAGGGGAAGATCAGCCATGGTGGATACACTGGTCACGACTGGACTTACTGCGGGACTTACTGCGCATTTCATTCACTCTTTAACGGCTATTGCCCTGTTGCCAAAGACTCTAGTGTTCAACACACAAGTATTGTTTAAGAACTTCAATAGCAGAATAGGGAAGTGCTACAGTTAACTAGGCTATGAGACCACTAAGGGTAAGGTGAAGAGCGGAGGAAGACATAACTAAAGGCTAAGAGTAGAAAGAAGGAAGATGTAAGCTGTTTGAGAGAAAGAAAGATGTGTTTCAATCCAAATCTGACTCTGCCCCTTTAGTCAGGGGTTCTTCATTATTTGTAGGCAAACCATTACAAAGTAAATAATTACAGGCGGAATCTTTACTATTCCTGACAAAGACAAAAGCAGCTTCCATTAATAAAGGAAAAGCTGACGCGACATAAAGAGACTCCTAATAATTCACAATACGACAAACCTAATGCGACTAAAGCGGTTTCCTTTAATAAAGGAAATCTCGCTTATTACAAACAGATAAACGAGACATGACATAAAGATTCTTGTCATATCCTATTATTACAAGACAACAAACCACGAGAAGCTTCGTTATGGGGTCCACCCGAGATTCTTGGATCTTGTCTGGAATGAGTCACCATCTGTCATTATTGAGATCAATATCATCCCACCACTCCTGACTATATATATATATATTTAAAATAAGTTTTGACTCACTTGACTTATTCAAGAAATATTTTGATACGTGATCACGTAGATTAGTTTGAAAATAAAATGCTGATAACCAATAAAAAGATGCTGTAATATTTGTAATTAGCTTAGGTTAACAATATGAGTCATAGCGGTTATAAGACTCATACGTCATACTCCCTTCCATGTACTACAATATTGGCAACCTTTACTAATACAATCCTAATACTGAAATAACCCATGTAATTTGTCTTGTTAGGACAATTTATATTCATCAAATAATAAAAATATGTACATATATAATCGATGAACAAAAAGAAACAGAAACATATAACATAAATGCGCATAAGTATCAATACAATTATCACAATTCTAGCTTGAAATACCCATCTTAATAACATGTTCCTTGTAAGCCTTGGGAGGCAATCCCTTGGTTAATGGGTCAGCAATCATAGAAGTGGTACTGATATTTTCAATTGACACTTGATGTTTCTAGACTCTTTTTCTAACGATCAAGTACTTCAACTCAATATACTTTGTCTCATTAGAGTACTTGCCATTCTTAGAGAAGAAAACTGCTGTAGTGTTATCACAATATATCTTTAGCGACTTGGCAATTGAGTCAATAACACCAAGTCCTGAGATGAAATTCCGCAGCCATAAAGCATGACTAGTTGCCTCAAAACATGCTATGAACTCAGCTTCCATCATGGATGAAGTGATGATTGATTGTTTGGTACTCTTCCATGAAATTGCACCACCAACTAGCATATATAGATATCCTGATGTGGATTTCCTACTATCTATGCAGCCAGCAAGGTCCGCATCTGAGTACCCAATCACTTCAAGCTGATCAGATCTTTTATATGTCAGCATATAATCTTTTGTCCTTTGTAGATACCTTATAACTTTCTTTGCTGCCTTCCAGTGCTCGATCCCTGGGTTACTTTTGTATCTACCAAGTATTCCCACTGCAAAACTAATATCTGATCTTGTACAAGTTTGAGCATACAATAGGCTCCCAACAGTAGACGCATAAGGAAACTTCTTCATGTTCTCTCATTCCAAATCAATTTTAGGGCACTGTTTTTCACTGAATTTGTCACCCTTCACAATAGGTGCATCAATGCCTGAACAAAATTGCATATTATATCTTTCCAAGACCTGATTGACATAACCTTTCTGAGACGATCCTAGCAATCCTTGAGACAGATCTCTAAAAATCTCTATGCCAATGGCATAGGATGCTTCACCCATATCAACCATCTTAAAAAACTTGGCAAGATATTCCTTGGTTTCATACAATAAACCAAGATCACTGTTGGCCAACAAAATATCATCCACGTATAAGACTAAAAAGATAAACTTGCTCCCACTTAATTTTAGATATATACATTGATCAACAATGTTTTCATTAAATCCGAAAGAAGTAATGGTATCATTAAACTTAATATACTATTGTCTGGAAGCTTGTTTAAGTCCATAAATGGATTTCTTTAATTTGCAAGCCATGTGTTCAGTTCCTTCCTTTATGAAAGCTTTAGGTTGTTCCATATAGATATCTTCATTCAAAATTCCATTCAGAAAAGCAGTTTTCACGTCCATTTGATATAGCTCTAAATCATAATGAGCTATGAGTGCCATGATGATTTTAAGGGAATCCTTCTTAGAAACTGGAGAAAAAGTTTCTTTATAATCAATGCCTTCTTTCTGAGTGAAACCCTTGGCGACAAGTTTGGCCTTATATTGTTCAATATTGCCTTTGGTATCGCGCTTGGTTTTATAAACCCACTTACAGTCGACTTTCTTACATTCCTTAGGCAATTCGACGAGATCCTAGACACCATTCTCGTCCATAGATTTCAACTCTTCAGTCATGGCATCGATCCATTTACTAGAATCATTGTTTTTCATAGCTTGTGAAAATGAAACCAAATCCTTTTTAATCCCAATATCAAAATCAGATTCTAGAAGATATACCACATAATCATCTGAGATAGCAGGTCTCTTTTCCGTCTGAGACCTTCTCAGAACTGGCGGTTGTGACGGATGTACTTCGTGAGGAGGGGTAATATACTCATTACGTTGTTCAACTTCTTCAATCTACTGGATAGGCTGAGGAACTACTACTTCAACCTGTTGAGTAGGTTGAGGAATAATAATATGAAGAGGAACAACAATATCTTGAGAAGATGAGGATAATGGGATATTTACTATTACTTCTTCAAGATTAACTTTTCTTGTTTCATTACTCCCACTATTCTGACCATTCTATAAGAATCTGGCATTTTCGGTTTCAACTATTCTCGTACTATGGTTTGGACAATAAAACCGATACCCTTTAGACTTTTCTGGATAACCAATGAAATATCCAGATATCGTTCTTGAATTTAATTTCTTTTCATGTGGGTTATAGATTCTAGCTTCCGCTGGGCAACCCCAAATATGTAAATGTCTTAAACTGGGTTTCCTACCAGTCCATACTTCGAAAGGAGTTGACGTTACTGCTTTACTAGGAACTCTGTTCAAGATATACATAGCGGTCTTTAATGTTTCTCCCCACAAAGAATCAGGTACCTTGGAATAACTCATCATACTCCTTACCATATCCATAAGAGTACGATTACGCCTTTCAGCAACTCTATTCTGCTGTGGCATTCCTGGCATTGTATATTGAGCACAAATGCCACGCTTCTCCAAGAATTTGGCAAATGGGCCAGGATTTTGTCTTGACTCATCATATCTTCCATAATACTCACCACCTCTATCTGCTCTGATAACGTTAACCTTGCGATCTAATTGTATCTCTACCTCGGTAATGAACAGCTCAAGGATGTCAACAACTTGAGACTTTTCATGAATTAGATACACATAGCCATAACGTGACAGATCATCTATAAAGATGATAAAATATTTCTCTCCAGTAAAACAAGGAATAGAGAGTGGTCCACATATATCTGTATGAATAAGTTCAAGAAGCTTATTACTTCTTGTGACACATTTCTTATTATGTCTGGTTTGCTTTCCTTTAATGCAATCCACACATAAATCAAAATAAGTGAAATCTAATTTTTCTAAAACTTCATTTTTTACTAGTCTTTCAATTCTTTCCCTGGATATATGACCCAGTCGTCTGTGCCACAAGATTGAAGATTTCTCATCAATTCGGCTATGTTTTGATTCAACATTTGATTGCAGGGCCATTATAGATTGTGCAAACTCATGATTCAAAGAAATTTTATATAAACCATCATATAAAATACCTGAACCAACTATTATTGAATTAAATATCAAACTTAGTTTGCCACAATGAAACAAGGCCGAGTATCCAGAAATATCTAATTTAGACAATGAAACCAAATTCCTCAAAATCGAGGGTACATATAAAGTGTCTTTAAGATCCATCTTGTGTCCCGTTTCTAGGAGTAAATGATAAGTTCCAACAGCCATCACTTCCACCTTGAAACGATTCCCCATACAGACGAATTGTTCACTTTCCCTCGGTTTTTTGCTCGTAAGGAATCCCTGTATTATATTGGTCAAGTGAGCTGTAGCACCAGAATCAATCCACCAAGTATTAGAAGGAACTTTAGCAAGATTTGATTCGTAACATACAAAAGAAAGATTCATACCTTACTTTTCGAACCAGAGTTTGCTAATGTTACATTCCTTTTTCATATGTCCTTTCTTACCACAAAAGTAGCATTTGACAACGAATTTTTCTTTCTGCTTCTGATTTGCCTTTCCAGAAGTATTTCCTTTATTTGGTGGAATTTATTTTCCTTTACCTTTCTTCTTTTGAGCTTCTTGAGCTACAAACATTGCAACATGTTGTCCTTCCTGCTTCAAACGAGCTTCCTCTTGAACACTCATGTTTGTGAGTTCATTCAAACTCCAATTGTCCTTATTAGTATTGTAGTGAATCTTCAAAAGGACCAAACTGAGAAGGAAGAGAAGCTAGTATGAACTAAACCAAAAAAGGATCACTTACATGCATTCCCAAAGCATTTAATTTTGTGACTTTATCCGCCATATTGGGAATGTGCTGCTGAACTCCTTGACTACCATTATATTTCATGGTAGTTACTTCTGCCATGAGTGTGCCTGCCAATGACTTATCAGCGATTTTGAAACGATCTTTAATAGAATTAAGAAATTCCCTTGCATTTTCCGTCTATGGTAGAGAAGTCTTAATGTTATTAGCTATAGTCATCCTCATTAACATTAGACTAAGTCTGTTAGATCTCTCCCATGCTATCATAATACTAATTTCATCTTCAGTGCTGTCATCATTTAGCTCTTCAGGCTTATCAGATAGAAGTGCCAAGTCATGCTCCATTACACCCAACGTAAATTGGATATGCTCTTGCCACTTCGAGAAATTTGTACCATTCAGGATCGGAATTGTTGATGCGTGAGAGTGCAACATATTAGGAATTGATACTGCGACAAAAAAAATGCTCACAATGAGGCCATGGACTACTTATGTCACCTAAGTCACCTCTGGGTAAGCCTTAAGCACATATATTGTCCATTCTTAGAATGTAAAACTTTAATCACCTACTAGGGCTAATATAATTTTACTACTAAAATTATTGTGTCACCTTTGGGCAGATACTAAAATTTTAGATTATAACATTATATTACCCTATCCAGTGCATAATTAGTTAAAAGTGACTTTCCTTTGGGCTAGTCTCAATCTCCTAATTATGACTGTCATTCGAGAATATTGTTGTCTTTTATGTCATAAAATATGACTTTGTCGTTTATATTATTTTATACTTGCAAGATTCAAAAAATCTAGGTCACTTTGGTAACAACTAGATTAATAAATCCTAAAATATTTCATTGGGTAATACTTTAATGTAGTTAACTTTAATAACCCAAATAAATTTATACTTAATTGAGTTTAAAACTAAAATATTTTGAATACACAAAAAATTTCAAAAAATATTTTTGAAATTAAAACTCAACAAAGTTAAATTCCAAAACAAAATATGAGATGCCAAAGCATAAACGAAAGACATAAATAAGATTACTCTAACTTTCATCGATTAGTTAGACTTAATCACGGATAGTGTTTCAATTGAATACTTTAGTTTTCTTATAATATTGTAATATAATAAACATCTGTTGTCCGTGAATAACATGCATAAAGAATAATTATATTATTACTTTAACATAATAAATTAACATCTCATTGACAGGATACATATATCTTTAATTTCCTTAACGTAGGAAAAATAACACTGATGCATCACTATAGAACATGTAACGGCGAGATTTTTCAAGAAGCAAACGGATGCTGAGAGCAAAGATTTAATCACGAAAATACTCAAGTAATCTGACAAGGCATGTTATATATAATCCAATGACTTTGATACTTTGCTTTGAATGACTACTGTGACTCAATCTTTTAATTGTTCATCATTAATTCATGCTAACTAAGTTGTCTTAATATGATAATTAATTTATTTATCATGAACAATGCATTTACATAAGTGATATGTTGCAACTTTATACTTTATCATTTATTACTATGTTTATTTTATTTTAACATAACAATAAGCAAAGACATATGCAACAAATCAACAAGTAAGCTTTATATATGCGAAGCAGAATCATATCACAAAAAAACTTAACAAAGCAGTTTAATGGCTAAACATGTAACAAGGCTCTGATACCAATTTTTAGAATAAACACAATAATATTCAGAATAATGCGGAAATAATATCTTAAAGGATCGTAATAACATGTACCATTGTTAGTCATAATAAGATTGTAAAATTACTATAAAAGGATTTGAAATTACTGCAAAAGGATCCTGACTTCCTTCTTTTGCCTGTCTCTAAACAGCACCAGCTTAAGTGATGGAAAAGAGTATGTAGTAATATGATATAAGTCTTACAAAGAAGCACACTAATACTACAAGAATTTGGTGCCATTTTATAGACGAGAAAAGAGGGTCAAGAGTCACACCATTTTATGCCATAATCAATACCAAAGTAGACATAAGATCATCCACTACTTCACTAAATAAATTCTATAATTATGAGATTTAAATACCACCCATCATGGTCCATAATTCCCAAGTAATAATGTAGTGGCTTATCATCTTCAATTGGTAATGTAATATCAGCATACTTTAATAATAAGTCCAAGTCTAAAATAAGGTTATTGGTCCACAAATAATAGAGATTATGCTTATATATTCCTATGGTAAAAGTTCTTTGGAATCATCACGGAGTTGAGGACGCCACGTGGGAGCACGAGAAGATCAGACCAGAGAAAAGTATCCGGAACTCTTTGCCGAATCATGTAAGAATTGCGAGGACGCAATTAGTTTAAGGGGGAGAGGGTGTGACACCTGATAATTCTATCATAAATTCATTTTAACTGTTGCATACCTACTTGCGCATTCTTACATGCATCATCTTTCTTGTTTAATTGCTTTAATTTGAGGTTACTATTCATTAAAATTTCGACTGCCTCGAATGTTGGATTTTATATTTTTCTTAGGTTATATGACATTTAGAAGGAATCGAGACCTAGTTATTTTGGGCTTTCGAGCTTGGGAGCGTGCGTTTGGAAAATAGTTTTCGCACCATTTGAATAGTGTTACGTATGTAACAACTCAAATTACAACTAATTAGCAAGTAAGTGAGTTTTACCTTAGCTTAACTAAGACTTTAGTGGCATTTGTCTTCATTTAATAACATTTATGCATACATATAACATCAATACACTTAACATAACACAACTCAACCATTATATCATTAAAACAATTGCAAAAATTACCCCTATATCCCCCCCATGGCCGACCACTTCTAGGAGGAAAAAGGAGGAGAATTTCTTCATCAAACCTTGGAGTTGAGCTCTTGGCTTGCTTAGGAAGGATTCTAGAGCACCTAGTAGCTTCACCACATTGCCTACATCTTCATACAAGTGAGGGAGTTACATTTTTATAGCTATCAAAGTTTATGCTCATATATTGAAATTCTTGATTTGTTGATTATAGCTATAATACTTGTTATAAATGTTTAATATGTGTTTATTAGAGCCTATAGAGTAGACTTTTAAAGCTTGCTAGCAAATTCTATGGTAGAATGCACAAATTGAATGAAAGAGATGATGAATAGTGCTTATTTTAGGGTTTTGAATAAAATTTTCTAATTAGCTTGAATTGAGACCTCAATTAGATGCTCTATACCCTAGTGAAGCTAGATGGTAATCCACGTGAAGTTGAATCACTCAAAATCGAGCTAAATTGCGTAATTAGTCGACTTTAAAAAGAGGACTTTTCTCGTTGTGCAATCCGGGCACGTTTGGGCTATGGTTTGGGTATCCTTGGGGTAAGGAAGCACTTTTGGTGCTTTCGTTACGCGAAACTAGGGTTCGGTTAGTATAGTTATAGTTCAAGCTCGCTCGGGGCCTTCCCGAACTTTTGCTTCTAAAATGGGGTTTTATGATCTTAATAGGTGTTTTTTGGCTTGCTTAGGAAAGTAGTATGGTTAAGTTGTGGATTGGTAGCCTTGAAATGCAATTAGGAGAAGAAAAAGATGAGTTAAAGAAAGGGGAAATGTAGTATTTGGCTTATTTTGATGCATCTAGAGCTTGTTGTAGTGTTGTTATGCATTATATTATTTGTCTAAACTTCAATTGAGCTATTTAAATAGACGGTCGAGAAAAGTTGTGTTGAATGCCTATTTTAGGACCATAATGTTATATTGTGTATTTGTTGGCTTATATTGCAATTATTTACGAGGGCGGCCTACTTTGTCGACCCTCCTACTTGCTATTTGTTGTTGTTGGAACTTGGGTTTTGAATTCGAGGTTGCGTAACCTTTTCAGACGTGGTAGCTTCGAGAAACACGGGCGGCGTCGGGCTTGCCGTGCTCCGTCGACTACCATGGTGCCTATTCTCTTTCTCGCTGAGTATACTCCACTACCCCAGAGGCGTGGTTCACCTGCTGGGCATATGGACCTACCTCAGAAGAAAGGGTCGTAGGATCGCGATACATCCGGAGTATCCCAATTTGTTTGAGTAAAGGTTTGCCGGCACTTGCGTGATGATCGTGGTTCATGGTTCGAGTTTGAAGATTGGCAGTGGAACCGTATCCTTTTTAATGTGATTAATTACTTGTTATCTAATCTTGTTGCTTTGTTGAATAAATATATGACTTATTGCATTTGCATATTATATTGCACGCCCGGTATGTTGCATCACCTCCCTCGCTAGGCAATATTGTTGCTCACTCCTCATTTAACATGTTTCAAGAGAAGCTAAGATAGACCCCCAACTAGTAGCGGTAGTTGAAGAGGAGGAAGTACAAGTTGAGCAGTTTCCGTGACTTTGTGTGATAAGGTGGCTCATATGTGCAGTTTGCTTGTAGATTATGTCAAATGTTGTGTTTTGAGACCTTGGGGTCTTGTATATATGTTGGTAGTTAAATTCTTGTATGATAAAGAAAGTTGATGGATTGTAATAGTGATTTTAGATTACTTCTTCTATTTGCATGCTTGGGTGTTATTATCTTCCAAGTAAAACATGATTTTATTTGTAACTAACTCCTTTTAGTTAAAGTCAACTTGCCTCGCATGCTTGTGTGCCTAAGTAGAATTTTGTTGTTCCAAGGTTCGGATGGCCTTATGAATTTGACTTGGTTTTGGATATTTTGAAAGATAGGTTGTATAAGTTGTTACTAGTAGTTCAAATGTTATATGTAACTATTTACAGGTAGTAGTTTAGTCCACGGTACAGAGGAGACTATGTCCGAGTGACGGGTCCGGGCTTGACCTATAGCGTGGGATTGAGTTCGGGGCGTTACACTGATTATGTTTGAGGTATCACTTGTGGGTTCCCACTGTCCACAAGGTTATTGTCAGTAGGGATGTGATATTTGCAGGGAACATACTACAAAGTGAACATGACAACAACAATGTAAAAGAGATTACTGGAAGGAGATATTTTTACTGAAGCTGCACCAGAGCACGAGAAACAAAAGTCAGATGAGGTCGAGGTTATAGAAGTCCGGCATTATTATGGAGAGTGATATTGTACATGACTGGTGGAGAAAGAATATGCTCAGAAAGAAAGTATTGGCTCCAATGAAGTCCTGTTCTACTTTTGAGTAGTCTTAGTTATGTGTGCTGGGTTTACATCTAGAATAATTAGAAGTAAATGTGACTTTTCTTCTTGTGGTTGAAGAAAAGTTTTGTATGCTCCTATTAGAGGGATGTGTAGAAAGGGAAACTTGGTTTGCAGGGTTTATCAAATCTTTGTACTATTTGAAGTAGGGCCTAAGTTGTTGGTACAAGAGATTTGATTCTTCTATTAGCCTTAGGTACAATAGACAGTGCAAACCATTGTATGTTTTACAAGCGGTTTGGAGATAATTATTTTGTTGTTATACGGGGACAACATGCTAGTAACAGGCCCCAGCAAAAATCAAGTCCAAAAATCGAAGGCGCAATTGACTAGGAAGTTCGATATGAATGATGGAGGACCAACAAATATGATTTCAAGGCTGTAAATTACCGAGACAGAAAAGTCAATAAATAGTGAATTTCCAGAAGAGTTACTTCCACGGAATCTTGCAGTGCTTCAACATGCAAAGATTGTAAGCAAATCCTGACCCCATATCCTGATAGTTATCCTTAAGTATGTGTCCTAGCAAAGAAGCAGTGAGGATGGTAATGTCTCGAGTATGGTGTGCATCATTAATGAGATATCCTATGTTCACTATGATATGTACGAGACCAGATATTGCAACCAATACAATATATCGGTTCATATCGAGGTTTAATGGAGAGCATAGAGTTGTGAGGCAACGGAGCCTCGGATGTTGCATTATGTTTGGGAGGATCAGAATTTACTGTGAAGGGCTTTGTTGATTAGGATTTTGTATATGCTTCCGATAAACAGAAGTCCACTATAGGCTATGTGTTCATACTTGCAGGAGGCACGATAAACTGGTTGTCTAAGTTACAGTATGTTGTTGCTTTATCTACAATAGAGGCTGAATACATGGATATTACACAAGCCTGCAAAGAAACAATCTGGATTAAACGGTTAATGAAAAAGCTCGGGCACAAACAAGAGAAAATTTTCTTGTATTGTGACAGTCAAAATGCCTTGCACATTGCAAGGAATCCACCTTTTATTCCAGGACAAAACACAAAGTTGTTCAATTTCATTTTGTTCATGAAGTAATGGAGAAAGTAAACGTCGATATATAGAAAATTCACATCAACGAGAACAAAACAGATGTTATGACAAAGCCAATCAATGTTGACAAGTTTCTTTAGAGTCGATCCTCTTATGGCCTAGCAGTGACGTAAGTAGCATAGAA
The DNA here is from genome assembly GCA_037974665.1 of Ehretia macrophylla. Lineage (NCBI taxonomy): Eukaryota > Viridiplantae > Streptophyta > Magnoliopsida > Boraginales > Ehretiaceae > Ehretia > Ehretia macrophylla. The sequence continues at coordinate 75,493,606 of CM075781.1, forward strand.
CTCACAAGTATGAGGAGATTCAGAAATTCATCAAAAGTGACTTTAAGTGCGAGAATGTGAAGACTAAAGCCATATTTTAGTGACTTCTGATTGACATGAGAAGAAAGGGAAGTGAAATGATGCAAGCTTTTTTATTGACCTTTATGGAGACATGAGATAACACACACGATTGGCATCCATGAAATAACATAAAGGCAAAGGAGACAAAGGGAGGCAAAGGGTGGCTCGGGTGGCTACCTAAATCTATAAATAAGAAGAGATTGGATGAAGAAAGTGTGTGAGTACATTCCAAAATAGAATGAAAAATAGTTAGGTTTCTCCTAAGAGTTCTCTTCCTCTTGTCATCTGTTGTTTATGAGTGAGAGTTAGTTTTTCTTATTATTTGAGAGAGTAAAATTGTTCTCTCTTTATAATAGAGATAAGGTCATGTAAATTTACTCCACATCATAGTGAAATCCTCCATACTTATCCCGATGTTTTTTCCTCGATTTATTTAAGGGTTTTCCACGTAAATTTGGTGTCTCATTTTTTTTTCATTTTCTCGGTGTTCTCATTCAAATTTTAACTGCATGATACTGTTTGTCCCTAACCATTCTACTGCACCGATACCCAACATCTGTAGCCTACTGGCTACCAACTATGTAAAGATAAACAACTAAAATTGTTTTTAGTTGAGTAGCACACGAGTAAGAAAGTAAAAAGATTCACTTAGTCTTCTCCTTTAAAGTTGAGAGTGGAACAGCTTCTGGTTTCATTTGACGTAGGTTACATCTTCACACGTTAATATCTCATTAATATCTCATAGCATACTTTTTTAGGTTACGTATTTGGCACCTTTTTTAAGATTCAAGCTTTTTGGAATTCTTTACTTTTAGATTTTATGGATTTGAATTTCCACTGAAGTTAGGGCTACTCTTAGAAACGTATTATGGGTCTCATAGTTATTTGTGACACATGCATCATATGTATTAGTAGGATCTACAGTGTATGAGAGGAACATTAAAAATGTCCACATATTTTTTAGCAAAATCCCTAAAGTTATACACCTCTGACTCTAAAAAGAGAATTTGCTAGGCATTGAATTGATGGTTTATGAGGACAAAATAATGTGCATGCATTTAAGGAGAATATTTCAACTTCAATATGTCTAAATCCCTTATACCGGCACTATAGATGATGTGGAATGAAATTAGTGAATATCACTGTCTCTAAAAGAAGTTCAACCATGATATGGACTGTTCCTACTTGCTGAAAGCTTATGCAAGCGAAAGAAAGATTTAGAACTCTGAAAAAACATATGAGATGATGCAGTTTCAATTTGCTTGTGTGCTCGGGTTTTAACTTGATTGGTGTTTATATTTTAGCGATCAAGTCAGCACTTTTCAGCAAGAGATATGGAGAGAGATATATATACCCCAAAATACTCAATTACAGAGGGCCTACAAGGTTTTTTGGGGCTATTTCGATGCTTTAATCAGTTGGAATTTATGGCCTAGTAGTTAGGGAAGGTATGATAGATAGGAATATGAGTAAAAATATATGAATTAATCACAAGGCAAGAATTATTTTGATGTGAGAATCTTCCTCTCTTTGTAGGTTTTTCTCTTCTTGGTAGTAATCTCTCCCTATCCCTTTTTTGTCCCACAAAGGTCAGTTGGAATTTGTAAATTGGTTGCGATTTGTGATACCTGCCCTAGGTTGGATATGCGACTAATGGGCATCTTTTGCTTTTATCTGTTACCGTAAAGTATGTTAGAAATATTTGCATAATCTGATGGGGCGTGCCTCTGAAAGGCTTCAGTGAGTAGTTAATGACAAGCGACTAGGTCAGTATTTCTAACTGTGCATACATGTTTTTTCACCTTACTAGGACATGTATATGTTTCTTTCTAACTTGTTGCTCATTTTCCCCTTATCAACATGCTTTAAGAATTGGACGTCAATAACATCTCTATCGACATAAATAATAAGTTCAATTGAGCAAAAAATTTAAAAAATAAATAAATAACAAGATTCATATGTTCTTATGTTGACCAATCAAAATACAATGTAAGAGGTGGAGGATTACTACCTTATTTATTCTCAAGTAGCTCTATCAAATGAATGTTGATATCTTACAAAAAAGAGTTAAGTAAATTATAAAACATCTTATTTGTTGGCTATATTTCAAATCACATTAGGACTTCAGACGTTGTTGATCAAAGATCAAGAACGAACATGTAAAAACCACAAAGCTTTTATCATTCAAAATGGATAAACTTGTAACGTTCAAAAACGGTATTACAATAAAGCTAAATGGGGTTGTATTCACAATAGTTTTGCTTTCAACATTCTTTCTCTTTCTTATACGAAGTAGTAGTATCATCTAATATTATATTGTGGCTATTGTTTTTTTTAATGAATTTTCAAGCTCTAGAATTTCTATGCCAAAGACATTGTGTTGCACAAAAAAAATAAAATAAAATAAAATAAAATAAAAAATAAAAAAAAATAATAAAAAAAAAAATATATATATATATATATATATATGCCTAAGACATTGTGTTGCACACAAAAGATATATATATTTTCACTTTTTACATCAAGATTTTACCTATTGTCTTTCAGAATTTGAGCTTCAATGGTGCCTTTGCCTTGAGCTCTAGCAACAACATAATTTCCTATTCTCATTGGACAATCAAAGAAAATAGCTATTTCAAGAAAAAGACTTTTCTGACTAGTCATATGGTTTCCACAACCATAGTCTAGTATCACATGCACATAGTGTTTTTCTTCTTCTTCTTTTTTTGGCAGAATGAGCAAAGTAATCATTAATGGCTCAAAAACTATACATATAGTTACAAAGAAAATGGATTTAGCTAGATAAAATCAAGTTATGTTCCTAAGTACTCTATACTTAATAGTGTCCTTGATTTTTATAAAAAATTATTCCTCTGTTGCTATAAAATTATTAAATAACCTATCATTTCATGTTAAAATATGGAAGACGCTATTTTATCGTAGAGAGAAAATAAGAGAAAATAATATGGAGACTTTAAACGAAATCTTTATTTCTCTACTATTTGGTATGGCTACAATTTTTACAAAAATCCTATATCAACTAAGATATGGTTGTAAGAAACCATTACCTACTAGGAAAAGACTTTCTAGACAAAAACCAATTTAAAACTAACTAGAACTAATTTAATAGAGTCATAATCAAGTTTATCTACTAACATCTCCCCTTAAACTTGATTTGACTCTTGTAACTCCGAGCAAAACTCTAAACTCCATGAACACGTCACTTTTGAGTGGCTTTGTGAGAATGTCTGCAACTTGATCTTGAGACCTCACATACTCTATCTTCATTTCTTTCCTCGTGATGCATTCTCTAATAAAATGGTAGCGTGTGTCAATATGCTTACTTCTTTCATGAAAGATTGGATTCTTGGCTAAGGAAATTGCAGACTTGTTATTGACATAAATCTCTACTAACTTTTCTTGAGGCATCTTCAGTTCTTTCATCAGATTCTTTAAACATAAATCATGACAGACAATGAAGTAATAACTACATATTCAGTTTCACATGTAGAAAGTATGAGACTGGGTTATTTCTTGGAACTCCAAGTGAACGTTGTATCTCCTATGAAGAAGAGGTATCTACTAGTGCTCTTTCGATCATCAAAATCACCAGCCTAATCACTATCATTATACCCTACAAGTTTGAAATCCTCAGAGTGGGTGTATAAAAGTCCATAGTCAAGAGTTCCTTTGATGTAGCGAAGTATTCTTTTGGCAGTCTTGATATGTATATTAATGGAAGCCTCTATAAAGTGACTCACAAGTCCTACACCAAAGAGAATATATGGTCTTGTGCAGGTCAAGTATCTCAAGCTTCCAACCAGGCTCTTGAAAAGTGTTGGACTTACTTGCTCTTCTTCATCATCATTCGACAATTGTATTCTACATTCAATATAAATGTTGACAGGCTTGCAATATTCCATCTTGAATATTTTGAGAATTTCATTTGCATAGCCTTCTTGAGAAATAAATATTCTTTTATTTGTTTGCTTAACTTGAATTCCAAGATAATAAGACATGAGTCCAATATCAGTCATCTCAAATTCTCTTGCCATTGTCCTCTTGAAGTCTTCAAAAAAGTATGGATTGTTGCCAGTGAAAATTAAGTCATCCACATATAAGCAAACGATCACACATCTCCATTCTCATATTTGGTGTAGAGAGTATGCTCATGCGAACACTTGGAGAAATTATTATGATAGAAGTATTCATAAATTCTACTATACCAAGCTCTTGGAGCTTGTTTTAAACCATAGAGAGTTTTTTCAACTTTAAGACCTTACTTTCATACCCTTTTTCCACATAGCCTAATGGTTGTTGCATATAAAACCATTCAAGAATGCAAATTTAACATCCAATTGGTATATCTTCCATTTGTGTTGAGCTAATAGAGATATGATAAATCTTATAGTTTCCAAACGTGCAACAAGAGCATATACCTCATCATAGTCAATGCCAGCTCGTTGACTGTAGCCTTTTGCAATTAGTCTTGCCTTGTACCTTTCAACTTCACCTTTAGCATTCTTCTTTATCTTGTAAACCCACTTTACTCCAATGGCTTTGTGACCTTTGGGTAAAGTTGCAAGCTCCCAAGTGTTATTCTTCTTTATTGCCTTGATTTCTTCATCCATAGCTTGTTTCCATCTTTCACTCTCGTTAGCTTCCTCAAAGATTATTGGTTCACAATCAACAAGTAGACAAAAAAGACTCAGTTCATCATTTAAATTTCGAGTTACCTCATAAATTTCATTCAAGCTTCTGAAATGAGGGTCTTTTCATGCAAACTTGAAGTTGTTGGAGTTATGTTTGCTTGAGATGAAGTCGGAGCTTGATATGGAGATGGAGTTTGAGTTAGAGTTGGAGATGGAGATGGAATTGGAGACATAGAATCTTCATTAACTTCTTCTTCTTCTTGCTCTTGTATGGGTAAGAATTTGTATTCTTATTGCTCTTTGACATTCCAGTCCCATTAAGCTTCTTCATCAAAGTGGACATCTCTACTTATAATAATTATTCCATTAGTAGGATTGTAGAGCTTATAAGCTTTGGAATGTTTTTCATAGCCAATGAAGAATAGTTTTTGGCTTTTTTCATCAAGTTTGGTTCAATTTTGATAAGGAACGTGAGCATAAACAATGCTTCCAAAAACCCTTAAGTTCTTGATGGTTCGCTTTTTTCCACTCCATGGTTCTAATGGTGTCTTGTTCGAAAGACGCTTTGTGACAACGATTCAACAGATAGACTGCACAATCAACTGCTTCAGTCCAGAATTCTTTAGGCATTCCTTTAGAGTTCAACAAGTTTCAACCATCTCAAGAACTACTCTATTTTATCTCTCAATAACTTCATTTTGTTGAGGTGATTGAGGAACTGTCAAAGGGCGTCGAATGCCATTTTCTTCACAAAAATTGTTGAATTCTCTTGATGTGAATTCTTCGCCTCTATCAGATCTTAAAGTTTTGATCTCCCAACCACTTTCTTTTTTAGCAAGAGCGTTAAATTTCTTGAACTTGTAAAAAGCTTCAAATTTTCTTTTAAAAAATAAACCCAAGTCCTACGGCTATAATCATCAATAAAAAGGATAAAATATTTATTTTTGTCGTAGAAGCAAGGATTGATTGGTCCACAAATATCAATATGGACAAGTTCTAATGGTCTTGTTGTTCTTGATGTAGTCTTGTTTGGAAAACCTTTCCTAGCTGATTTTCCAAAAAGACAACCCTCACAAATTTATTCCAGATGATTGATGGAAGGCAATCCATGCACCATATTTTTTCTTGACATCAAAGAAAGATTTTCAAAATTTATGTGCCCAAATCTCAAGTGTCATAACCAAAAAACTTCTTTTAAACAAGGTTTAAGATATTTTGCAACATCGTTTTTAATATTTAATAAAAACAATCTATTTCTTGTCATAAGCACTTTTGTTATCAAAAAATTATTTTCACCATTTATTACACAATGTTTATCTTCTAATAAAATTCTGTAATTTTTCTCAAGAAGTTGACCAAGACTCAAAATATTAGTTTTTAATTTTGGCAAATAACAAACCTTAAAAATAAAACGATGTCTTCCATCTTTGAAACAGATTAAAATTTTACCTTTTCTTTTCACTGAGACCATAGAGCCATCTCTAAATTTTGCATTGCCCTTGACAGTTTCATCGAGTTCTATGAACATGCTCCTTTGTCCAGTCATGCGGTTGCTTGCAGCTGCATCAAGATGTCATAAAGTATCTCCTCCATCTTGTTTGCCATGATGAGCCATCAATAAGATAATCTCTTCTTTTCCTTCTTGTCCTTTGACAAAGTTTGCTTTCTCATCCTCAACTTTATGATTACTTCTACACTCATAAACATAATGACCATATTTTTTACAATTGTAACATTGAATTTGCAATTTGTTATACCTTTGTCCTGAATAATTGCCTCTTCCACGCCCAAGTTTATGCGAATTTTGATTTTTCTCTTCTTGATTAAATCCTCCTCTTCCACCATGTCACGATCCCCTTTTTCCTAATTAATGTAATAGACTTTGATACCGTATTAATGAAACAAGAAGGACTGCATTCAATTTGCGTGGACTACAAAATCCGGGATCGTGATGCCACGGCTTAAGAAGATCACTCCTCTTAGGTCCGCTAAGGCACAATATACTACCCGAGCTCTAATTTCCAAAAATTAAACATCCAGGTTGCTAGTACTACAGTTAAGTTACCTATTACAAGATTTCCTTAAATCAATACATTATACAAACTTCATCATTAATAATTAAAAATACCACCATAAACCATCAAATTACATAATGCTTACCCCTGGATACATATATACAAGATCTAGACTCTTCAATTTACATCAGGTATCTCATGTACTTATACAATCATTTACTCTAATAGTCTATCACATATGCACTCCTTCCCTTCCATTTGCACATCCACTCAATCAGTTTTACCTGTAAGTATCATAAAAGAGGGGTGAGCTAGATCTTCGCATATAGCTCAGTGAGGGCTACGGGGAATGGGGATTTTCGCAAGCATTTGTCTATTTCAAAATCCTTCTGAAAACCATGCCAAGCAATGCACATAATACCAATTAACAGGTTATAACAATAACAAGCTATGGTGACAAATAACCTAACTCCCAGGGCAAAAGCTCCAACAGGAGTTTATCACATAATATCAAAAGGATACAGTTGCTCTTGCAGTTGCTGTAGTCGGCCGGCCTTGAATCAATCTCCATCAATATCTCCAAACCCCTAGGTGATATCCGAATATCCACCGGGGACCATGGTAGTTGAGTCCGACTGGTAGCCCAATGCTACCCATGAGAAACGAACGCTACCATGCCCATGATTGTGGTTGCAACTGATCGTGCATATAGTGGTTAACATTGTAACCATAACATGAATGATAACATAGACGGGAGGCAACAAAGTAGGTTGCTCTGCCCCATATAACAAGCAAGCATATTCAAACATATATATATATGATTCAAGCTTATTCAAGCATATTCAAGTTTATACCATATGGCTTAGCAAGTAAACAGGTAAACACCTTGCATGTATAAACATTTATAGTACTACAATTTATGTTTCTTGATGGTTATTGGTCATGCTAGACATATGTATCAAGAAAATACAATTAAATCACAATTAAATTCTACCTTAATAATCTAGGATTCGATACGGTTCTAACACATCCGACCATGCCTCAATCCGACATCGGTGGCTTCAGAAATCTTCTAAAACAAGATCTTTGTAATTTGGTCAATGTTTCTGCATTATCCTAACTTTGGAGGTAAATTTGTCTATTTTCTCAAACTCCAATTGATCTTATTTTGGTCTATAATTTAAGCTTATCGAGTTTAGATAACTCTAGGATCAAACGGAACTCAATTCAGAGTTGAAACGAATGAGATATGGCCTCTGCAAAATCACTGCGTAGAGCTATCAAACATCAGGGCGTTGGGGCCTTCATCCGGTCGACCGGATGAAGCAGGTAACGCCCGGATCGAGGCTTTCTGCAGGGCATTGTAGCCTCTATCCGGGCGACTGGATAGGGGCTGTAATGCCCGGATAGCTGGACGGGAAACACCCAATTTCTATCCAAACCACCTAAACAACAACCAATCTTTCTACCAACACACAAACAAGTTCAATTAGGCTATTAGGCATCATATAAGGGTTCTAAGTCAACCAAAACCATCTCACCTCCACAATCAACAAACACCCAAAATCAAACTCAAAACCCTAGATCTACAACACAAAATCCTCAAACTTATCATTCAAGCTCTTGTATGCAATATAACAAGATTACTACACATATATCACCACATTCATGCTCAATGTAGCTTTGAAAACTTTTATGAAAACAACCCTCACCTTGAATGAGTTCTATGATGCAAGAGTTTGGTTGATGGTGCAAGAAAATGCTCAAAATAGCTAACAATGGCTTGATCAAACTTCTTCATTTCCTTCTTCTTCTTCTTTTTCTTCTTTCTTTTTCTTCTTCTCTCCCTCTCTTGGTCGAGTATGAGTGTGTGTGTGAGTGTGTTTGTGTGTTGTCTGATGGGTGTGTGTGTGTGTAAAGTATGTTTGTGTGTGTTTTGAGTAGGTAGTAAATATCTTATAAGCCCAAATGCCCAAATTGCCCTCTAACTAATGAATTATTTCAAGTTTGCCATTCTAGTTTTGTTTCAACTATTTAGTTAGCTAGTATAGTGTAATTTATTTAATTTCTACGATATCTAAATCACACAAATGCATGTTAAACAATGCAAATACACACAAAACGATACAAATACACGTTAAATGATATAAATGCATTTCCAATGTTATGAGTGCATAATATTATCATGTAGTTCTAATTTTAATTATTTTGGTTGGTTAATTTAATTTAGTAAAATTTAATTATCATCTACAACCTCTAAGGTTCTCGAATGTATGCTATTGCACTCATTTACACGTTAAACGAGATAGATGCATCTAAACCAAGGTAAATTGCTCATTAATTGATATAAATGTACATTAAATGATGTAAAAATATACGAAATGTTATAAAATGAACATGAGCCTTGTGTGAGGTTTCACATCCTCCCCTCCTTAACAGAATTGCGTCCTCGCAATTCCTTCTTCATGCTTGGAATAACTCGAATGCTCAAAGCAACTACGAATGCCTCACTGCTTATAAGATTTCAGATAACCGCTAAGGAAGAACATCAATTACCCTTGCTACCAAACAGGAATGTCGAACAAGAATACCTTGTGTAAGAACTCCGCATAAGAATACGACAGAAATGAATCGAATAAGGATTCCGTATAAGGATGTCGAATACCGAAGATCGAATACCCATGAGAGTTCCCTGAATAAGAAACCAAAATAGGAGTACTGAATATGAATACCATATGAAAATACCGAAGAAAATGCCAAAAAGAATTCCATAATAAGAACTTCCAATAAGGGTACTATTGACGAGTACCAAAGAAGAATCCCATCCCTATGATAAATGTTGACTTATAGATATTGACACCAAAGGCTGAGTAAGAGCTCCTCATACTACCCAGTCATGAGTTCGATATCATGCCAACTTCATTATTATAAGATGATTTCTCAATTGATACGCCAACATATTGCATTCAAGAAATACCATCAAAGGATACATATACCAATAACGAATAATACTTTAAACAACTACTTTAAATTAAATCTACCTTTAACCACGGTTGCTGCCAAAAGTCAGTTCATGTCTCCTCTGCTATCCGGGACAATTCTTAGCTTGATGGTCGTCACCCCCGCATCTCAAACATCTTCCAGACTTCTTCCAACATTAGGCATCAGTGTGGCCTCTTTTATTATAGTGATCACATACAACATGCTGAGATATAGTCCTACCCCCTGATGGGCCATAAGTGGGTTGAGTGGTTGTAGTGCTAAGTTGCAGTCTAGTAGCAACTAGTTCCTTCTGGTTTTGGCTCTGACCTTGGCCTTGTATACCTTCACTTGTGGTCTGCTCTTGTATCTTCCGCCGCTTTGGGCATTGTTTAGCTTTGTGTTGGTAACTACCGCAACCTAAACACCTCCCCGATTTCTTCCAACATCCAATTTCCACATGACCCCTACGTTTACAGTAAGCACAACATGGAGTCAACGCAATTTTACCTCTAGAGGGGCCTTGAGCTACAAAAGAAACAAAACCACTCTGGCAAATCTTATCAGCAGGTAGTTCATTTGTTTTCTGAACTGAAATTGGTTGACTTGACCCTGCCACTTCTTCATTCTTCTTTTTTTCCGCTATTGTTGCCGAGAAAAGGGCCTCACCATAAGTAGAGAATTGTAAAATAGATAGGTTATCTCGAATCTCCGGCCTTAGCCCTTGAATGAACCTCTAGATCCTTTTTTCGGTAGTGTATACCATCCCCGGGGCATAATGTGACAACTGAGTATACCGAGCGTCATACTGTGCAACCGACAAGTCCCCTTGTTTGAAAGTCATGAACTCATTCCTCCGGAATCTTCCCATCATTGCAAGAGTTCTTCCGGCCATACTTAATTCATCACAAATGAGGCACCCCATCATATGATATGTATGTATGCAACTATGTTATATGAGAAACAAATATATACACGTATAATCATATTTCACAAGAGTAACTATAAGCCTATGCATGGTTATGTTATTATATAATACTGCATTATCAATCAACTAATATGCACCTGCACCCTAATAAAGAAAGCAATTGAATCATAACAAGCACTTAAAGCATATAGTGCAAATGGATCCCACAAGCACGTTGATCACTTAAAACACATAGTTCCCATTTGGCTTACTCTAGACATAATACATGCACATATCCCTCAAGACAAGTTCACATCAAAACCACTACCTGATAGTTCAAGATTTTTATCTCAGCCTATAAGTTTCCTAAGCTTCAATCTTCCATGGCCTTAACTCCATCAAAGCCCTAGATCATTTTCACCTAGTCCGATTGATTATTGCCTATTGTCATAGTCATCTACGACCTTAAAGATTAGCTATGGATTATCTCACACCTGCAAACCACGTCACATAAAACAAAGCACATAGATTTCATATAAGCAAGAAGCACTTATGATATGATAGGCACATAAGATTCATACAAACACGTATAACTCATAAGCCATGTTGGTCAAATTACATGTAACACGTAAGCACATAAGTCTCATGGACACACGCAGGTAATTAGAACATTTCCAAGTCAAGACATCTACCTAGGGACTTAAATTTCAAAACTCGGACTACGCTAGCATAGGCTAGCTCTGATACCACTCTGTCACGATCCCCTTTTTCCTAATTAATGTAATAGACTCTGATACCGCATTAATGAAACAAGAAGGATTGCATTCAATTTGCGTGGACTACAAAATCCGGGATCGTGATGCCACAACTTAAGAAGATCACTCATCTTGGGTCCGCTAAGGTACAATATACTAGCCGAGCTCTAATTTCCAAAAATTAAACATCCAGGTTGCTAATACTACAGTTATATTACCTATTACAAGATTTTCTCAAATCAATACATTATACAAACTTCATCACTAATAATTAAAAATACCACCATAAACCATCAAATTACATAATGCTTACCCCTGGATACATATATACAAGATCTAGACTCTTCAATTTACATTAGGTATCTTATGTACTTATACAATCATTTAATCTAATAGTCTATCACATATGCAATCCTTGCCTTCAACTTATAAATCCACTCAATTAGTTTTACCTGTAAGTATCATAAAAGAGGGGTGAGCTAGATCCTCGCATATAACTCAGTGAGGGCTACGGGGAACGGGGATTTTCGCAAGCATTTGTCCATTTCAAAATCCTTCTGAAAGCTATGCCAAGCAATGCACATAATACCAATTAACAGGTTATAACAATAACAAGCTATGGTGACAAATAACCCAACTCCAGGGGCAAAAGCTCCAACGGGAGTTTATCACATAATATCAAAAGGATACAGTTGCTCTTGCAGTTGCTGTAGTCAGCCGGCCTTGAATCAATCTTCATCAATATTCCTCAAACCCCTAGGTGATATTCGGATATCCACCGGGGACCATGGTAGTCAAGTCCGACTGGTATCCTGATACTACCCAGGAGAAAGGAACACTACCATGCCTATGATTGTGGTTGCAACCGATCGCGCCCGTAGTGGTTAACATTGTAACCATAATATGAATCATAACATAGAGGAGAGTCAACAAAGTAGGTTGCTCTGCCCCATATAACAAGCAAGAATATTCAAAAATATATATATATGATTCAAGATTATTCAAGCATATTCAAGTTTATACCATATGGCTTAGCAAGTAAACAGGTGAACACCTTGCATGTATAAACATTTATAGTACTACAATTTATGTTTCTTGATGGTTATTGGTCATGCTAGACATATGTATCAAGAAAATACAATAAAATCACAATTAAATTCTACCTTAATAATCTAGGGTTCGATACGGTTCTAACACATTCGACCATGCCTCAATCCGACATCGGTGGCTTCAGAAATCTTCTAAAACAAGATCCTTGTAATTTGGTCAATGTTTCTGCATTATCCTAACTTTGGAGGTAAATTTTTCTATTTTATTAAACTCCAATTGATCTGATTTTGGTCTATAATCGAAGCTTATCAAGTTTAGATAACTTTAGGATCAAACAGAACTCAATTCGAAGTTGAAACGAATGAGATATGACCTCTGCAAAATCGCTGCACAGAGCTGTCAAACATCCGAGCGTTGGGGCCTTCATCCAGTCGACCGGATGAAGCAGGTAATGCCCAGATCGAGGCTTTCTGCCGGGCGTTTTGGCCTCTATCCGGGAGACCGGATAGGGGCTGTAATGCTCGGATAGCTGGATGGGAAACACCCAATTTCTATCCAAACCACCTAAACAACAACCAATCTTTCTACCAACACACAAATAAGTTCAATGAGGCTATTAGGCATCATATAAGGGTTCTAAGTCAACCAAAACCATCTCATCTCCACAATCAACAAACACCCAAAATCAAATTCAAAACCCTAGATCTATAACACAAAATCCTCAAACTTATCATTCAAGCTCTTGTATGCAATATAACAAGATTACGACACATATATCACCACATTCATGCTCAATGTAGCTTTGAAAACTTTTAAGAAAACAACCCTCACCTTGAATGAGTTCTATGATGCAAGAGTTTGGTTGATGGTGAAAGAAAATACTCAAAATAGCTAACAATGGCTTGATCAAACTTCTTCCCTTACTTCTTCTTCTTCTTCTTTCTTTTTCTTTTGCTCTCCCTCTGTTGGTCGAGTATGAGTGTGTGTGTGAGTGTGCTTGTGTGTTGTCTGATGGGTGTATGTGTGTATAGTGTTTTTGTGTGTGTAAAGTATGTTTGTGTGTGTTTTGAGTAGGTAGTAAATATCTTATAAGCCCAAATGCCCAAATTGCCCTCTAACTAATGAATTATTTCAAGTTTGCCATTCTAGTTTTGTTTCAACTATTTAGTTAGTTAGTGTAGTGTAATTTATTTAATTTCTACGATATCTAAATCACACAAATGCACGTTAAACAATGCAAATAAGCACAAAATGATACAAATATACGTTAAATGATATAAATGCATTTCCAATGTTGTGAGTGCATAATATTATCATGTAGTTCTAATTTTAATTATTTTGGTTGGTTACTTTAATTTAGTAAAATTTAATTATCATCTACAACCTCTAAGGTTCTCGAATGTATGCTATTGCATTCATTTACACGTTAAACGAGATAGATACACGTAAACCAAGGTAAATTGCAAATTAATTGATATATATGCACATTAAATGTTGCAAAAATATATAAATGTTATAAAATGCACATGAGCCTTGTGCGAGGTTTCACACACCACGTCCTCATTCTCATTCTTGGTTTTGGCCTCAGCCTCTACAACATCCATGTCCTTTTTGGCCTCTATTATTACCAAAGTTTTCTTTTTTCTTCAAAGCGAGATTACTTTGAAGAACTTTTTCCAAAACTTCTTGGTTCTTCTTCTTGCGTCTTTCTTCATAAGCTTGTAATGAGCCCATGAGTTCATCAACAGATATGTTATCTAATTCTTTTGATTCTTGAATGGCTACAACAATATATTCATATTTTGGTTGCGAAGACCGAATGATCTTTTCTACAATACAATGATCTTTTAAATCTCTTCAATTTCTTTTTAGTTGGTTAGAAATTACCAAAACTTTCGAAATATAGTCTGAAATAGATTCACCATCATTCATATGGAGAGATTCAAACTTACCTCTTAAAGTTTAGAGATGAACCTTTTTCACCTTATTTACCCATTTTTGTGATTTTTGGAGAGTTTCTCATACTTGTTTGGCAGTAGTTGCACATGAGATATTCTCAAACACAATTTCATCCAAACATAGATGGATGATAGAGAGAGCTTGTTGATCCTTCTTGCGATTCTTTATCAATGCATCTTTTTGATTTTGACTCAAAACTTCATCTTCTTTAGATTCAACGTAGTCTTTCTCTACAATCTCCCAAACATGTTGTGAGCCAAGGAGAGTCTTCACACAAATGAACCAATTATCATAATTGTCCTTAGTGAGGCGAGAAAATTGAAAAGGAAACATACCATTTCTCATCATGTTTACCTAGCTCCGATACCACTTTGTTAGAATCTGGAAGAAATTATTTTATCATAGAGAGAAAATAATATGGAGACTTTAAACGAAATCTTTATTGTTCTACTATTTGGTATGGCTACAATTGAAAGAACTGACCTCTATTTATAGATTCATAAAAATCTTATATCAACTAAGATATGGTTGTAGGAAACCATTACCCACTAAGAAAAAACTTTCTAGACAAAAACCAATTTAAAATTAACTAGAACTAATTTAATAGAGTCCTAACCAAGTTTATCTACTAACATTCCTTTCACTCCAAATGAAATAAGAAGCAACGACTAACTGGAGTTTGAAAACATACATTTGAAAATCTTTTACTGTTCATGGTTAGCCCAATCAATGATATCATTCCATTTAATCATCTGTTGATCAATTCTCGAATATTTGAGGCATTTCTTCCAAAATTCTTTTGATGAATCTGCAAATGAAAAATAAATGATCCTTAGTTTTAGCATTTCCATGACAAAACAAAGAATTGTTTGTTCGCACTAATTCCTAAGAGACCAACCTTTGTTTAGTGTAAATGTCTATCAAGCATGGTGATCCATGAGCAGAAACAGTGTTTAGAAATGTTTCCTTTAAACCAAATCACATATGACTAGCTGAATTTGGGGATCCTTATACTGATAGAATCATAAGCAGATGAGACAGAAAACTGACCTTTGGGTTCTGGAGTCCATAAGACAATGTCGCGTCAGGATTGGCAAAGTAGGGTAGATCTAGTGAACAATATAATCTCTGCAAACACTCTTAAGAATTATCTAACCAAGCTGGTATCATGAGATAACCATTGAGGGCCCAAAAGTCAACACGTTTGATGATTCTATCAATCAAATTACTGTAGTCACTTTTTTTGTAGTCTTCCAACGTAAGAGGGACACCCATGTAACGTATAGGGAGACATCCTTTTTTTTTTAAATCTGGTAGCACTAAGAATCCGATCAATGTTACATAATCATTACAACCACCAAAAAATACTTTGCTTTTCTTAGGTTTTGTTTTAAGCCCTGAGATTTTTTAGAGCAACTCCAAAGCCTCACAAATGATTTCAACTGAAGCAAGCTTAGCTTTGGAAAATAGTAACACATCATTTGAGAACATAAGGTGATTCAGTCTCATCTTTAATTTAATCCTAAATTAGTGTTTCGATTATGTAAATTATACTAAATCCTAAATTACTTCAACAATTATATATATAATTATAAAAAAGACAATCCTTGTTATTTTTATATGAACCAATCCATTCTTGATACTATTTTTGGATGTTGATTAAAAAATATAGTTTTGAAATTAATACATTTATTCCAATTTTCATTCATAAAACATATCAACACGACATTACTCTTTACCAAGTTCATTTTATTCCTTAACTCATTCTATCTATGTACAAATGCATTCTAAAATACCAATCACTACCTAATCTCAATAAAGATGATTGAACAAGGATGGGAAAAGAAAGCAAAGGCAAGCTCAAAATGTCAATCTCCAATCTCAGCCACATTCAATCAGAAAGTTACAATAAGTATCGATTAATAGTAGATATTTTTATAAGTGAATTATGGACTTAAGTTAGAGGTGACTAAACCAAATTAAAGTTTATGTTGTTTTTGCTACTTTATGTATGGATGTGACCTTGTCGCAACATTGACAAGCATGGTTGTCTAGAGGCTTCCAAGTAGAATCACCAAAAGGAATACCAGGCTTTTTGTGCTCTTTTCCTTGGTTACTAACTTATACTCAAAAACATTTACTCTTCATCAAAATTTGAACTCATTTTAAGACTCATAATTTTTGAATAAGAAAAGTCGTGTTTGCCATGTCAAAATGACTATTGATTGCAAATAATGAGATAACGATTAAAAAAAGAAGACTATCTAAAGAAAATGAACCAGACAAGAAAATAGAGAGGTACTTCAATGAACATGACTATTGAAAATTTGTGGGGAGAGACATTTTTGTAGCATATCCATCTCTTTATTAAGTTTTCAATGATCAATGCAAATCTCACTAACTTTGTTATGTTGACAGTTTTCTCAACAATAACCTATTGGAAGGGCGTATACCACATCTCCTTTTCAAAATGAAGTTGCTGAGATATATGTAAGTGATCATGTAATTAAATGATACAATATTGACTAATAGTTGTAGCAAGTTGAGACTTAAATTCATTAGTAGTTGCATCAGCTCTACTATCTACTCCTACAAAACACACACTTAGAAGGAAATAGAAAACAACGAAACTATAACTACAACGTTATAAGATAAAAGCTTTAATGATTTTTGTTAAAGTTTGAGTACTTTCAGCTTTTGAACAACATTATTGGAACTGGAGTAGCAATACATAAAGGATCAAGGTCCAATATAGTTTAGATTATGGAAACTATTTTGTAATTAATTGCATAAGGAGTTATTCTAAAACTGATTATGATTCATGACCACGTTTTGGCAACAATCAATATTATTTTAAACATTAGTAATCCAAGTGATTACTTGTTTGTATTGGATCAACCCTTGTCGCATTTTTGGGCCACTAATTTGTATTTTAAATAAACTATATATGTATGCCTTTTTCTTAAGTTTAGGACTAGTTTTGTTTGACCATCTAAATTTTTTTTTTTTATTACACCTTTTAGGGTAAGTCTTTTTATTAGTCCTTAAAGTATAATGTAGGGACATATTATTCTGATTTTCCAAAATAATAACTTTACTCCTAGGATTATATTAGTGAAACACTCTTAATCGCCAAATAAGATGGAAATAAGATTCCATCTTATTTCTAACAGATTTGACACATGATAATCACATGTACTCAAAAGGGAGAATTGTAGGAATAGTTCCCATTGTTTGTCAAATCTTTAGTTTTGTCCCTATTATTTAAAAAAGTGCAAAAAGATCCCTAATGTTAAAAATTGTTGATTTGGTCCTCAGCTATCAAAAGCATAGTTAAAATAAAAAAGAAAAACTATGAAGAAAATTGTTCCTTTACATATTTTGCCAAATGACCATCATTCTCCTCAATAACCCGGTCGCTTTTGCTTTTTTGATTTATTATTTTAATTTTTCATCATCCCAATCAAAGACACACATACATACACACAAAATTTCACTGAAACATACACATGATTTCACACACACACATGCCCAATTTTGCACGCACACACATAGATCTAATTCATATGCACACATGATTTTACACGCATATACGGATTTGATTCACACATATACGCAATTTCACACATAGAGAGATCTTATATACGCATACACATATCTAATTCACACACATATACATGAATATACACATACATATACAGATTTGATTCACACACATAATCATACCAATACATCCAAACACATATATATACATTCACCAAATACACACATATATATAGATATACTGTATTGAACATCTAATTCTTGACATCCTTCCATATTCATGTGGGTATATATATATATATATATATATATATATACCCACATGAATACAATCTTATACACACGTACAATAGGTTATATAATGTAATGGTTGGCTGTATTTTCCCATATGTTGGGAATTATTTTCTTACTACTTAGTTACAGGTCCAGTTTTAAGGTTATATTTATCTTTGTAATTGACTTGCAACACTTCTACCAAATGATTATGGTGATTGAATTTGTATTTACAACTTGAGGACTAACTTGAGTTAAATACTAAACACTAGGGAGTAACACGCATATTATGTACAACATTAGGGACCTCTATAGACGTTTTTTGAATAATGAAGACTAAAATAAATTTTTATTTAATACATTGGGGACTTAATTAAACATTGTTAAAATTTTAAGAAATTTTCCTCAACCACTGGTCACTGAGACACACGTGACCACGTTTCTCTTAATTATAACTCATTTTTTTACGGCAAAGGCCAAATTGACAAGTTTTAAAAATATTGAATACCTCATTGCCCTTTTTAAAATAATGGGGACAAGACTAAAAATTCGACAAATAATGGTAACACTTCTTGCAATTCTCCTAACTCAAAAAATACTATTTTTAAAGGGGCATATTGGTAAGTTTAACCCCTTTATGTTCTCTTTTTTCTTGTTTTATGTTTCTTTTTCTTTTATTCTATTTTAAGTTTTTTTCTTCCTTTTCTTCATCTCCCCATATACATACACATATACACACATACATATTTGATTATTGATCTCCAATTATCTAGCACAAATACGCTCTATATGCTCTCATGGAATGACGAATACACTAACGGTCTCAAATTAACAATACAATCTTTCACTATCATCAATGTTCACAAGCCTAGCCAACAAACTTCATTCTTATATTTGTCATAAAACTATTGTTTTTCTAGTGACGTGAAACTTCTCCTTTTAAATCATACAATATCAAATTTAATTTGAATCATGTTACTTCTAAATAGAAATTAAAATTATACTAATGATCAATATAAATATAGGTGTTAAATAAAATTCAAATATTAATTACATATTGAGTCGTGTGCTTCCTTTCTAAGAATAAAAATAATATATAGTAACTAAGTCTTAAGCATTTAAAATAAATTTCAACTAGAATGGTAGTTTATAAGAATTATATGTGCAAAAAAAAAATCCATCATTGTGTTATTAGAAGCAACATGATTATTATAATTTTTTTTGGTTGTTGCATGTCCACACATGATTAATAATCGCAAATCTTTAATATATCACTTTTTTATTATATTGTTTGAACTATCTTGGTGTACAATTGGGAACAACTAATAATCTCTTACATTCACTATGATCAATAGTGAAATGGAGGTGTTTAATAAAATGATTGCAAAGATCAAGTTTTGTCATGTAATGTCTGGATTAAAAGAATAAATATATAATCTTTTTTAGTAATCCTTTTTTTTCTCCATTTTAGTATACTTTGTCTAATACCATTTTTCTATATTTTCACATTTATAAATCTTTTAAATCCATTTTTTGCTTGCAAAAACTTCAAAACAAGTCCGAGAATGCTCACATGTGAGAATGTGAAACTATTTTTGAATATTTTTCCCGCTTAGTGTTCATTGTTAATCAATTGAAAAAAAGTTGAAAAAATATTCAAGATATTCGTATGATAGAAAAAATATTGAGATCTCTCAAAAAGACTTTTGAACATGTAGTGATCGCACTTGAATAGTCATTTGGATAAACTCACTATAAGAACACTAATGGGATCACTCGAATAGTGATCACAAAATTAAATTTTGATTTGAAGAGGTGGCGAATACACCTTAAATGATTTTTGAGACAATTATAAAGAGCAAGATATTAAGCAGCATTTTACCACTTCATATATCGTACAATAAAATGGTATTGCAAAAAGGAGGAATCACACCACTCTTGACATGACAAGACCCATGTTGAAAGAGAAAGGCTTGCCAAAGGCTTTCTGGGTTGGAATAATGGCATTAGAAAGCTTACTTGTTAAACTGATGCCTACTGAAAGCGTGAAAAACATGATACAACAAGAGGCATGAAATGGCTAGAAACTAACTGTTAGTCATTAGCATATGGGTTTTGTAGCCTATGCTTGAATATTATAGGCAAAAAGAAAAAAACTGGATGATTGTAGTGAGAAATGTACTTTTGTTGGCTATAGCGAGGAGTCAAAAACCTAATCTCTTAAGTCCATTCAGTAATAAAATCATGGTAAAAGACAAGAAATCAAGAATAAAAAGTCTCTATTCCTCCTCGTGCAAAAATCTCTCAAAATCAAAGTTCACCACAAACGTCTTCAAGACAATTCTCACCAATTCAAATCTTAGATAGTTCTTCATTTTCATTATTATTTTCACCAATCAAAACTTGTTGTCTAAGAAAAATTTATGAACACACTGAAGAGATAAAATTGTTGTCTCTATGTCAATCATGAGTGCTATCCTTTCAAGAAATTGTTGAAGAAGATTGTTAAAATACAACAATGGTAAAGGAAATATATGTCATTGAAAATAATGACATGTGGGAATTGACTTCACTTCGCAAAGAATAATAATTTTTTGGCATCAAATGGTTTTGGAAAATAAACTGGACGTTTAAAGGAAAAATTGATTGTTATAAGGTGAGACTTGTAGGAAAAGGTTGTAAGTAGAGACATGAGTTGATTATGATGAAGATGTTGCCCAATTGTTCGACTTGATATTGTAAGATATGCTGGGAGGAAACCCGAATTGAAATCAAAGCACAAACAATAAATGCACAGCAAAAATAACACTTCCCCACCTTATATAAACCTATTAGGAAGCAACAAATAGAGCCAACAACAATATGCACAAATCTGAAAATTTCAGAAAATAAAGCAACACCAAGATTTTAACGTGGAAAACCTCCCCAACGTGGACAGTAAAAAACCACGGGACTGTAGTCCACCCAAAAACTTCGACTATCAACAAATAATGGGTACAAAAGAGTCTTCTCTAGCTACAACTAGAGGCATGCACAATACATTCACCAAGAATAACATATTCTTGCAAACATTGCATCAACAAAAGAGATTAAACCAAGAATTAGGAGAGAAATCACCAAAAATGTAGTCATTGTTCACTTCAGAAAAATGGACTGTAGAGAGCTCTAAATCCGATCTCCACCATACATATTAAAGACCCACGAGTTGTGAATGTGCACGCAAAATTTCAGCTCAATCAGACTACAAATGGCCTTCCCATCGTCAACTTGATGAAGATTGCACAGGCTGAAATTTTTGCTCTCTTCTCCTTCTTTCTCTCTCTGTTTCTCACTCTCTCTTTCTCTCATTTTTTTCCTCACACTTACACACACCACATGACAGATCAGTCAACTAATCTGTCTACACCTTTTTTTTTGTTTATTATTTTTCTCTTTTTTTGTTTTCTTTTGGTCAAAAAGCAAAAGCATAATTATATCAACCCTCGTGGGTTGGTCTACTCAACAATCTCCCTTACCAACTTATGTGGGTGGGTCAATCAACCCGGCAACCAAACGACATATCTTAAGTTTCTCTCTTAGCAACGTTTTCGTCAACATATCGGAGTCATTGTCATCTGTATGAACTTTTTCAAGTTTCAACAACTTCAAATTCAAAACATCCCTGATCCAATAGTACCTCACATCAATATGTTTCAATCTTGAATGAAATGAAGAATTCTTACCAAGAAGTATTGCACTCTAATTGTCACAATACAAGACATAATCATCTTGCTCAAACCCAAGTTCTTCCAAAAACTTTTTCACCCATAACAACTTCTTACATACTACAGTTGCTGCAATGAATTTCGCTTTAGTAGTGGAAAGGGCAACACACTTTTGCAATCTCGATTGCCATGCCACAGCTCCCCCTGCAAAGGTAATCAAATAACCCGAAGTAGACTTACGAGTATCAACATCTCTAACCATATCAGTATCTGTGTAACCCACAAGCATAGGCTTCTCACATCTAAAGCAAAGTCTTAGTTTGGATGTACCTTGAAGATATCTCATAATTCATTTCACTGCATTCCAATGTTCTCTCCCAGGATTTGAGAGAAAACGGCTTACCGTACCAACTTCATGTGCTATGTCTGGCCATGTATACACCACAGCATACATCAAACTTCCCACTGCTGAAGAGTATGGAACATTCTACATATCTCTTTTTTCTTCATCTTTAGAAGGACACTGTTGAGCACTTATCTTAAAGTGAGGAGCAAGAGGGAGACTAACCACTTTAGCTTTATCCATGTTGAACTTTTGAAGTACTTTCTCGATGTACTTCTCCTGCGACAAATACACCTTTTTGCAATTTCTGTCTCGATTGATTCTCATGCCAAGAATCTACTTTACCGGTCCCAAGTCTTTCATAGCAAAAGACTTATTCAATTGTTTCTTCAACCTATCAATTCTTGAAGAATTCCTGCTAATAATCAACATATCATCAACATATAGCAACAAGATAATAAAATCATCCTCAGAGAATTTTTGGGAAAAGACACAATGGTCCGAAGAAGTTTTCCTGTAGCCTTGCTCCCCCATAACACATTCAAACTTCTTATACTATTGTTGAGGTACTTGTTTCAAGGCATAAAGACTTTTCTTCAATTTACACACATAATCCTCTTTTCCTTTTTCTTTGAACCCTTCCGGTTGCTCCATATAAATTTCTTCCTCAAAATCACCGTGAAGAAAAGCAGTTTTCACATCCATCTGCTCAATCTCCAAATCAAGGCTAGCAGCCAAACCCAAAACAACTCGAATGGATGACATGTTCACAACTGGAGAGAAAATCTCATCAAAGTCAACACCCTTTCTCTGACTAAACCCTTTTACAACCAATCTTTCTTTGTATCGTGGTTGTGAAGTATTTTCTTGTTGCTTTATCCTATAAGCCCATTTATTTTTCAAAGCTCTTTTGCCTTTAGGCAACTTTACCAACGCAAATGTATAATTTTCATGCAAAGATTTCATCTCATCTTGCATAGCTTCTATCTACTCATTTTTATGTTTATCATCCATAGTTTCTTCAAAGCTTTCGGGCTCACCTCCATCTGTCAATAAAACATACTCATTAGAAGAGTATCTTGTGGAAGGTTGTTTGTCTTTCACGGACCTCCTGAGTGGAATTTTTGGTAGAATCTCAGGCTGACTGTCATCATCACTTACCTCAACCTGTATAGGAATTTTTGCATGATTAACATCTGGGAAATTACCTTGATCATCATCTTTAACCTGCTCTATTGCTGGTGGCGTTGAAGGGATTATATCAAGATCAACCAATTAATCTAATTGTGGGGGTAACAGTTTCTTTGCTTTGCCAATATCCTGAATTGTTTGATCCTCCACAAATACAACATCTCTACTCCTAATAATTTTCTTATCAACTGGATCATATAGCCTGTAACCAAATTCATCAAGGCCATAACCGATAAATATACATTGTTGTGTCTTCATATCAAGTTTGGACCTTTCATCCTTTGGAATGTGTACAAACGCCTTACATCCAAAGACTCACAAATGATCATAAGAAACATCTTTTCCTGTTCAAACTCTGTTAGGGACATCAAGTTTCAATGGAATACATGGTGAGACATTCAACAAATTAATAACTGTATTCAAAGCGTCACCCTAGAATGAATGTGGTAGATTTACATATGAAAGCAAACATCTTACCTTTTCAATCAAAGTTCATTCTCTCAGCAACACCATTCAACTATGGTGTCTTTGGCGGTGTCTTTTGATGCTTGATACATTGCTCTCTGTAATACCTGTCAAATGGACCAAATTTTTAACCTCCATTTTATGTACGGATGCATTTCAACTATATTCCCGTTTCTCTTTCAACAGAAGCCTGAAACTGCTTGAATACATCCAACACTTGATATTTATTCTTCAAGGTGTAAGCCCAAGTCTTCCTGGAATAGTCATCAATAAATGTCAAAAAATAAAGGGAACCACCAAGTGTTTTAATTTTCATTGTACCACACATATCCGAATGCATCAACTCAAGTACATTTTCATTCCTATAAGGTGGATGACTCTAGAAAGAAATCTTGTTTTGCTTTCCTTCAAAGCAATGATCACATTTTCTTAAATGTGGATCTGTTAGTCCCGATAGAATATTTTTCTTGGATAAAACTGGAATTCCCTTCTCACTCATGTGCCCCAGTCTCTTGTGTCGCAACTCTGTTACATTTTCATTTTGCACCGCATTGACAATGCTCCTAGAAACCTTTGAATTCATCAAATACAAAATTGTGCATATCTTACCTTTGGCTACAACCATAGAGGCTTTGGTAAGTTTCCACTGACCATTACCGAAGGTATTGAGAAAACCTTCATCATCAAGTCTACCTGCAGAGATCAAATTCAATCGAATGTTAGAAACATGCTTCACATCTTTAAGAATTAATTTGTTGCCATTATCGGTCTCTAAGCAAACATCTCATGTACCGACAACTTTGGAGACACCATCATTACCCATTTTCACAACCCCATAATCACTAGCTGTATAAGACATAAAGAAGTCCTTTAGAGAAGTAGCATGAATAGAAGCACCACTGTCAATCATCCAACATGTATCATGACATGCAAGATTAATAACATCACTGTCACATACAATGAAAAACTCTTGTGTAGTGGTAGCAACACGATCTTTACCACTCTCATCATCTTTTTTCTTATCATTATCTTTGTTTTTATTTTCATTTTGCAATATTCTGCAAAATCTCTTGATATGACCCATTTTTCCATAGTGATGACACTTGACATTACTGTACTTCCCTCTTGACTTGCTTCTACTACTTCCTCTATTTCCCAAACCCTTTTGCTTATTCCTCCCCCTAGATTTAGTAACCAAAGCATTTGACTCTAAAAAGGAATTTTGTCACTTTCTTCTAGCTTCTTCATTTACAAGTCTACTTTTATCTAGATTCAAAGTGATTACACCATTTGGAGTTGAGTTACACAATGACATTCTAAATGTCTCCCATGAGTCCGGTAAAGTACCAAGGAGCAATAACCCCTTAAGTTCATCATCCAATTTAATTCTAATGGTAGTTAACTGATTAATGATCCCTAGATATTCATTTATATGATCAGTTATAGGGGTTTTATCTCGGTATCTCAAACCTATCAATTGTTTTATAAAAAACAACTTGTTGCTCCCACATTTTGGTGAATACAATTCTTCAAGTTTATTCCATAATGTGTGAGCATGTGTTTCCTCACTAATATGATTCATCACATTATCATCTACCCATTGTCTAATATACCTACACACTTGCTTATGAAATAACTCACATTCTTCATCAATTTTATTTTCGAGTTTTTCAGTACTTAACACCAGTAGATAATAATCTTTCACATACAACAAGTCTTCCATTTTTCTTTTCCACATGGCATAATTTAAACCATTCAAGAATACCATTTTACTTGTATTAACTTCCATTGTTTACACAAAACAACAATTCAATAACCAAGCTCTGAGGCCACTTTGTTAGGAGGAAACCCGAAATCAAAACACAAACAACAAATGCACAGCGGAAATAACAGCGTCCCACCTTGTATAAACCTGTTAGGAAGCAACAAATAGAGCCAACAACAATATGCACAAATCTTAAAATTCCAGAAAATAGAGTAACACCAAGATTTTAATGTGGAAAATCTCCCCAATGTGGAGAGTAAAAACCACGGGACCGTAGTCCACCCAAAAACTTCCACTATAAAAAAATAATGGGTACAAGAGAGTCTTCTTTAGCTACAACTAGAGGCATGTGCAATACATTCACCAAGAATAACATATTCTTGCAAACATTGCATCAACAAAAGAGATTAAACCAAGAAGTAGGAGAGAAATCACCAAACATGTCGTCATTGTTCACGTCAGAAAAACGGGATGCAGAGAGCTCCAAATCCGATCTCCACCGTACATATTAAAGACCCACGAGTTGTGAACGTGCACACAAAATTTTTGCTCAATCAGACTACAATGACCTTCAGATCGTCAACTTGATGAAGATTGCACAGGCTGAAATTTTTGCTCTCTTCTTCTTTTTTCTCTCTTTGTTTCTCACTCTCTCTTTCTCTCGTTTTTTTCTTCACACTCACATACACCACATGATAGATCAGTAATTACTGATTTGTCTACACCTTTTTTTTTATTGTTTTTCTCTTCTTTTTTTTGTTTTCTTTTGGTCAAAAAGCAAAAGCATATTTATACCAACCCACAAGGGTTGGTCTACTCAACAAGATATTGATATCTCTTATTGCTTATCATAATTGGGATATATACTAATTAGATGTAAAGTAAGAATTTTTTAATGTCATACTTTGAGCGAGGAAGAGGTTTATGATGATCAATCCAAAAGTTTTGTTTTGGACTTACAAGAGGAGAGGACAATGTGTATCGTCTCAAGAAATTGAATGTCTTACTACTTTGTAAATGCAATAGCTAATTATTATAAGTTTATTCTTTTTGAGTAATATATATATGTATAGTCTAGAAGAATATTATTTGAACTTCCTAATGTTCTCCTACTAAGGATTCGCAAATCCAAAATAGCATCCGAAATGTACAAGTCAGTGATAACGCAACAACAATTAACAGTAATAAATTCTTGTTCTTTTATATAAGTCGAATCTCTTAAACTAAATTAATAATCTCTTTTAAATAATAAAATTATATGTTTCTGACTAGAAGCCAATGTGCTAAATTAATGTTCTCCTTAAGCTTATAAGATAATACATTTTAAATATTTCTTTTGCATTTTATAGATCCTAAATATTTTATAAATTAATAATTACCTAAAAGGTACATATATTTTTCTCATGATTGTGCACCAAATAATTAATATTTTTTTCATTACCACATTTCATATGTTTTCACTTTTAGATTTTAAAATGTTCTTCAGCAAAATTTTAGACAAACTACCCTTAACTAACTAGCAAATCATATTTTTCCAAAAATCCATTGCTACAATTCTTTTTGCATGCATGAAAGATGCTCCTTGTTATGCTTGCATAATGCTTTACCCATTTCATCTGTCGTGGTCCTTTTCTTGATAGATTTGAGACGTGGAGTTATTTTTGCTATTTTAAAACTGAATATATCATAAAACAATAAGAGATTGTTTTGGGTTAAATAGTATTTGCTTTGATTCAATATACATTCTATGCACTTGTTTTAATAAAGTTGAGATAGTACTTTGAATATTATACTACTTTGAATCTGAACTTGATCACTTGAGCAATAATATGTTTACTGTTAAGTCAAAAAAATTAAAAATATCTTTACAAATTAATGATTATTAATTTATGTATAAATTAATATATCACTAGATTAGTAGAATTTAGGTGATTGCAAAATTATTAATTTAAAGAGGCTATTTCTGTAGTTGTTTTGAAATGAAGAACATTATAATCATTTCTACAATTATAATTTGTGTTCTCGTGATTGAAACTATATCAGAGAACAAGTTATTGTAGGATGCGGGAGACAAACAGTATAAACAATATATTGCATTCTGATTCTATATTGCCCCTTCTTTCTGTGAATATATCATAATGTCAGATTTTCTATTATTTCTCAGCAATATATCACTAGTGTGACTTTTCTTCCATGTGCAGAGATCTCTCTGTTAATTTCTTTAACGGTTCAATTCCGTCTCAATTGGATGCACTTCCCTTCCTTTATTATCTGTTGGTGTACTGTCTTCTCATCTCAAAGAATGCCGAGATTAGAAAAGATAGGTAGATTCATTTGGTGTTTCTTAATTTGTTATCTTACAGGGACTTCAGCAATAATTTATTATCAGGAGAGATCCCAAAAGAACTCAGAAATATTTCTAGCCTTCGATACTTGTACCAGCTATATTTACAAAACCCATCTACTTTGTTTTGCTTTAGGATTCATTTTTACTGGTCTTCTTTATATTGCATGGACTTAGTAATTTGTGCGTTGCCTAACCTTTATATAATTGCAATGAAGGTACTTGTATGACAATATGCTCGGAGGTGAACTTCCAGATGAGCTTGGAAACCTTAGTAATTTTACCGACCTGTAAGTATATTTTATATCATTGGGGATATTGAAACGTCTCTTTCTTTTTGCTGAACTAAAGACAATAAACCCATAAAGTTTGTCTCATTTCTCAATTCATGAAGTCAAGTAGAAGCACAGTCTTAAT
The DNA here is from genome assembly GCA_037974665.1 of Ehretia macrophylla. NCBI lineage: Eukaryota > Viridiplantae > Streptophyta > Magnoliopsida > Boraginales > Ehretiaceae > Ehretia > Ehretia macrophylla. Next base: position 75,522,028 of record CM075781.1, read on the forward strand.
GAGGAAATGTTTGGAAAAAGTTTCTTAACTTTTTAACACATAATTGTTTTACTCGGAGGCCACACCCCATTCATGTAGTGTTGAATCTAAATAATTACTCATTACAAACCAAAAATAATAATAATAATAATAATAATTCCTCATCAAGAAATACTGACAACTCTCGGTGCACGCTCAGATGCATCACGTCAAACGTGTACACATGCAATGCACACACCTGGATGCCGTGAGTGTATACATTTAGTTCTTTCATTACTTAATTTATACTTCACCAGAGACCACTACGAATACCTTAAGTATATTTCATACTAATGTATTTGCACAAGCCTCCCTTACTTTTATGAAAATTGAGTATGAAAACTTACACCAATTCTTATTTTGTGCATCAACTTATTTTTTTTCTTATACATTTCTCATTCAAATTTTGTTTAATTCACCCTCATACCCACTCTGTTAACAAGTACTGACAAAAGGGAAATATAGGCAACTATGACACAAGTAGTTAGCAACATGATTTATTTATTGAAATATATATTTATGTCACATTAAAAAATCACAAACTCTAAAACTATCATATAAGATTTTAAGCTACTCCTAACACCAATTGGTTTGAAGATAGAATCTCATAATTCTTAACTTGGTATCAAATTTTGGCATTGGTCAAAGTCAGTCATATCCATTTACATGTAACTCGTTTGTTGTCGGTTGTCTATTTCCCTTTTGCTGACTCGTGTTGCTGCTAGGTCACACGTGAAGGAATAGTAAAACAGAAAAAACAGACGGGAATGGTAGTATTTTTGCCATTTTCTTCAACACGTGAAGAAATGCGTTGCATCTACTATTTTTTATGAGTGATGACATATGCAAATGATGTCAGGGGTCTGTCGAACAATGAATTCAGTGGCTCATTGCCTTCTAGCTTTGGAAAATTGAAGAGCCTGACGTATATGTGAGTGATTTTATTGCTTCAAGAGTCGGAATTCTTAATTCTGTAGCAACGTCCGAGGGAATAACTTGAGTGGAAAGTTTCCAGACGACATCGTATTCAGCTGGCAGCAACTCGGATATTTGTAAGCCTCCTGATCATTAATCTTTCTAAACTTGTTATTTTTGCAACTAATGAAGCTAGCATGTCTATAACTGACTTTTTAAATCTTGGCAGATCGCTGATTGGGAACAATTTTGAAGCACCTTTACCTGATAAATTCGGGGCTTTGGAGAACATTGAAATCCTGTAATATTTTTGTTCTTCGTTAAATGCTTTTATTTGCTGTTTTTTTATGATGGGGATGGAAGTAATCTCTTTTACAAGTCCAAATACGTTCTTGTTATCAAGGATATATGAAGACAAAGTGTAAGAACAAGACGGAGAAATGAATTAGTCTAAGATAGAACCTTTTTCATGTTTGTCCAGGTACATTTCCGACTTAACTAAAGTCAACCAAGACTCTAACTTCCCTGATGTCTCCAAACTCTCTTTTTTAAGTTACCTGTAAGCTTTCTAAAATGAATTTCCATTTATTTTTACATGTTATTCTTTCATACATAAATATATCAGTTTCACTCCTTCCTTGTTTCTGTAATCTAGGGACTTGAGTTTCAACAAATTGAGTGGTGGAGTTCCGCCAAACATTGGCAAGTCATCTTTAAATTATCTGTAAGGGCGCACATGTCCGAATATTATCTGAGAATCTACACATTTTGTCATTTCTGCTCTTATGTAATCATAATATGCTCTGGTGAGCAAGAGATATATTACTTTGCTCTGTTTGTTCATTGCATTGACAACAAATCAAGTTCTTGAAAACAAACAAAAAGATTCTTTTATTCTACAAATTATACTCCCTTGATGTGAGCCTTAGGTGTACTTGATTAATCAAGTATACATGCATGGCCAACGCGATTCAGTAATCATATTGTATATAATGTTAAACTTTCTTCTTGTTCACTTCTACCTTAGATTAATTCGGAATCATGTGGGAATTGAAAATGCAAAGTTCAAATATAAGTTAAATGCTAAATGCATATGAAATTGCACACCTACAGCATTGGAGTTAAGCTTTTTAACTTGGTGGTGGTGGTTTTCAGTTATCTTAGGAGCAATGAATTCAACGAGTCCTTGCCCAAGTGGATGACAGAAAACAGAAGTTTACATGTGTAAGTGTTAATATGTGAGTTTAAGGCTTTTCTTGAGAAATTTCTGCACATGCCATAGTTTTGAGTTTGATGTTAATTAAATTGAATCTCATCTTAGAAGAGAAGTTTATCAAATTTGATTGGACGAAAATTAAAAGTGAAGAGAATCAGATAGTTTTGTTATCTCAAAAATGGGAAACTCGAACACGTACTGATCATTCTTTGTTATGTGAAACATAACCATTGCAAAAGAAAACAAGAAAAATAATACATAGTCATATAAGAAAGGTTGTATTAGTATTGTATATCTAGTCGTTCCGAGTTATTTTGATTTTTATTATGAAACTCATGTCTGACTTGTCTTATATAACACATGTAATAGTATGTGAATAGATTACATGATAGGTCTAATTTCTTAACTTTTCTAGTTAACTAAACCTTTAGTTTCCTCCATTTGTGATCAACTTATCTCTGTATAGGCCGCTTTAGTTTCCATCTTTTTTATTTGTCTTCAAAAATAATACAAGAGACTAGGCTTTGAGCAAGTCCCATAAGGACTCAGGAAGTCTAATTACCATAAAGTATAAAAAGACTTAAAACTCTTACACTTATATATCAAAATCCTATTTACACCATAGTTCAATTACTTCTTTTTCTTTCTTTTTTAAACTCAAAAGTATACGGTCATTATACTAACTATTATCTTCTCTTTCTTATGGTGCATAGGACTGCTCTAATACTTTAATTTAAAAGTCAAGAAATCAGAGAAGAGAAAAAGTGAAAATATGGAGAGATTATCATTCGGAGTAGTTGTCATTAGTGGAGGCTCTAAAAGAGAGGGACTGATAATCTTACATATCAAATGACTGTTGTCAAAGATGGGCAGCTGACCAATATGAAGAAAGGGAAGATAATCTCCGACTAACAAAAGGTTCTAGGTTCTAGTCATGTCGCTATCAGTTTAAAATAATATGTTCATGTGCAAGGCTTAATTCAACTGAGACATCAAGGAGGTGTTGAAGATTATAAATAAAAATTACCCATTTTGAGCATTTTAAGCTTTTCGGATGAGGTGGTCAATTAATATTATAGTTTGATGCATCCCATAATTACATACTTTTGTATCTTTTATGTTATTTGTTTTATTTACTGTATTCCTATATAAAGTCAAATGGTCATCTTATGCAATGTTGATTTCAAGCATTTGTATATATCGTTGCAGGGATATTTCTGAAAATAAGTTCAGAAACATAAGCATACCAACTGGCAAAATTTCTCACAAGATGTAAGCAAGCTAATCCTCACATGTCATCTTCTCTGGTTATTTGTCTAGTGTGTGATATATAAAAATATATCTCTAAGTTGTTTTTTGTATTATTTTCATTCTAGAAACTTGTTTGCTTGCTGCCCAGGTTCAAACATAAGCGACAAGTAAGTTATGTTATTTCACTGCTTGATTTTTTTTGCTTTCTTTCCATTTCTTCTTCCCTGAAAAATGCCAACCGTAATGGTCGGAGACATAGTTTATGCACTATTTCTTCAAAACAGGCATAAAAAATGGATGAAAAATGCCAACTGTCCTGATGAAACGTCCAGGGGTAAGCATATAATACTTTTGCTATGATATTTTTCCACGGCATAAAGTCGTGTTTGGTGACCCCAGAGATCATTGGATAGGAGTACAACTAACTCTTCATTCTATTTTCTGTACTAATATGTTTGCAGATGACAACTTGTATATCAATTGTGGTGGAAAGTTAACCACTATCAATGGAAGTAATTACGAAGCAGATTCGCAGCAAGAGGGAGGGTCAACTTTCTTTCTGAGCCATAGTAAACGTTGGGGTTACAGCAGCATGGGAACATTCTTGTCAGCAAAGGATGACCTTTATATATTAACAAAAACATGCAATCTTACTATGGTTGATGCACCATTGTACCAGACTGCTCGCATAGCCCCAATATCCTTAAAGTATTATGGATTTTGTTTGAAAAAACAAGAATACATTGTGAAACTTCATTTTGCTGAAATAGCATGGGATGAAGATAAAGTTTATGGTATCAAAAGTCGGCGTGTTTTCGATGTGAAAATCCAAGTACCTATCCATAGAATAGACGGCTGATAATTTGTAAAATAGGAGACTGACAAAGGCTACAACTACAGGGCACAACGTATCTAAGAAACTTCAATTTGCTGAAATAGGATGGGACAAAATTCAAGTTTTCGGTGTCAAAAATCGGCGCTCTTTCAACGTAAAAATCCAAGTAAGTACCTATTCATAGAATAGACTCTGATAATTTGTGGAAAAGGAGACTGAAAAAGGCTACAATTACAGCGTGAGACATGTCTCAAAAACTTTAGCATAGAAGCAGAAGCAGGCGGTGTCAATTTGGATGTGACCAAGGAATTTACTGTTCAAGTAAATGACACACTAGAGATCATTTATATTGGTCAGGAGAGGGCTCAAGGTATTGGCCAACACCATACTATGGTCCTCTCATTTCTGCAATTTCTGTATCTCCGGGTATGGTTTATCTACTTTATGGTAATTCGATTTTGCTGTCATATCGTGTGTATCTACCTATACAACTAAATATCACATGTTATTGTCTCTCATCTTAGTCCCAAGGAAGCACAAGAAACTATCTACTGCGGCTATTGCTGGAATTGGAGCATCTGCTGCACTTTGTGTCATACTTACTTTGGTTCTATTTCGATTGTTGGGCTGGTTTGGTGGCAAGAAACTACAAGATGAAGGTAATATTTGACTGATTAAACTATTGTTGTCATGATCACATAATTACTCCCAAATTAGGTATACTCAAATCTTTCTGCTGTAAAATTTTCTATTCTTTCACGAGTTACATGTTGAAACAGAACTTAGAGAATATTTCAACTTCCGAGACGTAAAGGCTGCCACACAAAATTTTGATGCTTCGAGCAAGCTCGGTGATGGAGGTTTTGGTGCGGTATATAAGGTGCCTTTGTTGCACCTTATTATGGACTATAATCCCATATTATCTTGGTTTCAGCTCCTTTTTGGATTACAAAACACAAATTCTAATTACAAAATTGTTGGTTGCTGGCATCATTCACCTACCCTTTGCCATGTGGCTCTTCAATTTCATTCGCTCCAGTAACATATAGAATTTTAATTTTTCCTTCGAACAATGTAGGGTGTACTTCCAAATGGCACTGAAATAGCAGTTAAACAACTTTCAGCAAAATCAAGACAAGGAATCCATGAGTTTGTAAATGAAATTGGCACCATCTCAGCTCTGCAACATCCAAATCTTGTAAGGTTAATGGGATGTTGTGCAGAAGACAATCAACTCCTACTTATTTATGAGTACATGGAGAATAATTCCCTCGCTCATGCCTTATTTGGTAAGCGGGATAATCTTCTGTAGGAGCTCCTGATCTCGGTTGTTCCAATTAATAGATTGTCTCAAATTGGGTATTTCTCAGGTCACGAGGAAAAGAAATTGAGACTGAATTGGACAAGAAAGATTAAAATATGTCTTGGCATAGCGAAAGGTCTAGCTTTCCTCCATGAAGAGAGCAAACTCAAAATCATCCATAGAGATATTAAGGCAACAAACATACTACTTGATAAGGATCTCAATGCAAAGATATCTGATTTTGGATTTGCTAAGCTTTTTGAAGAGGAGGATACTCACGTCATCACACGAATAGCTGGAACATTGTAAGCAACAAACATTTATCACATGGGAGCTCTTCTTCAGATATATATATATATATATATATCTGTTTTGGTCAATTTCTTACTACAGGGACTGCTTGCAGGGGATATATGGCACCCGAGTATGCCATGCGAGGACACTTAACAACCAAAGCAGATGTTTATAGCTTTGGAGTTGTGACACTTGAAATTGTTAGCGGAAAGAGCAATGCTATCTGTAGGCCAAATGATCGGACGGTTTTCCTTCTGGATTTGGTGAGTCATTGTTAACTTGTATCTAATAAATATAGATCAAAAGCTAATAGATAATATAGAGCCAGATCATATGTTCTTTATCCTACAACCGCAGGCGTACGTTTCAAAGGAGCTGGGAAATCTTTTAGTACTAGTTGATCCAAATCTAGGGTCTGAGTACTCTTTGAAAGAAGCAACTACTCTTTTGGAGCTAGCAATATTGTGCACTAATCAATCCCCAACACTCAGGCCAACAATGTCTGAAGTTGTAAATATTCTTGAGGGAAAGAGTGAGATTAAGGCTGCATCAACCAGTGTCCCTTATTCAACTAACAGCTTCACCATGGCCAGGACTCTAGCTTCCCTCTCTGAATCCCCCGAATCTGGGAGCTATTTGGAAGGAGGGGCATCAAGCTCTACCATTTTTCATTCTGCCAGCAAAGAAATTGGATTATCCAACTTCTCTACTGATGATTAAGCTAAGATGGTCATGTAGCTAAGAAATCTGGTAACGAATCCATCTTTTTTGCTGGTAATTCAGCTAAGATAGTTCCTCCAGCAGACACAGCAGGAAATGACACATTATAATGTTTACTTATACCTTCGGGCTAGCTACGTGATGTTTATGGATTTGTGAATTTTGTTACCACAGTGCATTTTGTGTGTTTCGTTTGTATTGAGTAAGAGAACGTATCTAGTATTACACCTCAGCTCTGTTTAACATGAGCAACATTTGATTTTTTGCATCTTATATATGAGGTTGTCTTGTATACTATGTGCAACTGAATAAATTCTTTATGGCAATAGTTTAAACAAGTTAAATGTGCACGTCCCTGTGCATTGCAAGTGGATTCAAAGCGAGGACCAATTAGAATTGTAGGAGCTCAGTGCTGTACAAAATAAAGTATTACACCATACAAACGTGGTGGAAGTTACCACTTGAACTTGTAAAAGTTGTCTCGATCGAGTTCTAATAAAAACTCTTGTTGCCCTTAGAATTATAGGAGGTCAATGTTATACAAAATAAAGTGTCACACCATATAAATACGGTGGAAGCCACCACTTGCATTTGTATAAGATGCCTTTACAATTTGGTATGTCTTATTGGATCTCGGGTTAAATTTTGGCAAAAACTCTTGTTGTTCTGATACTACCCGTAATAACTTAAGTCCATCACTTGTTTGTTAACACAATTGAGACTAATCAACTAATTTAAAATTAACAACAGTAAAGAATTAAAATCATTATATAATTTATATACAAATCTTATAGACAACGAATTTAGAACATAGTTTCACAACTTTCCTCATATCTTTTTGGCCCTTTGAACACTTTGACTTGGTTTAAGTCCCTTTTCATAGTGTGGCAACAGCTTTTATGAATTAATACAACAAAAATTTATAAATAATCTGTGGTCATCTCTGCTTAGTTTATATTTGATGAAATAATTAGCCTAGCTCGTGTTTCATATTTCATTAGGTGATGTTTTATCTTGTTGGCTCGTGCATTCCTATCTCACCGGGTCATAAACTCCAAGGCCTCATCATATAAGAGGTGTTAAAATATACGAGAAAAATCATAATTTTCAAAGGTACCATATAAGATTCTTGGACATGATTCTTAACAGAGCTTAAACATTTTTTATGGGACCCATATCTTTTTGCACGTTTAGAAGAGCTTCCTTAAGATCATTAGTCAAATAAGATTGTTTTCACAAGGTATTAAGAACCTGGGCAACATTTAGACAACCTCCTTTAACAGAACATGCAAGACCTTTGTTTTCACACATACATGAGGAAGTGCATTACACAAGCTCTATTTAAGAGCTTGAAACCCATGTGAATGACTAGTGTTGCCTCTGATAAACTAGTTGAAGTCATAATTTGCCGAAACGTCCATTCCAAGCTTTTAATTAATTCTAGTTAATTATTATTAATTAATTTTTGTTAGTCTTGAAATTTTGGTGCAAAAATTATCAACTCTGTGACTAAGACAACCTTTAAAATAGATAATTTATATATAATTCCGATGCATTATGTGATCAAAACCAAGATAAATGATATTGAATCAACGAAACTTTAATGCCTCATTTTTTCATCTAAATCGACATGCTCAAAATGATGTACTACTTAATTCTTCTGATCCAATGTAACATAACTAATGGGTCCAAAATCATCTATTGTGTTTTGATTCAAATTTCAAACCCTAAGTCGAAGCCTATACCAATGAAAACTAAAAGTTCAATGAAGGCAGAGATACTCCAAAGATAAAAATATTAATCGTGTTAGCATTACTGCTAAATTCTTATAAAGTGGAGTTATCACACATCACATGGTGTGAGTTTGAGAGAGTTATTTGTCATGCTTCAAGTCCAAAATTTTAGACCCGCAAGTGAAATTAGTGTTGTAGGCATAAGAAATAACTATTTAGACCCATTTTTTACTGGTAAAAAATGGTTACTAAATTATTCATTATACCCACAACACCTACTTATAAATAACACATATGCACTATCTCCTACCGATGTGGGATGTCACATACACTTCCCGTTAAGAACCTAACGTCCTTGTTAGAGGCACACATACCCAGGACCAACTAAGTGATGAAGGATTCTAGAAGTGGCTTCTACAGTTTCAAAAGGTAGCTTCCACCATCTCCTTGGTGTAGCACTTTGTCCTGCATAGTAATTAGTTTTTGCATTAGCTAGTAACTTGCTCTAATACCATTCTGTCACATCTCGAGTCTAAAACCCTTGATCCACAAGCTAGACTGGTGTTGTAAGCATAAAAAATAACTACTTGAACCTTTTTTCTATTAGCCCAAAATGGTTAACCAAAGTTATTCATTATACCCATAATGTCACATACACCCCAATGTAGCATCCCACATCGACGATAGATAGTATATATTTGTTGTTTATAAGTGGGTATTGTGAATATAAGAGATAACTTTGGTTAATCATTTTGAGCTAGTATAAAAGATGTCAAAGTAGTTATTTCTTATATCTATAACACCAGTCTCACTTGTGGGACCAAAATTTTGGACTGAGGTATGACAAAATGGTATCAGAGCTGGTCAATAACTGGTACAGAAATTAAGTGTTATGCAAGACAAAGTGCTACACCAATGTGGACGGTGGGAGCCACCACTAGGATCCTTGATCGTCTAGTTGGTCCTGGGTATGTGTACTCTAACAAGAACTTTAGGTCCTTAACGAGGGTGTATGTGACATTTCATGTCAGTAGAAGATAGTGTTTGTGTGTGGTTTATAAATGGATATTATAGGTATAAGAGATAATTTAGTTAAATATTTTGGGTCAGTAGAAAAGAGGTTCAAGTAGTTTTTTTTCTTATGCTTACAACACCAGTCTCGCTCACGGGTTTCCCACCGATGTGGGATATCACATATACCCCCCTTGCAATGCAGAATTGTAGAGGTGGCTCCAACAGCCTTCTTGATGTAGCACTTTGTCTCGCGTAACACTTTGCCTCGCATAGCACTTAGTTCCCTTACCGGCTAGTGACCAGCTCTGATACTATTCTATCACGCCCCGAACCCAGAACCCTAAGTCCACGAGCAAGATGAGTGTTGTATGTATAAGAAACTAACTACTTGGTCAACTCAAATTATCTCTTATAATTACAACGCCACTTATAAATCACTTATAAATATTATCTTCCACCAATATGAGTTATCATATTATTCAATAAAACTTAAAATTATGTGAGAAAGATTTAATATTTCTGTATATAAAGTCATGCTGTGTAACTATTATTTTATAACGAAAAAAAGGGATGGTGTAAGGACAATTCATCGCACTATTGGATATGGTTGCGATGCCACTTGAACCTCACTTAAAACATTATCATAATATTATCTCTAAAGGCATCTACATTGGCAGAAGGGCTCGTGAGAATATTGTGTTAGTATGGTATAAGGACATGCATGAGTTGACAGTATGCTTTAGGAAGATTTACAAGAATAGTACAAAGAAATGACAGTATGCTTAGAGAAGATTTATCCTTTGGAAAATTATTGTGAAGATTTATGTGAGTGAAAAGGTGGGTCTTACACGAGCTGGATCTATCCCAGCTGATTTATGAAAAAGTTTTACTTTTTTTTTTTTTGGTTTTTTGATTGCACAAGTTAGTTTAAGACCAAAAAAAGAAAAAATCACATAAGTCAAAATCCTTTTGTACCTATCTTCCTATATTTTTTCATTCGAAAGTTCCTTTTATATATTTTTAATTTTTTTTTAGAGAAAACAAATCATGCAATATTATCTATAATCACACAATTACATATCAACTACGATTCACTAACATTGTGTATCAGAATTTTATGTTGTACAATATAGTCATCAACATCTCATTTCTTCACAGTTTCCTTCCCTTTTACCAAGAATTTATTTCCAAATGTAGAGTTTCCCTATACAAAGTTGATTCTTTGAATCAATCATTATTTAATTTTGGGGACTTAGTAGTTCTCTGTCTCATCATAGAATTTAGCATATGACATATGACATTGTACATTGGCTTGTAGTTGCATTAAATTACTCCTTTCCTTGGTGAATAATGCAACCATCCATAGCTTTACTACAAAATTTAGCATGTGACATGACAACCTCAAGTTCAAGTTTTCACCTGATAATTACAAAGAATAACCATTGGCTGAATGGAGATCCTTGGCAGATGTTGATGATGAGTCGTTATATTCAACCTCCGATGAATGAACAAGAGTCTCTGTCTCACTCAAGTGCTTTAGTTGCAGCTCGTCGTACTTGTCTCTAAGGGCTTTAAACTTCAATTTATCACCGTAAATACTTGAGTTGACGTTTAGCTCCTGAATACCAATTTGACCTTCAAGCATGCTTACTACTGCAGACATGTTAGGCCTGAGGGCTGAAGATGGATTAGTGCACAACAGAGCTACATTAATCATTCTTATTACTTCCTCAATGTTGTAGTTAGAAGCCAATCTTGGATCCACTAGATCCAGCAAATTTCCTTTCTGTTGTAGTACAAGTGCCTAAAGAAATATAGAGAGAGGAATGAGATGTCACGTATTAGGTAAAAATCAGTTAATAAACAGTCCAATGTTGGATTTGAAGTCAAATGCAATTTTACGCGCCAATGCCTTAATAATTCATTAAGCCAGGTGTTAGAACATTATGAAGGAACGATATCCGGGATTGCACATATAGAATAAAAATTTTGCAGCGGAAGATAGCATAAAATACAATTTTTCATAGCATATATGACATTCATATGTGTAGTCAATCCCAATACTTGATATTTATGCAATATACATCTCAAACCAAAGGTAATACAAGAAGAGAACAATACCTCTTGAAGATCAAAGGTTAGAATCATTTGGTGAAGCTTTGAGAACTCCTTGAACCTTCCACAAATGTAGAAGTCCTAGATTGTCCACCTAGCAATTTGAAGAAGCCTTTTCTCCTCCTTGAGTTGTAGTGCTAGCAAACTCCTTGGAAGATTCATGAACAATAATACTTCTCTTATCTTGAAAGATTACTTAAAACTACACTTAGTTTAGATATCTTTCTTAGTCTCAATTTAATCCAACATGACAAACCAAAATGAAGAACAAACACTTGTGTTCTTATAATCATCTATGGTGTATGCATGTGTTGCTGAATTTTCAGAATCAAGAAGAAGACCAAAAGCCTTTTTTACTTCACTCACTTAGCCATGTATAAGCATGAGAAAATGAGCAGAATTTTCTCTCTCCTTTTTTCTTCAATTGGCCATGTATTGCTCACAACAATTCAAGAGGTCTTTGTCTTCTTTCTCTTGCTTTGACCAAGAAGACACAAGACCAAGAGACAAGGCTTTTCATGTTTTCCTCTTTTCCTTGATTCATGCAAAAAGAGCAAAATGCCTTTGTATTCTCTTGCCTTGGTTTTGCCGTGAAACACAACACACACAAATACATTTGTATTGCTTTAGCCTACCAAAGACAAGTTGGCATTATTTAACATTTAAATGTAGCCTACAATTGTTGACCAATTTCAACCCTTGGATTAAAAGATGGATGACTAGGATTTTAATCTTGGTGCTTTGAGTTTATTGGCTAATACTTTGCCACATCAACATGTTGACAACTAATAGGAATAAATCATATTTTACCTATTTGCACTAAGCACCCAAATCTTTCCCAATCTTACAAATTTGCCCCATTAACTTTTAATGGTTGAGACTACAATTATTAACTCTTAATAATTTATTAGAGAAGATAATTCAAGTCCAAGCAAGACTTAATCTCCTTACTAATATGGTGTGACTTTCTAGGTTCATAGCCAAATAGCACTAAGGAAACATTAAACAACTTTAATGTCAATCAGGTTCTTGATTTGTTTCAAGAATTTATCTTTCAATTCTTGAAACACCCTTAAGGTCTTGAGTGACGTCTAGCAACATATCAAGACAATTTATAAGGCAATGAAGTAATCACGTAATGAACCTATTTATTGTCGCCGATTACCGTGCAATCCAATCCTTCCATTAATTGTCCCGTCAAGCAAGAACCATGATTCGATTAAGTTTATAAACTCGATACTATGCATAGATCCAATTGGTGTAATGAGAGATGACACATGGAAAACCCTTTCTCCATCATTCATACCTTGGTCAAGGATTTCCTTATTAAACAACCAAACTTAGATCACATAGGACATCGCCTCACGACGGAGGTTAATGGATCCTATCTTGATCACTACCTATCAATCACTATACTAGACGAATAAAACTGCAAGAGGACGTATCTCATCTCGTTTGTCGAGACAGGCATTATCCAAATGCTTGAATCAAACTCCAATACATATGACAGCCGTAATGCCTCAAGTCTAAGGATTACATACACAATCGCAACGGATAACAAATTATTAATCCAAAATCATGTAATTTGTTATTCACGTCACATTCAGAGACCTATTCAACTAATAGTCACCCACATGTTTGTTAGTCGCATCACTATGCTATTATGGCACGTGGCTTACCATCCTTTATCATCAACATCCTTATGTTGATCAAAGATAACAACACATGTGATAGTCCGTAATAGATTATTGAAGTCTTGATAAAATATTCTAAGGACTATGAACGCTTTAAGTATTTATTATATTAAGGAAATACGTCAACATATTCTAAACGCTTTTAGAATACATTCTTTTAATAAAAATACTAGGAACTCATTCATACACATAAAGAATGAGAATATGAATGTCCTAATTATGTCAATATGTAAACGAACATATAAACACTAATGCCATAAGTAAATATCAAAATGCCCCAATATATGTCATCCAAATATATAGCATTAGGGCATATCTCTAACACATTAGCCAACAGATAATCAGTCTCCATATCAAAGAAGTGTTCAAACACGAAGCAGTTCAGTGACTGACTCAGTTTCTGAAGTAGAAAGAGTCATGCCATAACAAGTCCTGTACCACAAGTTCAAACATAAAAAGCAAGAATTAACAAGGAAGCAGTTATTGCTTACCTTGTCAAGAAGGCAAATATAATATGCAGATTGATAATCCATGTTGCTCTTTCCTGCAACAATTTCTAAAGCAACAACCCCAAAGCTGTACACATCTGCTTTATAAGTCAAGTATCCCCACAAGGCATATTCCGGAGCCATGTAACCTCTGTAAAACAAACCGATACAAGAAAATGAAAAAAAAGGTGATGAACCTAAGCTTACTTATGAACTGTAATTACCATCATCCTCCTATTTGAAATTGTTGACTGGAGAATATACAAATCAAATGTATTTTCTAATGGGAAATCCATGTCAATACAGCTCATGTGATCAAAACATCTGCAGTTCGTTATACTATACTAATGCTCAAAAAATTACTTCAAGATTATAAAAATATTAGCACTTGTTTAAAGCAGAAGGAACCTGACTTACTAAAGGAACAACATAGATTAAATGAACTACCGGGTATCGAACCGATTACAAAATTAGTTCTCTTCTGAAGCGGAACATGTCAATACTACTTCAATCAATGGTGCTATAAAGTCTAGTATAGTGGAGCAAATTGGTTTGCTTCCTCCTATTGCTCAAGTTTTGTCAATATGCAATATGTCTGGTACAGAGCACATAATTTACTTCTCAAAAAAAAATGAGAGCACAGAATTTACGCCAAATAGATGAAACACTACATTGAATCTTAGACTGCTCCTGAGAAACACATTTTTGCCATTTTCCTCATTTATTGTTTTCAAATCTGTTTCATGATGTAACTTATGAACGCAGATTTGTGATAGAGATACAAGTTTTTAAAGTTTATAAGGGAAGAAAACCCCATGTTACTTCAGAGTAAGAGAACTTCAAAGCTAAATATCCTCTATATCTACTCTCGTGACAACCTCATTTAAGGGTGTTGAAAGTATTATATGAGTGTATGAATATTATATGTGAGTGCTGAGTTAGTGTTGAGTGAGTGCTGTTTATTTATTGTTGTTTTTCTTGTATTATTGCCCTATAAATAAGGGCCTTGTTCTGTTAATTGAATCAACCAGTTTTCTTATGCAATGACTCCTTTGTATATACCATTCAACATGGTATCTAGAGCTAGGGGGAGCTATTGCATTCAACTCTAAACCCACCTACCACACTTCAGCCACCATCCACCCACCACACTTCAGCCACCATAATAAAAAATTAAAAAAAAAAAAAAAAAAAAACAGACCATGTCACTGTTCACGACAATGGTCAAACACCACCACCGGAGCCATCAATCAACAAATCACCACCACCACTCAACTCTCCACCTCACCGCGACACTAACCACACCTCTCTCCTCAGCCGCCGAAACCGGAAAAGCTGCCGGAAAACTTAAAACATTACAAACCCTAAATGTTACCTTTGATTAACCAACCTATAGACATCGGCTGCAAGATCTCAACCCAGCACCTTGTTCACCTCACTTCACCGACCTCTGCCAAGCTCTCGCCGTCGCTGAAAACCCCCTACTACATCTCCACGCGCCACCACAGCCGACGCGTGCGTCTCACGTGCCGCCTCTAGTCATCAGATCCGCCAGAAACCACCACCACCATGCTCGACTCCTTCTCTATTTTCCATTTTTGCAATTTTCATGATCTGATTTGCCTATTTTTCCCATATTTTTGCCTTTACAGATGTGAAAACTTTAAATAGTATATATATATATATATATATATATATATATATATATTTAAAAAAAGGGGATACAGGAAAAAAAAAACAAGATAGCAGTCTGTCAGATTTTTAAAAAAAAAGGACGAAAATAGGAAGATGTAATCTACCTTTCTTTCCAGTACGACATTCCTTATTGTTGTTGTTCCCTTGCCCCGACCTCCTTTTAATTATCATGAAAACCTCCACAACTGAAACTTCCAAAGGGGTTACTTCAAGTGAACCCACATCTGATTTTAAAGTTGTCATTCTTACATTTTCTGGTACCCCAATTATTACTACGACTAAACTCAACAGTCGTAATTATACTCAATGGGCCTCTTCTGTCAAATTATGGTTTCGAGGGCAAGGATTAGTGCGATACTTAACTGATAATGCACCTAACATTTCCTCAGACAAGTTAGAACTATGGGATCAAGCAGATGCCCAACTCACT
The DNA here is from genome assembly GCA_037974665.1 of Ehretia macrophylla. Taxonomy (NCBI): domain Eukaryota; kingdom Viridiplantae; phylum Streptophyta; class Magnoliopsida; order Boraginales; family Ehretiaceae; genus Ehretia; species Ehretia macrophylla. The sequence goes on from CM075781.1 coordinate 75,537,749, forward strand.
AGCCTATTACTGCAATCCATTGAACTAGAATTGCATTTCATCTTTGCAGACATTCAATCTTGTAAGCGTCTTTGGACAATGGCACAACAGATGTATACCAGTAATGTTAGTCGCATTTATGATGTGATTAATGACCTTTAGAATATTCAACTTGTTCATAGTGAACCATAAGTGCCCTGTTATTTCATTATGGGAGACTCAATAGTCGACAATAGCAACAACAATGTCCTTACACTACTACATTTTATGCCTATCACAACATTAAAATTGAAAAAAATAAATAACCATTGCGTATTTATGTCTTTTGCAACACATTTTTAATAGTCACTTAAAGTTTTACCTTTAGCATCGTTTATTTAGCCCCTACAATATTTTAGCCTTTAGTTTAAGTTTTTACCCGTTGTTTAAAACTTTTACTTTTTGTAACAATTTTATCTAATTATTGTAGCAAGTATTTGTTATAATAACTTCTAAAACTAAACCTTAAAAAATTTCAGAAACATAGCAAAAGTAATTTATATGTGAGAATGAATTAAAAATAGAATGAAATTTCCAATTCCATTTCCAATTTCATTTTATTACTTGGCGTATTTCATTCATACTCAAATTCATTTTAATGTACTAATCACTCTAAAAAATTTTCTCCTTTCTTTTTAAGGTCAAGAATATACAAGATAACTGACAAAAAAAAATAAGAAAAAACCACAAGAAATGTCGAACAATACTCAAAAGCAAAATCTCTCATTTTCTCTCTCTAAACCTCTCTCTATATCTCTTTTGTCTCTCTCTCTCTCAAATCAATCGCTGAAGATTCGAAACAATCGCTGAAGCTTCGAATTCTCTCTGAAATCAATCGCTCAAGGTTCGAACCCCTCTCTCTCTACACACACACACACATACGTATATATACATGTGTGTATATAGATCTTGTGTTGTTTGTTGTTTGATGCAATTTAACACTGTTGCTATAATTAGAGTGAGCTCAATTAAGGTTTAATTTTCCCCCAATTAATTTAGCTAGGCTAGGGTTCTAATTTTCCCCAATTTTAATCTCTATTTAGTTTTCGCATGTTCAATATAAAAATTGAACCTTTATATTGATGAACATATTATGCTTTCAGATTTATCTTGACTATGACCCAAAAACAAATGGGGTCTTGTTGTTTTTTTGTCCTTAATTATATTTAATTCTATGATTAATTGTGTTGTAATTAATGTTAAAGTTCTATTTTTAGTATGGAAAAATTATTACTATTGTTTTTGTGAACAATTGGATTTCTGCATTTTATGTATTATGTGTTTTAGCTTACTCATGTGTGTTGTTCTTTTGTCTTGTTATAGATAGATTTAATGGATGCTTGGACTTGATGATGATAGTTTCTATGTAGGATCTGTTTTTAGATTCTGTATTTATGAATTTTTATGTTATTGACTCTTGTAAAGGAAAAAGATTGCAACTCTATTGAGTAATGATGAGCTATCTTGAAACTGTAATGTATAAATTGATTTATTGAGGTATATATCGTACGGTTATGGAATTGTTCATTTCCATGGTTCTCTAAATTTATCTTTCTGATAGTTATTTGTTTTTGGTGTTGTGAGTTTAACGGGAAACAATTGCAAGAACTGATCCTTGTAATGTGCTTTGATTAACACAATCTTGTGCAATCTGTCTTCTTTGTTTCTCTTTAGAATGAAGATGGAACAAAAGTTGAATATAGAGTGTGGAATCATTTCCGTTCGAAGGTGGCAGCTACTACTCTTGGTGGTGTTGATGACATCTGGATTGTAAGTCTTTGCTCTGTCTTATTTTTGTCCGATCTATTCTTGTTTACCATTTTCTAATATAGTTGGTTTGCATTTCTAGATATTCTATCTTTGTATTTAGTAGAGGTTTTCTCATGTGTTTGTTCTCTATTTGCCAAGAAACCAGGTGCTCGTGTCCTCTACCTTGGAGTTGCATCAGGAACCACTGTCTCTCATGTTTCTGACCTTGTTGGCCAGGTATGTATTATGGTTTATTTCGTTGTTCATTTTCAAGGAATAATACTCAGTTAATTGCCTTATCATTTTCTCTTTTGTAGGATGGAGTTGTGTTTTGGTTCTACCAGAAGTTGATGCACGTGGTTTGACAAAAGTGTGTGTGACATTCTTAGAACACTACTACATTTTGAACTAGGTGATGTGCTTGTTCGTGTGAACAGGAAGGTAACTCTTGCGTTGATTCCATATGATGTACTTTTGTGGGGTGTTGGAGCTTTTGCGTGATTATAGTCTAGCTACTATTTAAGTCACTTTTTTAGTAATTTTTTCTTGCCTTATTTGATTGCTAGTGGAAAAACCATCATCGATGTTGAGTAGGAAAGAAGATAGTAATCGTAGTGATAGCCATGTTGTAAGAATATAACCAATTTTTCAAAAACGTCTTAACAACAATCAAGTAGAAAGACAACACTACTCGTTATAACAATTCAATATAACACTTACAAGATAATTGTCCCACCGTGCGCTCTCAAGATTAGAGCTTCAATGGCTTCTGGACTTACAAGAAGAATACAAGAAAGAAAGACTAACTTAGGATTGTGTTTGGAGTTGTGTTGTGGATAAAAATGATGAACTAATGCATGCCTATTTATAGAATTCAGCTAGCCCACCACAGGAGACTTTCCTATCAAACATTTCAATCTTGGTTGGCTTTACCAACCATGTTCAAAGTATTAACCACCCATATTTATCACATGGGTGGCTACAATTGACCACATGGGTGGCTAGCATCCAAGTTAACTTCTAGGAAGTTTCCTTTGGTCAAATTGGCTAACTTTAGCATTGTATCATCTCGACGTCATCTTAGGTAATTCCAAATTCTCGAACTTCTTTCTTGTAGCCATCGTGATCTCTTTTGACCTCATTGACGTTTAAGTCGGAATCATTAATTTATGCTACCATATAATTAACGATACTTATTATGAAGAGGTGGATATTGACATATATTAACACCCCCCTCAATGTTCACCTCATGTTGACTAAGCTATTGGGCCAACACCCAATGTTTGAAGATGCTTGCTCAATTGGACGCTCCCTAACGCTTTAGTGAAGATATCTGCACAATTATCTTCTGTAGGGCAGTACTCCATGTAGATTTCACCTTCCTCGATCAGTTCCCTCACATAGTGATACTGAATCTCTATGTGTTTTGTTCTAGCATGAAATACCGGATTCTTTGACATGGCTATACAACTCTGACTGTCACATTTCAACATTGTTGCTTCCTCTATTGGAATGCCAATATCAGTCATGATGCGTCGTAGCCAAACAGCTTCACAGGATGCTACACAAGCAGCCTTGTATTCTGCCTCCGTTGATGAAAGTGCAACGGTGGGTTGCTTCTTACTAGCCCATGAGATGACTCCACCACCGAATGTGAATACGTAACCTGTAACAGATTTTCTCGAGTCAATATCACCAGCCCAATCTGAGTCACAGTACCCAGATAAAGTATCTCCAGACTTGTATGATATCCCATACTCCAGCGTGCCTTTGAGATATTTGAGGATCCGCATCTCTGCTTGCTAGTGACTTTGTTTCGGTTTATTTGAAAACCGACTGAGAACTCCCACAGCATAACTAATATTAGGTCTTGTGTTACAAAGGAAGATTAAACTTCCCACCAACCTTCTGTAAAGCTTGTTATCAACTTGTTCTGAAGGATCGTCAATTGATAACTTTGTATTCACTTCCAGCGGGGTGACAACTGGTTTGTACTCGGACATACCAAATGCAGTCAGGAGCTCACGAACATATCGTTGTTGTGAGATGAAGATAGTATGATATTTTTGCCATACCTCGATTCCTAAGCAATAATGAAGAAGACCAAGATTTGTCATTTCAAATTCTTGGCTCAACCATTCTTGCATCTTCCGAATATTATCTTCATGGTCACAAGTGATTACAAGATCATCCACATATAAGACTACAATTACCTTCTTTCCTTGTTCACTTAGAACATACAAGTTGGCCTCTGATTTGCTTCTACAGAAACCATGTTGCAAGAAGAAAGAGTCTATACGTTTGTACCAAGCTCGTGGTGCTTGCTTTAACCCATATAAAGCCTTTTTCAATTTGTAGACTTTTTCTTCTTCACCTGGTATTTGGAAGCCAGGGGGTTGTGCAACGTAGACTTCTTCTTCAAGTTGCCCATTAAGAAAAGCTGACTTGACATCCATTTGATGTACAATCCATTCATAATGCGCGGCAGCTGCAACAACTAGCCTGATTGTTGACATTTTTGCTGTTGGAGCAAAGGTTTCATATACGTCGAAACCTTCGACTTGTGAAAATCCTTGTGCTACAAGGCGTGCCTTGTATTTTTCAAGACTTCCATCTGCCTTGTACTTCACTTTTCAGATCCATTTGGTGCCGATAATTTTTCTGTTCGGTGGCTTTTCAACAATCTCCCAAGTATCATTTTTCATGATACTATCATACTCGGCTTGCATAGCTGCTCTCCAATTTGGATCTGACATGGCTTCCTCCACAGTTACCGGTTCTTTTACCGTCTTGATGATTTGGGTCATCAAAGCCATGTTTACTAGTTGTTGTCCTGATCTGTTCTGCTCCTCTATTCTCTTTGATCGTCTTAGTCCATCAGGACGTGGACTATCATCAGTAATTCCTGGATTTCTTCCATCAAAGAGCTGTTGGAACCACTTCGGTTGTGGCTTCCTTATGGGTACAACAGGTTGGTCTTCAGTCTCCTCATCATTAGAGACTTCTTCATTGTTCAACGATCGTTGTTCAGGCACTTGGTGGATTACTTCATCGGGTGATGACGAAATGGCAAGACCGCTATCTTCCATCGAGTGTGGTCGCTCATTAAACACCACATCTCGGCTTATGATCACTTTCTTGGCCTCTACATCATAGAGTCTGTATACTTTAGACTCTTCACTATATCCTAAGAAAATGTCCTTCTTGCTCTTGTCATCCAATTTCTTTCGATTTTCATTTGGAATGTGTACAAAACACTCATACCCAAATTTTCTTAAATGAGACATAGAAGGTTTCGTACCATATTAAGCCTCATTAGGAGTCTTATCGTTGAGTGCCCTGGTTAAGCACCGATTGAGGATGTATACCGCTGTGTTGACTGCTTCAGCCCAGAATGTGTCAGGTAGGCCAGCACCTTTCAACATGCATCGAGCCATTTCTACAATTGTTCGATTTCTTTGTTCCACAACTCCATTTTGTTGTTGTGTGTATGGAGCAGTCAATTGGCGTTTAATCCCAAGCTTGTTGCAGTAGTTGGTGAACTCTGTAGAACAGAATTCCCCCCCACGATCGGTACGAAGTTTCTTCAACTGAGTTGTGTTCTCATTTGTCATAAGTTTGTGCCACACTTTAAATTTTTCAAGAGCATCAACCTTGTCCCGAAGGAAGTACACCCACATCTTCCTACTATAATCGTCGACTAATAGCATAAAGTAGGAAGATCCTCCCAACGCCGTCGTAGTCATTTTTCCGCAGAGGTCAGCATGTACCAACTCTAGAGAAGCCTTTGATCGGTTATGACTCTCTTTGGGAAATGACTGTCTATGTTGCTTGCCCAGCATACAAGCTTCACATGGTCCTTCAATTTCTTCAATTGAAGGCAAGTCGGCCACCATCTTCTTCTTTTGCATTTCCTTTAACACAGGATAGGAAATGTGCCCGAACCTTTCATGCTAAAGTTGACTTGTTTTGGCATCCACGACAGCAGAAAGAGAGTTGATTTCGTAAAGATTATTTTTGCGAATACCTTTACTTACGATATTTTGATCCTTGTCAAGAATCAAAGCTTCCGTCTTCTTGAACCGCACTTCTAGATCATTATCTGTAATAGCAGCTACAGATAGCAAATTTCTGGTGATCTGGGATACAAAGAGTACATTGGACAGCTTCTTGCTTCCTCCATCTTGAAACACGAGCGAGATGGTTCCAGTGCCCTCAACGGGACACCTCGCATTATTCCCAACGACAACATTCATTGGTTCTTGTAGAGGTTTTATGGAGTCATATAACTCCTTCTTGCTGGTCATGTGTCAAGAAGCTCTACTATCTAACACCCATGCACTTGTTTGATGTACATGTGCGCTAGTACACATTTCCTCCGATATATCTGTTACAGTAAACATATGCACTTCCGTTTCAGCTGTATTGGCAGATTCTTTATTTCTCCAATTTGGCTTTAAAGTTCCGTTCTTCTCGTCATGGATTCGTTTCCTGCAATCTTTGACAGCATGACCTTTCTTATTGCAGTAGTAGCACGATCCAGAGAACGTCTTCTTCTTTGCTTTCTTCTTTTCTTCTTGGTTACTCATCGCCTTGGCTGTAAAGGCAGAGTCAAGTTGATTTTCTCTGCTCCTCAGCCTCATTTCCTCCTCCATCAACATGGCAGTGAATTCTTCAAACGTCAAAGGAGGAATGCGAACTTGTGTATTGAGTGCTGTCACAAGGCCATCAAATTTTGGAGGCAATACTCTAATGCACCTTCGAGCTAGTTCCTCGGTTGATTTGGCAATACCAACTGCAGCCATTTGATCACGTAGGTTTTTCATCCTACTGATAAATGACTCAACTGCTTCATCTTCACTTAATCTCTCAGCAGCTAACTGATTCTCCAAGTTCTGAATGCGAGTCTGGTTCCTTGTTTCATACTGATTTCTCAGTATGTTCCAAGCTTCAGTTGCCTTGGTTGTGTGTTGAATTAGAGTAAGAACGGAATCTTGAACACTTGTTACAATTGCACAAAGTGCATCAGCATTTCGTCTCCTCCATTCTTTAACAAGCTGAGGATCTGGAGGTGTGACCTTTTTTGTGTCATCTTCAGCACGGACTGCAACTGGTTCTGCATCTGTGCCTAACACTGTATCAAGGAGTTCGTAGGAGTCCAGAACTGTAGTGATTTTGAACTTCCACAAAAGATAGTTCGTGCCATCAAGCTTTTCTTCTGTGAAGGTAGGGGGACGGATACGAATTGTTGGTACTAAACCAGAACTAGAACTGGTAGAAGAAGAACTAGCACCTTGAGTAGTCATAGTTGTTGAGCTTTACTAGACAAGATTGTTGTTAAGAGCCCCTTAAGCTCTGATACCATGTAAGAATATAACCAATTTCTCAGAAACGTCTTAACAACAATCAAGTAGAAAGACAACACTACTCGTTATAATAATTCAATATAACACTTACAAGATAATTGTCCCACCGTGCGCTCTCAAGATTAGAGCTTCAATGGCTTCTGGACTAACAAGAAGAATACAAGAAAGAAAGACTAACTTAGGATTGTGTTTGGAGTTGTGTTGTGGATAAAAATGATGAACTAATGCATGCCTATTTATAGAATTCAGCTAGCCCGCCACAGGAGACTTTCCTATCAAACATTTCAATCTTGGTTGGCTTTACTAACCATGTTCAAAGTATTAACCACCCATATTTATCACATGGGTGGCTACAATTGACCACATGGGTGGCTAGCATCCAAGTTAACTTCTAGGAAGTTTCCTTTGGTCAAATTGGCTAACTTTAGCATTGCATCATCCCGACGTCATCTTAGGTAATTCCAAATTCTCGAACTTCTTTCTTGTAGCCATCGCGATCTCTTTTGACCTCATCGACGTTTAAGTCGGAATCATTAATTTATGCTACCATATAATTAACGATACTTATTATGAAGAGGTGGATATTGACATATATCAACACATGTCTGTATCAATCTTACTTCTAAGAGGAAATCACGACAAGAAGGCCAGTTTCTCCACACTGGAACTGTTTTCTATAGTAAATCTGGTCCTAGATGATGTGAATGTCCTACCAATAGCAACTCTAATCTACTGATAATTAATTCATTAGTTGTTTCTCGTCCCTTGCTATTTCTTTGTCAACATCATTTTTGTTTTAAATAATGCAGTCAGGTGTTGAGTACCCTAATGTATTGCTCTTTCCTACTGAAGAGTTTGCGTTAAGGATAGTGCTATTGTTTTCAGATGTTCTAATCCCCCCTTTTCCTGTATTTTCAGGTGAATCTTTTTGTGGATCACTAGAGATGGATCTTGAGTGCCTTCGCGGATGCAACTTGGGTAAAAATCACACATCAATTCTTGGTTCATCATATTTTACTTTCTAATCCGTGAGCTTGTCTTATAGAGAAATTGAATTTATATCATTCTTGTAATCCTTTTGTATTGTCATTCTGGTTCGTTCGTAAGTAATTAGAGTTGCATCTTTTTCTTGTGAAATCATGACAATGAATTGTTGTAGTCTTTTGTAATTTATGAATCTCATCTTTCATATTGTGGAAAAATTAAATGGTACGCAAATTGTCACAAAAAGTATAAATTTGTTGCCTATACTTTTGAAAACCACTGCAATAAATGGTAAAAAGTGTTGCAAAAAGTCTTAGAAACTGTTGCTATATTTATTTAAAACCATTGCATATAAGAAGATGCTCATCATTGAGTTTTTTATGGAAACCGTTGCAAAAAATATCTATTGCAATGGTTTTTAACCATTGCTATTTGTTAGCAGAAAAACCGTTGCAATAGGAATTTACAATGAAGCTTAAAATAACGGTTAAAAAACCATTGCATAAAATCATTTTTAACGGTTTTTAATCCTTTTTCAACATTTCTCGAGTGTTGCAATAAACTCAATATGTAGTAGTGTTGATACTATGGCAAAGGCTAATCATCCACCTTATGGAGTTGATTTTCATGATGGTCCTACTGGCAGATTCACCAACGGATGAAATATCGCAGGCTTCATTGGTTACCCTCCTTTTCCTCTGCTTTATTTTACAATGTGTATAGAGTATTGATACAACTTTGGAGCAAGAAAAGTAGCTGTATTTGGTCTCGGCCTGATCGGTTGTACTCCAGCGATGACAGAAAAGTTTGGCACAAAGGGATCTCCATGCGTTGATGAGGTTAATAAGGCAGTTCATCTCTTCAATGACGAGCTTAAGCCTCTTATTGACTACCTTAACAAGAGTTTTAAAGATGCACAATTTATCTACGTAAACATTACAAGCATCTCATCAGGCGATCCTTCAACCATTGGTAGGTTAAATCTTTCCAAATCTTTTGCAATTCAATTCCTCAAGTGAAGTAACTGTGAAACTAAAAATGATATATATTAAGTTTTCACCTCATATGAGATTCAGGAATAGTCCAGTGCGGGCTACTCCTTCTAACAGTTGGAAGATTACGGTTTTAATCTAATAGGGTAGGGGCAGGTAGGGGTAGGGGGTTTTTAAAAAAAAGAAGAAGTTTCCACCTTATTTAAAAGGTTAAACTTTTAGAAATGAGTTTATTATATATTTATTGTTTTCAATACATTTCTACCGACATGCAGACGTGATTCTTTTTTCAACATTGCACATGGAGAGTTTCAATTGAACTGTTTGGTAACATGAACTCTGATATCATATTAAATGACCATGTCATATATATTAAAGTTTAAGTTGTCAAAGTGGGGGTCAAAGGTTTATTATTTTATTTATCGTTTTCAATATATTGGTGATAATAAATATGCCTAAACATTAAATTTGTTATATCATTTTAGGCATTAAAGTTGGCAACGCACCATGCTGCAAAGTGTTAACAACAGATGCTGAGGGGCAGTGCGTTCCTGACCAAGTTCCATGCAGTAACAGGACTGACCATGCGTTTGTTGACAATTTCCATCCTGCGGAAATTGTGAATCAGATTACAGCTTCAAGAGCATACAACGCCCTTTTGCCGACAGATGCCTACCCCTTTGATATCAAACACCTTGTTCAAGCCTAGTATTTGGTAAGGCCATATCAGGGGATGATTGCCTTTGATATATAAAGTTTGTTTCCTTTGTAACTAGTTGAATACAAGGGCAGATGCAGTTTATGCACAATGAGAGACTGAAATCCCATGGACCCGAATTCTTTTTAGAATATGGAGTTTGATGCCGAAAAATTAATTAGCTTTTACTAAAAGATTTATATTTGTATAGTTATAAAATGATTAGTCCCTACTAAAATAAGTCCTAGAGTCCCCCTTAGTTGTCGAATAGGTTATACATGGATTTGCCTTGTATTATGTAATAGCTGAAAGTTTATTGCTGTACTAAAGAGAGTAATGGTAATTAGTTTGCCCTTGACACAATCTAACCTAATTAATTCCAAAAGCTTGCAAGCTCTTCGAGTTTAAGTTACTTGGACCAACAAACTTAGGTAACTATTTTTACTTACTTTTGTGATGTTCTTTCGAGTTATACTTCACAAAGGAAAGATGAAATTGGGATAATTTCTAGTAAATTCTAATGAAAACAAAAATTCTGTGAGAGGTATAAAGTTGCAATGAATGTGTATTCATAATTGGAGATATACAGGTGAGGTTAGTGCTTTATATGATTTATTTAAAAAATAGAAAATTGATCAGCCTAAACTTAACCAGTGAGAATAAATAACATTAGGCTTGTATGTTCAATTGCCAAGACTATTTGAAATATGCATGTCAAAAAAATAAAGAGGAATGTATTGATTGAGATGACCTAATTTCCATGATAGGTGTTGAGGATTATGCCTTCTATCTTAAAATTAATTGGCCCCAGGTATAGTAGTTTAGGATTTTATAAGATGGTATTTGAATTAATACTGATTTTCCAATGCTAAAGGAATATATATTCCAAGTCCAACAATAGGAACATGGAAACAAAGAAATAGCTAGAAGTATAAATGTACATATTGGTAGGGAGAGGGGAAGAGAAGAATGGTATCGTGATCACTCTCATGATGACTATACTGTTGCATGTTTTTTCGACGGAGTCATTCTTCGGCAGAACAATCTTAACAAACGATTTTTTTTTTTTTGGTCAAAATCTTAACAAAAGATTGAAGATATAAAGTTCTGGTTGAACTTTAATCGCGAAAATAAAAAAAGGTTTTGGGTATAGTGCTTAATGAAGAAAATCATTTAAGACTATAAGATATTTTCCTTAACCAGCTTGTCTCATTTGTGCCTCTTATGAAGCCAACAAAAGAAAAATTATTGTTAGGAAAGCACCTATCCAAAAAATATTGTTAAATTAAGTGTGGATACATCATTTAGAAGACTATATGAAAATTAATAAAAGGACGATATGAAAATTCACTTTTAAGAAAGAAAGCATCATTACCTTTTTGTGTTTTTTTTTAAAGCATCATTACTTTGGGGTCCAGGACTAGAAGAGCTTCGGTAAAACATAATTTCACTTTGTTAATAGGTCTTTTATATTATATTTTAAGTACTCTTAGTCTTAGAGTTTGTGTATCCAAATCCATAGAATGCTGTGTAATCATAATCTTTCATAATATATTATTTTAGAGATAGCGTCGTGAAAGTAAGTTGTTGATCATGGAATTAAGTAAATCTCTTTGTTGTTTATGTTAATGTGTCAGTCACAACATTTTATATATTATTTGATAATGAGAATACCACTATAATTTTTAAATGTATTATTTCTGCATTAAGCTTTAATAAAAGAATTATATTACTACAAAATGATATCAAGCAAGACAAGGATAATTGAACATACAAATACACGTTGCAATAATTTGACTGAGTTTATCTCCTTCTTTCAATCACACGGTGAGCTATGTTATTCTTTACCTTCATGGTGTCATATCTCATGAGACTACCATGGTAAAGAAATACAAAGCTCACCATATGATTAAAAGAAGGTAAAGAACTACAAAGATCCGAATTAAATAATTAATCATCGTTTAAATTTTTCAAACTGTTCCTAAGGTTGTTTTCTATTGGGTAATTAATGCATTGTAGTTTGGGAGAAATTAGATGCCTCTTCTTGTCAAAATTCTTCAGATCTGCGTAGAAGAAGTTAAGTTATTGATGGGTTGCCTTCTGCCGCTAATGTGATGTGCAAGTATACAATCAACTAGTTGTTTTCCGCCAAATTTCATCTGATTTGTCGTTAATGCCTGAGCCTTTCATGTGTTTTGAAATCTCTAGTTGTTTGGAGAAAATTGTACACTGAAACACAAGCCATTTGATCCAATGGTATAAATCTTGTAAGAGGTCTCAAGATTTATTCTTCTATAAAACATTCGAAATGATGTAAAATGTTATAGAGTTCCTTTAAATTAAAAATAAATAAATAAATAAATTGTATAAGGAAAGTCTTGAATGCTTCACTGGGCCCGGCACTTTTGTAGAACCGCTTAGAAATGTTGGGTTTCTTTTTCAATTATGTACGTTGACGATCTGTGTAAGGACATTTTAGGCTATAATAGGGTGGAACATTTTTTCCGTGGTAGCACTATGAAGGATATAATGTTAGGTTTCTTTTTCAATCATGTACGTTGAAGATCTGTGTAAGGACATTTTAGGCTATAACAGGGGGGAACATTTTTTGTGTGGTAGCACTATGAAGGATATAATGTTGTGTTTCTTTTTCAATTATGTACGTTGAAGATCTGTGTAAGGACATTTTAGGCTATAACAGGGTGAAACATTTTTTATGTGGTAGCACTATGAAGGATATAATGTTGGGTTTCTTTTTCAATTATGTACGTTGAAGATCTGTGTAAGGACATTTTAGGCTATAACATGGTGGAACATTTTTTCCGTGGTAGCACTATGAAGGATATAATGTTGGGTTTCTTTTAGAAGCCGGTCTTCGAGGAAAGTGCTGAGAAACTAAGGGGTAGACCCCTGCTGAGCGACTTAGGGTGGCCTCGCGAGTCCATAAGGTCTGACGTGAGTGGAAATCTTTTAATTTTATCATCATTTGTCGAATTTGGATATCGTATATCGCAATGACTGTTGTTATATACTACCATATTTTTAACACCGAATTTATTATCTCTTATACAATATTTAATTCACATGCTAAAAAAGAGAAAAAGCAATAAAATTTGTTATATTAACATACAAAGTGATAAACGGATGATAAAAATAAATTGGTTAGTAAAATTTTATATCATAGTAAACTAAATTCAACGTGTGATCCAGCTGAGTTATTTGGTATGGCTTTTCTACTTCCTTTCTCGGATGCCTTCCACCATGTAACAATCGAAGGGTCACAAACAACGTCATCAGTACGACACCGTTGGATGCCTTCCGCTATGTACAATATTTTTTTTCAATTGATAGAGTTGGGACTACCTAAATTTCATTAATTTAACAAAATATTAATTTATCGATAAATTAATCACTATTAATTTATCGACATATTTATTCTTTTTTTTTGACTTAATAGCAAAGAAATTACAACTTTCTCCATAGTAAGATATGATCAATGGGAAAATATAACCTCTACACTTTTGATAAACCCTTAGATAGAGGTGTCACTAATGAATTTGGGGTCATAATCAATGAATTTGGGTACCTTAAAAAACTAGATGTCAACCACCTTATCAATTTTTTTTGGTGAGAATGACAATAGTACAAAAATTTTGAACATAGATGAGATCATTGACAACATGACAGAGCGTTCTCAATAAGAAGTTGAAATTGAAATTGATGATGATACACAACTTTTGGAATCAATATCACGTAAGAAAGCACTCAAAATATCAATGACACTCCAAAAATTCTTGTTGTAATATGAGAAAGCAAATCTAGGATTATTAGGCAAATTGAAAATAATTAAATATGAGATTCAGTTAGATTTAAAGTTCAACAAAAGATAAACTACTATTAGTTCATATTTTGAGAATGTCTCATAGTCAAATTATAATATATTTTTTACTTAATTATTAATTTATTAAATTATCTTATAATTTTATCGAGATTATTAATTTTTTATACTGGTCCCAAGTTAGAACCAGACAATTTTATTATTTAAAAGAGATTATTAATTTATCAAGTATTAGTTTAAAGATGTTATACTATAGTTAGTATTAATGATTTCTCTTTCTTTAATCCAATATATTATTATTATTATTTTATTCAAAGGAGGTCTAAGGGGTAGAACACATATATATTAAAAGATGCCATCTACGAAAAATTAATTTCATAATCTTTTGTACTCAAAACGAGAGGCATACCACTATTTGCTGCGTTTCCAAAAGGAATCTCACCTAGTTAAAAAAGGAAAAACACAATTTGCTACGTTTTCAAAAGCATACCACTAAAGAAATGATGTTTTCTTGTTGCTTTTACCATCTTTTTCTATATATACTTGATAATATCATGGTTGAAGGTATGCTATACAGAAAGAGATTGTGTGTGAGAGAGAGAGTGATGGATACACACAAGTTATTCTTCAAGTTGTTTGTTGTTATGATTCTCCTTCAGCCTTTGGACTCTCAAACAACTCCGACGTCGGTCTCTCAACGTCCATCTCTTCCCCCGGAAGATGGTAAGAATTAACTTCTTTCTTTGCATTTCTCCAAGTCACATTCTACAAGTATTTTGACAAAATTTGCATGCTTTTTAACTGCACCGTTTAGTTCCTACTTATAATAGCATGATGCCATTAGTATCAATCCCAAATTCCATACCAAGTTTAACGATTGTGAGACCAGGTCTCAATAGCTTTAATCTAGGTCCATGCGTTTCTCATAATACAAAAACTATTAAATTATAGATGAAATTTAGAGCAGAAACTATTAGCGTCACTCTATGATAAATTCTTTGACCAAAAGACTCAATTTGACAAATTAAGGACTAATATATTTTGTGCACTATAATTGACGGACCATACAAATAATTTAATATTTTATACACTCTAATTGATGGATCATACAAATAAATATTTACCCTTATAAACTACAACCGAAACGTGCGACTCATGTGCCTTGTTGCCACTATACCTCTAACAGAATTCTGATATTGTATATATAATCGACTATATCACACTTCTTATCTATTATTTTATATAGCATGTTTTCTTTCATGATTGCATCAATCTTAAAGCATCTAGCATCGCCATGTTGACGCATTTATAATTTGTGTATCAATTAAAATCTAGCATACATGGGAATTTTTACTAAGTAGCAAATTAAATGACAGTGGCTGCTGTGAGGGCTCTACTTGAACGCTCCAAGATGTATTCGACTATACCAAATCTACTCTTTTCAAATACCGATTGTGATACTGCAATGTATAGTAAAATTGTCACATGCAATTGTGGTTTCAACAACAACAAAACTTACCGAGTGATAGAACTGTAGGTCCTTTCTATACTCAAATTTTAATATTTCAATCTTAATTTTATTTTAATATTCTTCTTACAAGCATTTGCCCATTGGTGAAATACTGTTTAATATCATATTAAAAGCCCAGAAAATAACTTGGCAGAGGACTTTAGACCAGAGTTGAATAGTTAGTAGCCAGAAACAATTGGTGGTTCTTGCTGAGCGAGAAAAAAAAAAAAAAAGAAAACAATAGGTGGTTCCAAGGGAACAACAACAAATGCTTTGGTATTTTCAAAGAGATTCAATAATAGAACTATTTGGTCTTTGTTTTGGTCTATGGGCTATGTGATAAATTAAGAATGTAAAGATATTATTTATAGATAAATTTTGGACTGCTTACATATCATACGAATCAATTACTTTAGCTGAAAGGATATCATTTCTAGATAGCAAATGTCTCATTTACTGATTTTTTTTTTTATTTTTCTAAATGAAGTATATTACGAGCCATTAAATTAATTTGATATTTTTAGTTCTTAGCCATATCAGATTTGGAATAATAAAATAATTATTTATCAAAAAATATTTTTAAAAATATTTAAAATAAATAATTGAGATTTAAATGGATAAAATCTAATAGTTGATAATACACTTTAAAAATATTTAAAATAAATAATTGAGATTTAAATGGATAAAATCTAATAGTTGATAATACACTTTATTTAAAAAGTGAAAAAATCAATAGATGAGAGTATCCATCCAAACCCACAGGAAACATGGTAATAGGAACATAGTAATCACACAGGCAAGCATTCAAAAGTATTAAGCATACCATCCAAAGTAATCTGCACAAAGATAAGGAGATAAATACTTTTCTCTAGATAATAAACCAGAGATCATAGATGATTATTCTCAATGATCTGAAGTTCATCATTTCGAGAAGCAATATGACTAGACTAACATAGAATAATCCTCCATATATATGCAAAATTTGAAGACCACAGTTAAAAAGTATGTTGGACTTACAAGTTTCAATCAAACATAATTGTTAAATCCCATATTGGCTCCTCATAATCAAGAAGATCAATTCATAAGGTAATGGGTTAATTGCACTTGATACTAATTAGTTTTAAGATAAAAATTCATGATACTTAATATGGTATCAGAGTTGAAATTTGGTCCAATCATATTCGTCCACATGTGACCCATCTCGTTTCGCTCTCGTTGACTCGCTTCCCTCATATTAGTTAGCTCTTGTTTATCAATTCTTGTCAGGTCACACATGAAAGGAGGTGTTAAATCCTACATTGGCTCTCCATAATCAAAAAGACCAATTAATAAAGTCATGGGCTAACTCCACTTAATACCAATTGATTTTAAAATCAAAACCCATGATTCGTAATAATAATGAAAGTGACTTAATAACTAGACCAAAATCCAACCAAAACATTGAAACCTTTTAGATAAACTAAATGAACCTTAAAAGGAGCAGTTGCACAGAAAATGTAAATTTAAAATAACTCTTAAGGCAATGAAACCAATTCCCAAGGTAAATAAACCTTAAAACGATTTATTAAGAAAACTTTCAAGCATAGGGCCATGGCGATTTACCCTTCTTTTGTACCCGTAATGCTCTAAACCACAAAGCTACACATTCTAGAAAGATAGTTGAGCAGCTGTACGGAATTATATCTCCAAAACAAAATTTATTCACAAGCTGAACTTTGACTAGAAAGTTTGTTAGATAGAACAATGAGTATAAAATAGAAGGGAAAGTGACACAAATAGTCTCTATTGTTTTCTCAAAAATCATAAATTTGTTCCTATTATATAAAATTAGTCAATTTAGTTCCTATTAATTTTTTTAAAAAAATTAAATTTATCCTTATTGTTCAAAATTAGTCAATCTAATTTTTATGTTTTCCAAAAATAAATTAATCTAATCTCTATTATTTTCATATAAAATTCAAACTAGACCTCTCACTCAGTAAAAAAAAATAATAATAATAACTAAAAATTTCAAGTCACTACATCCTTTCCCCGTTTATAAAAGTTTCATCATTGAAACTTACATCAAAATCTCAAAGTTCAAAATAGTCAAGTCAAGAACCTAATGTAATAGAAAACATTAACCACAACTAGTGAAGACAGCCATTCCACCTAGGCCACAAGAAAAAAATGAACATAAGCTTTGATACTACTCTATCAAGCTCCCAAAGTTCATCAAAGTGAATCTCGTAATGCGACCTTCAACATGCCTAAAAAGATTAACTTTCTAAACCCACTATACATATCACAACATATAAACTAAAACATTCATAACATACATATGACAAATAAAAGCATCTAAAACCTCATAAAGTTCAAAAGTTCAACTCTTTAAATTAAACTTTGGGTAAATGGCACGAGACCCCCTGTGCTTTTACCCATATACAAGCTTCCCCCTTGTACTTTATAAAGTGTAAATTACCCCCTTGTGATTTGATAAAATAGTGAATAACACCCCGTTCGTTAAAAAATCCGTCCAACGTAATGGCGTTTGTGATACACACTCGTGATTTGAGACTTTGCGAGTGATTTACTTCAAAAAATTATTTTGTTGGACCAAAATACCCACAATCCCCACCACTGTACCCTACCCCCCTCCCCCCCAGTTCTACCCCACCCACCCATCCCTCAAGTCACCCAAAACCACTGCCCCATCACAACACCCAAAAACCACTGCCCCGTTACCATCCCTCAGACCTACTACCCTGTCACCATCCTCAACCCCCGTACCCTGCCCCCCAACACTACCCCACCTATTACCACGTCAGTCCCAACCCCCCCCCCCACACCCCACCCCCCCAACCTCAAACCTTTATTTTTTTTTAATTAACTTGTATGTATGTATATGTATATATATATATATATACATATATATGCATGTGTGTGTGTGTGTATATATATATATGTGTATGTTGGAGGTTGTCTTGTTAAGGGTGGGGATGATGGGAGGGGGTAAAGGGTGGTAGTAATAGTGGGGGTTGAGGGTTGAGGGTGAGGGGTGGGAGGTGGCTGTTTCTTTTTTTTTTTCTTTCTTTCTTTTTTGGGAGAAGGGGGGTAGCAGGTAAAGGGCTACTGGTGGGTATGGTGGGCATTTTCTTTCTTTCTTTTTTTCTTTGGATTAGTTTTTTATAAATTTTTTTTTTTGGATTAGGTTTTTTGTTTTCCTTTTTGGGATTAGTTTTCTTTTTTAATATGGAAAGGGCAAATATGTCACTTCATATGCTATTGTTAAAAAACTAACAGAAGTTGGCCTTTGGAGGCCATGTGCACGCTTTTAAAAACTATAAGAGGGTAATTTGCACTTTATAAAGTATAAGGGGAAAATTTGCACATGAGTAAAAGCACATGGGGGTCCTGTGCCATTTGATCCTTAAACTTTTAAAACTAAACTTCAAATACTCGAAATACATATATTCATTACACAAGCTTCACAAAAGAATATCTAAACTTATTTCACAAAATCTCTTAGTCAAATTCTAGGAATATATACTCTTATAGTTACTCATTCTTAATTACAAGACAGTAATAAAAGAGTGAGGGAAACAATGTCTAGTAAGTAAATTTTTTCCAGGTACACCAGGTTTCAAAGAACAATAAGAGACATAAGGCAATTATCTACAACTTTATCATCATCAATACGATAAAGCATGACAATTACACTCTACACTGCAATGACTAGTGAGTAAAGTTTTTTGAGGTAAACTAAGGCTCAATAAATAATAAGAGACATAAGGCAGTCAGCTTTCCAATCAATACAATAAAGCATGACACTTATACCTACACTAAAATAACAATTAGCAAAGTCGTAACTACTCAATAACAAGTTTTAAGTACATAGTTCATAATTCACAATAGATTAGTAGCAGGGCCCATCAGATTTAAACAACAATGGGTGGCTAATCAATTCTAGTTGTCTAGGATTCAATATACAACTTACATATTTTTTTGAACTCATAATATTATCTTAGTTCAAACTTATCAAGAGGAAATATAGTAGATCTATCAAAATTTGAGAAAATTATCAGAGTAGGCAATTAATTTTAACAGAACTTGTCGATCAACAATAGGTAAAAAAAAAGAACAGTATCCAACTTACCTGAATAACTCTGAATTTGAAACAAAACATTAAAGCCTTCTAAATCATTAAATTTCAAGCAAAACTCTAACTTTTTCTTCTCCTGGCTTTCTTATTTGTCTCCAAAAATTATGAGAGTCTAGGGTTTTGGCTTGCTCATATAAGGTTAAACCTAATCACATGACTATTTAGATTTCAAAAGCCAATAAACATAACCTAATCCCTTGACTATTTAGATTTCAAAGCCAATAAACATAATCTTTTAGTTCGTTAAAGACTAAAATACTGCTTGAAACAAATAAATTTTATAAAATTTTGCATAATTCATTTGCAAATCTAATTAGTTGTATAGTATTTGAAAACATCTCTTTAAAAGATTGAAAATCTAAGATTTGTAAATCTAAAATTTCCCTAAACTTTACCCTGTTTTCTTCTAATTTACACTGGCATTTTTCTTTTTCTCTCGTCGCTTTGCTTCTCTCTTGCTTTCATTCCTCTACAACGTATTTGTATAAATAATTAACTTTTATTTTCTAAGCCACCCACGGAATGTCAAAGACACCAGGTGTCTATGTATTCATATACAATCATTTTTAAGCCATTTATCAAGTGCCAAAAATAATAGGATATTTGAGTTCAATATAACTACTAATACATTTATAAATGACAAAATTAACTTAATATTGTTTTATAATTCCAATCAAGGGAATTCATTTTCAAATACAAATTCTCATAAAATTCATTCATAAATCAAATGAATTCTACATCATAAGTACTTCTAAATACTCTGTAAGTAACTTTCTAATCTTAATAGGCTAACATTTCTTAGGAGTTATAATTACCATTAAGGTTCACTAGACCATAGCTTTATTTTTTCAAATCACATCTTTTATGTTCTTTTGGACTCTCAAAAGTAAATGACTAACTAAAAATTATTGGTAATTATAGTAAATTTGAAGATGAGGTCTTCCAAATTTTTCTCTAGCATCAATTAACATCACCAAAAGTCTTAAGTCTTAAGACCATAGAAACAAGTCACAACTGGAAAGTTTATGACCCTAATTCCCCAATGACACCAAGAAATAATTTACTAGGTTGTTCTTAAAGCCTAGTTGTTACATTAAAATTTCGAGTTCTGAGAATGTGGAAACCACTCCTAAGCCACAAAAAAGATCATGAAGCAACTTACACAACTTCAAGCAATGAATCTCCCTCGATCCTTGCTTTAAGGTACAAATGAGAGAGAGAGAGAGAGAGAGAGAGAGAGAAAGAGAGAGAGAGAAAGAGAGAGAGAGAGAAAGAGTCTTGGTCTACTAGAATTTCTATATTTAGTAAGTTCAATCTTCTTTCTTAATTAGTTTTTTTAGCCCTCTATCACTCTTGCCACCGGTAGCCATAGTATACTTTTAAGATGAGGATTATTATACTTTTGGTAGGTAATATTTATAAAACCATGATTGAAAAATCTCCATAAATAAATTTTTTAGTTGCAACCGTATATTCTAAGGAAATGAATGTGAGGAATCTAAACAAATTGAGTTGTTCATAATCGTCAGATATACCAATATTAGTACAAAGGATAGTTTGTATCCATTTGTTGAAGGAAATTGCATGAAATTAGTTAAATATAGACAAGAATTATCTTTCATTCTTCGGAATAGATTAACAAAACCCATGTTCTTTAAGAGATTTATTTTCTTGATATTTACAAATAATATAATTGTATGTCAACACTTACACTCGTCTGTATATGAAAATTAGACACAATTATTTTAATTTTAACTCTATTTTTATTGTTGCCAAAATTTACTTTTTGCAATCAAAAAATGAATAACTTTCAAGTAATACTTCCATTTGTACTAACTTAAATTTATCTAATGTACATTGATTTCTCTTTTCAAGCTATAGAAGGTGAAATACCTAAACAAATTGGGGATCTTACGAATTTGACAGAACTGTAAAGATGTCTCAACCCTTTTTTAGAATATATATCATCTTTTTTTTTTTTGTCATTCTTCAATCGACTAGATTATTGGGAAGTTAGTATTCATAGTGTCATTACTTCACACTTTGAAGTGCATTTCTAGATTTCCAAAGCTTCACTTTGGATGAACATCAACAATATTATGAGGTGGGAAAATGATGCATCTGATGATTAACTTATCTCATTGATCTCAATAGTTGAATTAGAAAGAAAACACAGAAGATTAAAAAATGACTTTGTGACAATTTCATCAAGATAAGGATAACTGAAAAGATACTGAATAAAAAGCCTGTACTACTATTCCTTATTATCAATTACAAGTATACTATATCTAATTTGAGTGTCCTCTTAAAAGATATTGATACATGATATATAAAAATAGATTACATACTAAATCAAATAAAAAAATATTGTAATATTTTAGCATCTATGATATTACTATAGTGTTCATGTGTACACTTTTATACTGTTATGTGTGGATTTATCTTTATTTTTTGCTCTTAATAACTTTTCTTTTTCCCCCCGTTTTTTGTCCTTCTTTTCAATCTATCTTTGCCTCTCTTTTTCTCTTTGTTCTCACTTGCTTGTCATGGTGCATCTCTTCTCATTGTTAGCTTTCATTAGGGCTTCTATTTTAATTTCTTTGTCTCTTTTTCTTTCCTTAATTCTTCTGCATTTTATTTAGTTACATGCTAAAAGAGGACTTAAGTGATAATTTAGCATATTTTCCATTTCAATTTTGGTGAATATTGCCAATGCATAGAATAGTTTATTTATGTATTGCAATGACTTTAATGATCTAGAAGTATCTTGATATCAAAGAAAAAAGAAGATTGGGAATAAAGGACAACTTATATTAAACAGTAGATTAAAGTAATGTATTTGAAAGTAAGTATATGAAAGAGTATTAGAATCTCCAAGTGAAATAAAAAAAATTAAAGAATTCATAAACATCTATGTTGGATTGATTCTATTGTTTGCCACAACCTTTATAGTGAAGAATAGCCAATCATCATTGACGGTTATCCAAAATTATTTATCTATCATTTCGTTGAGTAATCACACGTCTTTGATGATTTACAGCAATGGCAAAAACTTGAAAATTGTCAATATAATTGTTGATAGTTACACTCGCCTTTACCTTACGATCAATCATATTAGCCACTATTTAATTAAGTCAATTTGTAAAGTAATTTATGTTAACAACAATATACATATGATTAAAGGAGAATGGTTAAAAATAACTAGAAATAAAATCATATTTAATTGTGCAATACAATTATTATTATGATTTGTAGTTGAAATCAAACATAAGTTAAAATTCAAAAACTTTCTCATGAAGACAAGCACAGAATCTTTAGCAAGGAAATGAGACTTAGACCACAGTCCCTTGGTTCTAGTGGTATGTTCCTCATTGTAAATGTGAGAAGTCGCGAAATCAATTCTTATCGTTGACATCCTTTGCTGTGTATTATACGGCTTAGGTCTCCCTAAAAAAAAAAAAGGGACTTAGAGACTAGAAACAAATAAAGAAAAAAGATATGAAATAGAGTAGGCTAGTTAAATGAGAAGTGACTTATTCCCATAATTAGTCAAACTCTTGCTTCTTTTTTTGTGGTAATATCAAACAATTTAGATGCATTAGACTCTCGATATTAACCAACATTATGTCTCTTCATATTATTTTCAAGTTCCTTCTACCAAATAAAATAACTTGCTTCTTTCACACATTTACCTCATCAAATTATTTGTTTCAGAATCCATTTTTGCATTCATCTTGAAAATAATTTTGCAGTACCTAGTAATTATTGCAAAGGAATAGGATCAAGTGTTTGCCACAACCATCACATTTATATTTTATATTGTTATACACCTTCCCTTTTGAAGAAGTTACGAATTTCATATTTTCTTTCCAAAAGTTAAAGAAAATTTTATTGCATTATCTATTATTAGTATTTCATAAATAAAGAAAACACAAATATTTTTTCTTTTACTGATCCACTAAACGAGTTTGGGTCAAAAGTAACAATAACAACAACAATGGTTTTAAAAAAAAAGTAATACTAATAATAATGACGACAACGATGATGATAATAATAAAGATAATAATAGTAATAATATATTAACTGATGTTATCTTATTTCTAGCTAATCTTACATAGAAGGAAAAAAAAGTAATTTTAGAGCCTGGATTTGCTCTAATATGGAATTAAGAGCCCGAACTTCAAAACTTTTAATTGAAGGACACACATTTTTGGAAAAAAAGGTACTTAACACACTGTTTACCACAAATAATTGAGTTAATATCACTTTACCCCCACAATGTATGTAATATATTATTTTGCCCCTAATGTTTATTGTATGTCACTTAACCTCTTTCCATGATTCAGTCAACAAAAATGTCCCTTTTACTTATCTAAATATACACAATACACAAAAAATATTCCTTCCTTTTTACTAATAATTCAAATGTATTATAAGTGAAAAACAATAAATATTAGAGGACAAAATGTTATACTTTATACAATAAAAGGGTAAAGTGTTGAAATGTAAGGTCAATATTAGTTTACCCTCTCAAATGTTTATTATTTTATATCACTCAACCCCTCTGTGCTTTAGTTGAAAGAAATGCATGTTATTATCATTATAAGAAATACAAATATTCAAAAATATCCCTTATTTTTGCTTAATAATAGAAAAGGGGCTAAGTGATACAAAATAAACCTGAGAGGAAACAATTTTTTATATATAAAAGAATTAAAATCATATTAACCTAAAAAAGAATATAAATAATAAGGAAAATAATATTATACTGTTTATATAAAAGGCATATTTTTCTTGAAATCTTATTTCTTGTCTTAAATTTTATACTGGTTATACACAAGGGGCTAAGTGATAGTAACATCTTGTTTGAAATTTATGTCTTGTCTGAAGTTTTTAAATTTACTATTGTTAATAATTATGACGGATATTTTAGTTAACTAAATCAATTAATGGGGTTAAATAATAGAAAATGAATCTTAGGAGAATAATTCTATATTGTACGTCGTATGTTGTGGGAATAAAATGATATTAGTCAAATATCTGTGATTAATGGTTGTGCAAAATATATTTTTTTCAAAAATTTGTGCCCTTTCATTAAAAGTTTTGAAGTTCGAACCCTTACTTTATATTTCATATTGACCCTAAAGTTACCTTTTCCCCGATATAGAAAGCAATATTTTTCTGCTAGTGACTACATGAATATAGTTAAAAATTTTGAATGCATAATTCAAAAGAACACATGAAATTATTCGCATCCTTGTATAATAGTTCAAAGAAGAAGTATCGGAAGAATGATGGCCAAAAAGCACGACGTGCTGCGCTGACAATAATAAGGAAAAATATAGAATCCATGAATAATAGACTGAGAATATCACTGGAGCTGTGGTAACATTATACCATAATAGTGAAACACTCACTACTGCACCCGTTCTTCAATCTTGAGAGCCAATCATTGTGCAAAGTTCAATGGTGGGATTAATTTCTCTATATTTTTTAGGAGCACAATAAGCAAGGCTCATTGTCCATGTTGGACTATGACCCGTATTTGTAAATTGTACTCAATGGACTTGTAACTCTGACACCCAGAACCTTCTTACATATGGTAGTGTTACTTATAAATGAACCACTTGGTGTTTTTATTAGTTGCAGTGAGTGGTAAAAACATGATAGGTGGTGAGCATTAAACTAGTGTGCTTGTAGCGTGCTCATTATATAAGAAAGATATTCTCCTACTACCCGTGAACGTAGAGCTTGAGGCCGAACCATATAAAATATCTGTGTCAATTTCTCAATCCCATTTATCTTTGTTCCCCATTACATTTTCACATATGATATCACCCTCAATCCCAACAGTCCAGCTCTATGGTGGAGCCTTAACGAGATTTACCTAGGTTCAGTGAAAAAAATAAGGATATTTACCAAGTTAAAAGTAGCTTCAAATAACCCCTCGAATTTCTTTGAGTTCCATAAAGCCCACGATTGCATTGCCCTTGTCTACCCCTCCTACATGTTAAGACTATTGTTCCGCATTGTAATATAGTCTTGTGCCCCTTTCACCAAGTGATGCCTCTTTCTTTGTTCTATTTTCTTTCTTCAATCTTCTTCCTCTATGAAAATTCTTGAAATAATATTGTATTGACACTGGCACACAGACAAGAACATGGTAGATGAAATTTCTTCAAAAAATAGGACAAGACGCGTACAACACATTGTTAAGTTATCACTTCATTTAAAAGTTTAAGTTATTAGATAAAGGTTCGTTATATTACTTATTATATTCAACACGTCCTTGAAAGTATAGACTGAGTTAGTTTTTTTAGGCTCTGATACTATATTAAGTTACTGTAGTGGGCTATGATACTCGGACCCATGATATGAAGGGCTCATGAAGGTGAAAACCGATGAAGGCCCCAGTCCAAGTAAAGGACAGGCTGAATAGGTGGGAAAACAATCGAGATAGGAAGGAAAGGAGATAAATTAGGAGATATCAACTATAATTGGACCTAATTTATGGGATCTGATTGAAAAGCAATTCTGGGAGATTGATTTCTCATATGGAAGGAGGTGGAGGAAAGAAGGCTACTTAAGGAGAGAGGCGAAAACACTCAAGGTGGAGATACACAACCCTAAATACTATCCCTACCCTTCAGCATAGCAACCTCAACACCCACTTGGGTTCCTAGAGTTTCTCACTTGTTAGGACCACACTAGCATTAGAAAGGGATTGAGGATTCCTCGGTCTTAATTGTAGATTTCGAGAGTCTACAGTTACCACCTCATTTAAAAGTTTAAACTATTAGAGAAAAGTTTATTGTATTATTTATTATATTTAACATGCATCAATTACAATTATGTAAAAATATTTTGTTCAATAAATATAGCAAATACCATTTGAAGGTTTCAAATTTAAGTAAAGACAAAAATATTTTCAAAATGAAATAACTACTATGTTGAAGTCTTCACATCTTAAGCGCATAATATATCTTGATATATACATTTTATAGATATCTAATGCAAATACTAGATCAATAATTCAGATTAATTAAATTTACGTATCATTACAATTGGAATTAATGTCAGATTACGTGATGCAAGTAATTTAATCTCTAAAACTTTTAATTTGACGCATCTCCAACAAATTAAAAAATATGTGATAACCAGGTGAGCGTTCACCAGGGTTGCTTGCATCCCCACCCCTTTCCTCGTAGCATGGAAGGATTATTCAACCATGTTTAACTAATTATTGTTCCTCTTCTCCATTTTTTGTAACATTTCTAGACTTGATTTTTCTCGTTCTCTCTGTATGGTCTTTTAACCCACATTCTACTTCCAAATTTTCATACTTAATGAAATAATTTGCTCGCTCATTTAGAAAAAAGAAAAAAGCTTCTGTATTCTGGTTGTGACCTATAGTGACCAATAGTTGTCACTGCTAAGAGTTGTATTAGTACTGGATAGCATATGACTGCACTAATTTGTTAAGTTCATTGTGGACAGATATTTGAGCAACAATAAACTCCGAGGAAGTATTCCCGAATCATTCGCAAATCTCTCAAAGCTTGAGACAATGTGAGTACTCATTAACTATACAATAAAATCTCTTTAAATTAATACTCAATAAATTAATAATTTTTTAATTAATAAAAATATCTGGTCTCAACTTGGGACAGTGTAAAAAGTTAATAAATTCGATAAAATTATAAAATAATATATTTTAAAAAATTTCTTTGAAAATTGACTTTAGATTGAATTAAACGAATCCAAACTCCTAAATTCTCCTAAATTTGTCCGTATTGGACTCTGATCAAGAAATTGGAATTTTAATCAAACTAAAACTAAAACTAATATAGAATTACAAAAGTATCAAATCTTGACCAAATCTTTTAATCTTCTTGAAACTTCTTAAAGAATCTTGAATCTTGAAAATGTAATATTGACTTATTTCTTTGTTGAAAAATTCGTCCAAATGGTTCAATAGACTTGTATGACTGGTTCTTGGCTCCCTTTTGGATCAATTTAGATTAATAAAACCAATCTTTGTTCACTCTCATTAATAAACATATTTGACCCAAATAATTCATAAATTAATAATTAGCTAAAAAGTACATAATAAATTGACTATAAGGTTTTCTTAAAATATGAATCAAGAGTAGCTAGTCTTTTGTTGAACTTCAAATCTAATTAAATTTCATATTTAATTATTTAAAGAGAAAAAATTGAGATAATCCTACAAGGATTATGATGCAAGATTAGAGAAATTAGTTATCATTCTAATTTTACAAGAACTTGGATACGAGATTAGAGAAACTTTTTTCTAATCTTACTAAAATAAAATTTATATTCTATTCTTATTACTTATCTTTTCAAATTGGATCAAAAAAATATAAGTCACTTTTCAAAAAAAGATATCATAATCATAATATGTTTACTATAAAGTCAAAAAAATTAAAAATATCTCTATTAATTAATAGTTATTAATTTATCGATAAATTAATATCTCGTTAAATTAATAGAATTTAGTGATCCTAATACTATTAATTTAAAGAGGTTCTGCCGTAGAAGTTTCTTGATTTTGTCCCTTATTTTTCAGAGCATTGCATTTCAATCCACGATTTTTCATTATAGTTATTTAATATTTTCTTAAAGCTACCTTAAACTGATGGAGGTTTGGGATGGACCCCTACCCATTTATTAATAATGATATTCAAAGTGCTAGATCGAGGTAGATATGGTACCTTATCTCCTGGAAAAAGTGCATGTCTCATTTAAGATAATATATATCAAAAAAAAAAAAAAAATTTAAGATAATAGCAAGCAAACCTATCTAACCCACTCAAACCTCTAATAAGAGAGTAAGGGATAAAGGAAAATAGTCAAACTTCTGTTTTCTCCATTAAAGATGCCCGTAAAGCAAAATGATTTGCAGCACTGTTGGTTCACGAAATATTTGGTGAAGAAGACTCGGAGACGATTGAATTTGCTTGATTAATGAAATTATGGGTTAATATTTAGTTTAGTCTCTTATTTTTAGTGTATTTGACATACTAGTCCCTTATTTTTAAAAATAAAATATTGTAGTCTTTTATATATTGAATATGTGATACCTTTAATCATTTTTTACTTTTTCTGTAAAAAATTAATGGAAAGAACACGTGTTTATCACGTGATAATATGTAATTTATTGTTTATACCGTCAAAATTTTAAATGAAAAAATAAAAAAGTCTAACGGTATCACATTTAAAAAAAATAAATGACTACAATATTGCACCTTTAAAGATAGATAATTAGTATATCAAACACACTAAAGATAAGAGATTATTTTAAATATTAATCCTAAAATTATCGGAAATGTAGGCCTTGGCGTTGAAAAGACGACTTTAAGCATACAAAGCCTAGTTTCTTTTTCAACAGACAATCCTAGTGAACAGCAACATGCAAACACTAAGCGATGATGCAGAAATTTGATTTTCTTGGCTCCATTTGTTTGGCGTAAAATATTTTTTCAAAAAATATATTTTTAATTTTTTTATATTTGGTAATACTGAAAAATTTGTTAATTAAAAAATATTTTTTAATAAAAAATGGTGCTTACTTTTGTTCAATTCTTCGGTGTTTGGTAACACCAAAAAATTGATCAACTTAAAAATATTCTCTAGTCAAATATTACAACTAATATAAAGTTTAAAAAAATATTTCCATCTCTTTTGGGAGAAGAAAATATTTTTCGGAACTCACCCACCTCTACCCCTTGCCCTATCCCCTATCTCCTATCCCCCACCCACCTCTACCCTCACGGTTAACATATATATTATGTGTATATATTTTTTTTTTATATATAAAATCTAATGTCAGAAAATATTTGTCATTGTATATTCACACACCAAAAAATATTTTACAGTATTATATTTTTCCAAAAAATATTTTCTCTCAACAAATTATTTTACGACAAACAAATAGAGTCCTTTATTTTTCTAAAAAATATTTTCAAAAAAAAATATTTTACATAATCAAGTTATTTTATGGCAAACAAATGGTGCCTTAATGTCACCGGCAATTACATTAGATGGTCAAGGATTTTGCTATGTTGGGCGGGAGGGAGTTTGTGTGAATGCGTGTGTTGAGGATTTGTCTTGGGTTACGACAAGCTGGTCTTTTTCTTCTTCTTTTTTGGGCTAAATAAACATTTGCTGGTCTTTTTTTTTTTTTTTTTTTGGGCTAAATAAACATTTTGTATTTTATAAAAATGACAAGCTGATTAACCCACATGCCTAAAGCACCTCATAAGAGACACATACTAAGGTCCATAAGCAGCCCACATGCTAGCTCACTTGATTAACCCGCATGCCTAAGTTTTCTTGACGCCTAAAATAAGAAAAAAGCTAAAGGAATGATCAAAAGACATAGTTACCCTTCGGCCTCATAGAGGTACTCATTTCCTCGAAGTTGTAATCTAGGGAAAAATCCACTTCTCGATGTCAAAGTAACTATTAATTTCACTCCAGAATGGGATGACCCTCACAAAGACTACTACTATGTAAAAAATTTGAAACAAGAAAAAGAAAAAGAAAGCTATTTACCATAAGTATGACTACCGGAAATCGGAGGGTGAGAGATATATCTGCAGCATATCTTTTTTATATTAAGCTTTCAATGATCAATGTAGATCTCATTAACTGTTTTATGATTGACAGCTCTCTCTACCACAACCGATTGGAAGGGCGTATGCCATCTGTTCTTCAGAAAATAAAGTCTATGAAATACATGTAAGTCATGATTAGTTCTTTGAATGATACGATGACTAACGCTTTTTGCAATTTGAGACTTTTATGAATTATGTAGTTCCTTCGACTCCATTTGGTAACGAAGTTATTGATACCATGTTGGGTGAAGGATGTTTGTATTTCCCACACTTCAAGAATTATAGAGGATTACTATTTGTATTACAATAATACTATCATCCTATAATCAACGACTGATAAGATCATTACGACAAAGTAATAGTCCTTTCATGATACAATCACCAACTAACTGATAATGCTAACCAGAAAACAATCCAAAATTAAAAACAGAACTGTAGTTATCAAGGTAAAAGGTTCGGCCTGAACTTTATCTAATATGGAGTCGAGCGTCTAAATTTGAAAACCTTTTATGGAAGGATTCCAAATTCTAAAAACAAGGTGTTTTTTTCACCATTAACTAATGGTGTTAGTATTTTATTTATGTGGCATTTTTGTTTTCTTGCAAATCCTATGTGGCATTTAATTTCCAAGTCATACTTGGCATAATCTCACACTTTATTCTGTTAGTTTAACGCTTTTATATATTGAAAAAGTTTCATGCACTTAAATGATTACATGCCCATATAATTAAAATTATAGATGTAAAATCATATTAGTACCAATTTCTATTTTTAATAAGAGCATTTATGTATAGATTTCTTTATTGGCTAATTGTAACTTCATTTTTTTAATGACTCATCTCTTTATTTTATCATCTAACTCAATATCTTTAGGCGATGAATAAAGCAACCTAAGACAATAAATGTTGCATACTCGCCCAAATTCGAACTCCGTAAGTTTTGATTAACATTTTATAAGAAAAGATGATAATGCTCACGGGGGATAATTTGCACCATTTTGTTTTTCATAGGTGGGCATATGCTAAATTAAAATTATCAGATAGGTCATTTTGTAACATTTTTTTACTACTCAAGCTTGACATTTTCAAATCCTTCACAAAAATTTTATAACCCATTACCATAACTATAAATTTGAAATCAAAAAAAATAACAAGAGCAATAAATTAGAAACACTCACCATGAAGTCTTGAAAATCTCGCGCAAGAGAGTGGATTTTTTTACTTCAGATCTATTCTTGTTTTTTTTTTTTTTTGGTCGAAGCTTCAGATTTGTTCGAGTGTTCAAGAATGACATTTTTTTTGCTTAAGATATGTTTGAGAGCAAGATTGGGGTGAGACGAAGTTATGAAGTACCTTGGAGGGTATTTTTGTTCATTCATATCAATTTGGGCGAGTATGCAACGTTTTGTCATAACACAGATGGATAGATGCTACTTTTCATAACACAGGGTCTATTGTGCATATTTCGCAAAACACAAGGGGGTAAACTATATTTCACTCAAGGGTATTTTTGTCCATCAAATCTATCATAGACGAGAGCCACACGCGTGTATTACATTTTCGTTAACTATAACGTATTTTTAAACGGCGAGGTGTAATATGCAACATTCGGTTAAAACATAGGGGGGTAACTACTACTTTTCATAACATAGTGTTTTATGCACACTTTCGATCTAACACAGAGGGCTATGCAATTTACCCTTTTGTCTTTATGCTATTGTTTATACCCTACATTTTGCCGAGTACTCATTAAGCCATCTTTTATTATTGCTCCTGAAATTAAGAGGCAGATGTATAACGCACTAATAAGCCAACGTCAATCTTGTTCTTTCATATTGTTGTTATGATCATTTGTAAAACTACAATTCTCGTAATTTCATCCCTTACTGTCCCTTTTTTCTGGGATTTACAAGCTGACATCTGCATCTTTCTTCCATGTGCAGAGATCTCTATGGTAATTTCTTTAGCGGTACAATTCCGCCTCAATTGGATGCACTTCCCTTCCTTGAAGTTCTGTAAGTGTACTATCGTCTTGTTATAGTACGAGCTTTCTAAGAATACCAAGATTAGAAAAGACTGGTAAATTCATATGGCATTCATGTCTCTGATTTCTTCTCCTTCTCTTTCTTCTTCTGCTTTGTTTCTTTGTTTCTTCTCCCAAAGACTGGTACGTTTTTGGGAGCTTATTTAGAAAATTGGAAAGCTTCAGGGGCTTATTTGTCTTTAAAATGTTGTTTCTCTGTCTCAATGGTATGGAATTGTTTAATAAAGCTTTTCGTATATTCAAAGAAGCTTATCAGCCTGAATCATCTAGAAAGAGAATAAGATAATTGGTAAAAATTAATTCGTAATGCCCTTAATCAGCCTTGAAGATCATTTCAGTTGTTTCTTTATTTTTTAATTATAGACTCTAAAATAGAAAATATACGTTAAACCTTTTTGATTCTATTTCAAAACTTCATTTTACTTTTAATGTGAATATTGTTTGTTACATTAATTATGGTATTAGTTTATGCAATTGTCTACACTTAATTTCCAATTAGGACTTAGATTTAGTTTCCTTGCATGACATAGATCACCAAATCATTAAGTTTATATATAGATTTTCATTGCGCATGTAATACTAATCAATATACAAATAATTTTCTCTCAATCTCCTCTCCTTTCAGGATAGTAGTTGAGTTCCAATTTTAGTAGCTTGTGCTACTATCATCTTGTATTCATTACCATAATAGCAACCAGTACTAAATTGGTTAACATCTCAATCTTCCAATATTTTTTTTTCTTTTTATATTTTATATTGCAATAAAATGCGACACGTGTGATGTTGCAACATTTCTCTTTTTTTCTTTTGTTCTTGTTGGGACAACATTTCTATTGTTGAGATGGTTCAAATGCCAACAAAAAGAGCTGCAGATGCGTCTTCACACGTCACTGGAAGATCAAGGTTAACATTCACAATATTGTCTTACAAATTAAACACAATCAAACAAGCCATTGTTGATGTCCCTAGCCATGTCAGCACACACTAAATCTACACCACCGAGGCAATAAGGATCATGTTATTGACGCGTTAGCCACATCAATCTTACCTCATTACGACATACCACGTCTATAGAATAGCACCTTTTCTGCCATGTCATTTGTCATGTGTCAGATAGGGAGTCTAATGGGGCGATCATATGAACTTTTTGATCTTCACATACCATCTTATCGTCTCACTACTCGAATTCTCGTATCTTTCTCTTCTAATCCTTCTTTGCAGATGTGGCATTTTCATTTAGGACATATTTCAGTTAATCATCTCCAACGATTAGTGTCCAATGACTTGCTTGGTTCTGTTCACATGGGGAAGGTTGATTGTTGTTGTGTCAATTGTATAAACAACATGCCTTATCCTTCAACGAAAGTGATTATGTTTCTCTTGCTCATTTTGACCTTATTCATACTAATGTCTAAGGCCCTTCCCCCACTTCCATTTTGTAGGGTCTAGATATTTTCTCTTATTTGTTTATGATTAATCGAGGTATGCATGGGTTTATTTCATGAAAACCTGTTTGAATTTCCTGAGATATACTTTCACCTTTCCAAATACGTTCAAAACTCAATTTTCTTGAATGTTTAAGGTTCTTTGTGGTGATAATGACATGAATTATAGAAATTCTTCTTCGTTTATTTCTTGTGTCACCAAAGCACTATTCTTCATCATTCTTGTTCTAATATTTCATAACAAAAGAGACGCGTTGAACACAAACATCATCAAAGATGAATCCATTACATCTCCAATGTTGCCTCCAAAACCAACCTTCGTAAACTTCTTTTCAATCATCTTCAACGAGAGAGCATGGGTGAAGGGAGGGGGTAGGGGTTTCCATTTTTATCCTAAAGTCATGACAAGCAAAGTTAAGACAACCCACAAGAGATAGAAATATCCCAAAGGCCAAGAAGAACAATTGTCAAGCCTACACATTAGCAAGATAAAATTTTATAACTACTTTTTCTTATTTCTTTTCTAATCCTCTTGATGAAGACGAGTCTTCTTCTCTTGATAAAGCTAAAGGAATAGAGAATGGGAGCATGCCATGAATGAATAAATAGAAGTTGTTAAGAAAAATGAGAGGTAGGTTGTTGTGTCTAAGCCCGAAAATGTATAGCCCATAAATTCTATGCGGTCATACAGGGTTAAAAGAAAAGTAGATGGGTATATAAGTTCTCTTCATTCTCCATAGGGAAAAACTACTGGATCAAAAGACCCATCACAAAATTTCTACTATACTCCAAACAAGGATTACACAAGTCTAAAAATCAAGAACAACAAGCCTTGGTACTACCCACAACAAATAACCCTCACAAATAAGTGGAATTAAAACAAGAGATAAGAGAGATATCACCAAAACAGAATAGAAAATTTAGGAGCTTATCATACTACTCTCTAAGCCTAAAAAAGGCGATTCGGTCGTAGGATTTGAAGAACCAGATATCAGGAACAGGCCCTCAAAATTTTAGCTCAATCCGAGAAGAAACTACCGTCCAATTTCACTTGAAAAAATATTGAATATCGTGCAGTTCAGTGATGAACCAGCAAACTCTCTTTTCTTTTTTCTGTAATTTTCTCTATTTTTCTTGCACGCTCTTCTTTCTAAGACAACCTATAAGAGGTATTTATAGAAATCTCTAGGTTTCTCTAAATATGGGTCATAAAAGACCCATAAATCAATTGTTTAATTTTAGAACATGTTGGGCTTTCTTAAACAAATAGTTAAAAGAGCTATTTAGTCCTCCACATATGAGGGGCCAACCCAACAAAATCCACATTTAGAGGTAACAAAGAAGATCCTCAAATATGTGAATTCTACTCTTATTTGGAATTATACTAAATGAAGAATATTGATTTATCTTTCAATGGAGACACGAATTTGAGTAGTGATTTGGTTGGGGAAGGTCTACTTTGGGGTATGCGTTTCTATGTTGGTGCACCAATATTTCTTGGTATAGGAAAGATGAAGATCATGTTTCATTATCAACTACTAAAGTTGAGTATAAGACTGACTCTCTTGTTACCTAACAATGTGTTTAGCTAAAAAGACTTATTTAAAATATTTATGTCAATTCAAAAATGAAGTACAGTCTATACAGATAATCAAAGTGCAAACAAGGTTGCAATAATCTAGTGTGTCGTGCAAGAACCAAACAAGTAGAGATTGATTGTCATTTCATTTGAGAAAAGGTTCTTCATGACACCATTGATATGATGGAAATTCGATGCAAGGATAATATTGCAGATATTTTTACGAAATCTCTTCCAAGAGGATTTTTGGAAGCTCTTTGTGCTGATTTCGAGATAGTTTCCGAAAAAATCACTTTAAAAAGTATTGAGATTATAAAGATTTTCATAATATATTCGTTTGCACTATTTCCATTCATGAAGCTTTCTCTTCATTTGTTGTACATTGCTTTCTTTCACAGTCGTGGTTGAGGATCTTGTGCTAGTATTGCTTCAATTACACTACCAAATTATATACTCCACCTATTAAAATCCAATGATACGTGCACTACGAGTATATATAGACTACATAATTATCAATGCATTGTGTATGTACTTGTTATAGCTACCACCTCATCTAAAAGTTTAAGCATTTAGATGAGATGATTATCTAACATGGTATTAAACCCTAGGCACAGAACCTGAGTTCAAAAGTCTTAGCCTGCCATTTAAAAATACAAAAATTGTCAAAGTGTAAAGCTATAAAATTAACTCCGTCTGTACTTACGGGGACATGTTGAAGATAATAAATAATAAAATAAACATCTCTCTAACGGCTTAAACTTTTAGATAAGGTGGTCACTTAATAATTGTAACAATATTACATAGTTATTTATACACACAATCCTCCCTATTATTATAAAAATTGAGTGCAAAAATTTACACTAAATAATTATAAATGAAAGTTTGAAAAAATCATGTATTGTGCACTATTGTCATTCATTATTATGCATTTGTCATTCAAATCATGATAAATAATTTGCCCCTGTCGTGTTGACTCTATGAACAATTACTCGCAATAAGGTAAGATATGCAATTGTGAATGAGAAGTTAGTTGTTGTCATATTTAGCAAAGGTAATCATAAAATAGGATAATAATTTTTTTTCCCTTTTCTTAAAAACTTGGATTGAATATTGGAAATCTCAAATTACAAGGACTTTTAGTTTATTTCAGAAGAAGATCCTTGTATTTAGTTATTGTTTACCAATGTTTGCTAAGTCATGGAATTGAAAATGATGTTAGGGATCTGATGAACAATGAATTCAGTGGCACATTGCCTCCTAGCTTTAAAAAGTGGAAGTCCATGTATTTTCTGTGAGTGATTTAATCGCGTTAGAAGTCACAATTCTTTAACACTAAATTGTACATTGAGAATGATCTTTGTCCTGTAGCAATGTTGGAGAGAATAACTTCAGTGGAAAATTTCCAGACAATGTTGTATTCAGCTTCTAGAATCTCAAGTATTTGTAAGTTTTTAACACACTAAATAAATACAACATACTCAAAACTAGTCTCTTAACAATAAGCCACTTGTTAAATCTTTTTGAACTTGTTACGTGTTCAACTAATGATGTTAGTGCTTGTTATTTTCTTTCAGTAACACTAGACTTAATATCTGGCAGGTCTCTGACGGGGAACAATTTTGAAGCACCTTTACCTAAAACATTCTTTGCTTTGAAGGAGCTTAAGTACTTGTAATATTTTGTTCTTTTTCCTTTAATGCTGGTTTTATGAAGGAAAGGAAAGTAATTTATTTCCAAGTCTGAATGTCTTGGTATCAATGATATAAAGACAGAAATTGTAAGAACAAGAAGCAGAAATGAATAATCCAAAGGTAAAATCGAAGAGTTTAAAACTTAAGAATGTTTTTCAGGATGGAAATGGACTCCATGTATGGGTACAAGTACAATAGAACCCTTTCACGTGAAACAACTTCCTTCATTATAAAGAGGATAATTTAAAGGATTTTTTTTGCAATTTTCCTTCTCTATTCCTCTGTAAATTCCAATCTTCTGTATGTATGTTCAGGTTTGTTACCGACTTAATTAGTCACCAAGAATATTCTCACTTCCCTGATGTTTCAAAATTGACCAATTTAACGTCTCTATAAGTAATTGTAATACGAATTTCAATTGTGCTAAAATTCTCCATGATACAACTTCCATGAAAGGTCTTTTTCCACCTTTTTATCTTTTCAGGACGTTAAGGAATTGTTCACTAACAGGTGCAATCCCCGATTTTATATGGAAGCTACCATCTTTAATAATTTTGTAAGACAATGCCCCATTCCCCTCTTTACGCAAATAATAATTAAAATATTTTTGTTTGACTCCTTGTTCTGTAACGTAGGGACTTGAGTTTCAACAAATTGATTGGTACAATTCCAGCTACCATTCATGGACCACCCGAATACATGTAAGTCCAAGTTTTCTCTGAGAATTTACATGTACAATCTGTCATTTTTTTCTCTTATAATATGCTCCAGTGAACAAAAGAAGTGCAAACTATTTGGGCCTAACTTATAATCGCCAATCTTGTGGGAAATAAAAATGCTTAAAGGTTCTTGTTTAACATATGACAAATTGCTTACCTTTGGGTTTAAGTTAACAAATTACGTGCCTTTGGGTGTTTTTTTATTTTATTTTTATAAAAAAATAAAATTTCTTAGCTTTTTATTTTTATTTTTTTCCCTCACCCACGAGATTCGAACCCAAATTGCATGCCTTCGATTTTTTACGCTAAGAAATTGCTTAGCTTTGGGTTTGAGCGTTTTTAACTTGTTGGTGTTGATTTTCAGTTATCTCAAAAGCAATAATCTCACCGGCTCCTTACCGAAGTGGCTGACAAAAAATAGAACTTTACATGTGTAAGTGTTAATATGTTGAGTTAAAGGCTTTCCTTGAAAAATTTTGGCTCATGCCTTACAATGTGTTTGGAATAAATGAATTCCACAAAATTTTGTGCAATTCATTTACAAATCCAAATTTTTATGTTTGGTTATACTTTTTTAAAGAATTTGAAATCCAAGATTTACAATTCTTGGATTTCTGCAAGCTTTACTCAAATCGGAGCCCAAGAGGTAAAATTTACAAATCAACGTTTTCTAATTCTATAGCTAACTTTTTTAGGACAAAACTACCATCAGGTTAAAGAAAAAAATAGAAGTCTATTCTTCCTTACTCTTCTCTCTTCAACACCCACCACTCCTCTTGCTTACTAGAACAACTAATGCCCTAGCTCTCAATCTGTTACTTCAAGATTTGATAATAAGCAAAAACTTGTTGTTAAGTCGATCCAAGCCGCCACAACAACTGTTGGGTATGAAAAATCTAGCTTTTATTCTTTTACATCTCAATTTTTTTGTAGTATGTATTGGGAAAAAATTATACTTCAATTGTCTGAATTTGTGTTTTTGCTGATATATGGATGAGATTGTTTAGTACTTTTTATTGATCTTTACGGATTTTGAACAAGCAAATCATACTTCTTGGTTCTACTCGTACAAAAAAATTTCGATCTTCCATTAGGTGATTTCATTGGTCATATAAAGTGGCTCTTAATTGAAATGTGAAAGGCATGCAAATTAGTTCTTTTCAAGACAATTGAATAATGTAGCAGCTTGTTGTTAACTGTAATTTCTGTGATGTTTTACTTTTTTGAGAATATTTCTTTATTTTTTCTTTTTTCTTTTGGATTTTTATGATAGTATCCAAAATTAATAATAGATTGAGAAGATAACACTTATATAACAGTTTAATTTCAATTGAATAACTACTTGAATCTTTTTTCTATTGGTCCAAAATGGTTAATCCAAGTTATTTTTTATACCCACAAAACCTACTTATAAACCATATAATCACACTATATTTCACCAATGTGGAATATCACAAGTACTATGCC
Organism: Ehretia macrophylla; assembly: GCA_037974665.1. Taxonomy (NCBI): domain Eukaryota; kingdom Viridiplantae; phylum Streptophyta; class Magnoliopsida; order Boraginales; family Ehretiaceae; genus Ehretia; species Ehretia macrophylla. The sequence goes on from CM075781.1 coordinate 75,576,628, forward strand.
TATTGCTTCACGTCTCTTTAGGTCATTTCGGGGGAAGTTGTTTCTGCTATTTCCAATCTCATGACCTATTGCTTGATGTCTGGCCCTCTTACACTTTTTTGTACACTTTTTTGTCAAGTTGCTTCATTTTCTGTATTAATGTTAACAAAACTACTCACGTTTCCAAATCCTAACATGGTATTCAATAATTGTCTTTCCTTTTCTACTGAGTTCTAAGACTACCACTAGCGCTCCTTTGATGACTTTCATGATCCCATTTTCAATATGGGTCTTGCAATCGAGTTCATCTAATTGTCCAAGATACAATAGATTTTTCTTCAAGCCTTTCATGTGTCTTACTCCTTGAATGGTACGAACTGTACCATTGTATAATTTTATTTTGATGGCACCAATACCAACAATCTCTAAGGCATGAACATTACTCATATATACATATACCTCAAAGACTAGTTCATATGTGTAGAACCATTCTCGTCAAGAGGTCATGTGTCATGTCATTCCCGAATCCATTATTCAAACATCAACGAGCTCCTTTTCTGTCTTTTAGAGACAGTTGATGCTTTATTGTATAAAAGAACTCTATCATCTTAGGTACTTGCAACACACACCTGACTATTTGTTACCTCAGGATTCTTCTTGTTACTTCAACAATCCTTCTTGAGGTGCCCCTTTTGGCCACAATTGTAGCATTTGAGGTTTGTCTTGCTTTTTTGACTTTGATCTACCTTGATTGTGACTCTCACTCGAGCCCCACTGTGTTGATTTGTCTTTCATCATCGATAACGTCTCTGCTACTTCTGAATTTTTGGATTTGTCCTCCTTGTTTTTTGCCTAATTTCTTTTTCCAGAACAACGACTGTAACATCACCGAAGATTAAAAGTCTGCAAGAGTATTATTGGTGTAATTGATGATGAGTTGATTATACGAATCAGGTAGACTTTGATGCAAAAGCTCAACACGTTAAAGTTTTGCTATTTTATAATCCAATGAAGTGAGTTGCGAAAATAGCATATTTAAGGTGTTTATATGGTCTGAGACTGAAGTGATTTCATTTATCCGAAGAGTATAAAGTCTATTCTTTAAGAAGATCTTATTGTGAAGTGATTTTACCTCGTACAGTTTAGACATCACATCCTAGATCTCTTTTGCAGATTTCTTTTCTGCAACACTTGATAATATTGAATCGGCCAGTGCCAAATGCAAATTGGCCATTGCAGTATCATCCATCTCCTTCTACTTGTCATCAGTCACCTCTGCCGGTCTGTCTTTAATTGCTACCAAACAATTGTCCTTTCTAAGGATTGCCTGCATATTTAGTTTTCATAGGTAGAAATTACTCCCCTTGAACTTCTCGATTTCATATTTTGTCGTCATAGTGTTAATGATGATATACTTATCAACTTGAATCGACTCCCACTATTTTACTAGTAACAACACTATACGCGTAAACAATAACATAAATAGTACTATATACGTATATAGTAATATATGTGAATGATAACCGTAAAAAATATCCTCATCAACCAGTGGCTCTAATACCACTATTAGGTATCAACGTAGCAAAATAGTTGGGACAAAGCAGTATCATGCACCTAAAATAAGAATAAGAAAAATAGGATAATTGAGATAGAATATTTTACGTGGTTTTTTCCTCTAATTTGTTTGAGGGTTTTTCACGTAAAATATTGTGTCTCAATTATCCTATTTTTCTCATTCTTATTTTAGTTATGTGATACTATTTTATCCTAACCATTCCGTTGCGCTGATACCTATCATCTAACACAATTTTCTAAATGCATTAGTCTCTCGATCCGGCTCTACTAGTGGTTTATTTTTTTGAATTCTTTCTAGACCTTTATTGAATCATGGTAATGCCTAACCTATTTGCATTTCCTCAAGAATTTTCCAATTAATGGCCGTCAATAGAGGCCTGGGTCAAATTAAAAATATTGTATTTTTCTACTGCACTATGTGTGTGAGTGTGTTCCCGTCCCGCTAATGCCTAATCTATTTGAATTTCCTGACTACTTACTGATGAACTTCGCAAGCAGAGAGGCATCACCATTTCGGTATGAATAATCAGTTGAAAATGGATTATAATTTTCTTGTCTTTGTTGTATTTCAAAGTCTGCACTAATATTGAATCACATTCGCCTCTTCATTTAATTACCGTAGTGTTCTGACTGTTTGCTAATGGGAAGGGCGAGAAAAACAAAAGCATAAAGGAAGCTCCACCAGTGTCTTTTTGTAGCTCTTATTATGTTCTTATCAATAACTTGTTCGTATTGTAGCTCATATAAAAAGTAAAGATACCTATATAGAGCAACTGAACCTGTCTATATAGGCTTTACAATCTCTAAAGGGGCGGACCTATTTATACTTGAGGAGGTGTATGTGCGCCTCCTCAACTTGAAAAAAATATTTTTTATTTCTTTTTCTTTTGTGGTTTTTATTTTATTTTTTAAATATTATATTAGACACATTAGTGGTATGATAACAACCCTTAACTCTGCACGAGTGCACTCCTGACTTTGGGTGCTAGGTCCCCTACTACCCAAATGCTAGACCGTTGAGATTTTTAAGTATAGTTTTAGAAATGTGCTGCAAATGTATTTTGAATTATGAATTTGAAGCACTTAATGCAAAAGTGAGTAAACTACACTGTTGGAAAATAGAGGCGGAGGAAAATTTGTTGAATTCTCCCATTGATTCATAATAGAAATAATTATAATAGTTGTTGGAGCACTATTTTTCCAACATTAATTTTTGGAGATGATGGCTCTTATTATTATGACTCATGACCCCTTGATTTTGGAGCTCTTGCGTTGGCTCCTTAGTTTTGGAGTTCTTAAGGCTCTCTAGTGTAGGCTCATCTCACCAAATGGTACTGTTGAGCCAATTAGCTTGATTGGCGATTGATTAATTGATTGGAGATTATTAAGGCCATTATTGATTGGCTATGTTTTGCAAAACTTATGATATTACCATACTTATGCTTTTACCTTTTATATTGTGCAGGAAAAATCTTATGGTAACTTACCATATGAGAAGAAGATTTGTGTTAATTAAGGAATGACATTTATTGCATATTCATAAGGAAAAGAAAATTAGGGTTTTATGAGTAAAGGCTTTTCTTGCAGCCCAAGAAAATATGTAGTAGCAATCTTATATTTATATAGCAGCAATCACGGCAGAAAAGGGGAGGCAGAAACAGAGAGCAACAAGAGAAAATACAAGAGAGTTTTCTGTCTAGTGTTCCAAGTTATGTTGCAACACGATCTGTGTTCTAGTCTTTGATTGTATTAAGTGTTGCAACTTTGTTTGTTTTGACAGTATGTCATGAACGATTTGTATAAGTCTTTGAGTGATTAGTTTACTGTCTCTTTTATTCATTCTTCAGGAAAAGAAGGTGTAGTTCTCGGGAGAAAACGTTGCAAGTCGAGGGGAGCTCGCCAAATCGAAGTTCGTTAAGGAGTTCTTCATCTAGGCGTCAAAGGTCATGATAGAGTCTTTACTTGTGTAAGTCCATTGATAATGTAACTTGTTGTTTCTTAATGAATAGGTTTGTTAGACCAGGGGAGGTCCCGTGGACATAGACCGCACAGTTGAACCACATTAAATCTTGGTGTTCTTTATTACTGTTATAGCTTTATTATTTCCGCTGTTGTTTACTGTTACTACTCATGTTGGAACATTAAGTGGAATAAATTAACTAAGCAACTAAAGAAACAATTTGTTAATGGTCTATGATAGAACAAATATTCCAGCTAATGTTGCAACATCACCTATAACAGAGTTGTAATAGAATCACTCTACACCAGATTATTGCATCCTGTTTTTAGTCTTGATCACAGAGCTTTATTGATTAAGCATATTAGTCATCTTGCTGTGAAATTAATTCATACTTATACTGCACGAACTCTATCAAGTGGCATCAAGAGCAGGTTACAAACTAATTTGGTTAGATTCTTGGGAGTTTTGAGTTGTTGGCTTACAGGAATAGGTATGGACACCTTGCGTGAAGGAGGCTCAATCACTAAACCACCGTTGTTGGATGGTGTGAACTACTCTTATTGGAAGGCTCGAATGAAGCATTCATCAAGTTGATTGATGAGAAGGCTTGTAAAGTTATCTTGACTGGCTGGACATCTCCTACCAAAACAGATGCTTAGGGCAATGTTGCAACAAAACCTGAAACAGAATAGACCAAGGATGAAGATCTTTTGGCAAGCTGGAACTCCAGGGCACTGAATGCAATTTTCAATGCTGTTGACTTGAATCAATTCAAGTTAATTTCAACGTGTGAATCTATTAAGGAAGCTTGGGAGATATTGCAAACAGCATATGAGGGTACAACATCAGTTAGAAGATCAAAATTGCAGATGCTTGTCACCAGATTCAAAGAACTGAGGATGCAGGAGGATGAAACTATTGCCGATTTCAATGCCAAATTGTGTGACATTGCTAATGTATCTTTTGCTTTGGGAGAAAAGTATTTTAATTCTAAGCTTGTAAGGAAAACCTTGTGCTCTCTTCCAGATAGATTTGCAATCAAAGTTGCTGCCATAGAAGAATCCAAGAATGTTGATGAACTCAAAATTAATGAATTAATGGGTTCACTTCAAACTTTTGAGATGAAGTTTAAGTAGAAAAAGAAAGAAAAAGGCATTGCTTTTCGTGCTTAAGAAAGAAAAAGATTCAGATGATGAGGACACGGAGATATCTGAATCTTTAGCCGTGCTTACGAAAAATTTTAATGAAGTTTTGAAAAAATGGGACAAGCGGAGAAAGGACTTTAGACAATCGAACTTTGAAAAGCAGCCCCATGTTGCAATAATGTCTGACATTGTTAAGAAAAAAAAATTTAAACTGACGAATGAAAAGGAAAAAGGTAAAGGAATTCAATGCCATGAATGTGAGGGTTTTGGTCACATATAATCTTAATGTGCAAACACCTTGAATAAAAAGAAGAGGGTAATGAATGTTACCTAGAGTGATGAGAAATCGGAAGAATACACAGAAAGCGACGAGGAGCACATCAATAACTTTGTTGCATTCAATGTTAAAACAGTCTAGTGAGAAACCAGACTGAACGAAGAAGAAGATGCTACAGGTATTGCAATAATGAGTGAAACAGAGGATGAATTAAGTGAAATTGATTGTGCTGAATCAGAAAGAGATGGTGACTTGGATGATGAAGAAGTCATGAAAACGTACAAAGACATGTACGAAAAATGGGTGATTATATGCAAGAAAAATCAAGGATTGGAATTGTGGGTCACAAAATTGGAAAAACAAAAGGCTGAATTGAAAAACCTAACTGAAGAAAGACTGATGGAAGTGCAGATGGGGCAACATGAATTGGAACAGATGCAGCGTTATGTTAAAATGCTGAATTCTGGAACTGAAAAATTGGATCACATGTTATCCATTCAAAAATCAAGTAGTGATCAGACAGGACTTGGCTTTCGTGGAGGAGAATCTTCTGGTAAAACTGTCTTTGTCCAAAGCTCAGAAGATCCTATACAGAAACAAGATGTCGTGACTTTACAAAAGGTCAGAAAAGAACTTTCAGCTACTGGTGTTACAACATGGACTGCAATAGTGCAAAAGCAACAAAGGAAAAAGAACAGATTTGTTCCTATCTACCATTACTGCCTTGCACCTGGACACATCAAACCTCACTGATTTAGGCTCCAAAGAATGTAGAAAAAAGGTAAGTCTCTCAATCAGCAAAAGAGATTCTTACATATGTTTTCACAACATAAGGAAAAACGATTATGGGTGAAAAAATCTGATTTAACTTGTTTTGCTACTTATACTTCTACACAAGCCTGTGCTGCTAACTCTTGGTATTTTGATAGTGGGTGTTCTAGACATATGACAGGTATGCGTGAAACATTGAGCAGTTACAAGGAGCACGATAAAGGCCAAGTTACTTTTGGAGATGGTATTAAAGGACAAATTCTAGGAAGAGAAACACTTGAGATTAAAGGGGTTCCAAGTCTCAAGAAAGTACATCATGTTGAAGGGTTGAAGGCTAATCTTATTAGTATCAGTCAATTGTGTGATCAGGGCTTGTTTGTGAATTTCACTAAAGATAGTTGCCATGTGTTAGAGTATCTAATAATTGTGTGTAACATGGAAAAGGTCATCTGACAACTGCTACATGCTTACACCATCTCATGAACAATCATTGTCGTGTTACAACAATACCTGTGCAGTACGAGGTGTGCCAAAGCTAATGAGCAAGCAGATAGGAAAATCGCTGGAAGAAGGAAGCACCAGTAAGATGAATGTTGATGTTGTAGACGGTGCCGCAACACCGAAGGAAGAACATACGAAGAAATCTACTGTGACAAATACTGTTGTAACGCTAGAGACAGAAACTGAGCAGGAAGACATTGATTCATGCAATGTTATAACAAGTAGTGTAACAACATAAGTTAGCACTAAAGAAATTCAAGCTGAAATGCCTCAAGTTTACAAAAGTCATACTGCAAAAGATGTGATTGGATCAATACATGATGGAATCCGAACTAGAGGTAAACCCAAGCTGAACTATAGGGACATAGTAAGGTATATATGCTACAATTCTCTCTTAGAACCCAAAAATGTGAAAGATGCTTTAAAAGATGAACTTTGGGTAAATGTCATGCATAAGGAATTGAACCAGTTTATCTGTGAACTTGTTGAAATTGGAATCATTGTTTTAGACCATGTTGCAACAGAAAATCAACTGATAGATATCTCTACTAAAGCTTTAGATCCTTTGAGATTTGAAACCCTAAGAAAAGCTTTAGGGATTTGTAGTCTATAATGTTGCATCATGGATTACCACAGGAGTTTGAAAGAAGCTTGAGAAATCTGAAAGGTTAATAATCAATTCAACTTGTGATTTAGTTTGTGAATCATGCTTCCTTGTACACACTGAATACTGATTGAAAAAGCTAATCTTAATGGTCTGCAAGTGCAGGAGCTTGAACTTTATGATGACTAGGGATAAAGAGAGAAGTTTCCCTAAATCTATTCATGTATTCTATTCATCCTTGAGATAAAAAAAAGAGGACATGAAATAATGTAGTTATCAGGCAATGGAAAGAGCTACTTAATCCAAAATAAAAGAGATTAGTGTGAAAGTTACCAGTTGCAACATGAGCTGAAATAGTGAAAAAATACATGTGAAAAGAAATACAGTGTGCAAGCTACCAGTTACAACATGAGCTGTCACAAGAAAAATATTGTGTTTTCCTGCAAGATGAATAGATGATCAGGTATGTTTGAGCTGATTGGAAAAGTTCCTACACTTTGCAAGTTTAATGGATAAAGTTATCTGTTTCAGAATTCAGCCTCACACACACACACATGGTTCATTGATTAAATCCTTGACTGAATTGAGTATTAATGAATAAACTTTCTTGAGTGACTTCATGCTTCCTGAACATATCATGCATTTTAATTTTGTTTTAATTTTTGAGAAAAAAAAACAAAAAAAAGAAGAAAAAAATGGGTGAAATCTCAGGGGGTTTTGAGCAAATTGGAGATACTGTAGAAAATATTATTGTAACATCGGTTCTAAATTGCTTTTGGATAATCTGATGCAGCTTATGTCAATGATTTTTTTTTTTGATTGCTGAATAATTTGTTTTACAATTTCTACTATTTTGCTTACAATTTGCCTCTTTGTTTTTTCTTTATGACACTTACATGCTTAATTATTTTATTATACTATTGAGTTGCTTAATTGCTACAATTGTGCTACTTAACTGCTCAAAAGACTGTTCACGAATGGGTTGAATCCCTTGTGAAGTTGTCACTTCCATTCCATCTTTCTCACAAGTTTTTGCAGGAAGTTGATATTCAGGGGGAGCTTCGAGCTGAAGGCAATGTTGGACCAGCTTCTGAAACAATTGTTGCTACATTGTTGCAACAGGTGTAGCAACTTCAAAATGAAGTCCATGAGCTGTGCATCGATCAAGCCACTGTTAAAGTCAATCAGGAGAAGATAATAGCTGATCTTGGGACGTTGATTCACAGACAACAGACCCTACTCAATTTTGTCTTCAAATAAACTACTTGAATGTTGATTGTTTAATGATTATCGCTCTGATACTTTACTGACTTTAGTTCTGCACTGGTACTTTACTAAGTTTAAATTCTGTTGCTCTACTTTGGGTCCATGTTTGTGTTTGCTGATTTCTGCTAAGTCCTTTGGTCTGGTATGTACTTTGCGTGTCTACTTTGGTGTCTTTTGGCAAAGGGGAAAATTATGATATTGTTATTACTGCGTGCTGATTGTTGTTCGAGGGGGAGAATATGCTATTGATTTTGCTATGACTTGTTGGGATGGTTTATTGATTGTTACAACAGGATTATCATCTTTGGGTTACTATCTTTCGCAGGGTCATTATCTTTGCTGCTTTGATACTTTCTTATATATGTTTCCATTATGTTGTAACTGATTTTTAAAACAGGACCATCTTTGCTCTGATACATCCTTATCTGTGTTGCTGATCATTTATTTTGCTAGCTTTATTGCTTTGATATTCTGCTTCTGCTTCTTTGCCTTTGGTTTGGCAAAAAAAGGGAGATAAATATGTTGTGCTACTAATTGCTACTGCTTAGCTGTTGTGCTGCTCTTGGTTAGCTCTTGTGTGTCTGCTAGTTCAATACATAGTTGTTTAGTATCTGTTGCAACAGGAGTGTTATCTTTTACAGGAGCACTATGTTTTCTACTCCGATACATTTCTATCTGTGTTCTACTGCATGTTGCAACAGGCTGATCATTGCTCTAATACTGCTGTTCTACTGATTGTTGCACCAAGGATGTTCATTTGTTGCATCTGTCTTTTTGCACTTGGGCAATAGGAGGTTACATTGACTGTGATATCAGGGTTTTGCCAAAACAAAGCCAAAGGGGGAGATTGTTGAGCCAATTAGCTTGATTGCCGATTGATTAATTGATTGGAGATTATTAAGGCCATTATTGATTGACTATGTTTTGCAAAACTTATGATATTACCATACTTATGCTTTTACCTTTTATATTGTGCAGGAAAAATCTTATGGTAACTTACCATATGAGAAGAATATTTGTGCTAATTAAGGAATGACATTTATTGCATATTCACAAGGAAAAGAAAAATAGGGCTTTATAAAGTAAAGGCTTTTTTTGCAGCCCAAGAAAATATACAGCAGCAATCTTGTATTTATATAGCAGCAATCACGATAGAAAATGGGAGGCAGAAACAGAGAGCAACAAGAGAAAATACAAAAGAGTTTTATGTCTAGTGTTCCAAGTTATATTGCAACACGATCTGTGTTCTAGTCTTTGATTGTGTTAAGTGTTGCAACTTTGTTTGTTTTGACAGTATGTCATGAACGATTTGTATGAGTCTTTGAGTGATTAGTTTACTGTCTCTTTTATTCATTCTTCGGGAAAAGAAGGTGTAGTTCTCGAGAGAGAACGTTGCAAGTCGAGGGGAGCTCGCCAAATCAAAATTCGTTAAGGAGTTCTTCATCTAGGCGTCAAAGGTCAAGAGGGAGTCTTTACTTGTGTAAGTCCATTGATGTTGTAACTTGTTGTTTCTTAATGAAGAGGTTTGTTGGTCCAGGGGAGGTCCCGTGGACGTAGACCGCACGGTTGAACCCGTTAAATCTTAGTGTTCTTTATTACTGTTATAGCTTTATTATTTCCGCTGCTATTTACTGTTACTACTCATGTTGGAACATTAAGTGGAATAAACTAACTAAGCAACTAGAGAAATAATTTGTTAACGGTCTGTGATAGAACAAATATTTCAGCTAATGTTGTAACATCACCTGTAACAGAGTTGTAATAGAATCACTCTACACCAGATTATTGCATCCTGTTTTTAGTCTTGATCACAGAGCTTTATTGATTAAGCATATTAGTCATCTTGCTGTGAAATTAATCCATATTTATACTGCACGAACTCTATCAAGTACATCACACATATTTATAGTAGTTCATTGGCTAGAAATTTTGTCTAGGAAGATTCTACATACATTATTTATTTTATTCCTAGCAATATGTAGTGATATTTTTAATTCTAAATTCCAAGCATAAAAGTTTATTATTTCCAACACACACCAACAAGATCTCCAAGGCAGTCTAATGAAGTACAAGGAAAATGAAGGTTTGATGCATGCAGTATTGACTCACTTTTTTCGTCTTTACGTTACTTAGTATTTTTAAAAGATTCGTATAAAGACGAATAACCATTTTCTGTATTAAATGTTAATTTTGAATATTGTCATATATCGTTGTAGGGATGGATGTCTCTGAAAATAACTTCGCAGACATTAACATACCAAATGACGTCATACCTCCGAACATGTAAGCTAATAATTACACGTCAGCTTCATGTGAAAATTTATCAGAGTGTCTCATAATATATTCCTTATATCTCTAAATTGAATTTTCTATTATGTTATTTCAGAAACTTGTTTACATGCTGTCCAGGATCAAATATAAGTGACAAGTAAGATACGAGATTTTGTTGATATGTTTTTTGCTGCTTCTTTCCTTTATTTTCTTCCTTCCTAAAGAATGTCAAGTATAATGTTGAGAAACATAATTCATGCCCCATTTCTCCAACACAGGATTCATAAATGGCTACAAGTTTGTAATGGTTTTTTTTTTTTAATTTGTCCCAATGAAATGCAGTGTAAGTACGTAATGGTTTTTTTTTTTAATTTGTCAGAATTATTAAATTTGTATAAGTACAAAATAATGGGTAAAAAAAAATTATCATTTAGGAAAAAGTTAATTAAATATAGAGGAATACCAAAAATTTACATGTAAATCCCTCACTTTTGAAGGAAAGATTATGAGGGCTGTTAATATCTGTTTTACATGTAATCAGTGACTTTGAAATTCCGTATATATACTCCACAAATGTCAGTGAGCTTCTTGTAATCTCAATTGAGTTCTTACAGCATGCACCTTTAACACATGATGACAATTGCAATATTGTTGCCTAACCTTGTTCTTGCGAAGAGGTTCGAAGTGTGGTGACCACCTGTTCATAAAAGATCGTCAGACCCCAAGTGTCATCCCAGTTGGTGAGTGGGAATTCATTCAATTGTGAAATACGGGTTCGAATCCCCTTTGCTGTTCGGATTTTACTTTGACTTACTTGGTACATACTGTGGGTCAGGACCACTGTAATTATGGAGTTTTGATTCAAACTCAACCGTTAAGCCAAACGAAAGATGTTGGCTTGTTCCAATCAAATGTTAGTAGGTGGTGATTAATCCAATTTATATCTCATGGAGTGGTTGATGTGGGAATATTTTTCAGGATTAACAAAAAATAAAATAAATAAATAAATAATCGTCCTATGAATAGAAAATAATGTAACTTGGCTGTATTATTTTTTTTGCAGATGATAGCTTGTACATTAAATGTGGTGGAAATTCAACCTCTATCGAGGGAAATCATTACGAGGCTGATGTGAATCCAGAGGGACGATCAACTTTCACTCTGAGTGATAGTAAACGTTGGTGCGACAGCAGCATGGGAGAATTAGATGACAATCATTACATCTTAAATCAAACATGCAATCTTGCAGTGGATCATGCACCATTGTACCAGACAGCTCGCACATCCCCAATATCCTTGAAGTATTATGTATTTTGTCTTAGGGAAAATGAATACAAAGTGAGACTTCACTTTGCTGAAATAGCATGGAAAACAGATCAAGCAGATCAAGTTAAAGGAGTAAAAAATAGGCGCACTTTCGATGTAAAAATCCAAGTAAGTACATAACCAATAGAATAGATGGTTGGTAATATAAACGAAGAGGAGACTAAAAAAGGCTACAACTATAGGGCACGACACATTTACACAACTTCAACATAGAAAGAGAAGCAAAGGGTGTCAATAAGAATGTAACCAAAGAATTTAATGTTACTGTAAATGGCACCCTAGAGATTCTTTTATATTGGTCAGGCAAGGGCTACTATGGTCCTCTTATTTCTGCAATTTTTGTATCTGCTGGTATGGCTTATCTACTCTATGTTAATTCTTTTTACTGCCATATGTTTTTTACCTACTTATTGTTGGAAGGATCGTGCACATAGATACGTTGGAACACAATACTATTTAAACATGGTTCGACATAGCCTACATCCGCGAAATATTATTCTCTATTACTCATAAAAACTACTACAATAATGACTCTGATATACCTACCTAGAGGTATATATACTCTAACTCTAATATAATCTAATATGGTACACCCACCTTGTTATGTGTGACCACTAAAATCAACCTAGGTAGCCCTATTTATAGATAAACAAAAATTCTATGTCAATTAGGATATGGTTCTAGGAAACCATTACCCACTAGGAAAAACTATCTAGTCAAAAACAATTTAAATCTAACTAGAACTTATTTAATAGAATCTTAATCACTAATAGAATCCTAATCAAGTTTAATTACTAACATTCCCCTTTAAACTTGATTTGACTTGCTAACAACCACGAACCACCACGGTGTGATCTACTGCTATCTTCTCTAATGGTTTCTTCCTTCGCCTACGATAATCTGGTCAAGGGAGGCATACAGCAGCGGTACCATCGTCTGTTTCTCTTTCCAGCAAATCTAATTGTCTGCAGATCATAGTTTCAAGCTCCAATGGATTGTCAAGCCACCAAAACCTAGAGTTGCTTCTTCATTAATGAAACGACTTCGTCTTTGGCTTCGTCTTGGGCAGCGGCATATTTCTCTTTGCCGTTGCAATTCTTCCGTTTTTTATTTTTTATTTTTTCATTCTTTTTTTTGTCTTTTTTTGTTTTTTCATTTTTTTTCTTTTTTGTTGATTTTTGATTTTTTTTTTGGTTGTGTTCTCTCTTAACTTGCAACTTTTTCTTCGCCAATCGTCTCCGTCTCTTTCTTCAAAAATGGTACTCGTTGATTTTCTTCTAGACAATCGCAGTTGTCTGTCTTTTTCGCCGCACTTGGGGACGCCATCTCCTTCATAGGGCAACAGCAATGACGCGTAACCATCCCTTCTCTGTTGGCCATGTTGTTATCTTCTGAACTTGGAGTTACTATTGGAAATCCATTACTCCGGCGCGGCATCAATCTGCTAAACGCGTCGCGGCAGCAATCTTCAACAACGAGCACTACACCATATCTCGACGCAAGCTTCTTGGTTGCTTCAACGTCTTTTTCTTTGTATTCTTCTACTTCAACAGCGGAATGCACTTCTCTTGGCGACGATAATAACCAACATATCTATATGCAGTCCCAGGCTCTGATAACACTTTGTTGGAAGGATCGTGCACATAGATATGTTGAGAACACAACACTATTTTAACGTGGTTCAGCATAGCCTACGTCCACAAAATATTATTCTTTATTATTCATAGAAACTACTACAATAATAACTCAGATATACCTAACTATAGGTATATGTACTCTAACTCTAATCTAATCTAATATGGTACACCCACCTTGTTGTGTGTGACTACTAAAATCAACCTAGGTAGCCCTATTTATAGATAAACAAAAATTCTATGTCAATTAGGATATGGTTCTAGGAAATCATTACCCACTAGGAAAAACTAACTAGTCAAAAATAATTTAAATCTAACTAAAACTTATTTAATAGAATCTTAATCACTAATAGAATCCTAATCAAGTTTAATTACTAACACTTATACACCTAAAATTTCCATCAGTACCAATACCACCAAAGAAGCATAAGAAGCTGTCTACTGCGGCTATTGCTGGAATCGGAGCATCTTCATCACTTTGTATCATACTTATTTTCGTTCTTTTATGGTGGTTCGGCTGGCTTGGTGGAAAAAAACGGCAAGGTGAAGGTAAAGTTTGACTGATTACATAATTTCATCCATACACTACACTTTTTGATCAGTGTAATAGAATCTGTCTCTGCTGTCTAAATTTTCTCTCCTTTCACTGGTTACATGTTGAAACAGAACTTACAGGCATTGAGTTATATCTTGGAGGACTTTTCAACTTCCGTCAGATAAAGGCTGCCATCAAAAATTTTGATGCTTCGAACAAGTTCGGTGAAAGAGGTTTTGGCGTAGTTTATAAGGTGCCCTTTGTTGCAATTTATTATAGATTATGATCCTACATTATCTTTTTTCAATTCTTTAAGTCAATTTTTAATTAAGGAATGGTTGAAATCTATAGCAATCAGTAAAATTTCAATGCATCATTTATAACATAATTGCAGAGACATAGGTTTTTGCCCTTTGGCATCTTCTATTTCATTAGTTACATGAAGATGATTGACTTTTATATACCGTCTAAAAATAGTAGTACATTTTTTCTTTCTACACAATGTAGGGTGTACTTCCAAATGACACTAAAATAGCAGTTAAACAGCTTTCAACAAGATCAAGACAAGGAATCCGTGAGTTTGTAAATGAAATTGGCACCATCTCAGCTCTGCAACATCCAAATCTTATAAGGCTAATGGGATGTTGTGCAGAAGACAATCAACTCCTACTTATTTATGAGTACATGGAGAATAATTCCCTTGACCATGCATTATTTGGTAAGTCTTGGGACAATTTTTTTCTATAGGAACTCTCCTCATCTCAGTTGTTCTAGTAGTGGAATTATTCTCAAATTGGATATTTTTTAGGTTCCGATGAAAAGAAAACAAGACTGACTTAGCCAACGAGGGTTAAAATATGTCTTGGCATAGCGAAAGGTCTAGCTTTTTTTCATGAAGAGAGCAAACTCAAAATCATTCATAAAGACATTAAACCAAAAAACATACTACTAGATGAGGATCTTATGCAAAAATATCTGATTTTGGATTTGCAAATCTTTTTGAAGAGGAGAAAACTCATGTCATCACACGAGTAGCTGGAACAAAGTAAGTGAAGAAGACAAATGAACTTTTTTTTTTTTGGAGATATTACAATTTCTTTCAAATTCATTAAAATTTCATGCACAGATTCTTGAATACCTGATATGCTAGAATATTCATGTGGGACTTTCTCAGAGTCTGATTTTATACGAGTGATAAATGTTTCTTTTACGTATCTATTGTTACGAATCATTAACTATGTACCTACTTGTAGGGGATTTATGGCACCTGAGTATGCCATGCGAGGACACTTAACAGCCAAAGCAAATGTTTATAGTTTTGGAGTTGTGATGCTTAAAATAATTAGTGGAAAGAATAGTATCAGCTATAGGCCAAGTGATCAAAGCATTTACCTTCAGGATTTGGTAAGTTAATTGTATCTACAAAATGTAGTTCAAATGTCAATAGATTATATGATTTATGCTTCAAGTGAAACAAATCATGTGTTCTCTATCATACAACTGCAGGCATACGTTTACTAAAAGCAAGGAAATCTCTTGGCACTAGTTGATCCAAATCTCGGGCCAGACTACTCTCGGAAAAAAGCTGCTACAATTTTGGAGTTAGCAATGAAGTGCACTAATCCATCGCCAACACTTAGGCCAACAACGTCTGAAGTTGTGAAAATTCTCGAAGGGAAGAGTAAGATTAAGACTACATCAACCAATGTTCCTTGTTCGATGGATAACTTCACTGTGGCCAACAACGCTGTCGCTGCCCTCTCTTAATCCCCACAACCAGGGAACAATCTGCAATGAGAGGCATCAGGAACTACCATTTATCATTCTGTCAACCAAGAAATTGAAGAATCCAGATTTTCTCAAGATAACTAAAGCTTTGACACTCATGTAACATCTGGGAAAGAGTCAATAATTATATTTCTTGTGATTGTTCAGCTAAGATGGTTCATCGAACCAACTTTCATGTGTGCTTACACCTTGGCGTCGGTTATGTTATGTAATGCTTTAATAATTCGTAAATTTCAATGCCAACAGTACAATTGTGTTTTAGTTGAAATTTTGATTAAAGATTGGAAAAATCAAATTATTACTTCCTCTTAATGAAAGAGTCTTAGTGGTTTACTCTTTTATTTCCCTTTTTATAGGAGTTTATGGCATTCAACTAGACTAATTATAAAATTGTAGCTTTCATCTTTTAGCTCAAGTAAGAAAATGTTATATTTATCAAAACTATCAACCAAAATATTTGACCAACAAATCTGACTTGTGTTAGTTACTTGTTTTAAAATTAAATTGGCAACCAACGTTTTCCACATTTGTTTCGGCATTTTTTATTTTTTATTTTATTTTATTTTATTTTATTGGAAAATTTCATGTTTCTCTATCCTAGCTTCTTCTCTTTTAACTTGGGGTATAGTGAGTCATCTTCTTTCATGCTTCAGTGCCTAGAACCATTAGGAGCTTGATTTTTAATATCCATATACTAGGGAGCGGATTTCAACTCCACCAAGTTCAAGTTGCTCATGTCTAGGACGATGCACAAATGAAGAGAAGTACTATACTACAAAAGTTATGCTGTTTTGTGACGGTCAGTTAACGTCACATTTTTATCACAAAAAGTCATTTGTGACGAAATTGTGACGAAATTTAAGTTGTCGCGAAACATGGCGTGGCAAAATAAATTTTCGTCACATTTTTGTAACAATGTGACGAATTTGCGACGGTTTAAAAAGCTGAAACTTTTCGTAGCAAATTCGTCTCAATGCGACTAATTTGTTACGAACTATGATTGTCGGTAAATCGTGGCAAACATGTCGTGGCAAAATCGTCACCAGATGTTCGTGGGGGAAAATCATGGCCGGATGTTGTCGCAAATGTTTCATCGCAAATGCGTCACAAATTATTTTCGTCACAAAATCGTGGTAATTTTCAAATTATGTTTGTCACAAAAGCGTGACTAGATTTCATTTATGTTGTCTCAAATTTGTGACAATGTTGAAACTGTTTTCGTCACAAAATCGTGGTAATTTTCAAATTATGTTCGTCACAAAAGCGTGGCAAGATTTCATTTATGTTGTCTCAAATTTGTGACAATGTTGAAACTGTTTTCGTCACAAAATCGTGGCAATTTTCTAATTATCTTCGTCACAAAAGCATGGCAAGATTTCATTTCTTTTGTCATAAATCTGTGACAATGTTGAAACTGTTTTCGTCACAAAATCGTCGCAATTTACAAATTATTGTTGTCACAAGTTTGTGATAATGTTGAAACTGTTTTCATCACAAAATCGTGACAATTATCAAATTGTTTTCGTCACAAATTCGTAGCAATTTTCAAATTTACTATTCTGATATTACCTGTAATATCATCTTGTTTGTCCTGCTAAATTATAAAATAACATTCATGATTAAATCTCATTAATTTCTAAAGGCAACCCCATAATTAAATCTCAAATAATTATACAACCTACACATCCATTCAAATGAACATAAGTCTACACAAAAGTAGTTAAATATACATAATAGCCACCATTCAACAAAGTTACCTTCTTCAAACATACATTCTAAAAGAAATACTAAATGTACATCTATCATACCATGACCTTATAGATCCTATTGGGAATCACCGTCTTGCTGTTATGAGGGAGATTGAGATTGATCTGGATGCGGTTGGGGTGGATGCGGCAACAATTGCGTCAACTGAGCGATCTGTTGCTGAAACTTTCTAAATTGCTCGTTTTGCTGTGCAATCAATTCAGCCCTTAAATTTGATGTTGTCCTATTGATGGCTTCTTGCATTTCTTGCTCTGTGATTCGATGAGCAACATATGGGACGTCGTGCGCGGACCCTCGTATGGCCTGGGATCCTAAACCGTACAATCGTCCTCCTCTAGCTGATCCGCCTACTGCCTGGTAAAACAATGCATCATGATCAATAGGCAGTACAGTCGGATCTCCTTGCAATGATGTTGTGGCCTGCTCGACCAATTCTTTGTACTTGGCCTGCAATCAATACGTAATTATTGTTATTTTACTTTAATGTTAATTATTAATCATGGAATAAGTTCAAATAAATATATGACATACCATGGTTTCTTCAGCCTTAGGGTCAGAGTATAGACCATCGACGCCTTTTCTATGAACTTTTTCAAACACATCTGCCCTCGTTACTGGTCCCTCTGATTTTGATTCCTATAGAAGCATTTATCAAATAACAATTCCTAAATTAAATATTTAATTATCATATAGAAATACAATTTAAATAATTAGTTTAACACTTACCAATCTTCTCTTGACCTCGTGAAATGGGAGACAACCAGCATAATGTGGAGACGGCTTACTCAATCTGTTCTTTTTGTTTGTCTCTGACCTCTTCCTCCATGCATCTGTGTTCCAATGCTAACATAGTCCATCCCATACACTGTCACTCAACCAACTGGGCTTAATCTTTTCCTTTTTTTCCGTTTCACGACCCCTATAGAAGAGGCCCCGTGACCGAGTATTCACGTTTTTAAAAAATAACCGACGGATGACTGGTTCATCAAAGGGGTACCACTTGTACAATCTCTACAGTCATATATTAAGTATTAGTAATACAACTTATATATTGACACGGTATATGAAACTAAAATATATATATATATGAAATTAATTTCATATACTTTAGTACCTGAAAAGAGATGAACCATCTTTCTTTAACATCAACTGGAATCGCACCCCATCTCGTCCAAGGCTCGTTGAACCCGGCATTTAATATATTGGTGACCTCTCGTGCCGCCCCGACTGGTATCCATCTGCAATTAGTAAAAGATATAAAAGTATACTAACAATTGTAATTAAAAAAATAAACAAAATAATGTACATATTATATAAAATTGTACTTAATACCCTCATACCCGCCTGAATATATCGTCATGTGTGTGCGTCTATCAATCTGCCATACAGTGTACGCCTCCAAAGATGAGAATCCATATTCTTGCCAAACCTCTAAATGTACTCCAGCAGCCCATCGCTGGGAAGCAACTGAAGACTCCGGCTGGTTAGTAGTTGGTGTGGAATGGGCTATAGGCGAGTCTTCAGAGTCAACGTGCAAACCATCTAAGTGTTGTGGCAAGCCCGTGGATGAAGTAGGTGCCGAAGATTGATTATCGGTAGGTAAAGTGGATGAAGTAGTTATCGGAGGTTGATCATTTGTGGGTCTGGCAATATGTGAGATCAACCCTGGAGTACTCAATGGTATTGAAGTAGATGAAGTAGATGTTCGCCCAGCATCAGAGGATGAGTGAGATGTTTGTGCACCACCTAAATGTAACTTTCATATACAGATAATGATGTAGAACAATACGACCCTGATCCTATGCTGAACTTTCATATACAGATAATGATGTACAACAAAAATAACGACACAGTTTGAAATTTCAGAAAACAGAACAAAGGAAAAGAAAACAGTAGCAAAATGAGGTTATCTTTAAAGATTTGAAAGTTTAAAAGAAAAAGAAGAAAATTTCGCATTAACAATAATATAAAAAGGATAGATACTAAATAAAATGAGCACTTAGAGGTATCCATACAAGCTACTAGTTCATCATGCTCTCATATACTTTTTGTTCCTTATAAGAAGAAAAATGTCCTTGTAGTCTTCTCCTTCCTATCTATTCTTATATCCTCCTTTTTTTTTTTTCTTCAGGTTTTGACAAGGCCTTATTACCATCTTAGCTATGCACTTTAAGGCTTACAACTAAAATTCACGTTACGAACTAAATCCAAATTTAATTATCTTTCATTTCCAAATCCAAAACTAATCTCTCAATTCCATACTTCCAAATAGAAGATAGCAACAATCAAGCTCACACTAATCCTTATATGTTAACATCCATCACCACCAAACTACTGCACCGTATCTTCATTTCTTCTATAAATCTAATGCAAATACACATGTTAACATGTCCATACACAGAGACGTACATATTATACATGAATATTCATAGTCTTATTCATATATTTAAAGGAAATAAATAACCATTGGAGACTAAAACAATCAAACTTTTGAGATATAATTCTTCCTAAACTGCTTTACAATAATGGCTAATTAGTCACTGATTATGAAAGGGGATTCCAAAGCATTTGAGAATGAACAAGCAAAAAAAATTGATGATAATCAATTTGGTACTAAAAAATTATAATTTCTATTATTATCAAATTGCTCATCTCTCTCGGGCATTTGATCAAACAGTTCACATGCCTCATAAAAAGGTCAACTTCAGAGAAGAGGGAAAAAAAGAAACTATTCACAAATTCATTTAACTAATTTATTGAAAAAAGAATGTGATTGTTTTTAGGCAATGGACAAAAGTTGGCCAAGAAGTTAACTACTAGACTCTTCCCCTGACTACTATAGCAAAAAGCTTTCTTATAGCTGCACATATGTATGGAGAAAAAGAAGTAAGAAAACCGAACTATCCAAATTACGAATTTTTCCAACAAGAACAAAGAATCCCACAAAAGTTGCATTTATACCAGTTCATACATAAACAGAAAAACAAACTTTGAAGCTCACCAGCTAACTTCAGCTCAACCAACCCACAAAAGCTCAATCTTATTGATAGATCTTTCACCAAAATCCATACACATATGCACATGTATAACTCGAAAGGACACATATTTGTACATGAAAATTCTTCTAAGCAATTAATGATTGGCATTTAACCTCCCCAAAAAGAAAAAGAAAAAACACAAAATCTTTGTTTTTATATTACTGTAAAAAGAGGACAAAAAATACCTTGAAAAAATTAACATTTTTTACCTTGAAAGAAACAACAGCAAATCGAAGCTTAGTTAAACGGCGCCGTTTAATGAAGTTAAGGATTCGATGTGGTCGATATGCTTGTGGCTTCTTTGTTTTGTTGCTAAATTGGCACAAAGATGTAAGCGGCGCCGTTTAATGGAGACTCGCCAGTGATTTGATGGACTAGTTGTTAGTGTTCGAAGCGGCGCCGTTTAATGGAGTTAAGGATTTGGTATGGTCAATATGTTTGTGGCTTTGTTGCTGAAAGTTTTGAAAATGATTTAACCATTTGAGTTTGTTGAAAGGTCACGAGGCAGAGACATTTGTGTCTATAGAGATGGTGGCAGTGTGAGGTAGCAATGGTGCGAGGTACTGGTAGTGCGAGGTGGTGGTGATGGTGCGTGCGTATGTTTTTGTGTTTGGCTGAAAATGGGGTGTTGGTGAAAAAAGGGCTAGGTTAATTTGCCCCTTTTTTCACCCATGTAATTTTTTATTTAACAATATATACAAGGTGTTAAATTTGTGACAAAATAGGTGTTGTCACAGAAACGTAGCTAATTGTCACGACTAGGCAACAAAATGTTCTCATTATCCGATCCGTCACAAAATCATCATAACTTTGCTTCAAATTTGCGACAAAATGCATATTTTCTATTTCTGATTGTCCTTGTCGTCACAATTTTGTCACATACTTTGCGTCAACTTTGCCACAAATGCATTTCGTCACACTTTTGTCACAAATAACGTCAAAGTTGCGACAAATGATTAACTTCATCACCATTTCGTCATAAACCCTGCGTCAAATTTGCGACAAAATTTTTATTAAATATAAAATCATCAGTAAATGTTCATTTCGTCACAACTTCGTCATAAATTTTGCATCAAATTTGCGACAATAATTTTTTTGCCCGAAAAATTATCGTTTGTGGCCAAATTGTCACAATTTGTGACGAATTTGTGACTTTTAGTAGTGCCCGTCACAAATTCGTCACCGTGTCCTCACAGGTTGACCACCAAAATGTTTCGTGGCAATTACGTCACAAATTAGCGACGATTTCTTTTGTCGTCACAAAATTTGTCACAAATCAGCTTGTTTTTTGTAGTATACGAAAATAGAAAAGAAACAAAAGGAAAAAGGTAAAAATTTAAGAAAGACTCGTAACACATAGCTATTATGTTGAAAGGCATGAAAGAACCAAAACATCAACAAAAATAGTTCAAAAGTAGAAGAGCATTCCAATATAGGACCCAACAAATTGGCGAAAAATGGAAATCAGTACCTGGAAACTCAATTTTGCCTTCACCTTCAGAACCATCGGGACAGATGTGTTTAAAAAGCCATCCCGTTTGAAATCTGCCCACGATATGCCAACTTGATGGATTGCTCATAGATGGCATATTAGTTGAGGCGCCAAACTGGGTCGATGTAATATCATAGATATAAATAGATAAATAAAAAAAATTAGACCTCTCAACTTCAATACTAACGTAGTACATTGCAACTAAACTAGATGAAAAGAGAAGCAAAGGACCAAAAAAAAAAGCAGAAAATCTGAATCAACATATAGAGACTTTCTACTGGCTGAAGAGTATAAGGTTATGTTATATTTTGCTTAATCTCTCAGTACTAGTGAATCAAATTGGAGGGCAGACAGCAAGTAGTATTAGGATTTGAACGATCTAACACAAAATACATATAATATAAGTTGTAGATTTGAAACATTCCATTAATTCATGTTGTACCCCTTATATTCTGCAATAATCTATTAAGAAACCTGCATGAAAACATTGGTGGTATGCTACCATGGATACACGTCTACTCCCCCTCTCTCTCCAAATCCTATATAGTGGCTCTCAATAGGCAACCTACCTCAGTATGTAGACTATTAGTATTTAGAGATGAGAGCATGTACGAGAATAAGCTAGTCTAAAAATACTTTATTAGGCCCCTAGTCAAGCTGTCCTGACCTTTTAAAAAAATTAGCCCTACATTGAACATACACTCCACTAATAAAAGTAATAATAGTAGCAAGACAAACATAGGCTCATCCAGATTGAACCACCATGAATTATGTTTTGGGCTTTATCAATAAACATCAGCCTATTTTTTAAAATAATATACATATCTTAATCAGTGATCTTAATCAGTGGTAGTTCACAATTAGAATAATTTCAACATTCTCGCACTTGCACAGCATTGATACGTTTTTTTTATTTTAACAATATTTTATTTTAGGAAAAGACTCAGGGCTGAATATAATTTTAGCAACCACAAAATAAACGTCTTAATCCAAAATTAGATCTGACAAGTACATCAACATCGAACCATAACAGTTGTTATACTAGCATAGTATTGTTATTTCGACCAAAAAAAAAAACATAGAATTCTTATGATCACAAATACTGATGGCCCATTGACATGTACTCAATAGTGAGGTAAAATCTACTATAATCTTTGGCACAGGTGGTCCAACTAAATGATGAGGATGCCAACTCTAGCTACAATTGGTCCACTTTATAGTTTTGTACATAGGAACCTTTTACAAGACTAGATTTTCCTTTGCTTCATAGGTAGCTTTTTAAATTTAATGGGATAACAAATTTATCGAATTGACTTCAATAATAAAACCTTTTACTGTATCTATTAAGACATGAAGCTTTATACCTAAGTGAGGTCCCAGTAACTTTATATGTGTAGAAATAAACCAGTGATCACTAAGTGAATATAATGAGAATAGACCCTTTTATATAGTGTAAATTACTAAAAAGTTTAAAATAAATTGTATCCTCATACTTTAAGCTTCTAATTTGAAGCATTTTCAATTGAATCATTTAATCAAAGTGTATAACTTGTTTGCAATTGTATAAATATACCTAGTACACAACTACACCTTATACACGTGATGGCAATTATAAATTTATAAAGTTTATGCATTTGTTTTCCACAAATAGATTCAAGTTGTGCAAATAAGCTAGGAAGAAAATACCATAATAGAATCCCAATGTACATAATTATCTCACGTAAATAAATGTATAGTAATAACTAAAAATGTTATTATCACTAGATATATGATTGACATATCTTCTAATGAATCTTTTGACAAAAGAAAAATATGCTCCCACTAACCAATACATCAAAATTTATAAACATCCACACGCTTACTAATAATTTCTCTAGTTAATGACATTACAACTTTGAAAGACATACTTTAATTGCAATATTTAAATATTAGAAGTGTTGAATTTTAAACGTGCATAGAAGAAGTGCTCTATGAATTGCACCTCTATATAAAGATACGCTTTAAGAATATAAGAATGTCAAGATATAAATTCTCATGGATCAATTGCTTTTAGTATATTACAATAACTTTACAGATTTCAAACCTTGAATGTCTTTCCTCTAGAAGGCTATATCTTTCGCATTACTAATTCATCTTAAATGTTTAAGTGAGATATATTTTACATGTATCGTGATAATGCTCATTGTATATATAACATATGTGAATGCAAATAATTAAAATGCATTTTTAATATTATACTTTATAGCATTCTTAACAACAAACACATATGTTTACTCTTTAAAGTACAGAATCCTGTAAATATGTTTCTCCAGTTGATCATGATGTTCACTTGTCACTTTAAAACTTTATATTATTTATGTCATATTACTTACATACCCTAAGTGAAGCACTATAAATAACTTGACATTAAATTTTAATTTTGTTGAAAATATTGACCAACTTTCTCCTTATTGACAATAGCAAAATCATATATAATTACTAGAATACTTCATTGTCATGTAATACTATTCTCATTCATTAATGTTTCAAATTTGATAAAAACAAAAATCAGATAATAATTCCATCCATTGACTATTAAATGTAATAGCAAATTTATTTTCAAACAAATAATCAATATAACGAATGTGGTTTTCAAGCTTTTTCTCCTTTCCATGAGTAATGAAAGCATTTACGTCAAATAAACTACATAAGTGCTTGATTTGAAAAACTTTAATAGACTTTGCACTAGAGAAACACAATTGATACTTTTATTCTCATAAAACTGTTAAAATAAAATTCAAGGCTTGATTGACATTGAAGTACCTATAGACGGAGATAATAAAATTCAAGGCTTGATTGACATTGAAGTACCTATAGACGATGATTATCTCCTTGTCACAATTATTCATGAATGCATAAGAAACAAAAATACAATAGGAGACAAACAAAATCATGTCTCCTAAGACCACTTTATGTGCAAATACAATGAGCAAATAAAATAACTTTAATATCACTTCAAAATTTAAACTCAAAATAATGCACATAACATGAATTTGCAACTTGAATATCCCAATTTCGTGACTGAGAGCTATGTTTTGTGCGAGCATTTACTACATTTGGCAGGAAAGAAATAGTAAAATTTATGGAAAAGGTACTAGCTCGGAAGAACAGCTAACTGAGAAAATTCTTCTCAATGTTAGAGAAAAAATTTCGTTACAACGTAAATATGTCAATAGTATACAAAACAAATCCCTCTGTTCTTTATGGCAGATTACAGACATATTGATGTAAAGATCCTTTGTATCTTGGTTTTTTTGCAGTGAAATGAATCGATTACTTGGTTAGCAAAAAAAACTTGAATATCCCAATTAAAAACTTATCACTTTGGTGACTTTAATATATTACATAAATACGTTCAAGCCAAAAAACATCATATATTAGAGACTCCCACAAATGAATAGTGAAATAATATCATACAAAACAGCTTCGCGCGGTTGTGCAATTGTGAACTATAATTCTAAGAAGTAAATTACCAAAAACCCTTCTTAAAAAACCCATGAACCATGAAGAATAATCCGCTTTGACCAAGTCACCCAACTTGATCTGCAAAAACATCTAACTGAGATAAAACAAAATATCCTAGAATCCTTATTTAAATTCTTCTAAACCCTTATAATAGTCTAATACGGAAAAATATATTTGTGAGACTTCTAAAGACACGAAATAGAGTAATCAAATAATTCTTATGCTATTAGGAAAATTTCAACATACATGTAAATGTTGCTCATGAGGAGTCTCTTATTAGACTGGAATCATTTTGCATATATTATCAACTTTACTTTGCCAATGATATTACTTTAAAGTTTAAACATGTCCTTATTGTAATGTCATCAAATATATTTAATAAAACTATACTAGAGACAAATAAATGTAACACTATGTCTTTAGAAACATCCTCAAAAGTAGGAGTGTCAACTTCGACACTAAGGTAGTACATTTGCAATTAAGACTTAATGAAAAATAAAAAATAAAAAAAACACAATCAAATGAGAAAAACTGGAATAAAACATAAAGAATTTCTACTAGCTCAATAGTATAAGGTTATGTTATATTTTTCTTATCTTCCAGCACTAGTGAATTAGCTACTCAAATAGAAGCTAGGCAGTAAGTAGTGTTAGAATTTATTGGATTTAATACCGTAAAATAAAACACCAAAATTAAATACATATATTAAACTTGTAAGTTTGAACCATATCATTGATTCATGTCGGACTTTAATATGCTGCAATCATCTACTAAAGAAACCTGTATGAAAACATGGGTTGTAGGCTATGATTGACATACCTAGACTAGATATTTCATTTCCTTCTCTCTCTCCAAGTCCCATAGGGTGGTTATCAATGGAGTCAAACCAATCCTAATAGCCTAATATATAGATATTAGTATAAGAGGATATGGAAACTAGCCTTAGAATAGCCCCCATCAAGCAACCCTACCCTTTAAAACAAGCCTCATCTTGTGTACTTCACCATTAATAAAAATAAGGGTAATTTTGTAAAATAGTCCTAGATCTTTGTCTTTCTTGACATTTAAGTCCTCTATCTTTCATTTTGGATAAAATGATCCTTCATCTTTCATTTTGGTAACAATTGTTAGTCCTTGGAGCAAAATCCGTTGAAAAAATGTCATTAGTAAGCATGTGGTTGTAAAATTCAGAAATCTTCAGGGGGTAAAATTGTCACACGATAAAAGATAAGCATCCTAAAATTTATGCGTTTTGCGGCCACATGGCATTCACATGCTCACTAACTTTATTTTTTAATAGATTTTGCTCCAAGGCCTAATAGTTGTCACCAAAATGAAAGATGAATGACCATTTTGTCCAAAAAAAAAATAGAAGACTTAAATGTCAAAAAATACAAAGATTTAGGACTATTTCGCTAAATTACCCTAATAATAATAATAATAATAATAATAATAATAATAATGAAACAGACCTAGACTTGCAGCCATTAAAGAGAAATATTGAATAATGAAACCGTGATATCTGTACTCTCTTCCACTTACTATAAGAGGGATAAATGTTAGCCAAAACGAAAGTATAAGTACCTTCTTCATACAATACAAAAAGTATATGCTTAGTTCCGATAATTCAATAAAGAGGTGGGATGCTGCAACATTCAGTATTATTCAGTGCTTAAATATCCAATCGAGATAGCTTATGGTGATGTAGTTCTCAAAAATAGTACAAGAAATAGGCATGATATTGTCATGGAAAAGTGTAATTGTCACCGTCCATATTAAAATATTATGATGTTCATACTAATTATTATTCCCTTTTTCCATATTGAACCTTCATTTTTGCATCCTAGGATGTCCCAAAATACTTAACGTTTAAAAAGGTAAATAATACATGTGCTTTTTGGAAATAGAAAGTTGACATGATTTTAATAATTAACTACAATAGTCTGTTTGGTGCTAATGTTACAAGCAAACTCACTAACAGATGTGGCATGCTAACATGAATTGCCCATAAGATCAAAACGTTAGAACTTAGAACTATCGGCAATTAATTAGCCAACTCGAAGGTGCACATGGCCACGGTATAAGTATGAATATGGAACTTCGGCAAAATCCAAGACTATTACTATAATATAGCATGGATTCACAATGTAGTTATAATCAACAAGAAAGGGAAAAATAGAATATTGTAGAATGCAAACTGTAAAGCGTATAATATACGTGCTACTAAGGAAAAATAAGATGCAAATTAACTGTATGTTCAACATTCATATTTTTAGACCCAGACTAGTGTTTGACACATGAATTGGGGTAGAGTTTCTTCATCCAGAATACTAAGATTTAGGCAGTCATGCATTGTCCTTAAACTCGAATTTTGAGGCTTAATTGGGAAAATAAAAAGTTCATTGACTTAACAGTCTTCAAGTATTTAGCAAAATTGCACAAATGGTTCCTATTGTTTCTCCATAATTTGATATTTTTTTTGCTAAGTAAGCAAAAAGATATAATTCATCATCAAAAATATGTACATACCACAAGTAGACCCAAAACAAACAAATTCCGACTCCTACCCTTCTAAACTAGCGTGATAAGCTCCAGTTGCTGATTAATATTATTTTTGATATAAAAAATAGAATGTATAGAAGGAAAAGATACAAATATAGTATACATAATAGAACTATTATATTGGTCACTATTGTTTAAAATTAATTAATTTAGTCTCTATTATTTTTCAAAGGAATTTCAATTTAGCCACAATTATTTTAAACATTGAGGACTATTTGAATTTTATAGGAAAATAATCAGGATTAAATTTTTTTTTTTGGGAAAATAATGGAGACTAAATTGGCTAATTATGAAAAATAGGGATGAATTTTTTTGGGAAAATAATTGTATGTTCATAATGCTTAGAATTGATTCTATAGTCGTTTTTGCCATGGAATTGGTTCAATAAGCAAATGGTGTAATATTAATTTTCTTGTGAAGGTAATTATCGGAGAAAACCTGAATTCTTTAGACTCAAATTAACAATAATACTTCCTTTCAATAAAAATATCAAATAAATCCGATACTAAATCATTTTAATAAAGATCCACTCTTATATTTCCTTTACTTTCTTCTGAGTAGTTTATGGCATTCAATTTGCCCTTTTAATTGAATCTTGAAATATCTAAGCTTTTCTTTTTTAGCTCAAGTAAAGAAAATGCTATATTTATCAAACCTAATATTAACCCTATGTGACGTGTTGCTTATTCGCTTTTAAATATAATAGACTTGGTGCAATTTTAGTTGGCAATGATTGTTTGCCACTTTTGTTTTAGTAAGTATCTTTTTGTAAATTACCATGTTAATGTTTTTTTCTTCTCATTTCTTAGAAGATTTGAGAGAAAATTCAATAAACTGAAGCATGGCTTGTGTTTCTCTTATCTGCACAAATGATACAATGGTTACATTTAAAGCTGTGAAGCTCATGGTCTATAATTCCATTTCAGTTAAAGACTTTTTTTCACCTATCTTATACAGTTGGCTTAACTAAATTTCCAGTCATTAACTAGTTGGGTAACTAATTGTTGAAAATATGATCTCACCAAGCTTAAACCTATGGAGGTTGAAAGAGTAGTCCCTAATTGAAGGTGCCTTGACTGCTATCTCGAAAACCTTTTGATAGCAGTCTTGTGAACTTTAGAAAGGGAAACCATGTGCTGACATATAGAATTAACTGCAAATTATAAGTCTAACCTAGAGATGTTTGTGACATATTGTAATGCTCCAACAATACTTCCAAATTAGTGGAATAAACACATTCAAATAGAGACCTATTTTAAAGGAATTGGTTTAGGCACTGTATTGAGATCTCAAGGGGGATATGTGCACTTTCAGCGGACCACAGGGGGGTTTGGAGCTATTCACCCTTTATTAAATAGTTGGTAGTTGCCAATGCTTACATCCTTAACTCACCAGAAGAGAAGCTTGATGAAGTAATGCAAGCACTGCGTCTTCAAGGTGCATGTGTTTTCTTTCAATCGTACCATTTTGCTCAAGTGTGTAGCGACAAGTTGTTTGATGAATGATGCCTAGGGATTGCAAAAACACTTCGAACTTTTGAATTGACATATTTAGTGTCATTATTAGTCCTAAACAACTTAATTTTGATATCACACATAGTAGTAATCATATTAGTGAAGTTATTGAATTCGGAAAATGTATCTGTTTTAGTATTTAAAGGATAGATTCTGGAATATATCTTGTAAAATCATTAACAAATTAAATGTAAGTATCTGAAATTTGTTGAAGGAAGCTACATGAGCCTTTGTGGACTATCATTACATTGTTAGCTCATGCACAAGCATCTATGAGATTATAATAGCGACCATATAGCTTTAGACCATAATAAAATCGTACCAAATGGTGTTGCTTTGATGCTTTCTAGTCAAATTAGATTCCACATTCTTGATGAACATGACATCCACAACAAGACAGTTGTTTAGTTCTTTTTCATGTGGGTGCATTAACGTTTTAGCTTTGTTTACTTCTTTTTCATGTGCGTGCACCATTCACAATGTAGGCCCAGATGCTTTTTATCTCTTATCTCACAAGCATCACGTTGCCGATATTTCTCGGTTGTCAAAATAATTGTTACACCTACAGTATATCCATCCACCCTTAACCTCTCAACAAGACCAAGTACATTTTTAGCTGAGTGTCATTATAGTACGAAAATCCTTTTTTTTAGTTAATTTTAAAAAATATTTTCACTCAATCAACCTATAAGACATAGATTAGATTAGTCACCACTAACATCAAATGGAATACGCTGGCGTCCCCTCGTTGGCCTAATAATTGAATGTGAACAAAAACTCCCAAAGTACATTACAAAACTCTTTCTCTACGTGTGATTTAGGAAAAAACAAGATGCATTATGAGTGCCTAGCATATAAACGAAAAAAAAAATTAGACATATAAGAAGTTCCCACCAAAATGATAGAGTTGAAAAGATTCCCAATCAAGATAACCACATTCTTGATGAACATGACATCCACAACAAGACAGCCACACCAAATATACATACAGGAAGACGACCATCAATTTTAGCTTTGTTTAGTTCTTTTTCAGGTGGATGCACCCCATTAACGTTTTAGCTTTGTTTACTTCTTTTTCAGGAGTGTGCACCATTCACATTGTAGGCCCCGATGCTTTATATATCTTACCTCACGAGCATCACGTTGCCGATATTTCTCGATTGTCAAAATAAATGTTACATCTAAAAGTATATCTATCTACTACTAACAAATCCAAGCATCCAAACTCAGGGTATGCATTCGTTTAGAGAGAAAGATCTGAGCGGGTGAGCACATACAACAATATTGTCTAATATAATGGTGCGTGAGAACTCACTCTTGTTAAGAAGCTTGAGATTTTATTCTAAAACTAATTGGTGTCAAGTGGAATAATCCATAATCTTATAACGTGTTCTTAGAGTTTATAATTTTTCTATGTAGACAAGTGTATATTTTAATACTCCCCCTCACATGTGACTTTATTTTAAGAGGGGTTACACGTGAAAGATTGAATTAAACACGTGAAAAGGTCAGCACGTAGAAAATTGAACACGCGTATGATACATGTGGAAGATGAATATAACTGGACTCATAGGCCCAACTCTGATACCATGTTAAAAAACTTGAGATTCTATCATAAAATCAATTGATGCCAAGTAGAGTAGTCTAAGATCTTATAAGGTGATTTTAAAATTTATAATTTTTCTATACGTGACAAGTGTATATTCTAGCAACTCTAGGCTCACTTACGCCCATTATTGATCAAAGCGGCATTCAATATAGGATTTTTTATCCTCACACACTATAGCAAAATTGTCTTGCAGAGCGTGAAATTTGACATATAATTGAAATGGGTGTTACTTTAATGTTTGAATCTTAATGCCAAAAAACTAGGTTAAGGCTTTTTCGTTGTTGTCTACTTAATTAGTTATTGTTGCCTACTCCAACTTTACAAAATCATTCTCTGTAGGAGAAGTTATTTGGTTATGTTCTTGACTATTCTTTTCTACGCGTTTTTGGTTGTTTGTGTTATCCCTATCTTAACTCTTATAAACGTGACAAGTTAAGTCCTAAATT
Source organism: Ehretia macrophylla (assembly GCA_037974665.1). Classification (NCBI taxonomy): domain Eukaryota; kingdom Viridiplantae; phylum Streptophyta; class Magnoliopsida; order Boraginales; family Ehretiaceae; genus Ehretia; species Ehretia macrophylla. Next base: position 75,608,192 of record CM075781.1, read on the forward strand.
CTCACCTTGTGTGTTCCTGGGATATTGTATTAACCATCTTGCATATCCGAGCTATGTTGGTTGTAATCTCTCTAATATATCTGAACTTGGTGTCTCCACCTCCTCTCTTTTGACTCTTTGGTGTGATAATATTGGTGCTACATATCTCATGACGAACCCTATGTATCATGCTCGTACTAAACATATTGAGATAGATGTGCATTTTGAACGGGAAAAGGTTGCTTTTGGGGCACTTACGATTCGATTGATTAGCTTGTGGACATCATGAATAAAGGGTTATTTATTACACATTTTCATATCCTTATGTCCAAGCTCATAGTTCATGACCCTGCTTCGCTTGAAGGGGCATGATAGAAGTTACTTCTGGATTAGCTTTTAAATTAATTTATTATAACTATTTCAGCTTAATTTCTTCAACGTAGTTATTTTTCATGCCTTATCATGATCAGGCTGTTGTAGAATGTTGTATTATTATAAATATTGTGATGATGTAAAGTGTAAACTAATATTCATCGAGTGAAATATAATTATTCACCCTTTCACATACCAACTGTTGGATATGGCTCAAATTTCAAGTAGAATCAGATACTAAAAACAATTAGAGGTTTGATAAGAATTGAACTAATATGGAAGATAGGAATCCTAATCATAATAGGACTATGATTAGTCTATTATAAATAGGGCTACCTAGGTTTAGTTTAGCTATCACACATCATAAGGTGGGCGTACCACATTATATTAGATTAGAGTTAGAGTATATACACCTCTAAATAGTTGGATCAGAGTCATTATTGTAGTAGTTCTTATTAGTAATAAAGAATAATGTTCTAGGTAGGTGGATTAGAGTCATTATTGTATAATTTTTATTAATAATAAAGAATAATATTCCGCGAACATAAACTATACCAAACTACATTAAAATAATATTGTGTTTTCAACATATTTATGTGTACCATTCTTCTAACACTATCTGCAGGGGCATAAGGATCACAATTATTGTAAAGATAGAACTCTCACTTTTTCGATAAAGAAAGCCTGATTTTTAATGGGCCCCAAAGAAAAGTTATTTCATGTATGTTCGTAATATATTATTGAAGCTACGGTAAAAGCAAGAAATTGAAGTGAAAGAAGGGAGAAAGAGATGGAAGCTCAGAGGTTTTTCTTCAAGTTGTTAGTTTCTTTGCTTCTTGTTATGGCTGTGTACTTTCAAACAAGCCTGGAACAACAACTACATAACTGTAGCAATGGCGAAAATGACTGCATTTCTGCACCCTTTGCCCCTCAAGCACGACCACTACCCCCCGAAGATGGTAAGAAATATTAGCGAGTTCCTTCCAATTCTCAGTTTATTAGATGATGTTGCGCGAGTGTGATAATTTAGTGAATGAATAATTATTTCCATTTCTCATGTTTATTGAATGACGTTGCATGAGTGTGATCATTTTATCAACGAATTGTACGTATAACATGTGATTATGGTGATGAGATTTACCTAGAAAGACCAGCATAAAAAAAAGCCAAATTGGTCTCTGAACTTTACACAAAAGGTTATTTTAGTTCCTCATTTTTCAAAAATATTTATTTTAGTCCCTGTCTTTGACTATTGTTCGGTTTCTTTTAACCGTCAAAGGTTTGATCGTACTAAAAGACATAAATGTCCTTATAAAAAAAATATTTTATTGTTATTCTTCATCCTTTTTCACTTCTCATCGATAAAAAAATATAATTTGACCTAATTAAAAATAATTGACTTTTTGTTTCTTTAAAGGGAAAGCTCTATTAAAGTTGAATTTTATTTTATTTTTATAGCTCTATTTAGGTTAAATTATATTTTTTTATTTATAATAATCAATTTTCAAAATTTGGGTAATGTTGTTTCATAATTAACAAAAAGTGAGACAGGTATCCTATTTATTTGCCTAGTGAATTGGCACAATCCATTACGATCATAAATATCCCAACGGTTTAAACTAAACGGCTTTTTAATCCTTTTTTTCTTCTTTCATGTCCAACAACTATAAGTGCATTTATGTCTTTTAGCAAGGTCAAAATTTTAACCATTAAAAGAAGCCTAATGGTAGTTAAAGACATGAACTAAAATGGGTAGTTTCCAGATGTGAGGGATTAAAATAACCTTTTGTGCAAAGTTCATGGACCAATTTAGTTTTTTTTCCTAAAAATTATTGAATGACGTTGTAGGACTGTGATCATTTTTTAATAATTGAAGCTTTTAGATGGACTATACAAATCTAACATATCTCTAAGAGTGAAAATTTTTAGAAAAGCTCAAGTTAACTATTAGTTCTATAAATATGAGATAACTCCCATAATAAGTTATATATAAAATATTAGTTGGAAATGATTAAAAAAGTTCCCTTTAAACATCTTATAATAATTGGATTTGCTAGTGGCTGCTGTGGATGCACTACTTAAGCTTGTGGATGACCAGCAGAAACGCAGCTTCTCTGATTCCTCCTGTAATGATGGGGACTATACGTCATCTGTTACATGCGATTGTGATCTAAAGAACAACACATTTTGCCAAGTGACAAAACTGTAAGTTCTTTATCTTATCTAAGATTCTAATATTTTAATCCTCTATATTTGTGACCTTCGTTTGTTGTTTTGACCTTCAATAAGATGCATTTGCTTATAGGAACTTATCCATAAATGACTTGAAGATTAAACGCAATTAATGAGTGTTGATAATTCGAGAGCAAAATGTAATGGACGGTTGAAGTGGAATAATATCATCCATGGGATCAGTTGCAAACAAATTTCTTAAATAACGGAAAAATAATAAAGCACTAATGGTGTCACATATTTAAAAGATAAAAGACTGCAATGTTGTACCACGCTAAAAATAAATGACTAAGTTGGATATTAACCCTATATTTAATTACTAAAAGAGAACATAGGATATCATTTATAAATTGGGTGAAGTTCTTCCAAGTCTTTGTAATATCACAATTTTCTCTCGAAATTAACTCTCTGGTTTTTATAAGAAAAATCAAAAAGTTAAAGTTCAACTGTAACCATACATGTATAATTGAATTCTAATATACATGATTTTACAGTTCAGTTCTCGAATATATATAACAGCGGAATATAAATCTGTTTGAGCCATAACAAAAGTAGCTTGTAATCGTTACTCGATTATTGATGTAGGTCTTCCTCTTCCTTACTCTATCTAGCAACAACTAACGTTTATGGGAACAATTAGTTTAGGGTTACAGTAGGAGAAGGGACCTAGCCATATATTTATAATTATTCTAATAAGCCCTCCCATAAAAGGCTTAGTCAGAATATAAGCCCTACACACAGTTAATCGTATATGGATTTATGAGGTGGATTTAAAAATAATATGATCACAACCCAATCTCCATGAATTAGATATCCAGCCTATTTTGGATAAAATCAAAAATAATTAACGGTAGCCCACATAATTGAGAAATATTCCAACAGTCTCCCACTTGGGCAACGTTAATTGTTTTATTTATTACTAAAAAAAATTTAAAAATATTTATTAGGCTGAATAAGTAAACTTAATGTGGCCACAATTTTGAAAACAGTGATTCACAGAATAACATCTCGAACACAATCCTATCCAACAAGATTATCAAAAATCTAATCATGGTGATTGTAGTGTTCCATATTTACACAGGACCTTCTATGATTACAAATGCCAACAACTCCATTGACATGGATTAATATATGACAGTGTAGCAAGAAAGCAGCAACATCATGTGATCAAATATGTTTTTTCTTTGTCAGTCCTCAACATGATTTCCCCAAAATTGGTGGTCGATATGCCAAGGAAATCAACCATTCATATCCTCCTAAAGCAGAGGAAAAAATGCATATCTATGATCAAAATTGTATCCTTATAGAGATATTTAGACTCAATAGATGGTCTTAACAATATGGACATCAAACCAAGACCTTCAATATACATATGAGTGTTCACAAAATAATCAAGCATGTTATAAAACACAAACAAAATGCTATTCCACAAATGCACAAAAGTGCGAAACAAAAACACACAATAATAGGAGTTGTAACGCCCCGAACCCAACCCCACGCTAAGTCAGGCTCGGACCCGTCACTCGGACAGAGTCTCCTCTGTACCAAGGACAAAACTGATACCTGTAAACATTCAATCAAGACATCCGAACTAAAAACAACAACTTATCCACGATAACTCCGAAGCCAAAACACAATCACAAGGCCATCCGAGCCTTGGAGCAACAATTTTCTACTAAGCACACAAGCATGCGAGATAAGTTGATTTTAGTTATAAGTAGTTAATTACAATAAACTTCTAAGTTCCATATGAAGATCTACAACACTCCAAGCATGCAAGAGAAATAAAGTCTAGAATTCATTATTACATTCCAACAACTTTCTTAACTCTTAATACACATTTACTAGACATATATATACAAGACTCTATGGTCTCAAAATACATTAACACCAAGAACTCCACATAAGAAGCACATAAATCCACCTCAGCACACAAGATCACTGATTCTGATCTACTTGAACTTCTTCCTCTTCTTCTACCTCTAATAGCTGGGGATTCACCTCAGCTTCTCCTGAAACATTTTAGATGAGGAGTGAGCAACAAAGTTGCCCAGCGAGGGAGGTGATGCAGCATGTAAACGTGCAATATGATATGCAACACAAGTAAACATATATACAAGACACATAACCATCAAGACAATAAATCAAACTATTAATCACTTTAAAAAGGATACGGTTCCACTTCCAAGTCTTCGATCACGAGCCACGAACCACGAGTATCACGATTATGCCGGCAAAACCCAAACACCACACTTGGGATACTCCGGATGTATCCCGATCCTACGACCCTTTCTCCCGAGGTAGGTCCATGCCCAGCAGGTGAACCACGCCTCTGGGGTAGTGGAGTATGCCTCAGCGAGAAGGGAATAGGCACCATGGTAGTCGAGGGAGCACGGCAAGCCCGATGCCGCCCGTGTTTCTCGACGCTACCATGTCCGATATAGGTTGCGCAACCCAATTCAAGTCACAAGCAAGCAATAATATCACATAACACGTAAGAGGGACGACAAAGTAGGCCGCCCTCACATATATGCACGATAAAAGCTCATATATGCAAGATATTAACTAATAGATACCAAAAGAAACAATCAACATAATTAATTCCAATAATCTACTCAAATAACTTAAATACATCCTAAATATTCTATGCAAGGCACTACTAACACACAACAAGTTCCAATTGCAACTAAAATGGCTAAAAGCTAATTTTCCCCTTTCTTTAAGCGAGCTTTCTTTCTCCTAAGCATAGTTCGAGATTCTCAATCCTACCCTAGTCTTTCTATATTCCTAAGTAAGCTTAAAGGCACCCTTTAAAGTCACTAAGACTCATTTTTGCAGCAGAAGTTCGGGAAGGCCCCGAACGGGTTTGAACTATAGCCATACTAACCGAACCCCAATTTCGCGAAACGAAAGCACCAAAGGTGCTTCCTTAGCTCAAGGACACCCAAATCGATGCCCAAATTTGCCCGGATTGCCTAACGTGCAAAACCCCCTTTTTAAAGTAAGCTATTTATGCACTAAAGTTCGAATTCGGGTGATTCAACCTAACGTGGCTTTTCAATTACCTTCCCTAGGGTCTAGAGCACCTAATTGAGGCATCAATTCAAGTCAATTATCAAATTTTCTCAAAACCCTAGTTTTAGGCACTATTCATCGTCTCTTTGATCAATCTCAACATTCAACCGTTTAATTTGTTATCACACCACAAAAGTTAGCTCTAGAGGCTTTAAATAACTCATAGGAAGCATTCAACACAAGATATATAGCTATAATTGACAATTCAATAAATTTGAACATATGCAAACAAACTTTAAACTCAAAACAAGTAAGACTCCCTCACAATTTTGAAGATGTAGAAGCTTGGTTGAAGGTCCTAAGTTGCTCAATAACCTCCCAAGATCAAACTAAGAGCTCAAAGTGCATGGTTGATGAAGCAAAAATCTCTCTTTTCTCTCTTGAAGTGGACGGCCAGCAGCTAGGGACAAGGGTGGAATTTCTGAATTTGTTTTGATGACTAATGTGCTAGCTTCTATTTTATTTCATGAGGTAGTTTTATTATATGTAGTATAAGTTTAATATTCTAAGCTAATTAAATCTCAAAACTTAATCAATTAAAGCTAATTGCAATTACAATTGCTCCCTAATTAAATACTATCACTATTCTAACGTAACGCTATTCAAGACTCACGGAAATTATTTTTCAAACGCATACTCCTAAGCTCGAAAGTTCAAAACGAAAATTTCTTGGCTCCTTTTAAATGTCGAGTGACCTAGGAAAAATTTAAAATCAAGCTTTCGGAACAGTCAAAAATTTTATGAATAGTGATCCACAATAAAAACAATTAAGCAAGAAAAAATGATGCACGTAGAAATGCGCACATAAGTATGCAACGATTATAATAAATTTAAAGTGAAATTCTCGGGTGTCACAGGAGTATTCAACAATGCATTAAAATGCAAAACTCACCCTAGTCAATAGCATCAAAGGACAATAGAACACTCATATGTAAAACCAATACCAAGCCTAGTGCACACTTGAACATACATCAACCTCTCAATAACACTAGCAGATGGTACACGTCTCATGGATCTCTTTATGTCATGGATTCCATAATACCCATATCTCATCATGTTATTTAAACATTATGGTCTCAAACCTCTAATTAGAATATCAACAAACATTGAGTTTGTTTTAGATTCTTAGTAACAATGTTTCCCTTTTCTCGTCAAATTCATGATTGTTTGTTCATAAGTGAAACCAAAATAGAATTTGGATAATTACAATAGCTCACAATAAACACAAGTATATCTAAGACCCAAGTGCATCATGATAATCTCTCATTTGAGCAGAGGGTACAACATGTTATAATTATCTCAATCATGAAGGTGAATAAGAGAAATACACAACATTCAAGAAGTTAATCACCTTTAGGCAAATAAATCCCTCTAGGGCATGCATTTTCTCAAACTAGTAGAACATGCACAAGCTCATAAATAAAACTCCTTTGGGTAAATAAATTTATTTGGCTATATATCTTCACTACCACAATTTGTCTACCCCTAAATAATACACACAATAACCCCCTTTGGATAGGCTATTGAATGTATTAGTTTGGACAATACAAGGAATATATATCAAGTCTTATTTCATTCCATAAACTATTAGAGATCCATTTAGAAATAAAACTCACATACTGAATTATAACTTCAATAGCATTTATATTGGGATACCTTGATTATGCTTCCAAATAATATTCATATTATATCCTCTAGATGGAAACACTATGAAAATACTTTACAAAAGATATTATAAGACCTACAATTCTCCATATTAAATCACTTAAGAACTCGATCAATATAACCCTTTTGTTATAGATCCAAAAGCCCATGAGACCTATCTTGGTGTATCTGGATGCCAAAAGTGAAAGAGACCTCTCCAAAATCTTTCATGCTGAAAGTCTTCAAAAATACTAAACTCATAAAATTTCAGGAAAATAGACTTACTCCCACTAATTTTGAGGTAGACGCATTGATAAACCACAACATGTTTATCTACACGAAGATGACCCCAAATTCGAAAATAATTTAAGCTAGGTTTTCTCCCAAGTCAAGGTTCAATATGAGTTTTATAAGCAGATTTGCTAGTAACATGGCTAAGAGTATAGGAACTTGTTCTAATGCCTTCATCCAAAAGGTATATTAGGCTAGTGACACTCATCATGCTTCTCATCATATCCTTAAAGGTGAGATTTTGCTTCTCGACAAAATCATTATGTCTAGGGCTAAAAGGTACGGTATGTTTGGCAACAATCCCACAATCCTATAAGTACATGGCAAACGGTCTTATATGCTGCCTTTGACCCAATGTCTACCAAAGTACTTATCTCCCTAGTCAGATTTTACAATACCTTCGGATTTATCTTTAATTAAATAAAGGTATCCATAACAAGAGAAGTCATCAATAAATGTAACAAAACTTGTTACCACACAATGTAACATAATAAGGTCCATTAATATATGTATTACTTCTAAAAGGTCAGAGTTATGGGTAGGCTATTCTCATTTAATATTAGTAAGCTTACCCTTTATGCATCCAATACAAGTTTCAACATCAAAATTTAGAGAAAGAAAAATATATATTCTAATGAGTCGTTCAACCCTTCCTTTAAAAAAAATATATGGCTCAATCATTTATGTCATAATAAGAAAGAAGTTTCATTAAGCAATATTTTCTGAAAAATAGTTATAGGAATTTTCTAGGAGTAAAGACAACTGATATAAACCGCCGAAAAAATACTCCTCAACAATTTTGAATTAGAAAACCAATTTAGTTTGCCATTGCCAAAGTTTCAAATGCAACAGACTTGAGACTTCTTACATTGTGATTTCTCTTTTGATTTTGACCCTTACCATCCTTTTTAGAACCCTGACCTTTCTTAGGAGCATGACCTTTAAATTTTGAGGTACTAGCCTTATCAGAAGAGTCTTTAGGGTTGGAAACATGCAGTGTAACCTTAGGATTTTACTCTTAACTTTGTTTTGCTCAGCAACACATTGATTAATAAAGTCTTATCATATTTTATAATCATAAGTTCACCCATTAGATCCCAACACATATAACATTTGTGTTTCCCTCGTAACTATTTTAATTAGTTAAAACAATAAATGCATCATAATCCAAGGCTAAGTCAAGGTCAACTATCCCCAAGGTCAACTTCATGTGTACCTTCAACTTTTTAAAATTTTGCCCATTCAAGAACTAAAGTAGTGCTCACATTATTCAATATAAAAGAAATTGTTCAAGGAAAGAATGCAATGTCAACAGACAGTAGGCATACATATTTCATTATAAAATAAACACTTCAAACAAAAGAGCCAAGCCACATCATTACATTCTCCACCTTTGGGTAGGAAACATAACATGTAAATAGGTACCCTTTTAACATAAAGTGTCAATAAGATCATCCTACTAAAAGAAAAGGTCAATCACCATTGGGAAATTGAACTCCCTAACAATAGTATAATCTCGACCCATACTTTATGTTCGTGCTACCTAGCTAAAGTCATATAATGACCTTATTTAGGTGATCATTGAGCACTTTACCATAGTAGTTTCTCAACCAATATGAGAAAAACCATAGATTTAATTAGACTAGTCACTTTGGTGAATTTCGCCCAATCAAACCTATGTTGTCAACTCATCGAGAAAAACTAGTGCTTAACATAAATGAAACTGTCATTAATGTAATTGATCAGATAATATGAAACACTTCAATGTAATGTGTCTCTACGACCACTATAAAATTGCATTCTACAATTAACTTGAACATATTACATATATAAAATTAGTAGAGCACATATGATGCACATAAAATATAAATTGAAGTACATAAAATTTCAAGTTGAATTGAGGAATATCACAAATTTTTATTAAATTCAGAGGTCCAAAATGATTTAAAATCAATCTTAATTCATTTGGCCATAATTCAGTAGTACCATTGAAAACTATGTGCACAATATAATATTTCAATAAGGAAAGAAAACAATTAAGCTTCTTTTCAAGAAAAAATGATAAGGGCTTTGTTTGGTATGTGTAAAAGGTTACACTATTAGAGTTTTAGTAAATATCCGCTAACCAAACATGTCTCTTCCCACTTAAAATAAGATGTTTGGTTTCACAACTTTCACATAATTTAGTTTGCAATAAAATTACTTTAGCCAAATAAGACCTTTCCTTTTAGAACTAAGGACTCTGTTTGGTTGTCCAAATTAATTTCAAAACCTAGAAAACAATATTAAACCAGATGCCAAACTCGACCATTCTTCTGTAACAAAAGGTAAAAGATACAATACACTTTAGGGGATGCAAGGTTTTGAACCTATGACCACTCGGTTCTATATTTAAGCACTAAAACAGCAATCCAAATTTTGTTGTCAAGATAATAGGAATTGTCTTTATATGATTTCCAACAAGATCATAAATTAACCTAATAAAATGTAAAGTGCTTTTATGCCTGTCCATATTTTACTACGAAGTAACTAAAGAAAATAATAACATTTATGCACCTAGCAAGTTTTGAACTCACGTAAAACCAGACCCTGTGCATGACTTTAATCAGCCAAGCTAGAGAATTTATTTCAAATACAATAGAATTTAATTGCATAAATATGGTGATTCCAATAGTAGTTGAATGAAAAATAAAACTGATTTAAAACCTATGTAGTTTCGAACCCATGTTGCCATAGTACACATACATGAGATAAAATTGAACTAAATTAATAAATTCAATTTCATAGTTCAGTTTAGTGGCTGGTGCACAAAAGTAAAAATCTTAGGTGAGTCTAAGAAGATTTGAACAAAGTCTTTAACCATTACCAACAGTAACTAAACCAAAAATATAAGCCAACAATGCACGCCTCTATTGTGATTTGAACACGTGACCTCCAAGAACTGAACCCACAAAACAAGATTTTTCTGCACATGAATAACCAGCTAAGCTAGCTTGACTTTCACATCAACAACAACTATTTAATACATATGACCATTTGTCTGTGTACCAGCTAAAACAAAAAGATTTAAGGCTTACGCGCCTAACAAGATTTGAACCCACAACCTACATAGAATTATTATTGTCATTAACTAGCAGCGCCAGGACACCCCGTGTGACACAATAGGACTAAACTTTCTTTATAGCGTATATCTGCTTGGTTTGGTTCACTGCTAAAACAAAAAATAAAAATGCTAGTGTCTTAAATAAGGATCGAACCCAATACCTCAAAGTCATAATGCATGCATCCAACCACTACGCCAATCACAAGTTTTGGTACAAATTATGAGCATATTAAATATAAACCCTAAATGACAGAAATTGTCTTCAACTTCCAGCCGGGCGTTGCGGCCTGTTGAAGCCCGAAACTAAACCCAAAAAGTAAAAACCTCATATCTGATATGTTTTTCACAATTAAACAACCTAATCCTAGGTTTTTGACACCAATGAATTCAAATTTGGCATTACTTTCATCAAAACATCAATAGATTGTACTGGATTATTTAGTTAGGTTACTTATTTAAAAAAAAAATTAGGGTCTTAAAACTTTACAACCATACAAATAATTTCAGCAACAATCTTCAATTAGAGAACATATATGTTGCTAAATAAATTCGAATCAATGAGCATATATGATCAATCATGCAATATACTCAAGAAAATTTGAAAAACTAATACAAAATATTTCAAACTCATAGAACAACATACTAATAACAATAAATAGCATGTTATACATCAAAAGAGCAAGTAGAGAGTGATCTACGAAAGCCCTCAATCAATTTCATGAAACAATAAAAGGATAATCATGAATTAAATTAAGAACTTTTATAACTTATACAAAGCCAAACAAGTATTACGAAATTCTTTTAATTTAATGGTTGAAAATCATGCATAATTGGCTCTGATACCACATGTAACCATACATGTATAATTGAATTCCAATATACATGATTTTACAGCACAGTTCTCGAATATATGTAGCAGCATAATACATATATACCTATTTGAACCTTAACAAAAGCAGCTTGTAATCGTTACCTGATTACTAACATAGGTCTTTTTCTTCCTTGCTCTATCTAGGAACAACTAACGTTTATAGGAACAATTAGTTTAGGGTTAGAGCAGGAGAGGGGACCTAGCCTATATATTTATAATTATTCTAACAGACCCTCCCGTAAAAGGCTTAGTCAGAATATAAGGACTACACACAATTAACCGTATATGAATTTATGAGGTGAGTTTAAAAATAATATGATCACAACCTAGTCTCCATTAATCAGATATCCAGCCTATTTTTTATAAATCCAAAAATAATTAACGGTAGCCTACATAATGGAGAAATATTCCAACATCAACATCTAACATCAGGTTGAAAAATATATTAAAAGACAATGTATAGAATTTTCATTCTATTTTTACCATTAGTTGAATGGTAGATTATGCAAATATAGCATTAGAAATTCTAATAATTTATAATGGTTTTCTGTTGCCTCTTGAGTTACAGCGATTTCTCAGATTGGAAAATGGAAGGTTCGATACCAGAAGAAATTGGAGATCTCTCATATTTGACGACTCTGTAAGTATAATTACATCATATTTCTCGATTTGCATCACCGCTTTTTATTGTCTTGAAAATAGTACCATAAATTGGTGGTCACCAATAGTTTTTCTTTTCTTTTTTTTCTCGACCAAAAAAAAAAATTCTTTCATATTTCATCAGTAGAAGTTAACAACCTAATAAATAGAATTTCATCGAAATAGGCATAAATTTTACAAATTCTTGAAGCTTTATTTTTGGGTGAAGCTAAAGACTTTAATGTCGTGAAATATTTATTACATGAGTTGACCCATACCAGCTAGATTTACAAAGTACCACAAACAAGTTAGAAAGGCTTTCTTGGAGGACATTGTCTTCTTTTCAAGTTTATTTGATAATATAACTTTTATGTTTATGATGAGAAGAGGTGGTAATAAGAGAAAAGTTGGTAATAATATTGTCTATAGTGTTAATGGTGGAGCCAACCACCCAAACTCAAAGTAAGTACTCATGCAATAAGAGAGGTCAGAGTGTGTACTCATATAATGAAACTATTCAATATAATGGTTTTCTTTAAAATAAAAATAAAAAAATAGAAAAAAAATATTTTTTTTTTCAAGTTGAGGGTGTGCTTCTTTTTCACTGAGCTCCGCCACTATAGTGTGGCAAAATAGGTCATAGGTATGAGTACTAATAGTAGCTAGAATGAAGAAATGCGCACATAGACATAGGGCAGAACCAAGTTAGTTTTGTTCGTGTTTATTGTTTCTCTTATTTCATGAGTGTGTATTCACAATCCAATTCCCAACAAACCCGTTAACCTTCGTGTCAGATGATGAACAAAGTGTTAGGTTTTTCACATGGTGAACTAAAGACCAAAATAGAAGGATTTCTTCTACATGGAAAGATTAGAAGAAGAATGAGTTATTAATAAACATATGTAGATGCAAGACCCAATTATTTAAACTTTTAGGTCAATAGTTAAGTTCTACACATGAGTGTTAAGGCCCATTTGTTCTCAAACTCTCATGGCCCACTACAACAAATTGTTATAATTCTCGGTGAAGCTAGACAGCAAGGCTCGAACGATGGAGTAAGGTCACGATAAGCATAATATTGGAGAGTTCACATATGAAAATTGGGAGATTTGTTTGGAGTTTCACATAGTGAACTAAAGAACAAAAGAAATGGATTTCTCCCACATGAAAAGATTAAGAGAAGAATGAGCTATTAATAAACATGTGTAGATTCAAGACCCACTAGGTTAAACTTTTGAGTCAATAGTTGAGTTCTACACATGAGTGTTAAGTCTCATTTGTTATTAGACTCTCAGGGCTTGCCATAACACACATTGATGGTCTCCAATCTCTGATCTAGTCAACGGTGGCCAGTGTGGTAAGTACCAACCAGCTCTTCCTCTACACCTTGCAAATCCAATGGTACCTCTTAATTTCTATTGGGTGTCTGAAATCTGGCAGATTGAGCTCCTCTTGATGTGAATCTTTCTTAGCTAAACGGTATTTTTTGGACAGATGACACGCTATAAGAAAATCCTCTCACTTTTAGGTCACCCTCCCACAACCCCGAGAAGATGTAGCCTAGTAAAAAATTAGAAGTTAAAAAGCTCTATTTATAATAACCTCTTCCTAAACTTACTCTTATTAATATTGTGTTGGTGAAATTGTACAATAATAATTGAAAATGAAACAATAATTAAAGTACAAACACTTTTGTTGGAGACAACTTGATCGGACTGAGGCGCGGGAATCTCGCTATCTTTAAGGAGATTCAAGCCCCCTGCGGTGGAAAAAACTGATGCAGCAGTCTTGATATAGCTTGTCCCCTCCAGGATATAACAGCCCGACTTGTTGTCGTACTACTCGAATCAACTCTGCATTAGAAGATTGAGCACAAGCTTCTTCTCAAGAACACCTTTCTCTTTTGGTTGAGAATCTCTCTAACTTACTCTCTCAATATAATAGTGAAATATTTTTTTGTTTTTGTATCTTTGAAGTAAGAATGATGCCTATTTATAGGCTCTTAAGAAACCACCATAATATATTGCATACAAGTGAAAAGTCATGAATTTAAAACCTTTTTAAATACAAAAAACTCTTCAAGTTCTAAAATTAATATATTCATGAATACAAAATTAATGCATAATTTCTTCATATTCCAAAATTAAAACATACATAAAAACTCATAAATCATTGAATATAAAAGATAATTAATTTAATATTAAAATATCACAACATTCCCCCACTTATTTTAATATTAAATTAAAGTTATAAGAGAGATATTCCAGCCAAAAGGGATCATTATGCTTAATAAAGGTGTGCTATGCATTGAACCTTTACTTAGCGAAACAATGACCTCTACTCTAGAGTCAGTAGTAGTCTCCGACTTGAACTATGACTGCTTGAGGGAAATAAAGAGTCACTGCTCACACATAATGCTCTAGGTGTAATAAAATGAGCTTAAGGACTTAGCATGTTACGGCCATATGTTTTCCTGGTTTTCATAAGTGTTTATATGGGAATTAGCCAAAAACTCATATGAAGCGGCCATAACTTCAACACTTATATAGGTGAAATCTGTCAAGGGTGCTCCTATAATACTGACACCCCACTCAAAAAAGCTACAGATTTCATTAAGAGTTTGAACTTAACCTCTAAAACATTATAAGATGAATACACTCACATCATAGGGAGGGATAACATTTAGTGTATTCCTGTCGTCCACCTTGCGATTCGTTTTTCCCTTTGAACCCAATTTTCAGGATCTCTGATCATTAAATTGGGTATCCTCACATGTGGTTCATGATAAAATTGGCTTCAATCCCATCCCCCTCGATGTATTGCAGATTCTTTCTCTTGATAAGGCCTTAGTTAGTGGATCTGCAAGATTGTCAGTAGATTTGACATAATCCACATTAATAGATTCATTACTCAAATATGATCTCACAGTACTGTGTTTTCTTCTTATGGATCTGGACTTCCCATTATAAAAATGATTTTTAACTCTATCACTCGTAGCGGTGCTATCACAATGTATTAAAACTAGTGGGATTTGTTGTTCCCACAATGGAATCTCATGCAACAAATCTCTTAACCAGTTTGCTTCCTCACTTGCAGAAGCTAAAGCAACAAGCTCTGCCTCCATAGTTGAGTTAGCAATAATCGTTTGCTTCTTAGATTTCCAGCAAACAGCACCACCACCCATCATAAAAACAAAACTAGTAGTAGAGTAAGAGTCACCTGATAATGTGTTCCAGTCTGCATCACTGAAACCTTCGAGTACAGCAGGATATTTTCTATAAAACAAACCATAGTATTTTGTTCCAGACAAGTATTTCATGTCAAGCCACGGATTTTTTATATGTTCCACCGACCCGACTAGTCACGATATTGTCCACTTCGCACCCACCAGGATTAGCCCTGGCCGAGTCCTCCATGGCTTTGTTCCTCACGTGGTCTCCCACGTGAAAAGGCCTCGTGACAGGTACAAGGGATTTCCCCCTTATATCTAGCTCCACCACTTTGTACGCATCCGATGTGGGATTCACCCCCACCTCCCCTTAGGAAGGCTCCTGCCCTCAGGAGTAGGCACAAAGGACGCCCGGCTCTGATACCACTTGTTAAGCCACGGATTTTTTATATATTCCGCCGACCCGACTAGTCATGATATTGTCTACTTCGCACCCACCAGGATTAGCCCTGGCCGAGTCCTCCATGGTTTTGTTCCTCACGTGGTCTCCCACGTGAAAAGGCCTCATGACAGGTACAAGGGATTTCCCCCTTATATCTAGCTCCACCACTTCGTACGCATCCGATTTGGGATTCACCACATGTCACGCCCCAACTCGACCCCTCCTACAATCAGTCAGAACGCAACGGAATTTCGACAGTATAACGACAGTAAATAGGATACCGAGGTTCTAAACCAACCTCATTAAAACATCATACATCCAACAACTCCTTAATAACATAATAACATACCTCATGACCATATCATACAATAAACAATCCTCGTTATATGCCTCCGTTCCAACATAATACACGAACCCTTAATATATAGTACAAAAACATATTGAGCCAATCTAGCAACCTAATCATAAACAAAAGAAAGGCTACTAAGACAACATCAACTAATTCATTAACTTATCAACATCTTGTACATTATAAACTACAAAGCAGATAAAAGTCTACTAATTTAATTTACAAGATAATAAAACATGTACAACATCACGGATAAGACTCTGGAACATAGGACTCATCCACGTAAGGCACGTTTTCCACATTCTCCTCTTCAGGAGGCACGTACCCGTAATCTTGCGAAAGTACACCTGTAAGCATGTAATAATAGAGAGTGAGCTTATATAAAATAAGCCCAGCGAGGATCCGATAGATCTCGAGCAAGGTCTACTAAACTCCTTGGAATAATCCTTTGACTCAGTAAACACACAATAACATAAATAATACTATCATCACATAACTATATAACCATTCAATAAAGGATACTCTAGTTGGTGTAGCTCCAAACACCATCACGATCTCAACCATTCTTCTTGTAACTCCCCATTACTCACACACCCGAGGTACCTCACTAGCCCCTCCCTCCACAACCCGACAGCCCAACGCTGCCCGAGAGGTGGCACACACATACCAAGACTCCATAATAATCATCAATAATCATTCAATCATCAATCAATAATCATCTACTCATCAATACTAGCATCAATAATCAATTAGACAACAAATAACTAAGTTAGATGACAAAGTAGGCCATCTAACCGACCATGTATTAAACACACAATCAAACTCTAAATTACCCATCAACAACTCACAATTCAATCACTCAACCCACACCCAATCAACTAAGGCTCAATCTAACATTTTAAAGAAAGACAACCTAAACTTCAATTAATCATATCTTACATTCTACTAATCCAAACAACTCCAAATCAGTTTCAAACACCCACCCATTCAACCAACTACATTAGCCCCCTCGGAAAACCACCACAACACCTCCAAATCATGCCCGATAACCCTAAAACCCTAAGGTGTCAAGGCTGAATTTTTCGGATTTTCACCCAAACATCATAATCAAAAATTCGGCATTACAACGGCACTACCACGTAATTATCAAATATTTAGAAATCGATGGCAATCGATTCCGATCAACACAACTCAATTTAATCAACATTGAACAATTTAATCAAATTTAAATACCCAGAAAATAAAAATTATGCTACAACCGATAAAAACTCGTAGTATTACAGCTAAATGATCCCTAGCATGCAAGGAGCAATACTCTAACATCATATTAGAATTCTAACGGTTCGATTTTCGATTCTACGCAAAAACACAAAAGTTGAGTTTTGAGATCCAGAATTTTTCTCTCACCTTTGATCCGAAGTAAAGCTAGGAATGCGTGCAATAGGTACCCAACAAGTGGAATCCAGTCCAGTTTGAAAAGATTCGGACTTTAAATGAGTTTTCTAAGGCAAAATTACTTTAAAAATAAGTTGAATAAAATCTCTTTTTTTCCTAAGCTTTCACGGCTGCAAGGTGTGTGTAAATGTGGTGTTTTGCTTTGTTTCATTGTGTGTTGGTGATATATGCATGAAAGTCAACAAGTTAAATGAAAGTCAAAGTTGAAACTTTAGTATTTTTAGTGTTTTCTTGACTTTAAATGCATTTTCTTGATCACCAAAGTTCAAAACAATTATTCAACACCCAAGCTAGCTCAAGTAAATTATTTTTAGGTGACAAGAAGTTTTACAATCGAACAATTTCACCCGAGTCGGCTTAAAACTCGATTTTCGCAAAAGTCAGTGTAAAAACCCTAATAAATTCTTAAGCCGATTTTAAAACCGTTTTCATCAAACACAGGTCTATTAAAGTCCGTAGTCTAGGTATAGAAGGGTTAAAAAGACCAGTTTCAAAATTTTAGCGGACGTGTTTCGAAAACACTATTCACTGAAAATCGACGATAAAATTTCTGACTCCGTTTTTTATGAAAATTTCATGAATGCACATTTAGCACGTATTAGGAGTATTGATATCAAAATTATAACATTCTAGGCCCTATAGCTCATAAACAGGTCATATGCACGTAAAACGAGACAAAGCACGTAAATCAAGTTAAAGCAGATAAGTGGGGTTTCACATTTCATGACTCGCTGGATGGCATGCCAATGTTCTTTTCCAGGTTTGCTCGTAAACCTACTAAGTACTCCTACTGCATAAGCTATATCAAGTCTAGTACAATCTGTCGCATAACGCAAGCTACCAATTATACTTGCATACTCCTTTTGATTAATTATCTCATTATCATTTTCAACAGGAAAAAGATGCACATTATGATCAAAAGGTGTTGACACATGTTTACATTCAAGAAAATTAAATTTTCTTAAGATTTTCTCAATATAGTGCGACTGATCAAGAAAAATACCATCAAGCATTTTGGTAATTTTTATCCCCAAAATAAAATTAGCCTCACCAAGATCTTTCATATCAAAATGACTACAAAGAATAATCTTAGTTTCATTTATGACATGAATATCTGTGCCAAAAATAAGTAAATCATCCACATAGAGGCTAATAATCACATGTGAATTTTTCCAAGATTTATGATATATGCACTTGTCACTTTCATTAGGTTTAAAACCATTCTCAATCATGCAGGAATCAAACTTCTCATGCCATTGCTGAGGTGCTTGCCTTAAGCCATATAGAGATTTAGTAAGCTTATACACTTTGCTTTCTTGGCCTGGTTCCACGAACCCTTCAGGTTGATCCATATATATTTCCTCATCTAGGTCCCCATTCAAAAAGGCTGTTTTACATCCATTTGATGAATTTTTAAATTAAAAATAGCTCCAATTGTAATTAGCAATCTAATAGATGTAACTCTGGTAACAGGAGAAAAAAGTATCAAAAAAGTCAAGATCAGCCTTCTGTTTAAAGCCTTTTGCAACAAGTCTAGCTTTAAACTTATCTACTGATCCATAAGGTTTAAGTTTTTTCCTGAGTACCCACTTGCAGCCTATGGTTTTACAACCTGGTGGTAATTCAACTAATTTCCAAGTTATATTAGAAATTAGTGAATCTATCTCATCATTTACAGCTTCTTTCCAAAAAATAGTGCCAAGAGATGAAAAAGCTTCTTTTAAAGTAAGTGGGCGTTCTTCTGAATTGAAAACATAAAAATCTGGACCAAAATCTTTTTCAATACGTGCCCTTTTACTCCTTCTTGGTTCAGAGAAAACATTTTCATTATCTTAAAAAGAAGTAGAAGGAGATTTAGAAGATATATTTTCATAAATTTCTTTACCCCCACTATTTTGAAGTTTAAAAGCATACTTTTCTTCGTGAAAAATAGCATCACCTGACTCAACAATTGTTTGATTTTCAAGATCAAAAAATCTGTAAGCTGTACTATTCACCGCATAGCCAAGAAAAACACAAGTGATAGCTTTAGCACCTAATTTTGGTCTCTTTGGATTTGTTAGCCTCACAAAAGCTAAACAACCCCAAACTCTCAAATATCCCAAATTAGGCTTATATCTCTTACACATTTCAAAAGGTGTAGTTTTTGTCCTTTTATGTGGCACCCTATTTAAAACATGGCAATCTGTCAAAGTAGCCTCATCCCAAAGATTTTTGGGAGCACCTGACTCCACAATCATGGCATTCACTAAATTAATAATAGTTCTATTTTTTCTCTCAGCTACACCATTAGACTCAGGTGAGTAAAGTGGTGTAGTTTCATGGATTATTCCCAAAGACTGAAAAAAAGAATTGAATTCAGAAGAAATATATTCTCGGCCTCGATCACTTCTCAATCTTTTGATTTTTCTACCAAATTGATTTTCAAATTCGTGAAGGAAATTTTTAAACTTTTCAAAAGCATCACTTTTATTTTTCAAAAGATAAACATAAGTGTATTTTGAAAAATCATCAATGAAAGTGATAAAATATCTATTTCCTCCACGAGTTAAAATTCCTTCAAATTCACAAAGATCTGAATGAATTAAATCTAGCAATTCGGTATGTCTAACAACATTTTCATGAGGCTTTCTAGTGATTTTTGTTTTGCTGCAAGATTCACATTTTACAAAGTCTTTATTCAGTCTTGGAATTAATCCTAAACTACTCATGATTCCCACATATCTGCTATTAATGTGACATAAACGTGCATGCCAAAAATTCACAGAAGATAGCATATAAAAAGAACAAGATGCTTTATTATCATTATCAACATTTAAACAAAACATTCCATCACATGCATATCCTTTGCCCACAAACATACCTTTCTTGGTAATTACATATTGATCAGATTCTATAGTTTGCTTGAAGCCTGCCTTGTTGAGCAAGAAACTAGACATAAGATTTTTCCTCATGGAAGGGGTAAAGAGTACATCTTTCAGTGTTAAAACACGTCCATATGTAAACTTAAGCTCAACATCACCACTCCCTAACACCTTAGTTTTGCTTGAATCACCAAGCATAACCGTTTTTTCTTCTTCAAAATGAGTGTATTTCTTGAACCAATTTTTATCATAGCAGACATGCCTATTGGCACCAGAGTCCGCCCACCAACCTTCTACATATTGAACCATGTTTACGTCTGTTATCATAGCCACTAACGGCTCTTCGGTCACATTAGCTTGAGGAATAGCTTCACGTTTCCGGTATCTACAATTCCGAGCAATATGCCCAACTTTGCCACAAACAAAGCAGGCAGTGCCCTGATTCTTAGAAGATTGTCCATGGTTTATAAATTTCTGGTTCGAATTACCCTTATGTTTATTTTTCATTTGATTCTTATTTGGCTTCAAATGAGTATTCTTAGAATTCTGACCTTTGGGCACACTATTAGAATTTGCAGAAATTAACTTTACCTTTGTGGAGTGTTCATTGTTGTCCAAGATCATTGCATCCTGTCCTCTTGCCTCTTCCTCCACACGAATGCGAGTGATCAGAACCTCCAAGAAGTTTCTTTCTGTTTGTGGCGCATAGACTTTTGAAATTCCTTCCAAGTATGTGGAAGTTTATCAATGATGCCAGCCATAACTAGATTGTCTTTAATCCTGATGCCTTCAGATCTAACATCAGCTACAATCATCTGGAAGTCTTGAGTTTGCTGCACCACAGATTGTCCATCTTTCATTTGAAATCTAAAAAGACGGCTAGCAGCATACTTCTTAGCTCCAGCTTCTTCAGTATCATATTTCTTTTGCAAAGCCTCCCAGATGCCCTTTGCAGAGTCATAGTTAGTTTCCTAGTAATCATATAAACTGTCAGTAAGACAATTTAAAAGATAGTACCGACAGTTGTACTCATCATTGACGTATATATCCACCAAGTCTTGATGTTGTGCAAGTTCTTCCTCAGTCATGTTATCAGTGGATATATTTGTTGGGTCATCTTCAGTGAGTACATATCCTACCTTCAAGAGACTTAGGTAGAATGAAACTTTGCCTTTCCACCGTTTAAAATTAGTTCCACCAAAACGGAACTGCTTATTGAGGTCTCCAACGTTAGTTTTTTCCACCATTGGTTCCATTTGAATTCTCCTTAAAATTGTTGGTGAAATTGTACAATAATAATTGAAAATGAAACAATAATTAAAGTACAAACACTTTTGTTGGAGACAACTTGATCGGACTGAGGTGCGGGAATCTCGCTATCTTTAAGGAGATTCAAGCTCCCTGCGGTGGAAAGAATCGATGCAGCAGTCATGATATAGCTTGTCCCCTCCAGGATACAACAGCCCAACTTGTTGTCGTACTACTCGAATCAACTCTGCATTAGAAGATTGAGCACAAGCTTCTTCTCAAGAACACGTTTCTCTTTTGGCTAAGAATCTCTCTAACTAACTCTCTCAATATGATAGTGAAATATTTTTTTGTTTTTGTATCTTTGAAGTAAGAATGATGCCTATTTATAGGCTCTTAAGAAACCACCATAATAAATTGCATACAAGTGAAAAGTCATGAATTTAAAACATTTTTAAATACAAAAAACTCTTCAAGTTCTAAAATTAATATATTCATGAATACAAAATTAATGCATAATCTCTTCATATTCCAAAATTAAAACATACATAAAAACTCATAATTCATTGAATATAAAAGATAATTAATTTAATATTAAAATATCACAACATATTGGATTTCAACAGGCTTGGGTGTATATTTGATCCAAAAAGTCAACAAAAGTAACGTCAAATTAGGTAATAAAAGTCATTTTGTCATGAAAAGTTCTAATGTTGAGATATGTCCAACGTGTTAAAAATGTATAATATATGTGCCAGCCACATGTAGCTAATCTTTTTCTCTATTTTATAATTTCTTGGACAAATTTTAATAATGTCCGGTATGGGTACAAAAGGGTGCCTTTTGCGAGTATTTACATGATTTTAACATGAACACATCATTGTTAGAAGTCGGTGTTTCATAGCTTATGATTACATTAATTTGTTAATTTTATTGTGGGCAGAGATTTGAGAGGTAATGTGTTTCAAGGAACAATTCCCAAATCATTTACCAAGCTATCAAAGCTTGAGAAGCTGTGAGTATTTCTAACTATTGCAGAATGTTACTTATTTGCCTTTATTTTTCGCAGTGAAATTTGAACCCTGATCAGCGTAAATCATAGTTACTTTCTCAATTTTCTTCTGTTAAAAGTTAAAGATGCATGCCTTTGAAGCCAAATAATTTGCAGCCCTGTTGCTTTTCATGAGATACTTCATGAAGAAGACTCAAAGAAGATTTAATTTGCTTAATAAATGAAAGAGTGAACGATTTAACACAGAGGTATTTAACTACATTTTTAAAACACAGGAAATAATCAACTTATTTATAGAATACAAGAGGTATTGTACACTTTAGCATCACACATGGAGGTGTTACGTCATTTACCCCAAATGAAATTGTCGAAAACATAGCTCAAACTCTTCACTTGTTCGAAGTTGAGTTCGGTGATGATGAACTCAAATCTGATGGATTTGATGGAGATGGCGGAGAAGCTGACCGTGAAGTAGTCAAGACTATAATTCATCATCAATTCCTAATACTTTTTAAAAGTTTCTAGTGAGTTCTCTTTTCTTTCGAACATTTTTCTTTTCAATTCTAAAAGGCATTCTCGTCAAATAATATGGTTTGCTTGGAAGTATTCTTGTTTTATAGTTTTATTGTTTTATAGGATAGTTTTTAAAAACAGTTTTGAAGAACAAAGAAGAAAGGAAATTTGTTTTAGTAGTTTTTTTTTTTTCTAAACAAGTTTTTGAAATGAATTTATCCTTAGAATTATATGAATAATTTGTTATAAAATTAATTAGTAATTGATTAAATTTTTAAGTTTAATAATTAGTTAAAGTTATTATTAATTAATTAATTTTTATATAATTTACCATTAAAGTAATAGTTTAATAAAATTAGTATTAATTATCCATTATTAACTCATTAATTTATTAAAATTATTAATTTATTAATTAATTTTATTAGTTAAAATTATTGACTAATTGATTTAATTAATAAAAATTAATTTATAAAATTATCAATTTAAAATGAAATAGTTATTCATTAATTATTATTTATTTAATAAAATTATTAGTTTAATAGTAAATTAATTTAATCAGTTAAAATTATTAAAATGAGCTTTGTCCTCTAGGCATTAGGCGCTCCCACGGAATTTGTGAGAAGGAAAAATGACTCATCCTTTATTGTATCTGACACGAGATGATAAAAAGAGAGCTTTGTTTATTGATAAACAACGTATTGATAGAGTTCTTAGTAATTATTCAATTACTTGTTATTTATTAATTATATTTTGAATCAATTATTAATTAAATTAATAAATTATTCATTAAATTGAAATTAATTAATTTTTTATTATCAAATTTTTGAATAATAATTAATTGAAAATGAGTTCAGGGGTATTGGGGTTGGGGGGAAGTAGAACAAGAACACATGAAAATATCTAAAACGTGTTTTCGTTTTCTTGTTCTTGAAAACATATTTCTCAAAAACAATTTTGCAAATAATTACAAAAATACCCTGTGCCTACGTTTTGGAAGATACATTCCTTTTACAAAGAAAAATCGCAAACCCAAAGTCCACTAGATAAAATCTTGGGGGTACTCCTCGTGACATCAATTGATTTTAAAATGGAACCTCATAATTTTTAATATAGTATTAGACCTACCTTCCTGCAAGTAGCCTATGTCATGGTTATTATTGTATTTACTATTGAGAAATATACATGACAACGCGCAGCGAAAAAATTAATCATGTAGCCGTCCATGTTAGAATATGCAGATTTGAAATCAGATAATAATGTAATCTAATTAAATTAAACCTGCAATAGTTCTAGGATTGCCTCTTGAAGCGTAGTTCGACATAGAATCTGAATCAAGCTCCCTACGTGTGAAGCCTCCAAGATTGATCCATACACAGAATCCACGCTTGCTAATTGGATTTCTACCCCCATTAGGTTTTTAAAGAAATCCTATATATTTATCTAACTGATAAAATTGTGCTAGTTTTTTCTTTGTCAGAATAGTTCTATATATAGGAAACACATATGACCTAAGCTATAAGTGGGCTGGTCTTAAACTTACCAGTCCTGGGCTCCATAATAATCAGATCACCATCTAATTACTACGAGCCCAATTAAATTAATATTTAGGAGGATCCTAAATTTAATTTAATCTTTTCTCTAATCTAATTAATCTGCAAATTCCATTTGTGTGTGACCTCTCGGGTTCATAATTAATCGGTAGCGAATAATTAATTTCACTAATTAATTAAATTATAACTCTTTCTAATTAATTCGTAAATTGCAAGTGACACCTAGCAGTATATCGTGATTACCAATTAAAGATGAAGTGCAAGCATGCGAACCCAAATAGTAATTTATATGCAATCAAATCCTACTGTCTCAATTATCCCAATCGAGCAAGAGTCATGGATTGGGTCGTCAAACTCTCTTACTCAACCATATGCCAAAACTCAATTAATTAGTGACTAATGAATAATTCGTGAAACGACTTCCATTATTTCACCTTGGCCAAGGATTTTAAGTAACTCAATTAATCAGATTGCATAGGAAACCCAATTGACAGTTTCCATATCTACACATACATTTCTGCATGACGGAATAAATCACAACCACTGAATATATTGTCTAATCCATGATTAAGACTAGCTTATTTGCACAAACAAATCATGACATTCCTAGTCATGAGATAATTATAGTATCTCAGGTCTGAGGATTAATTGCATAATTACATGATACAACGAACTATTGACATTCCATGTAATTCGTTGCATCGGTGGGCAAGTCCAGTTACTTATTCACAATAAGTGCTTGTACATCTACTACAACGATTGAAACAAATAGCCCAAACTGATATCTCATATAATTTAGTTAGTAGACTGTAATCCGATTTATCCGGATAAACTAACGCCCATATCGTTTACCCTATGATCGGAGACAACTTTTAGAATATATTTATAATTATAGATTCTGTCACTCATATTCTTACTCCTAACGATAGAATCTATTAATAGTATTCTAAGGACTTTATTTATTTAATTAAAATATTTATAATAAATAAATAAACTGCTCATATTAAATGAATTAATAAATTAAATAACACATTATCCATAATTCCAAAAATATAATTTATTGGCTTTTGGGCATTATTCCTAACATTTACAACTCTGAATACCTTCATTTATGCGTTTAACTCATTATACCATTATCTATGGTTTTTAGATCCTCATGTCGTCTTTGGTCTCAATTTTTTTGTATTCATTTTTAAACGATCTAATTCTATCTATGGTCTCTGTTGTCGTGTACATCGGGGCTCTAGAAACTATATTAGCAACCACCATTTATATTTGTAATCTTCGTAGTTCTACTAATCACTTGACTCTTACCCCTTTTTATCACTATTTTTTTACTGTTGGAATAGTCATATCCTCTTTATTTGCAACTTTGAATACCTTCATGATCTCACCTTTTCCCAAACAAGGCACTGATAACTCTTCCACTCACTTATAACCAAGACTTCAACCACGTAACCTAGCTACTCTCTCTCAGTTAATTAATTAGTGTAATTATTCATACTGTTGGGAGAAAACCCAAAATCAAAACACAAATCAAATAAACAACAACAAATGAACAGTGGAAAAACACCTCTCACATTGTGTAAACCTGTTAGGAAGCAACAAATAGAGCCAAACACACAATGCACAAAACTAAAAATTCCAAAAAATAGAGCAACACCAAGATTTTAACATAAAAAATCTCCCCAATGTGGAAGTAAAAACCTCGAGACCGAAGTCCACCCAAAAACTTCTACTATCAACAAATAATAGGTACAAGAAAGTATTTTCTAGCTACAACTAGAGGTATACACAATACATTAAAATAACATATTTTTGTAAACATTGCATCAACAAAAGAGATTAAACCAAGAAGTAGGAGAAAAATCATCAAAATCCCGTAGTTACTGTTCACGTCAGAAAAACGGGCTGTAGAAACTTCCAAATCAAATTCTGACCATACCGATTCAAGAGCCACAAGTTGTAATTATGCACACAAAATGTTAACTCAATCGGACCACAAATAGCCTTCCGATGTTGAGCTTGATCAAAACTGTGCAGCATAATTTTTCTCTATTCTCCTTGTTTCTCTCTCTATTTTCCCACTATCTTTCTCTCACGTTTTTCTCTCTCTCTTTTTCACACTGAAAGTGACAGACCAGTCAAAGCTAGTCTGTCCAATCCATTCTTCTTGTTTTTTTTTTGTTTTGTTTTGTTTTGGTGAAAAAGCAAAATATACTCATTACCAACCACATTGGTTGGTTCCTTAACACATACTTGTGTTGCTATTAACATGATAACTTGTTCATGTTCTTAGAAGAGTACTTAAGCTCTCCCAAATGTTAAGCTCCCATTAGTGAGAGAATTTAAAGGCAATACACAGGAAAGAGGGTGGAGCTGGTGTGTTTGAATCTTGATAATTAACAATTTAATAATTATGGAAATCACTAGTCTTGTTGGCTTTGAAGGCTTTCCGGGTACAATAACGAGCTTCTTATATATTGTTTTCCTTACTAATTACCAACATATTCATATCATGGAAGAGTTGCCCTTTGTATAAAAAAATTGAACTCATTGACTGTTTACAAGTCATTATTATATGTAGCATATCGTTCTTTGTATTAAGCTTTCCGTGATTGTTGTAGATCTCACTAATGTTATGATTGACAGCTATCTCGGAAGTAACCGACTGGAAGGGCATATACCATCTTTCCTTGTAGAAATGCAGTCACTGAGACATATGTAAGTGATCGTGTTATTAAATGATACGGGTGACTAATAACCTTTTTTCCAATTTGAGATTTTAATGCATAATTTAGTTGCATCAACACATACACACACACACATACATTTCAGAAGAAATGGAAAATGAGAAAATTATAATCAAATAATTCACACACATAAACTTCAGAAGAAATGGAAAATGAGAAAATTATAATCACATAATTATAAGGTAAAGATGTTAGGATGGAAAAATCTTCTGCACGTCATCCGACCCAATCCAGCTTTCTACATGGAGTGCCATACGTACAGCTGGATGGGCTGATGATGTATGGAAGAGTTTCTAGTTCATGATTTTGGTAGTTTCAGTACTTTTAGCCTTTTAACAACACTATTACAACTGGATTAAAAGCAGATAATTAAAGCAGTCTGGATTTTGGAAATTATTGGGTAATTATTTGCATAAAGAAATACTATAAAATCGATTGTGACATGACCATGTTGAACAATAAATTTATACACTCATGGAAAGACAATATAACTCTTATACAACACAAACATATTTTATTATCACTGACTCGACTTCTCACGGTATTTAATTTTTACAACTCAACTCTTTTTACTACTACAGCACATACCACACATTGACACCACACACCCTAACTTACTTTGCAAAGAACATCTATCTTTATTCTCTATTTATCACTCCACGGCTTAACAATGAGACCCAAGGTCTCTATTTATAGCCATTTTAAACCGACAAAGGCAAATCGGTGGTGACACTGCCAAGTTACAAGATAATTATAGAGCCAATTTTATAATGGTGATATTTTGTGAACCTACTAGAAGGCTATTAAACAATTTGTACAAAAGAGTTGTCCACATTATTCTGGAAAGAGTCAAGTGTTGACTCTTAACACTGACTCTTTCGTAGTCCTTCTCATGTGGTCAGTTCGAGCTTCCTTTTGAACTCCTTGAATTTGACTAATATATACCCTTGTATTTTCCTATTGGACTATCTACACGAGTCTTCCTCTTGCAAAAGATAGGGTTTGACATCTTTGAACTTTGGATCCAAATCCGAAGTCTATTTCTACCTCAATACAGAAATCTCTTCTTCTATTGCTCTTTGTCCTTCAAGTTTTCCATCTCTTTCATATTTGGGGTTCGATTTTCTTGGCCTTATTGATCTTTTTAGTTGTGGTTTTGGAGTCCCTTCCTTGTCAGTGTCTTCATTCTCTCTTAACTAACCATCTTCTACGATCTTTTGACTTGTATCAGTTTGCTTTATATCTTTTTTGACTTCTGGATCACCTTTTCGGTAGGCACACCTTCTGTCTTCTCATCTTCAATATCCTTCGAGTTGGGTAGCGCTACATATTCTGGTGACCACCATGCAGATGCTTCATCGAACACCACATTCTTGAAACGTAGCACTGTCCTGTTGTGGGGTTGCAATACTTCCACCATTTCCTTTGGGAGTCATAGCTGACAAAAATACACCGTATTGCTTTCTGCTTCATCGTCGAGAGGGAAACAGCCCGGATCACCAGCTAAGGCTTATCGAACTTGCTACGTAAGTGATCTGGAACAAATACGTAGCACACACATACCCAAATACTCGAAAGTGACTCACCGTTGGCTTGATGTTCCACAACTTCTCAAAGGGTGAGACGAACCCGAGCCTTTGTTGTGAAAGCCTATTGATTATGTGGGTCACTGTTCTCATACACTCTGCCCAAAACCTTTCAAGCACATTTCTTACGTGTAACATGCTCCGACAGATTTCGGCAAGATGTTTGTTCTTTCTTTCGGCTACACCATTTTGCTGTGGAGTACTTGGGCAGGTAAATTGATGTTGCATCTAGCATGCTTTCAGATACTTGTCAAATTCATCTAAGGTGTACTCTCCTCCATTATCGGTGTGTAGGCATTGGATCTTATTGCCTACTTCACTCTCAACTATTTATTTAAACTCTTTGAACTTGGTAAATGTCTCTGATTTTTCTTTCATGAAGTACACCCACATGTACCTTGAGAAATCGTCAATGAACGTCACCAGGTAGCGTATTCCTTGTAACGCCCCGAACCCAACCCCACACTATAGGTCAAGTCTGGATCCGTCACTCGGACAAAGTCTTTTCTATACCGTGGACTAAATGGTTACCTGCAATTAACCACATATAGTCTTTGATTCACAAACAACAACATATACAATCTATCCTTCAAGATATACATAGTTAAGCCATGATCACAAGGCCATCCGAGCCTTGGAGCAACAAAAGCCTACTTAAAGCACACAATCATGCAAGGCAAAGCTAACTTTAACTATAAGTAGTTGGGTACGACTATAACCAAATTCTACTACCAAGTTATTAACACACAAGCATGCAATAAGAGAAGTAAACTAGAATCCATTATTACAAGCCATCTAACTTTAACCAACACACAAGACTATAATTTAGTTACAACTTCCCAACCAAATACACAAGACCCTAAGGTCTCAAAATACAACATCTAACAATCACTTCACACAAGAATCACATATGATTCACCTTATCACACAGGAATCAAGGATTCTGTTCTACTTGCACTTCTTCTCCTTCCTCTACTGCTACTAGATAGGGATCTACCTCAGCTTCTCCTGAAACATGTTAAGTGAGGAATGAGCAATAATGTTGTCCAGCGAGGGAGGTGATGCAACATACCGGGACGTGTAATATGATATGCAATCACAAGAAGTCATATATATAACATAGAACAACAATATTAAACAGTAAGTGATAAACCACATTAGAAATGATACGGTTCCACTTCAAGTCTTCAAACTCGAACCACGAGTCTCGAACTTTACGCATGTGCCGGCAAACCTTATTCCAACAAGTTGGGATACTCCGGATGTATCCTGATCCTATGACCCTTTCTCCTGAGGTAGGTCCATATGCCCAGCATGTGAACCACACCTCTGGGGTAGTGGAGTATACTCAGTGAGAAAGGGAATAGGCACCATGGTAGTCGAGGGAGCACGGCAAGCCCGACGCCGCCCGTGTTTCTCGACACTACCATATCCGAAAAGGTTGCGCAACCCCGAATTCAAACCACAAGATTCAAAAACAACAATAGCAAGTAGAAGGGTCGACAAAGTAGGCCGCCCTCATATTTAATTGCAATTAAGCCAACATATACACAATATAGCATTATAGTCTCCAAAGATGCAACCAACATAGCTTCACCCAAAATCTAATTCAAATAGCTCAATTAACCTTAGATCATCATAATAGTATATGACAACACAACAACAAGCTCTAGATGCGTCAAAAATAGCCAAATACTACTTTTTCCCTTTCGTTAACCAAGTTTTTCTTCTCCTAAGTGCATCTCAAGGTTACCAAACCATATACTAATCATATTATACTCCTAGTTAAGCCAAAATACACCTATTAAGATTATAAAAACTTGTTTTAGAAGCAAAAGCTCAGGAAGGCCCCAAGCGGGTTTTAACTACAACTACCTTATCTGAACCCCAATTTCGTGTAACGAAAGCTCCAAAAGTGCTTCCATACCCCCAAGGACACCTAATCCAAAGCCCAGTCATGCCCGGATTGCATTTCGGGAAATATCCCCTTTTTAAAGATTACCAAATTTGCATTTTATCACATTTCCGAGCAATTCAACCCCATGTGAGCCTATGACAAGTTCCACTAATGTCTAAAGAACCTAATTGAAGTCTCAATTCGATCTATTTAGTAAATTTAAACAAAACCCTAGGTTTGAGCACTATTCATCATCTCTTTCAATCAAAATTTGCATTCAACCATAGAATCTTCTAACAAGCTATAAAAGTTAACTCTATAGGCTCCAATGATCATATAACAAGCATTTATAACAAGCAAAATAGCTAAATTCAACAAGACAAGAATTTCAATATATATGTATTAACTTTAAAAATCATGAAATATGCAACTCCCTCACAAATTAGAAGATGAAAACGCTAAGTAGGAGCTCCTAGATGCCTCAAAACCCTCCTAGACCAAGCCAAGAGTCAAGCTAGCAAGATTGTTGAAGAATTTATTTTCCTTTTTCTCCTTGAGAGTGTCGGTTTTAGGGAGGGACACAAGGAGAATTTTTTAGCTTTGTTTGTTGAGTTGTTTTTGTTAAATGGTGATAACTTTAATATAAAGATATATATGTGCAATAAGTTGTGGTCAAATGCTACTTAAAACTTGGTCAAATGAGCTTAATTACTAATCAAATGCTAACTAAGTCAAAACTAAGGTTATTACGTACGTAACACTATTCAAATGAAGCAAAACTATTTTCTAAACGCATGCTCTCAAGCTCAAAAGTCCAAAATGACAAGGTCTTGATTCCTTTTATATGTCATATGACTTAGGAAAAATATTAAATCGAACTTTTAAAACGGTCAAAAATCTTATGAATAGAAGCCTCAAAATAAAGTAATTAAGCAAGAAAAATGATGCACGTAAGAATGTTCAAGTAAGCATGCAACAGTTATAAAGAAATATGTGATAAAATCTCAGGCGTCACATTCCTGAGATAGATGGTTGTTTCACCGATCCAAACACGTCTGAGTAGACCAACTCTAACGGTTTTTTGGCTCTAAATGTGGATTCTTCATAAGGTAGTTGATACGTCTTCCCATATTGACAGCCAGCACATACTGTGTCTTCTCGAACTTCTAGGTGAGGAAGACCTTTTAGCATCTCATTTCTTATCATTTCCTTCAACTTATGATAGCTGACGTGTCCAAGAAGTGCGTGCCACAAATCATCTGTCTCGTTCTTCTTTGTCTTGCTGACATAGGCAGTCTCTGCAGATATCACGTACATTGACTCTAACCTTGGTCCTTCCAAGGTTGGTGTGCCAATCATTTTGATATCTTGATATACTTTAACACTGTTAGGGCCGAATAATACCTAGTTTCCTGCATCTGTCAATTGTGAGACTGATAGCATATTTTTCTTTATTCCTGGCACATGGTAGACATGATCGAGCTGTACTTGTCCTATTTTATGACGAGGCTTGATCATAGTACTACCTACATGAATGATCGGTAGTCTTGTATTATTTGTTGTTATCACCACTCGTCGGCTTTTGTATTTTGACATATCCTGTAGCTTCTCAGCTTTACCTGTCATGTGGTTGGCACAGCCTAAGTCGAAGATCCATTCCTTGTTGTAGTCAATCCCTTTTGGATTGTTGGCTATATCTGCTGGTATCTCCTCTATCTTGGCGAGTGATACTCCAACCTACTTAGCATCTTGTATCTCTGCGAAAGAAGCCTCGACATCCCATTCTTCTTCTTCATCTCCATTTGGATGGCTGATTAATGTGGCTACGTTTCCTTCCATCTCCTTGTTGTTGTACCAACAGTCTTGAGCGTAGTGACCTTTCTTCCTGCACGTGTAACATTCTCTATTGCGCTTCCTGCTTTGTTGCATGTTGTCTTGATATCCTTCATTAGATCCCCCTGTTTGAGAGCTTCATCCATTTTTCTTCTTTGACGTATCCTCGAATCTCTTCTTAGATCCTGAATTAGACCATCTATTGGGTTGGCCCCTACCGCTAAAGAGTGCTTCCTCATCACTCTTTAGTGAGACTTCGAGCATTTGCTTATTTAATTCTTCTTGGTTGGCCAGTAAATTTTCTAGTTCTATAAGTGTTGGTCATTTTGACCAACCTTGAATTGCTATAATAAAGCTTCTATATTCGGGTCTCAACCTATGAATAATAATTCTTCTCATTCTTGCATCTGATATTTTGGATTCAGGATCTAACTCAAAAATTTCAACATAGAGAGATTTTACCTTACTGAAATACTGATTGATTGTCAAGTCTCGTTGAGCGATTGTCTTCAACTCGCTCTCGAGCAATTGTAGCCTGGCAGTATTCTTCTTCGAGAATAACTTCGCTAGAGTGTCCCACACTTCCTTTGGTGTGTCTGTTTTCTTTATGTGCTGTAGTAGGTCCTCTTCCACTATTGTTCTTATTTCATACAGTGCCTTTCCAACCTTTATTTTCCACTTGCTGAGCGCCTTGACATCCTCCGTCAGTAGGGGTGTGGTCTCAGTACTACCCATGACTTCCCAGAGGTTTTGCCCCTGCAAATATGCCTCTAAACAGCTGGACCACGAGCCATAATTATTGCTGTTGAGCCTCCAACATTTCCCAATAGCTTGGAGATCTGCCATAGTGACTTGGTAAATCTTTCTCTCGTACCAAGTAAACTTGGTCCCAGACCACGAGCTTCAATCCTTGACTAAGCACCTACAAACTTTCCTCGGTCCCAGACCGTATGGCTCTGATACGACTTGTTGAACAATAAATTTTATACACTCGCAAAAGACAATATAACTCTTATATAACGCAAACATATTTTATTATCACTGACTCGACTTCTCACAGTATTTAATTTTTACAACTCAACTCTTTTTACTACTACAGCACATACCACACACCCTAACTTACTTTGCAGAGAACACTGTTCTCTGCTTATCACTCCACGACTTAACAATGAGACCCAAGGTCTCTATTTATAGCCATTTTAAATTGAAAAGGCAAGTCGGTGGTGACACTGCCAAGTTACAAGAGAATTCTAAAGCCAATTTTATAATGGTGATATTTTGTGAACCTGCTAGAAGGCTATTAAACAATTTGTACAAAAGAGTTGTCCACATTATTCTGGAAAGAGTCAAGTGTTGACTCTCAACAGACCACTTATAGGAAACATTTTTCAAACATTAATAATCCAAACAAGTACGCAAAGCTAGAATGAGAGAGGAAGATTCATGACTCAATTAATGTATCTATTGAGGAACACATTGTTCATAAGATTCTTATTGATGTCAGAGGGAACAGATTTGCTCTCTATTAAGGTAGAGCTCATCCGTTGTACGTAATCATACATGTTTTGTGAAGTCGAATAAAATGATTACTTACTTTTTCAAAAAAAAAAGTACACACACTAGAAGACTTAAATATCCATTTTTACTGTTTATTTATTTAACTAACGAGCCATGCAATATATTCAAATTTCATACCCATTTACATCAGAAATGAAAGATAATAAGAAAAATCAGGAGAATAGACCACCAGCCTTTGATCTATTGGTATATTTCTCACTGTGAGTGCAAGAGATCTCAAGATTAATTCTTGATACCTTTTGATATGTATTATACAGTTTAAGTCTCCCTTGAATCAAAAAAGAAAAGAAAAAAATCAGGAGAATGGGAGGCAAAAAACAGTCATCAACTATATTATATGAGATTTGATTGTCTTGTTCATCGATTTTAGCTATGTATTTCATTTCGTATCTTTCTTCCATGTGCAGAGATCTCTCCAATAATTTCTTTAACGGTACAATTCCGTCTCAATTGGGTGCACTTCGGTTCCTTGAGCATCTGTGAGTAACATGAGTGTGTTTTTTCTTTTTTCATCTATATATATATATATATAGATAGATAGATAGATAGATAGATAGATATGTCAATTGGATGCACTTCTTATCAGGACGAACTTTCTAAGAATATAATTATTACAAAGGATTGGTAAGTTTTTATGGAATTATCTCTGATTTCTTCTCCTTTTCTTTTTTCTTCTTCCTTGTTTCTTTGTTATATTACAGGGACTTGGGCAATAATCTATTAACAGGAGAGATCCCAAAGGAACTCGGAAACATTTCTAGCCTTTCCACATTGTATAAGCTTTATAAAACCCATGCATCTGTTTTATTTAAATTGTTTTAGAATTCATACTTACTACTCTTCTTGTATTACATGGACATAGTAATTTTCTTCGTTGCATAACCTATTTATTAATTCCAATGAAGGTCTTTGTCTGACAACATGCTACAGGGTCAGCTTCCACAAGAACTATCAAATCTAAGAAATCTTTCATACCTGTAAGTATGTATATTTTTATATGTGAGTGTGAGAGGTAGCCAAATTAATTCTCATTGATGATATCATAATGCTTAAGCGTCTCTTAAATGAAAAAAGTATATAGAGTTTATATGTGGTGGAGGAATTGAAAAGTCAAAACGTTAGGCAAATAAGCTCTCAAAATTTGAACCATTTTTCAAAGTTTTCAAATTCTTAAACAAGTTGTAATTGAAGTTTTGATGTCGGAGAAATTATCTGTTAGACTATACCTGTATTTGTGGATTATGCCTAATAGGCTTGTAAATCCAATACCTAGAACCTTTTTAGATGTGGTAAGGTTACCTATAAATAAATCTCTTGATTTTGTATCAATTTCAGAAAATAGAAAATACGAGAGGTGGTGAAGCATGATAAGAATGTGCTTGTAATGTTTTGATCATATAATGAAATTATTCTTCTACTACCCATTGACGTAGATTTTAAACCGAATCATGTAAAATCTGTGTGCCAATTTCTCACATCCATCTTTGTTCCCAATTACGTTTCCACACACGATACCACCCCAGATCCCAACATGATCCTTTGAGGCTAACTCCATTAGATTTTTGGATGAAAGTCATAACAGGCTTGGCATGTTTAATGCATTTTCTACAAGAAATTCCTTGTATCTAATAGATTCTCTACCATTTTTGATAAGTCATTACATTTGTATGATGTCAGGGATCTGTCGAACAATGAATTCAATGGCACATTGTCTCCTAGCTTTAAAGCTTGGAAGGACTTGACGTCACTGTGAGTAATTTCATCAAATTGAAATTCACAATTCGATTGATGGTAAATCTGTAAATTAAGAACCATTTTTTGTTCTGTAGAGCTATCCAAGGAAATAGCTTAAGCGGAAAAATTCCAGATGTTGTATTCAGCTTGCAGCAACTCGGTTATTTGTAAGCCTGCTGATTAATTAGTCTTTTCAAACTTGTTAATGGGTGGGTGCAACTAGAGAAGTTAGTATATATGTTATATTTTTCATTCACTCTTTGACTTAACTCTTGGCAGGTCACTCACTGGAACAATTTTGAAGCACCTTTACGAAAAGATAAATTCCGGGCTTTGAAAAACGTTTATACCCTGTAATATTTTGTTCTTCGCTAAATGATTTTATTGCTGGTTTTATATGTTATTGGTATATATCAAGGATATAAAAGCATGTACAGTGTAAAAGAAAAGGATGTAAAAGCTTATAGACTGTCCTAATTGTTCGACTTTCGTATGACATGACCTTCCAACGTGGATTCACGAGTAAGTGTTGACATAATTTTCTTTTGTTCGTTTATAGTCTAAATGATTTCCTTGCTATTTTCCTTCTATACTCCTCTTTAAATTCCTTCTCCTGTATGTATTTCTAGGTACATTACTGATTTAATTAAACTCGGAGATGATTCTCAGTTTCCTAATATCTCAAAACTCACCTCTTTAAACTATCTGTAAGGTTTATTGTATGAATATTTGAACAGTGTTCAAGTTTTTCATAATACAACTGCTATGAGTTAAAGGTGTTTTATATTTCAGGACATTGAGGAATTGTTCACTAGTTGGTCCAATCCCCTATTACCTATGGCATCTGCTGCTGTCATATTTGTAAGACAATTCCCCCATTACCCGACTAGCCCGGAAATCAATTCTCTCTTCGACTCATTTGGTGATATTTATTTTTACATGTTCATGCATAAAATTATTATATCAATTGACTCCGTGTTTTTGTAATGAAGGGACTTGAGTTTCAACAAATAGAGTGGTGGAATTCCAGCTTCCATTGACAAGCTATCACTTGTATACTTGTAAGGGCGTATTCACTTAAACATTTTCTAATTAAGAATTCACAGTGTGATAATATGCTCCAC
Organism: Ehretia macrophylla; assembly: GCA_037974665.1. NCBI lineage: Eukaryota > Viridiplantae > Streptophyta > Magnoliopsida > Boraginales > Ehretiaceae > Ehretia > Ehretia macrophylla. Next base: position 75,645,505 of record CM075781.1, read on the forward strand.
TGAACGAGAGAAATCTTAGGTTTGCTCTGTTTTCTAATTGCATTGAAAATGAATCCACTTTCTTTGTACTTCTCTTTCATCGCTATGAGTGTAAAATCAAATTTCTAACATTCAATGAAAAAAACATATATTAAGCCACTTTCTTTTGTATTTTCGGATTCTTTCAGGTTTCTTGTTAGTGACTTTGTTAAGCTGACCAAGCTAGCTAGCTGGTCGACTAGTGCGAGAATGGTTGACTTGTTAGCTTTGCTGGTTAAACAATTGTTGTTTCTTCGTTTTGTTAGCCTCGAGCTTATTAGGACTATGCTATCTTAGGCTAACTTTTTGTTTCCTTTTTCACGATAATTCTCGTTGACCCACCTTTGTTCTTTTTATTAATTGTTAAATGAAATACACACCCTACTTACTTAGCAAAAAATAAAACAAATATTAAGATCAATTGCAGCTTTGGATTGCCTTCGGACATATGCCATGAAGTTCTTCTGTGCCTCCTTATATCATATATGGATCGAGAGGAACAACCGTAATGATTCCGCTAAAATCGAAGAGCACCTTTTTGATTGCATTTGTAAAGATGTTAGAACCAAGCTTTATGTTGGTAGAAAAATTAAATCTTCTACTCTTAACAACTCTATTTGTACTAGTTGGAAGATTAATGATATGTACTTGTGTAGGATTTTGGCTTGAGGTCTTTGTTGATTGTTGTCCTCTTTGGTTTCATTAGTATGTCAATGATATATTTTCTTGATGACTTAGGAAAAAAAAAGTAAAAACCATCAAGTGCATACATTTGCTATTTTAAGAAAAAAAAAATCCCATACATCATTAGGCCATTTTGGCCAGGAGTATGGACCCATGTAGACAGCCGGACGAAGCATGATCGATGATGTATGAAATAGTTTCCCATCAAGAATTATCAACAGTCATCGCCAACACGATTCACTAATCATATTGTATATGATTTAATCTTTCTTCTTGTTAGCTCCTACTTTAAAATTCATCATGGAATCTGCAACACTATTGGGCCTAAGTTGCAAATATAGTTAGGGAAATGAAAATGCTTAACACACACAATAGTGCTTACCTTTGAGTTTAAGCTTATAAACTTGATTGGTGGCATGGTTTTCAGTTATCTCGGAAGCAACGAACTCAACGAGTCATTACCGAAGTGGTTGAATAAGACGACCATTCTAAATGTGTAAGTGTTTATATGTTTTTTTTTTTTTTGGGTTATATAAGTGTTTTTATGTTGAGTTATGTGAAGAGTGACCGTTTATCACCAAGGTTTTGGTCTGATAGTATGTATTTCGCTATGTGGGCGAGAAGTTACAAGTTCAATTATATTTTCGTTGGTTACATTGTATGTTGTGTAATCTTAGTCCTTCATTGCATCAAAAAAAAAAAGTGACCGTTCTTTGTTATGTGAATTGACCCATTCTGTTGACCAACCAAAAAGAAAAAAAAAAAAAAAAAAGTGACCCATTGCAAAAAGAAAATAAGAAAAGGATAAGTAGTAGATATAAGAGTGAGTGGCCTTTTTGGTCTAATTGTAAAATTCTCACTTTAAATTCGACAGGTCCGGAAATTAATTCTCAAAATTTGTAACATTATTTTAAAGTGATGTAAAATTATCTTAAGTCTCATTTTGAATAATAAAAAAGAAAAATTAGTATATAGAAGAAAACTCGTATTAGTGAAATATTATATTGCCGAGTCATGTCCTTGTATTATATCCAATATGACGCAATTAATAGTATGGGTATAGAATACATAATAGGTCTAATCTTAATTTTTTTCTAAAATGCTAAAGAGTTGAGTTTTTCATAGGCTTAATTATTTAGATACTACATTGACGCGAAAATTTGCAAATAAGTGCGCTGCATTTGTATGTATTAGCACTTTTTAAAGTCAAATGATAATCTTCTAGAATGTTGATTTCAAGTACTTTTATGTATTTTTGCAGGGATTTTTCTGAAAATAAATTCGAAAACATTACCATACCAACTGACCACATTCCTAATAACATGTAAGAAAGCTAATCATCACATCTCAGCTTCTTTCGTCCTTGTCATTTGCGTGTGAATATATTATATGTGAGAATGAGAGTGTGCGATTTATATCTGATTAATTTACTACTATGTTTTCGTAGAAACTTATTTTCATGCTGCTCAGGTTCAGATGTAAGCAACAGGTAAGTTATGGCATTTCATTTCAGTTCTTTATTTTATTTTAGTTTTTCCTTTAATTTCCTTCCCTGAAAAATGCCAAATGTAATGGTGGGAAACATAGTTCATGCCCTATTTCTTCAATACAGGCATGAAAAGTGGATATATGGTGCTCATTATTGTCCCAATGAAACGCACAGGGGTAAGCATACATCAATTTTTTTGAATTAAAATTGAATCGAATCGTAAATTATAATAATTTGTTCACATTTTAAAAATAAAATTAAAATTTTATATTTGCATAAATCTTTAAAATAAACTGACAAACAATTCATCACAACAATGTTATTACTAAGGGAAAAGACTAACTACAATAACAACAGCGACCCCTTCTCTTTATTACTTTCATTTACACTTGTGTCTTCACCTTAGACTTTTCTTATTATGGTTCGCTGAACTTTATTATTGTTGAGTAATTTTTTAACCACGAAAAGGAATAAACGAAAAAAAAAAAAACAATGTGGTCTGACCTAGAGTAATATAGAAGTGAATCATATTGAATTACTAAATCATAAGATTGTCTAAATTCGGTGCAATTCAGTTGTGAGTGATGTACATTTCTGATTACATGCTTATTCTTATCGATTTGCTCATGAATTGAATCGAATGGTTAAATCATAGGATTCGAATGTATAATGACTAATTTTGACGCAACAATTAAATATACAGGACCATTATGCCTTGATAACACTTCTTGCACAAAAAAGACTAAAATTTTTCCACACATTGTTTGTCTGTGATTGTTCTATTAATTAAGACTAGTACCCTCGAAAGGCCATGAGGATTTGAAGCAGTTACAAATTACTTCGAGAATAAACCTGAAGTCTTTGAAAACTATAAATGCAAAAAAGTTTACGCTAGCAACTTACAGAATCCGTAAATGAGACATCTTTGATATATCATGGGGTATTGTCCCAGATATGTTACAGCTCCTAAGCATCTTGCAATATAATCTCAGAAAACATTTGTTGTTAATGAATCTGCCAAGTTTGTGGCTCAAGTCTTTAGAGATAAGACTTACAATTTTTCCATCCCGACTATAACCAAGCTGTGGGAAACGAGAACTTTCTCCATTTAAGTTAGTAATCCTTCTGCTCAGAGAATAGTTGACTGTAAGTATCTTTACCCACACTTATTGTATCTTAACTAATCAATGTTAACCAAATAATGCAAGAGAAGTGCAACTCACAGTTCCGTCAGATTTTTCAAGAGGGATATGCTGGTAGGTATGGGCCCTTTAAAACCACTACCTTCAATCTCTCTGTTTGCAAATCATATTATTGAAGATTCCCAAAAAATTTAAAGATACTGTTCGAGTTATTGGCTAGAAACTCACAATTTGTGAAGGTTCGTCAATGTCTCGAAAATAGGTAGTTCTCCTTCAAATTTGTTACTACTCAATCTACTGAATCACCAAAATCAAAAATCATACAAGAATTTTTTAGACCAAAAGGTAATAAAATGTGGAAGTACATTAAGTGCAGTATCAGAAAGTGTATTCAGTACACTCACAGCTCTGTCAATTTTGTGAGATGAGAGAGCTCCCTGGTCAACCCACCAGTTAAATTGTTTGTATGAAGAACACTGCAGTGATCACGAGCCGAAAAATTGTCAAATTTTCTAAACATGAGAAGTTTCTATTCATATATCCCAGAGGTAGCTAGATATAAGAAATGGGTCAGAAACATCAGATACAAAAATAGCCTCACAGGTTCACTAAGTTGGTCAATATCCCCAAGCTCGCCAGAACATGTCCAGAAAACAAGTTAGACGCCAGGCTTCTGGAAACAGAATTTCCTTCAGAATAGTAATCAATTCTAAAAACACTTTGAAAAGCATTCTACTGCTGCAAGTTCTGTTGGTTTGTCTTAGACACGCACACACACATAGAGGAAATGAGAGTGAGCATACATATATACGAGAGTTGATATGTCTCCCAAGTACTCTGGAATTGGTCTTGATAAGCGATTCGCCCCTACAACGCTGAAAATTTTAATTTGTCAATCAAGAGAGTTGATAGGCTAGTGTTGTACTAATCAGGATCAGAAACAGACGCAATAGCTTACAGAAACTGTAACTTGGTAGAAGCCCATTCGCGAGGAATTGTGCCCGCTAAGATAGTTGCCATAGAGATCACTGTGAAAGTATATTCTTCAATCACATTGAAAGAATACATAAAACTTAATTTGCATGGACGAAAAACAACAATAAATCTGGTGTTCTTCTTTTACATGTATGTGATGTAAGGAAGCTTCGCCAGCGATGGTGGTAAGACGCCAGCAAGATCTAGCCCTTTAAGAATTCTATATCAAACAAAAAGGAAATATTAGAAATTCGAATGTTGTTGAATACAAGCTCCAACAATTCAACCATGATATAAGAAGAGAGGTATCTGTAGCATTCTACTTGTTAGAATATACAATCGTCTTATATGAAAAATTATAAACTTTAAGGCCCCCATAGAAGATCGTGTTTCTCTTCGTAGTATCAATTGGTTTTAGGATGGAGCACCATGATCTTAACATAATATTATAGTTTAGTCTTGTTTCAGTCTTATCCATTCATGCGTGATAGTTTGCTGACAATACCAGTCTTTTTCATCCACGTGTAATATATCTCTTTCCTCGTTCACTCGGTTCATCTCAATGTCAGTTCTCGGAGTCAAAGCTCTTTTTTCAAATTAGGTGACACGTGAAGAGGGTTAGAATATATGATTGACCCACATGAAAAAATCAAATGTTCCAACACTAAAGAGAAACGAAAAAGAAGCCACCGCCAATGGTGGCTCTAAAGGATAGGAAAAAAATAATAACTACAATTTAAATACTTTGGTTTTGAGAAGCACAATAAGAAAACATATTTATAAGTTTAAAAACTTGGTGATAGAATCAACCTAATAAGGTAGTAGTCTAATAAGGAAACTAGCCAAAAACTAGGACTAGGAAACTAGTGTACTACTAGGACAATGAAAACTAGGACTATGAAACTAGTCTACCAACAATAATCCTCCTTGAATCAATCCTAACCAAGTGACATGATATAAGAAGTTATATTGATACTTTAACAGTCCCCCTCAAACTCAAGTAGCGCGTGTAGAGACTAACTGGACTTTGTTAAATGAACTATTGTGGTGTCTTGGAGTCATTGTTGGCATTTGCAAAAGAACATGGTGATATAGCAAACCATTTTCTAATAGGTAACAAAGATGATCCTGAAAGCCAATACCTGAAGGCCAATATCCAAAGACCAAGACCCGAAAGCCAACGTCCAAATACCCATGCCGAAACACCAATGTCCAAATATTAATGCCCAAAGGCCAATATCCAAAGACTAACACTTGAAGGTCAATGCTCCAAGGCGGCTAATGCAATTTTTAGAGTCATCCCAAGTAGTATGGGGCACGTGAAATCCCGTGTGAATCAACAAAGACCACATTGTAAGGCTAAATACTCCTGGGTGACCCAGTCGCAAAGCACATCACGACCTACAGTCAACACCGGCGAGACCAGGGAAGGCAACCCAATTGAGAGTCAAAGGATCTATAGTACCTGCAGCCTCCAAGACTTCATATTCATCATTTTTTAAAGTAGGGGGAAGGGATCTCTTTTCTACAACAGAAAAAAAAAGAAAAGAAAAAAGGAACACGCTTTTTTGACCGTCGTGGTATGATTGCCGAGCCCTCTATGAAAAATAAGAAACAAAGACTATTGACAAAATAGATGTTTTAAGATGCAATTTTTAGAGCCACAAAAAGGAAAAACAAAAACTATTGACAAAACAGATGGTCTAAGACAAATTTCAATGAAAAGAAAGCATCGATGGTGGTAATAACAAGACATAAATTATCAGAATGATAGCTATGATACTATGTTAAGAGAAAACAAAAGAGAAAATATGTAAACAAGAGAAATTAGGAGCCATGACCAACCGTGGCTTTAGAGGAAGAAAATTTTCTCCATCTTAAATTCTTATTTATTAAAAATACAATAAGAGAGTCTATTTATCAGTCTCAAAACTTGGTGATCTGGAATAGAGAATCAATCTCAAAAGGCATATAGTCTACTCCAGAATAAAACTACGACTAGGAAACTAGTCTAATAACTCGTTGAATTAATCCTAACCAAGTGCCACAATATACGAATTAAGTAAAATTGCAAAATATACCTTAACAGTAAGATTTTAGGCTACTTATCCTAACACTAGTTTGTTCACGATGAAACCCACATTTCTTAATACTACTTCTTGGCCAATTGCACTTACCGTCTAACTAGAAAATTTGTTAAGCAAAACTTTCACTGTGTACCTAACCTTGTTCCTTACCCTATTAACATCAATACTAAATTTTCTATCTCATACCTATTTTATCAATTTTTTTTATCTTATCTTATAAAATTGGGATAGTTATTCATATTGATTTACCATGTGCATTTGCTCACCTTATGCAAGCTCAATTAGTACATTTGAAGAATCCTCGTGTATAAGATGAATATACAAGTATGATATCTAACAAAACAGACTAAGCCTTATTCTAATAGGTAAGGTCAACTATATAAATTTGGCGATTCTACTCAGTCCTGTGAGTATTATATCTTCTGTTAGCTTTGTGTTTGAGATATTTGATATAAGTGTCTCCATCTAATTTTTCTTAAAGGAGTACCATTTTGTTGGTCGTTAGTCGGCCTAAGATGACTTATCCGAACTAAATGATAACGGATTAAACCTAAGCTTATCATAAAATAAAAATACCTTGATTGGGCCAAGAACTCAAATAATTATTAATGGTGTGGAAGGTAAATCGGAGGATGTCATTCTTATTTTAGAACCGTGGTCCTTACTTGATATTTTACCACCTATATACTTTTATATCTTCTAACAAGCACCAAAAGTCACCTCCTAACATATCTAAACCATCTCAAACAATTCTCTCTCATTTCATCCTCAATCTGGTTCATCCTACTTCTTCTCGAATCACCTCATTTCTAATCTTGTTCTTCTTAGTATTATCTCACATCCATCCCTACTCTCATATTGATCACTGACATTTTCATAACATGTTAGTCTTTTACTCCCTAGTACTCCGAACCATTCACTACTATTTTTATAATACCAAGTATGATAAGTATTGGGGTTAATGTTACATCTATGCTTTTTGAGGAACATAATAACATCATCGTATAGTATACTACATGTTGGAGAGGAGCTTTTAGCGCAACTCCACACTTGTCATGCTTTACTTACAATAAGTATGGTTACATGAAATAATACAAGAGCATTTGTTACAGGAATAAATAAATGTACAAAGCTTTGCACCGAAGAGAGAAATATTTACAGGAATAAATAAATGTACAAAGCTTTGCACCGAAGAGAGAAATATAAGGGAAGGAAGCATACATGTGAGTAACATGACACTCAACTGCAGTGCAATTAGCACAGAGGACCGTGCTGTTATACAGCGTCAAATCTGGCCGTGCTGGTGACACCCAGCTTGTGTTGTCGTCGCACGGATTTTGACTAAAATCCCAGTCCTTTTTACCCAATTGATCCGCTATCTCACGAAGTGCATTTACTGCAAATCAATGCCAAGTATCAATTTTTTCAAGTATATCAGAAGATTTTGCTTTGGATTCCGCATATAGCCGGAGTTTCAAACAGCAGCTTATCCTTTTCATACTGGAGATTTTGTACTTAGAACTTGTTTGGCGGGAAATAGTCTAGACTGATGGGTTAATCTTTTGTGGTTGATATACTTATTCATGTGGTCTCATTAACTTATTAAAGAGTTTTTCCTTGTTTGGCATACCTTTAAAAAGAAGAGATTGTCAACTCTTGACGGCCAAATGAAAAAGCAGCCAAAGTTCACGTGACGGATTTAGAATTTTTATTTAATGATACAATTTAAAATTTATATATACATAATTCCTTTTTTTTTTATGGGGGCTACATCAATTTTTTGGTATAATATATACCTGCAAAACACACACATTTTTTTTTATTTAAAAATTGAGTTTAGCGGTGCTGCATAATGTAGCTCCGCCTTTGGTTGAAGTGATGGGAAATATCAACAGGATATTTCTATTGCATGTTAACTAGGCCAGCTTTTTTTTTATTTTTATTTCCATCAAAATTGTAAGTTTAAATTAAAACATCTATATGAAAGAAATAATACTGTCTTTATTTTATCTTAGCTATCAACATGTTAGGTTCTGTTTCGCCTAATTTTTATATACTGAAAAACACTTATTGTGAGTTTAAAAGGTGAACTAATTTGTTTGACCTAATTTTAAAAGTGTTTTTAGTAAAAACTGAATTTGAAAAAATCTAAATTAGAAGATCCAAATTAGAAACTTTTAAAAAAGTATTATCAGTGAATTCAGAATATTACCTTCCTCCACAGGTGGAAACGGAATTTGTGCATTCACGCTACTTACAACTAAGCTTATCATCTGCATAAAGAAGATGAGCAGTTGAGCTGCGAACTCTTGTTTCCTAATACTAAAATCTGTTGTCATTTTTACAAGTTTTGACTTGTTTGAGGGGCTTCTTACATGCATATATGTATATACACACACAATATATTACGGCAATGAATTTAAGTCTAGAAGACTTGAGGTACTCCTTTGTCGGGAGAGGACTTGAGGTCAACTTAGTGAGGTACAAGATACAGAATTTATAGTGACCGGCCAGTTGGCATGATAATGATGCTATATATGGTTGTCTTAAAATTACGATTTAGAAATATCCTATTTAAAACAAATAAATTACATAAAATTTTATGAAATTCATTTATAAATTTAATTTTTTTTGGTTTTAGAAGCATTTTTTTAAAAATTAAAAAGCTAAAATTTGCAAATTCTGAATTTACTCAAATTTTACACAAATTATTGCTCAAGAAGTGAAATTTGCAATTCCAAGCCATCAAATTAGTTGTTAATCTTTTAAAGACTAAATTGCCCTTTAATTTTTTTTTTTTTTACTAGTCTTATTCTTTCGCTCTCATCCCAATATAGTTAATTCTTATTCTCTTTGCAAGCTTTGTCACGATAAATTTCTTTTTCATATTTCTTAATCCAAACTTCTTTTTCATCTTTAAATTAGAAGCCAAAATCATAAGTTATTTATTCATCCATCGTTATTTTCAGGTAGTCTTAACATACTTAGCCACCTAAATTACAAAATTATTTATTTGTTGTTATCAATTCATCAATACTAATTAATTAAATTTAATTTTAAGATTTATTAGTGCTACTGATGGAATAAATATTCTCATGTTAAATTTTCAAAAACAGAACTCCAAGATATAGGGACATAAATTGAATGCTTGTACTAAATATATTTATAAATTATATAACTGTTAGATTTTGGGGTTGGGTCGCCCAATATGGGTTGACCCAGCCCGACCCATTTTGTATGGGTCAATGAGAAATTATGGAAAGTTATTAAAATAACTTCCCATATCTAAATAATATATCAGTTTTCTCCAAAAACTGATACGTTCAGTTTTTAGAGAAAAACTTACAGAAGTATGGCTTCTGTCTTCTTCACTCTTCTCTCTCCCAAACTCTCTCTGCCAGTTTACTATGTGTAAACAATTAAATCAAAATGGCTCTTAAGTTGTGGCCATATAGTCCAAGATCGTACATGTATTTTGGACTCCAATTCGCGACTGTTTAACGGTGGAACGAACGTGGTTAATTCTTGCAAATACTTCCGCATACTACGAGGTTAGTATTTAATTTTATTCAGTTTATGAAGATCCGTATTGTGTACTTAAATTCTTCATTGGTATCAGAGCCAGGTTGTTGGTTCTCCGTAGAAAATATTGTGAATTATAATATTTATGCAAATTTTTGTGGTGATTTTTGACCATGATAATTTTTATGTGATATATAGTGAATTGTTGCATGCGAAAATCAGAGGAATAAGTGTATTTAACCACGAATGCATAATCTGTGTGTTTTTAAAATGTTTAAAGCATAAATCAATTGTTTCGTATAATTTTCTCAGATTTTTCGTAATCTGACTTGGCCCTTTTTCGTGCTTGTAACATGCTCCAAAAATTGTGTATTTAGTACTGTTAAAACGGGCTCGTCGAGAGCTTTCCATTGATATATTATTCGTTAATTTTGGCTTAGAAACGCATAAGATATGATATTTTAAAGATTTTATGTAAATTTGGAATTTTATCGCAACTGTGTGTTCTTGGTATTGTATGTGCGCATTGGAAATCGTGAGAAGTGGCTGAACATGGTCAGGTCATTGATCGACGTGGCCCAATCATGTGTGGACACATGCCAAACTCATGTAAACAAAAAAAAAAAAAAAAAAAAAAACAATGGTTATTTTTGAATCATGGTGTCAGACGTGATTGAACATGGTTCAATCACGTCTGACTTAAGAAAGTGAGTGGGCCACGTGGCAAACTGAGGTTGTGCCACGTGGCCATGTGCCCTATTTAAAAAAAAAAATTAAAATTAGTTTTTAATTAATTATTTTATTCAGCAATTTTCAATAACAGTCACATACTACGACCTGGCTTGTGGCTCGACTCGACTTGCGGCTCTGCTTACGGCTCGGCTCGGCTCGGCTTGGCTTGACATTTAAAAAAAAAAGAAAAAAAAGGGGTTATTAATACATATATTGTATTATTTTATTTATTTATGGTTTGATCCCATAATTTTGTATTAATTATGTTTTGACCCTATAGCTTTGTATTAATTATGGTTTAACCTTATAATTTTATGTTAATTATAGTTTGACCCCATAACTTTGTATTGTTTATGGTTTGACCCCATAACTTTGTGTTATTTACAGTTTGACCCCATAACTTTGTGTTATTTATGGTTTGACCCCATAACTTTGTATTATTTATGGTTTAACCCTATAATTTTGTGTTATTTACGGTTGACCTCATAACTTTATATTATTTATGTTTTGACCCCAATGTTCTCAATAAGGTTCATTATCTTTGTGATAATTGTGATTTAGGCTCCTATTTCTCGCAGAGTAAGTACATAATTTAAATTTAATTTCAATTTAGACATGAAATCATGAGTGTTTTCATTTAATTGCCCAAATTTCTTTGTAATTCAATTGTAATTATTATAATATAGTTATGAAATTTTTGTAATTTCATATAAATGTCAAAAATTTGTGTAATTTCCTTGTAATATTTGCGATTAGGGGCATGAATTTTTGTAATTTCATTTAAAATTCTGAAATTTGTGTAATTACGTTGGAATCTTTGCAACAAGTGACATGAAATTTTTTGTAATTTCATTTAATAGTATGAAATTTATGTCATTTCATCATACAACTTGTTGTGTATAATATTAATAGATGCTATGTGCACTATTAATTTTTGAAATTACTTGATTGGACCATTATGTACTAAAGTTGTTTATTTTTCCCGAGGACTTTAGTGGTCATTCGAGGATTGAGCGAGTTAAACAAACTGCGATAGATACTTCTTTCACTACTGACCATATGAACACAGATTGTTGTAAGCCCAAAATAATTATCCTATAAATCGTTTTACATTTAATGATTATGTGTAATATTAAATGTTTTATGGGATAACTTTTTTTTATGAGCATGTGATAGTCATACGTGATTTCATGTGTAGTGTTAAATGTACTCTCATTTCAACCTAACACACGTAGAACCAAATTTGTGCCTTTTGGGTCTCGATAAGTTTGAGACAACTTCTACATGCCCAATTGTCATGGTCCATACGTGTTAAAAGAATTGAATGTGTCAACTCTGGTTGTCCACAACAATTATAAAAGAAAGGAGAACATTGAGGAGTAGTTCTTTTTGCCTAACACTATTAGTTGTTTATATGTTAAACATTTTTCTAATTCTTGTTGTTATCATAAGCATATGTTGCATATGTTAATAATTAGTTTATTAATTCTTTATTTGAGTAGGAGTTCTAAGATTGGGATTGGTGTGATTCTAATCTAAAACTATTAGTTCCTACACATGTGAATTTATGTAATTCATATACGAAACTAATGTTTCTACTCGAATAGGATTAAATTGTGATAATTGTGACATTTGAATATAGAATTTGGCAGGTTGTACTACAATCTGTTGGTACTATATCTTATGTCACTTTATTACATTTAAAAACTTGTTCAAGTAGAATTAAACATCTAAATGTGCTAGTACCGAACATCAAGGATGTCTATGTTGTGGTTCTTTATGATAACTGCAAAATATCATTGCTGTAGGAAAAATGAACGGTGATGATTGCAAATGTGGCATCATCAAGTTCAAAATATCCTTCTGCAACAAATAGGTGCTTGAAACACTGAGTTATGTTGTGATGCACCATTAGGGTGGTAACACCACTTAGCATCGGAGGTAATAGGCCTATCAGGCTGAAAAATGTTAATGCTCGCATCGCGTTGCAGAGCACCGTGCATTATATCTCATTTGCTGCCTACGAAGTTTAACCTAATATTGAGGGAATGTTTGAAAGCTTAAAAGAGAAGTTCAGTGGAATTTTCATTTCTAAGCTGAGTCAGCTTATATTGAGTTTGACACATGCCGCAAAAGTCTCAATGCTACTGAGTGATAGCATTTCTGAGATGTCGAACATAATTTGAGAATTGAAGGCAATTGGCCACATTTTTCATTGATGGTCAACAAACGTATGTTGTTATCATATCCTTACCATCTGAGCTAAGTGCACATGATTGTTATCTTGACATGAAAAGGAAATGTTAACATATTCCAAACGTTAAGCGTCAATTGGAGGTGGTGTAGAATGCTTTTTAGCCAGAAGGGCTGCTGGTCAAGCTTATGTAACCAAGACCAATAAGCAAGGATCATGTGGGTCCAAGTAAAAAAAAAAAAAAAAGGCAATACCACTGAGAAAACCATAGAGGACAGACGTATATGAGGAAATTGCAATTTAACATTGTGATAGCTATGTGCTACAATTGTCACAAAAGGATCACTAAGCTCGGGATTGCCCTAAGTTGAAGATCAAACGTTTGTCCTCATGACTAAATACGTAGGAGATTTTGTGGGATACCATTTGATTTTAGATCAAAATCTGGTTATTTTTGTAATAACTCAAGAGTTGAAGTCAAGGGCATTGACACTTGATAAGTACCATTATGTGATGGTCAAACTCTATATTTTTCCACAATGTGCTAGAAGCTCTGGTTTTTCATGTCAACTTGGTCTGTGCATTCAAATCCCTTTACGATTAGGTCTTATACTTTATAAGTACTCAGTTGAATTGTTAGGAACAACTCATCATAAATCTGGCTACATTGTACATGGTTTCCTTGTTCTATGCGCTGAACATCAAAACCGTTGTGTTATTTATGCTATATCTTTGAGATTTGTAGCATAGCAAGCTAGGCATACTCGGTCGAAATATAATGAACAGACTCACAAGAAAATGTCTTTTGAGACTGTGATTAGCGCAATTCTACCTGCCTCTGTGTGAAATTTGCCTTGCCGATAACACCACAATAAATATGTAAGCTTGCGAGCTAGTTTTCCATTGCAATTAATTCATCCCGAAATTTCTTGGTTCAAAGAATGTTAGGGCATGGCAAAAGGCCTAATATTTCATTACTAACGATTTTATTAGTTGTGAGCTTGTCCTTTATGTTTTCTCACAAGTCCTAAGCTTTTATTTACTTTGTAAGTAATTTTAAACTTGTGAGAATCCATGAGACAGAAAATGAAATCGATAACTGACTGTGGTCAAGTATATCTATTTGATTAGTTCAAAGTCTTGTAATGAAAGAGGTATAACACGAGAGCTAACTATTCCTAGAACTTTGCAACTATGAGATGTTGTAGAAAAAGGAATAAAACCTCATTGGATATGGTTATGTATATGATGTGTCATATGAATTTCTCAATTTTGTGTTGAGAATACGCAATTCTAATACATATAATTAACCAAGTGTCCTTATAATTAGACACTTCAAGACCCTATAAGTCATGGATGAATAGTAAAATAGTCCACAATGACTTATGACTCTGGGAGTTGGCTACTTTGTTCATAATATTTCTCATAAGCATGAGAAACTGAAACCGAAAGGAAATGAAACATTTCCATTTGGTACATTGAACACTTCAAAAGGGAATGTTCATTGATGGACAAATAGTAGGAGTGTGTCTAAACTCAACATTCTTGGACAAAGAATTTCCTAGTGGGAGACTCAGTTATTGGAATTGAAGACTCCTAATGGTCTTATTTCTCGCAATCTTTCAGTAGGACTGGAGAACTTGTTTCCGTTCACTGATCCAAGTGGGAGATAAACACCGGTTGATCACTATGAATTTGTTTTATATAGCACTATGAATTGGTTTCATATATGACTTTATTTCACGATCAATGTGAGTTCGCTTCATTAACCGGTTTGTGGATCATGTTCACTTGCAATAGTAATGCCGGTATGATCAACTAGAACTTGTTTCGTGATCAATGTGAATTTGTTTCATTGTCGGGCGATTGTGAAAATAAGTTTTTCATAAGATTACTAATGAAGGATAATGGTAGAGTAGTTTATATGTTTAGAGTCAAGATCCAGAGGGGTCGATCTAAAGATTCTTGTTGTGTAGCAAGAGTCATGAATCAAGAATGTTCTTGAATGACTCTACATATAAGTCTACAAACCTTTATATACTCTTGTAGTTAGAGCTGAAAGCCTAAGCTAAATGATTATATCCCTAAATGCCAGAATAGATTGATGATATAAAAATTTTTCCTATTCAAGCACCATAGAGACCTAGTATATATTGTGGTGTATACGTGATTAGATATTTGATCTTGTCATGAGATATCAATCAAAGCTTTGATAAGTTCATTGCATCATTGTCAAAAGGATCGTGAGGTATTAAAGGGCAATTTAGTTTTGCCTATGTCGTTGAAGTGCTGATCTTTGTGGGAAAATATCCACATACGCTAACTTGGGTGGTGACCCAAATGAGCGATAAGATACCTCTTCGTACATGCTTTCTTGCTGATTATTGGCACTAATTCGTGGAGTAGCAAGAAGCAAAAATGCATAGTATTGTGGAACTCTGAAATTGAGCTATGTGGCATGCTCAGTAACTATGCAAAAGGCAGTATGGCTCGAGAGATTATGATGGACTTGAGATGAGTCAGTTGCTAGACGGGCAATGACGATCTATTGTGTCCACTAATTATCCGTCGCCTATGCTAAGGATCCTAAATTTCATGACAAGATCTGGTACATAGACGTTAAGTATGACTTTATGTCATAAGAGGAAGCGACTGTGGATCACTCATCTACGCATGAGATAACAGTGACCTCCTTCATAAGCCCATCTCCAGAGATATGCATTTGTTGCAGTAGAATCTCTAGCGTTGCATAGGCTTTGATATTGATGTCTAGTAAGGTAATGCGCAATTACTAATGTACTCATACTGGTGAGTGTTTTATGCGAGTTCATAGTGAACAAAATTTTCTTCATGTGTTTGCTTGGTGCCTTATCTTTGTGATAAGCTTGGAAGAAATCGAGTATGAGTATGCTAGCACATATTGACATCGAAAAGTATGTTGAAAAGTTGATGAGATTGGCTATCTCATACGAGCAATTGCCTCTGGCGCAGTGGGAGCGTGCAGAGATGAGACGATATGAGTTGGTTAGTATTCGTCGGGAAATATTATACTCATATAAGATACATCGCCTTAAGTATTGGTTTAGAATTGGTTCCTATGACAATATTAAGATGAGACCTCTTATTTATATATGTTATAATAAAAAACTGACATGAGGTCGATATGGATTCCCACGGTCCATATAACTTGTTTATAGCCAGATGTGAAACCTCGATTACTAGGTGTATTAAGTTCGAGGATTCAGGTTAGTTTCTGAGTGATAACTAGATCAAGATCTGTACGGTGTTTGATTTAGGTAAAGACATACGCCCCTTTTTAAGGGAAGTCACACCGTAACACATGTTTCATACCATGTGTGCTTTGCGACCGTAAAAGGAAGTGGGTGAATGAATCCCTACTTCACCACAGTGTGAGTCCTTGAAGCAATAAATGCTTCTTTAGGATACCCTTAGTGACCTACGCTCATATTCTAATAGGTCAAGTTCAATGTTAGCTACTTTGGTATGTTGCCTACAGATCACGTTAGATTCGATCATATGGGACATGTCCGGGAAAGCAGTTGACTTGATTTAGAAGGATATTGAGCGAAGGGAAGACTATTTGCATCTAGCGCTACATGTGTTCATTGGTCGACCAGTCATACAATCTTTGTGATTGAACATAACTATGAATACATGTTTGAGATTTAAAGGTCAAACATAGCATACGAGGGATAAGGTATGTGTTGACTAATGTGAACTTAAAAATTGGTCTAGGGTACAGCGAGACATTTTCTTCCGTTGAAGACCGTAGCTCCCATGTCATCCCTAACAGGTGCATGTTTTGAGCTTCCACTTGTTATGTGCTCGCGGGTCGCACGACTTATTAGCCCGTATGAATTTGATGGTGGTTCCCGACAAGGACGTAGAGAGAGATAGTGGTGGATATGGGTCTACCCAGCTTGTGCGAGTGGGAGATGTTAGATTTTGGGGTTGGGTCGCCCAATATGGGTTGACCCAGCCCGACCCATTTTGTATGGGTCAATGAGAAATTATGGGAAGTTATTAAAATAACTTCCTATATCTAAATAATATATCAGTTTTCTCCAAAAACTGATACGTTCAGTTTTTAGAGAAAAACTTACAGAAGTATGGCTTCTGTCTTCCTCACTCTTCTCTCTCCCAAACTCTCTCTGTCAGTTTACTATGTGTAAACAATTAAATCAAAATGGCTCTTAAGTTGTGGCCATATAGTCCAAGATCATACATGTATTTTGGACTTCGATTGGCGACTGTTTAACGGTGGAACGAACGTGGTTAATTCTTGCAAATACTTCCGCATACTACGAGGTTAGTATTTAATTTTATTCGGTTTATGAAGATCCGTATTGTGTACTTAAATTCTTCAATAACTGACTTGAAACTATTTTACAGCTCCAAATAAGAGAATTAATTTTTAATACAAATTTTTATAAAATTTATTTATAAAATTAAATGAATTTCATACCACAAATGTTTTTAAACAGTAATATTTCACTTTTAATTACAATGACACATTAGTAATTAAAAGAGAATCTTAACTTTATAAGTAATTTCTTTTATTCTGCCACAAAAATAGTGTCAATATATGTATCCAATTTAGCTTTTATCTTTTATCTTTTATCTTCTCACTATCATCACGGTCTTAAAAAACACCTCACGCTAAACTAAAAACATATAAAGCATTCAGAAATAAAAAAATTAATAAATTTAAACAAACAATAGCTAATATAAAGCAGTTTACCATAAACATAAAAATGCATAAAAGACCAATGGCCAATATTCCTTTTATGTCGTCTTCCTTTTTGTCATAGATTGCCAAATCACTACCCAAGATATTAACTTTTTGCTTGATTGCATCATCCCTTCCTTATCCATTTGAAGAATTCCCACTATCAAAATTAAAAGTCTATCATGGCACATTAAATCAACTAAAATGCAAAATCTTTAAAAAAAAAATTAGAAATCTATCAAACTAACTAAATGAACAATCAGTAGATAAAAAGTAATTTACTATAAAAAAAAAATACATTAAAAATCAATCAAATCCTGCAAAGCCATTTACATACACAAAAATAAATTATTTGTTTCTTCTTTTGCCCCTGTCATCATGGTTGCCATTGATTGAATCACAATTTTTTTTTTTGACAAAGATTGAATCACAATTCAAGATCTCATTTTTTGGCTTGATTCTATTATTCTAACATCCATTTAATTTCTTGTTTCTTTGAAAAATTCTCAGCGCGTAAAAATTTGGCATCGGACACTAAACAAACTGAAAAACAGAACTCATAAAAAAAATGAATTTTTAGTAAGATTGAACAGTTAACTAATAAAAAGTAATTGATTATAAATAGACTTGAAAATTATTCAAAATCTTGTTGGCAACACGTTAATGCCTAATGATTCAAAATTCCAAAAACTCGTATATTTTTTTTCTAGAAAAATAAATACTTATTACACATAAAAAAACAACACACACACTGCAAACAAATATGAATGCTAATTTAACATATCATTCTTACCTAGAGCCTTTCATTGTTAAGTGCCTTGTCATTTCTTTGAATAATTCCATATTTGGTAGTACAAAAGCTTTCCTTCTTAACAACAACATAAAACCAAGCATTTTAAAATAATTCAAAAGACCTTATTTTTTCAACAAAGAAAAATTAGTCTACTGGACATGAGAATTAAGACAACTTAAATGTTGCATAGACAAGAAAACTAATTTAACATATCGTCTTATAATAAATAATTTTGAGATTCTAAGAATCAAAAAAATCATAAGAACACAACTATGCATCATTTACAACCAAGGAATCGTATTTGGAAATTTTTTAAGGGTAAATAGCGTATTACCCCCTGTATTTTGTTAAAAATACACAATAGTCCCTTGTGTTTTAAAAATTAGTTGATTACCCCCTGTGTTTTGCTAAAAGTGCACAATACTCCCCTGTGTTTTAAAATTTAGCTGATTACCCCCCTGTGATTTGCTAAAAATAGCTGATTACCTTATTGTATTTTATAAAAGTAGCTGATTGCCCCCTTATAGTTTCTAACAAAATCACTAATTTTTAAAAAGCACAGGGGGGTAATTTGCTACTTTTATAAAACACAGGGGGGTAATCAGCTAATTTTTAAAACACAAGGGGGGTATTGTGCAACTTTTAGTAAAACACAAGGGGGTAATCAGTTAATTTTTAAAATATAGGGGGGTACTGTGCATTTTTAGTAAGACACAAGGGGGTAATATGCTATTTACCCATTTTTTAAACCTTCTTGGTAGCAATATAAATCCAAATAGTTCTAAAATCCAAAAGATACATCTCTTTTATGAAAAAAGAAATTTTAAGTGTCACTACAAGAAAAACTGACCGTCACCTTTTCATCGTAAAAAAAGTGACAAAAATGAGACGCAAATTTCGCTATATGAATAGTGACCATTTTGAGACGGTTTGGAGACGGCATAGGTGTGTCGTCTCCAAACCGTCTCCCAATAGAGACGATTTGGAGACGGAACATGAATGTCCTCTCCAATTCGTCTCCGATAAGAGATGAAAATGAGATGACATGTTTGAAGATATGTTATTCGTCTTCAAAAAGAGACAAAATTAAAAAATAAACATACATCTACCAACAATAAATAGATATATATGCATATATATATATATATATATATATATATATATAAACTTATATACATAGTCATAAACATATACATACACATACATATATACATACTACTATACAACTATATCTATATTTACAACTAGATCTACATATATTTATACATCTATATATACATATACATATACAAAAATATACATATATATCTAACCTTATTGTGGGGGTAAGGGGGTGTAGGGGTAGGGGGTGGGGGGTTTTTAAAAAAAATTGGCCCCTTTAAGGAGACGGACCACTTGGTCCATCTCCTTAAAGGGAGATGGACCACTTGGTCCGTCTCCAGCCAATTTTAAAATTGGTTGGAGTGGTTCGTCTCCGTTTTATTTTTTTGTTTTTTAATTTTATTCATAATATATATATATATATATATATATTTTTTTTTTTTTTTTTTTTTTTTGGAGACAAATTATCAATTCCGTCTCTAATTTTGGAAACGGAACCTTGGGTCCGTATCCTTTTTGGAGACGGAACATTAGGTTCGTCTCCGTTTTGGAGATGAAATGGATGGTTTGTCTCCCTTTTGATAATTTTTTTTATATTATTTTTTCGGGAAAAAGTTAAACAAATTGAAACAACTACATCAACGGTTTGTTTTTATTCCGTCTCCAAAAGAGAGACGAAATGGAGACGGATAAAATATCTTCAAACATGTTATCTCCTTTTCATCTCTTATCAGAGACGAATTGGAGACGACATTCATGTTCTGACTCCAAATCGTCTATATTGGGAGACGGTTTGGAGATGACACACCTAAGCCATCTCAAAATGGTCACTATTCATATAGCAAAAGTTCTGTCTCATTTTTATCACTTTTTTGGTGACGAAAAGGTCACGAACCGTCACCTTTGACAATTTTTCTTGTAGTGGACAGAAATAGTGAATGAATGGCTATATATTAATTCTTAATGACTCTTCACTTGTGGAAATTGAATGGTAATACTTTAATCTTTATGAACGACTCTTTAGTTGATAAAAAGAATGATAATATTTTAATCTTTATAAGTAGATTGTGACTTTCAATGTAAGTCATTAATTTATTGTAATTGAAAAGAAATTCATTCAAATTAAATAATTTAAATTCACATGATTGTATTATGCAAAATTTGCGGTAGCCATATTCTGAAAATTCTATGTGTCTTTTGTGAATTCTTCATTGAATTCAAAAGAAGGTCATATTCGGAATGGATCGGGAACTTTTTTCTGGGATCGGATCATGAAATGCATCTAAGTTCTACCAACTATGGAATCAAATACAAGACCTATCAACTTCCATCAGCAGTGAAGCATAATGTGTAAATAAAAAAAGAAAATCAGCTTTCCGACAAAAAAAGAAAAAAGAAAAAAAAAATCAAAAATCAGCTCAAATAAAGTGACACTTTAGAGAGTGAGATGGGTCCTAAACAATATTAATAGAGTTAGATAGTACCATCATAACTTTTTTGGTACAATGGATAACTCTTGAAAATATCTCTTGCAAATTTTCTGATCAAACTTGGACAAACTAAATTATTTTCAGCCGTGGGCCGCCTTTATAAATACCCCTGTGTATCAGTTATTGTTTTCTGTTTTCTTGTTCGAAACATATCTAGAGCAAAGGAAATGAGGAAATCCTATTTAGGCATAGGGTAGGTTTCAAATAAGTATATGAATGAAATTGTTTTTGTGAGATCGTAGGTTTGACATTCTTTATTGTTTTGGAGTTTTATCTTTGATTGACCTAGTGCATGTGTGCTGCACCCGAAGTTTTATCAGTTGGTGGTTGAGCTCTACCGGATAATTCGGTAGTCAGACTCCGCAAGTTGGGTTCCTAAGTTATTCAAAAAAATAAATAAATATTTTTACAAGTCCTTTTAATTTAATCTCATTAACTACTTTTAAAGATCTAATGATAATGAATTATCTAGATCATTTTATCATAATTATGTGAATATAACATCACAATTGGATCTCTACTCAGACATATCATCACTATTAAATCTCACTTATAAAAGTTATAATGATATGAGAGGATTCAAATCGGAATGGGATTTCCTATTTTGCTCTTACTAACAATAATGCGTGTGCTATATTTATGAAGAAGAATATTCAAACACAAACGATCACTGTAGGCTCAATTGCTAAATTTCGACTTTAATGGAACAAATGTTATTGATGAAAACGCAAATTCAACACTAGAACCAAAGTCCTTTGCCACAACAAGCCTGGCCAATTACTTCTGGTTGTAATTTACGAGCTGTTTATCAGTGGCGATATATATGCTCCAAAAAAGATACCCAATGCCAGTAAAGAACCATGCATATTCTTTATTTTCTGAAATTTCCTTTGGGGTCTGTTTACAATCTGTGTTTTATAGTAGGCCTTTCTTTTGCCTTTGGTGTATTATAGCTGAGAGATGATGACAAATGGTCGATAATAGCATGAAATGAATTATTTATTGTACGGTGTCCTGAACGACGGTCCAATGAGGGACTCCCGACAACGCATGCAGCAGTTTTTGGCCCTACTGCCCGGCAATACGAGCAAACGAGGGTGCATGTCCGGCGACCAGCGAACAAGAGCTTGATAGAGTGTGTCGAAATCGAATAGAGTAAAGAAAAGAGCAAGAGTCAGGACCAAGTACTCCTTTTTCGGACTCTTTTTTTCTCTTATATTTGTCTTCTCCAATCTAACAGCTGGCTTCTGAGCATATCTCTTTCTCTTATAGAATAACCCACACCTTTGTTTGAAAAGCCTTACCTTCCCTTACTTATAGAAAAGGGTAGGATCCTTGGGAACCATCACAAGTACGGCCGGCCTATATTTGAACGAAAATGTCGTGTCGTCCAGCAGAGCTTTCTCTTCATTCTTACCCTACAACAATTGCTTATCACTAGACTTAGTCTTACTAGAATTTGTGTTCCTCGCTTTCTCTTAGCCACTAGTGGCTTATGTAGTGGTCTTGCATAGATAGCCGACTCCTTTTTAATAGAAAAGAATAGTCAAACCAACTCTGCTAGCTGGTCAATCTCAGAGGTCCGCGCTTTGGTATAAGGTGTAGAATTGGGAAGGCTCTTCCTTACTGACCTTACTCCTTGTTTAGCTAGAACTGAGAGATTTTATTACAGGAAAAGTGTTGCGTAAATTATAATGTACAAGGTGCCTTATATAGATATAACGCTACTTCAGCTCCAAGCTAAACTAAGTATAGTAAGAGCCTAACTACGGTAAGGAAGATTACAACACACAGCATGCACGCGATATGTATATACGCTAACAGAGTGTGTGCAAGTGACGTCGTGCGTGTATTTGGTACTATTAGATTATTTTCCCGCGTGTTGTGAATAATATCTATTCTTAAACTTTAGATCGCGTATGAAAAAAATGTGAATAAGACACAAACAATTTAATATGGTTCAGACTAAACTTACTCTACGACCCAAAATTGAAAGAAAAAAAAAACACTATTAATCAATAATAGTTACAGAAAGTAACTTTTTGTGCGGAGAAAGTCTAAACTCTCGCTCTCACTCACAAGGCACTGGAGCTCAAGATGGGCACTACAGTGGCAAATACATGTAGGGGTCGGGGAACTCATTTATCCATAAATTTCTTATATAAATTATAAAAAAGTTGTTAGTTTTATGCATAAAGTTTTATTTTTATGATGACAGATCTGTTGGGTTATTTGCTTGAGTCCAAGCCCAATTAGGAGTTGAAGACAAGCAGAAGTCCAATAGGAGAAAAAATAGGTTTTCCAATCCTAGTGGAGTTAGGATTAGTTGTCTATAAATATGACTTTCTAGCTTGTAATATTTGCCACGAGAGCCATACCCCATGGGAAGGTGTGGTAAGGGGTGAGCTGAGTGTTGAGAGTATTTTTTGTCTTTTGCCAGAAAAAAAAAAACCAATTATGGGGAGCCATAAATAAAGTCCTTTTGCGAGAATTTAGACTTTTCCGTTCATAAAGTCACGTGAGAGGGTTTTTATAGTTTTTTCTAAAAATTGTAAGCCTGTGAGTGTAGGGAGGGTTTGGATCTTTTTTCGTAAAAAGATCTATTGCATTTTAATGGTGTTTATTGATTAGTGGATTTCCCAATTACTTGGATCGTAGACGTAGGCAGAGGGCCGAACCAAGTTAAACTCCTTGTATTGATTTTCGTTGTGCGTTATGTGATTATGTGTGTGTGTGTGTGTGTCCGAATCCCAACAAGATCACAATATTTAATTTAAGCACATTATATAATACAAACAAAGTTTTCAAGGCATGACTTTTTCTCATGTAATGCACTTTATAACATTATTAAAATATAACCACTAAAGCATACATGGAGTCTTCACCACATGAGTCCCTCTCAATATAGTTGAAGGATTTTAACAAAAAGTACGAATTCTTCATAAATCAAAAAGTAAATACACTAACCTCGTAATATATAAGGAGAACTTGCCAAGCTTGTTCTATCGTTACTCTACCACGAGTCAAAGTCCAAAATACAAGATAATGAACTATTTCCCACAATGTAAATGCCCTATGTTTGATAATCTTACACACAACAAGTAGTGGAAGAGATTGAGAGAGTTTTTGTGAAAAAAAGAGATAGCGTTTTATTTTTTTTGTTCTTTAGTACTCTGTTGTCTAGTACTCAATGTATTAGTTCTTATTATTTAATATGGTGGTTGTGGGAAGTTATTAAACAACTTCCCACAACTCCCAATTAACCACAAATGGGTCATGTTGAGTCAACTAATATTGGGTGACCCAACTCCAAAATTCAATAATAGTAATGATATAACATACAAAAGAGAGAAAAATAAATAATTATAATTATTATAAATAGAAAAATATCATTTCATTAGATTAAGAAAAAATTGTTGCTCAAAATTGATTTTCTTTAATTAAAACAATAATCTATATATAAAAAAAGAAAAAAAAAATGGGCTACTATACACACTATATAAAATAGCCTTAGAGATGAGTATTGAACCTATTCATCAAATTTCAACTCCATCTAAGAAAAAATCACCATCCAATCGTATGCTTGATGAAGAATGCTAAGTTTTTTTTTATATTTTCCTCTCTTTTCTCTCGATATTTTTTTTTTCTCATTTTCACACTCTTTCTTCACTCAGCAGAAGTACATATCATATTCTTCTCAATGTGAAAAAATAAGAGAAAATAATTCGAAAAGAAGTTGGCCAAAAAGTAAAAATAAGGTACCTTTCATTACTTTTCCACCTCCCATCACTTTATTTATTTTCCATCACTTATCATAATTTTAACACTATAAAATTAAAAAAGAAAATAATAATTCCTAAACTCAGGGTGTGGACAAATCTGCACACCTTGAGCTTATACTAGCTCTGCCAATGTTTATAACTACCCTTTACTTTTGCTAAACCTGTTCTTAGCCTAGGGTATAAAGAATGATTTGAGACACCTACCTATAAACTATAAGACCCTATTTATAGAGAATAGGGGTAAAAAACAAAGTATTGTCTTTCTCAAGTTACCGACTAGGGCTATAAATTGTCTTTAATATGGACTTAAACTTAGAATTTGAGCCATAACCTAACACTGAACAAGTCAAAGTAATGCAATACACTTCAAATTTTCAAATCCTCAAAAACTTATTTTGAACTTACCCTATTTTTTAGGGTAATTAATTAACACATACGGTGACTGCCATAGGATGACCTCATTCACCGAGATAACAATGAGCAGGGTTTAAAATTAAAATTAATAGATATTTGATGAATAACAAATCCAATAACGAAACCTTAGTTCTTTGTTAGATTTTATTTTTATAAAGAGTAATCGACGGGTGTTTTGGTATTAGATGTAAAAAAAAGAAAAAAGGAGACATAACCCAATATCTAATTTATTATGTATAATTATATATTATTCTTTGTATATTTTTTTTATATTGACTAATAAAACAATACTTAAAATTATATTTTTAAGTCTATACCAATAAGAAAATCGGCTTCGCCCAAATACTACTACTTTTAAGCCATAAGTTACCTTTATTTATTTTTAATCAAAAGTTCTAAGCTACCTAAACAGCTAGATTCTAAAATAAGTCATATATTATTATCATTGTTCTCAACTCTCTCTTTTTATATTTGTTGGATGTTGGATTTGAGTATTTATTTATAGATAATACAATGATTATATAATTTATTTTGAATTTTGTCATCTTATTGTGCATGAGTTTTAATTCCATTCATTTTATTTTTGGCTTCTTTACTTTTAGATTCAATTTATTAATTTATTTTAGGTTTTGGATTCTTAATGGTTATTGTCACACCCGAGCCCAGAACCCAAGACCCTCTTTGGGCGTGGCTCCGACCGCTTTCTTGTTGTTATAGGTTATATTTGTTGGACGTTGACATTGAGTACTTATTTATGGATAATACAATGATAATATAATTTATTTTGAATTTTGTCATCTTGTGTCCGGGCTCCTACCACTTTCTTGGTGTAGTACTTTGTCCATCATAGGACTAGCTTCCCGGGCCTAGAACCCCAAATTCACAGACGAAAATATTGTTATATGCATAAGAAAAAACTACTTAGGTACGGACCACTATTATCTATCGCCTTTCCATGGCCAATGGCGATGGATATTTAAATGTATTTATCTTTTACTTATTAATAAATAGAAAAAACATATAAAAATACGTTAATATCTTCATATTTTGCTTATTTATAAAGTTCAAACTAAAATAAAAAGTTTCTAAATTACTAAATTGGCCATTAATTAATATTAATAGAATGTTTAATGAGATTTATTAAGTTTGATTGGAACGATTGTTGATTGCCTATGAGATTTTCTGTCAAAATGCCCATGGTCGTCAAATACAAACCAAGTTTGTTATGATTGGAAATCTATCAAGCCACATAAAGTTGCCATTTATTCTATGTGGAATCACACTTCTATAATTTAAATAAAATCGATCTACTTTGTTTTTATTTAAAATTATGTTTCCATTCTATCGCCATTGGCCACAGAATGACGATGAATATATAAAATTCCGTTGCCATTTAGTGGCCAATAGCGACAGAATGACTAGAGACCACTATAATTCGTCACATTTCCGTGGCCAATGGTGACAAAATGATGACAGACATTTAATTGTATCTATCTTTTATTTATTAATAAATAACAAAATTATAAAAATATGTTAATATATGCCAATGTTTTACTTATTTATACCAAAATAGAGAGTTACTAAATTATTAAATTGGCCATTAATTTGGTATTATTTTTTTAAAAATATTTTATATTGTTATATTTTTATATTTAATTTTTTTAAATAGATAAAACTCTTCTGTCATCATTTCGTCACAAAATAGCAACAAAAAGATCACGAAATATTGTTATTACTCTAAAAAAATAAAATGTAAATTTTCGTCATCATTCTGTTGCTGTTTGTGCGACGGAGTTGTGACGAATATTTTTATTAAATCAAAAAAATTAAGATGTGACAGTTTGTAGCTATTCCGCCGCAGATTTACGACGGCTTGGTGAGGGAATTTAATTATTTATTGTTTGATTATATTAATATTTTATTACTTGTCAGTTATAAAATAAAAATATAAATAGCAACTACATTTCGTCTCCAATTCGTTGCTATTTTGCGACAAAATGGCCACAGACTATCACATTTTATTTTTTATAATTTAATAAAAATATCTATGGCCATGTGGTCGCAAAATAGCCACGGAATAGAGACGAAAATTTATATATATATATATTTAGAGTAATAAAAATATTCCGTGTCCGTGACTATTTTGCAATGGAGTGGCCACGGAAGCTTTTATTTCTTTTATTTTTTATAATGAAAACCATAGTTTGTTGCCAATTCGTAACCAAGTTGGCCACGGAAACGCTACAGACCACATGTGTCTGTCGCCAATTGGCGATAGAATTTTTTCTCGTCACTTGCGTCCTATTTTTTTGTAGTGTATTTCCTACTAGCCCAAAACGACTAACTCAAATTATTCATTATATCTACAATACCCACTTATAAACTAATCAAATACACCATCTCCCACCAATTTGGATATTATAGTTATGGTTATGGTTAATGATTTTTACCATAGTGTAACTTTTAAAGCTATTTTTTTTACTGTGGACAATAGGTGTTAGAATTTAAAATTGTTTCACATGGATAACTTAAAATTTTTAAGACGGTCATATAAGATTTTAAGCTAGTTTATTTAATATCAATTAATTTAAGATGGAATATTACCAATCTTAATATTAAAGTTACAAGCTGCAACTGGCAAGAAAAAATCATACAATCTCTTGCATCTCAAAGAAAATGAATATTCTAAAAAACACTTAAATAATAATGTTACAAGTTGTAAATAGCTGGCCACATGGATTGGCCATTGTTGAAATATCTGAATATTGTAAGATAACAGCTAGAAATCCTTCTTGAGCAGTGGGATTTCTTGAGCAGTGTGCCTGTGATTAAATATTGACTAATGTATTCTGGGGAAGTGTGATGGTTAACTTTTGTAAGTCTTGTTTGGTCTATTTAAGTGATCTGATTGTAAGAATGTATGAAATAGAGATTTATGTAAGAATGTTTTTCATCAATCCTATCTTCCATTATGGTATCTAGAGCCAAAACACGTTCTTAAAACTTTAGCAGATAAACAAACAGAATACACAAAAAAAAAAAAACTTATCTCAGTTCCGTCGTCGTGAGGAACAGACGACACCGTCGTCGTGAGGAACAGACAACACCGTCGTCGTGAGGAGCAGTCGGCGCCGTCGTCGTGAGGAGTAGCCGGCAACATCGTCATGAGGAGCATCCGGCGACGTCGTCGTGAACATCCGACGCCGTCGTCGTGAACTCTGACGTCGGCGTCGTGAGCAGAAATTTCTCCGACCAGCTTCGTCGTCTCCGGCTAGCTATGGTTTGCTGCTAGCTTTCGACGCTGCCATTTGTAACCTCTATCAAAGCTTCTCTCGCGTTGTCCCTGGCGAGATATCAGATCCACGATCTCGCCGTCTCCGTCCAGCTTCGTCGTCTAAGACGTGTCTCGTCATCTCCGACGTGCGTCTCTGCCACCACGGCATCTTCACCAGTAAGGTGGTTCAGCAAGCTTTCCTTATCAGAACATTGTTATTCTCATCAGATCGTGGTCCTACCCTCATCGTCACCGGCGAGACCATGTGTTTAGTAGATTATGCAGTTACATGGTTACTGCTAGCCGTAGTCATCATCGCTGGATCTGCTCCTATCTCTGCCAGCGAAACCACATTCTTTTGTTTCGTTGTTGCTGTTCTGTGATATTGTTCATGGCTTTTATGAGGTGTTAAGCCATCTCACCATCATTTTCTTCAAAGCCAGTGTCTAGCATCTGTCATCAGCAAGCTTCTCTTTTCTGATAAGTATCAGCTTTCTTTTTAATATCTCTAAATATCATTTTTTTTTATTTGCACTTAATAGTAGTGTTGTTATTACTACTATTTTTGAGATATATCATCTATGGCATTAGAAAAAGCAGACACCAGTCAGTCAACTATTCCTTTACGTATGGACTTATCTTGTGAGCCTAATACACCTGCACAGTGAGTCACAAGTGTGTTATTAAATGGAAAAAATTTTCATGCTTGGTCTCGTTCATTCCGCCTTTATCTTGGAGGAAAACGTAAAATTGGATGGATTTTAGGTTCGGAGCGTAAACCAAAAGAAACAGATCCCAATTTTGCTCAATGGCATGCGGATAATTGTGTTATCTTGGGTTGGATGTTCAATTCCATGGAGGACCAAATCTATAATATGTTTATGTATCATGAGACAGTTCATGGTCTGTGGAGTTCCCTAACAAAGATGTATGCCCATACACGTCATGATTCTCGAATTTTTGAGCTTTACCTTGAAATTTCTCATGCTTCTCAGACAACTTTGGGATTCTCTGTTGCAGATTACTTTGGATATCTCCAAACTAGATGGGAAGAACTAGCTCAATATGAGCCTTTGACTGACTTCCCTAATGATGCTGAAATTGAGACTAAACGTCTAGATCATCGTCGCATTTATCAGTTCTTGATGGGTCTCAAGTCTGAGTTCGAGAATCTTCAGACTCAGATTTTAAATACATTTCCTCTACCTTCTCTATATGAGGCATTCGCGATTGTGGATGGTGATGATCGAAGGCGTCTTCTTCTTGCACCCGAACTCACTCAATCTGTTCCAAATCAGATGTCATTTGCTGCTCCTTCAGGTTCTCGGCAAATAGGTACTCGTCCGTATCGCCAACATTGTCGAAAACCTGGTCACCTCATTGACCGTTATTTCACTCTTCATCCTGAATTAAAGCAACAATATCCTAGAAACCTTGGTGGTGGACAAAAGAAAGGAGGTCCTCGTATTGGAACTATGGCCGAATTGGCATCTCTTTCAGTCTCAATAGAACTAGCTTCTACCCACCCAAATTATAGTCAACTTCAGGCTTAGATTGCTCAACTTCAACTACACTTGGGGCTCACTTCATCATCTGGCCCCACGGCTGCCCTTGCTACAGGTACTCCTACCGCCCTTCATGGTAAGTCAGGCCAACCATCTTGGATTCTGGATTCCGGAGCCAATAATCATATGACTGGTGAGCTCTCCATTTTTTCCTCTCCTGTCAGTTCCGTCAATCAATCCGTTCAAATTGCTGATGGAACGTCTATTCCTATCCGTTGTCAAGGAGATACCTATTTATCCTCAAATATCACTCTTCGCTCTGTTTACTATGTCCCCAACTTTGCTTATAATCTATTGTCTGTTAGTCGTCTTGCCAAGAGTCTTCACTATACAATTGTCTTCTTACCTAACAGTTGTTTCTTGCAGGACCTGACTTCGAAGAAGATTTTTGGCAAGGGGTATGAGCACGATGGACTTTACTACTTCGGCGAACCTGTAACCTCTATTGTACAATTGTCTAGTCTACAGGCTTCTGTGTCTCCAATTTTTTATACTCCTATTTGCTCTCTTCAAAACTTAGATTTGTGGCATGCCCGTTTAGGACATGCAAATTTTTAATATTTATGTTGGTTATTTCCATCTTTTAATAAAGGATGCAAGGATTTTAAGTTCAATTGTGTGACTTGTGAATTGTCAAAACATACCCGCACTACATATATTCCTCGCATGCATCAAGCTCCCTGTGCCTTTGACCTTGTTCACTCTGATATTTGGGGTCCCTCTCCTATCACGGCCCTTTCTCACCATCGTTACTATGTTACATTTATAGATGATTATAGTGGTTGTACTTGGGTCTATCTGGTGAAGAAAAAATCTGAAGTCTTCACTCATTTCACTCACTTCCTTCAAATGGTCAAAATGGTAGAGAATATCTTACCAATGATTTTCGAGCCGAACTTAATAAAAAAGGCATTCTTCAACAGCTTACTTGTCCTTACACACCTGAACAGAATGGTGTGGCAGAACGAAAGAATCGCCACATTATGTCTACAGTTCGCAGTCTTTTATCTGGTATGAATGTACCTCGATATTTCTGGCACCTCGTTGTCCTCACCGCTACATACATTATCAATCGTACCCCTAGTCGTGTCTTCCAAGGTCAACCACCTCTGCACATTCTTAAGCCAAATACTGCCCTCTTTCCTATTCTCCCATGAGTCTTTGGTTGTACATGCTTTGTTCAAAATCGTAGCCTTACTCATACTAAGTTAGATGATAAAGCTATTCGCTGTATCTTTCTTGGGTACTCTTCCCTATCTAAAGGATATTGGTGTTATGACCCGGTGACTCGTCACTTCCACCACTCAATGGATGTCACATTCCTTGAGACTGTACCTTTCTTCCCTCCTCCGTCCCTGCCTTTAGAGCATCCTCCAGAAGTGTCTTCTGCAGAGGAACCCCCATATCTTCCTCGCCCTGTTCCCCTTCCTGATACACATCCGACATCTCCTACACCCTTGTCAAGCCCCAATGATGATATCCCTCTTGTCTCTTCTCCAGCTCCCCTACAGGTTTACTCCCGGCGTCCTCGTGCTCCCGCTCTACTGCCAGTTTCTTCTCCGAATTTAGGTAACCTTCCTTCTCCTTTGGTCCCTGAATTTGCCCCTCCTCGTTACCCCACTCGTGACCGACGCCCCCCTGCCCGTTACTTACTTTCCAATAGTACTCATTATCCTATTGCGCAGTTTATGTCATTTCAGGGACTCTCCGATCAGTATAAATTTTTTGCTGGTCAGGTTGATTCAGTCTCTATCCCTCGCTCAGTTCTAGAGGCCCTACAGAATCCTTTATGGATGGCTGTTATGAAAGTAGAAATGGATGCCCTCCAACAAAATCAGACGTGGGAGCTGGTTGATCTCCCGGTTGGTGAAAAGGCCATTGGATGCAAGTGGGTATTTAGTGTTAAGTATCTTGCAGATGGCACCATTGATCGATATAAGGCTCGTCTTGTCGCTAAAGGGTTTACTCAGGTACCCGGCAAGGACTTTGGTACCAC
Source organism: Ehretia macrophylla (assembly GCA_037974665.1). Lineage (NCBI taxonomy): Eukaryota > Viridiplantae > Streptophyta > Magnoliopsida > Boraginales > Ehretiaceae > Ehretia > Ehretia macrophylla. The sequence continues at coordinate 75,677,513 of CM075781.1, forward strand.
ATTTTCTCCTGTCGCCAAGTTAACTACAGTCAGACTTATCGTCTCTTTGGCTGCCTCATATTCTTGGCCTCTCCACTAATTAGATGTCAAAAATGCATTTCTTAATGGCGATCTCTCTGAGACTATCTACATAGATCCTCCACCAGGTTTTCGAGCTCAGGGGGAGTATTCAGGGAAAGTGTGTCACCTTCGTAAATCCCTTTATGGGCTTAAACAATCCCCTCGTGCTTGGTTCAACCGTTTCAGTGAGGTGGTTCTTACTATGGGGTTTATTAGGTGCAACTCTGATCATACATGCTTTGTTCGACACCATCCTCATGGTCGGTGCATTGTTATATCAGTTTACGTGGATGATATTATCATTACTGGAGATGACACTCATGGAATTGTTCAGGTAAAACGTGACCTTGGGATAATGTTTGACATTAAGGATTTGGGCAAGCTTCGATATTTTTTAGGTATTGAGGTGGCTCGAAATTGCCATGGTATATCTTTATCCCAGAGAAAATATGCATTAGATCTTCTCCAAGATACAGGCATGCTAGGTTGTCGACCTGCCGCGACACCTATGGACCCCAATCTTAAGTTGACAGGGGAATCAGGGGAATTGTTAGCTGAGCCATCAGTATATCAGAAACTTGTGGGACGACTTATCTGTTTGACTAACACAAGGCCAGACCTTACATATGCAGTGAGTATTGTAAGCCAATTCATGCATGCACCTCGTACCTCTCATCTGGATGCTGTCTATCATATCCTTCGGTATCTTAAATCTTCTCCTGGACTTGGAATCTTTTATGCAACGGGTATACAAAAAGGATTGTCCTGTTACACTGATGCGGATTATGCAGGGTCAAAGAACGATAGGCGTTCTACTTCAGGGATGTCCACCTTCCGTGGCAATCACCTTATCTCATGGAAAAGTAAGAAACAAGCAGTTGTCTCACGATCTTCTGCAGAAGTTGAGTATCGTGCTATGGCCCAAGGAACATGTGAACTACTTTGGTTACGCTCTCTCCTATCTGAGTTAGGGTCTCCAATAACCGAATCATCCATCTTATTCTGTGACAATAAATCTGCTATTATGCTGTCCTCTGACTCAGTCCTTCATGAAAGGACAAAACACATTGAGGTTGATATCCATTTTATTCAGGAGAAAGTTCGCTTTGGGGTTATCACACCTTTCTTTGTTACATCATCTGAGCAGGCTGCTAACATGTTTACTAAGTCCTTTGGACCGTCACTTCTCCAATCAGCTCGTGGCAAGCTCGGACTCGTCAATATCTTCGCCCCAGCTTGAGGGAGAGTGTTGAAATATCTGAATATTGTAAGATAACAGCTAGAAATCCTTTTTGAGCAGTGGGATTTCTTGAGCAGTGTGCCTGTGATTAAATATTGACTAATGCATTCTGGGACAGTGTGATGGTTAACTTTTGTAAGTCTTGTTTGGTCTATTTAAGTGATCTGATTGTAAGAATGTATGAAATAGTGATTTATGTAAGAATGTTTTTCATCAATCCTATCTTCCATTAGCCATTAATGATCATGGGAGAATCTAGGTAAATTTAAAGGTTAGTGGGGGACTTTAGAATTTAGCATGAAACTCATTAGGCAAAAATGACTCAACTCTTGCTTATTATTGTAAAAGTAGTGTTTGGAGCATAACGAAACCAACTGTCTTTCAAGTATCACTAGCATCCATGTCTTGTGCATCATGCTCCTTGCTAATGCTTAGTGCCCTCCTTCAAGCCTCGTGACATTGTTCCATGTTATGCGTCCTTGCCTTGTGAATCATGACCTTGACTTCTTGTTGGTGCCCTTATCTCATGTCTAGAATCTGTGTCTTTGTAGCATTTCGTCTTCAATGTAGTTGAACTACCATGCTTGCTTGCGTTTGGTTTTTCTCAGTTCGTGCTTTGCATGTATTGATTGTTGTTACCTCATTTTTCTTGGCACCTTTTTGCGCTGGTTATTTGTAAAGAGGAAGAAATTGGCGAATCATGCGAGAAATGCGGTAACAACTACATCTAGATCGACATGGTACCTCAACAACCACCTAGTATGATCTCTTTCCATTTCATGCTACGAAGAACGCCTATGTTGTCGGTAATTCCACCCATAAGGTAATGGGTTACTCCTACAGCACGTCCTCAAACAATGATCAAGGCTCTCGGTTGAATAGGAGGAATAACTTTTAATTTATTATGAGCATAAACGAAATATTCAATAAATTCTTGCCAATAACCACGTTCACTAAATAGAAAAACATTAAATTAAAAACCCATACAGAATTCATGAGTATATATTGAAAAGAGTCGCATGTCGACTAATCACCACAATTAGAGGTAAGTGATCACAAGATTCACCAAATTACTTAATCCCGGATTGCTCCCAACCACTGGAATCTGGATGCATTGGCATCATCTCAAGCTTCTCTTGATCGACCATCAAAATAAAGAGAATGTAAACAAGATTGAGAACAGGATTTGTGTTAGAAGAATTAACATTTAGTAAAAAATGGTTTCCTTTTTTAGACTCAATAGTCCCATGTCTCATTACAAACTTCAGCAAAAGAGATGGCATTTTTGTGGATAATTGCTTGTAGTTGCATTGAAGGTTTTTTTATGCAACCATCCTTGACTCTAGTACGGAGATTGTTCTCACCTAATAATCTGTACTCTTTGTTACTGAGAGTAAAGATTGACTGAATAGAGATCCTTGGCAGATGTTGAGGATGAGGCATTATACTCAACCTCTGATGAATGAACAAGAATCTCTGTCTCACTCGAGTTCCTTAGTTTCAGCTCGTCATACTTGTCTCTAAGGGCCTTAAACTTCAATTCATCACGGTAAATACTTGGGTCGACATCTAGTTCCTGAACACTAGTTTGACCTTCAAGCATGCTCACTACTGCAGACATGTTAGGCCTAAGAGCTGGAGATGGATTGGTGCACAACAAAGCTACCTTAATCATTCTTATTGCCTCCTCAACGTTGTAGTCAGAAGCCAATCTTGGATCTACTAGCTCCAGCAAGTTTCCTTTCTTTTGTAGTACAAGTGCCTATTAAAGCATAGCGAAGTAATGGCAAGATATCACGTATTAGGGAACTTAAAAATCACCATAAAGCAGGTAAATAAACAATCAAATGTTGTGTCTGAAGTGAAACGCAATTGCACACACAAGTATGTCTTTATTACTCATGAAATCTGTTGGCCCGACATTAGCCAACAGGAATCAGTTTCCATACCAACGAAGTGTTAAACAATAATGAAGCAATTCAGTGACTATCTGTGTTTCTGAATAGAACAGTCATGTCATAACAGGTCCAGTTCCAAGAACTCAAACATACTCAGACAGGCACAAGAAGAATTAGCCAAGCAAAATTCCTTTATGACTACCTTATTAACCCCTCCTGCTTCATCTTCAATATCAAAATTCTTCCTTCTCAACTCATCCTGTTACCAAGCAGTAGATTACTACCCTAACACATTGAAATGATGTTCAATTTAATCATATGATTTACCTGGATATAAATATCAAAGATCCGTCTTCCAAGACTCCTAAAAGATTGGTTATTTGTAAAAGTTATCTCAGCAAAGTGAAGTTTCACTGTATAAATTCCATTTGCCAAGCAACGCCCATAATATGTTAGTGATAATGGAGAGAGGCGAGCTGTCTGGTATAGTTCAGCATTATCCACTTGGAGCACAGATACGTTCCTTGCTGTGGTTTCATCTCTAGTTTTGTTAACATCCCAAAAGTGTCCAGTACTACTACTTCCCCAATACTGATTTATGTGGACAAATTTAGCATAATCTTCAAATGCTTCATCTGCTTCATACTTGGTGTTTCCAATGCTGACATCTTTTCCACCACAATTTATATGAAAAGAGTACCACTCTGTACACAAAAGACTAGTAAATTATTAGTTGTTGTCTCATATGATGGTATAGAAAGAAAAGGCAAACCCTTAAGTTAGTATGACACATCAAAGAGCAGGAACAATTAAGTTTTGTACTTTTTTCTTTTAAGTTTCAAAACTGACATTTAAGAGATCAATGTCAGCTTGTAACTGAAGCACATGATTCTATACTCTGTAAAATAGCATGTAATTATTTGTACTTTCTATGAATATCATGCCCTTACCCTGAGTGCAAGGAGTAAAGCATTGCCTAGGTTCCCTGGAAACAGAAAGCATAACGATAACTAGTTAAAAGAAAATTGGAAAGAGAAGGAAAAAAAAAAAAAACGAAAAGAAGAAGAAGGAGGGAAAGCAAGAAAAGAAAAGAAAAGATAAGAAGCAACTAAGCGAAAAACATATTTCAAACTTCACTTGGACTGGACAACGAAGACTTACAAACTGCTCCTTCCGTTTAAGCTTCTAAACAAGTTTCTGACAACAATTACTGAAGTTAGTTTCCCAACAAATATCATTTTGATGGAGGGGGAAAAAAAAAAGGCGGATCAAATAGGAGCTTACAGTTTGTCTCCACAAGTTGGAGCCGGGGAGAAATCTCTTTCGGAGAAATTATTGTAGGAAAGATCAACATATCTGTAACACGAAGATCATAACAAGAGCAATGGAACTCTGAAAACGAGGTGTAGAGAATAAAGAATCAATTGTAACAAAAGAAATAGTGAAGCATTAATTTGGATTTAAGAAAACGAGTATAACAAGGAGATATTAGGAATGGAGCAATCAACCAGAATTCTCCTTAATTTGCAGCAAAACACATATATCCTAAGTAACTAAGGTTCTGTTTGGTCTAGTTTTTAGATGTTTAAATTTTCTTTTGTGAGTTTAGTAGCTGAAATTAACCTATTTGATCCATTTCTGAAAGAACTTTTAATAAAAGCTTAAGCTAGAAAACAAGAAGCTTCGAATTGAAGCTTTTCAAAAAAGACTTTTGCGAAGCTATTTTTACATAATGCGATAAGCTGTTTTTCTTATTATTTCTCAAATATACCCCTCCCTATTTTTGAAAGCATTATATTGCCCTCAAAATTTTTAAACGCCCAACATTACCTAACATAAGCCAAACAGTTAACAACTTTTGTTTAACAACACTTCTAACAAAAACTCTACTCTAAAAGTTCTACAACTCGAAACTTAAAATTTCACAGATAGTTCAAACAGAGCCTAATTCTAGTAACTCTTAAGTACCTAATATTCAAGCACTACTGTAAGCCCAACTAGTAGAGTTATTGCATAGCCTATGTGTCCTATGTGTCTCAAATTAAACCTTCTCTTTGTGCTTAATCAGCAAACTGAAGCCTCCAGCTTTCCCCATATTAGTTAAACAAGTCTTAGGGTGTTAGAAAAGTAAACGAAAGACAAATTTGTGAATCTTCTATTTATTAGAAGTGAAATAGTTACAATAGTTGTTGGAGCACTATCTCTCCAACATTTACGGAGATCATAGCTCCATTGTTATGGCTCAGGACTTATAGATTTAAAGCTCTCGTAGATTCTCTAGTTTGGAGCTCTTATGGCTCATCTTAGCTCCTAAGCCTCATCTTACAAAATTGTACAACACATATATATACATATGTAGTAAGGCGGTGTAGTCACCTTCTAGAGTATTTCATACAATAAACAATTGGCCATTCTTATGTTGGTTGCTTGCTACAACATAATCATTGTAGTTTTTGCTAAGTTGAAATATCTCTTTCTTTTATTCTAGAATAATCGAGCGCCGTTATTGAGCACCAACATTCCAGCATAGTAATCATATTAATTAAGTATCCAGTATCTCTTTCGACTTCTATAGCTCTTCCTTCATACTCATTACTTCTCATTGTTGCACAAACAATATCCACAATATCCTTTGAACTGATTCCTCTCTTTGTGACATCTAAGGATAATTCTTGTCATGCTAAATTTTTGTAAATTTGACCATATTTAAGTTTGCAAGTACGTAGCTTTCTCAAAATGCTACTCATTCAATAGAATTGTCTATTGATTCTTCTTAGGACATCTCCAAAAACTTCCCTATTAATTTCTCCATACTAAGGAGTAAAATAGGTCACTCTAAAACCTTACTTTTGAGAGGACCTGTTCTTGGACGGCATGTGAATCATATATTGAATGAATCATTTTAGGTTAGACTATTTAGTCCAACTCCCTATTTAGTCGGTTTCTATTCCAGTTTCATTCCTATATATCCCTCTCTATTTTAATTAACACGTTATTTTTATATTTTCTTTAATTGTTAACAACTACATTGCAATGATTATTAACAATATGAATATTATTGTTGTTATTTTTGGTTTAGTTTGGAACTTTTTCAATGACGATATCATTTGTTTTTAATTTGAAACTTTTTAAATATTTTTATTTCCTTACTTTTTTTAATATTGTAATGTAATTTTTAAATTTTGGATAGGGAGCCATATTTAGGGAGTCATGAATGACGATCCCAAAAATAGGGAGCCCCTTTAGGTGAGATGGAGTGCAAAACCAACATTTGTCTCCCAAAAAGTCGTTTTAGGAAAACTATTCAAGTCGACCTGACAATAATTGAAACTACTCTTTGTTCATTTGGTATACAAGACATGGATAAAATTTATTCTAATGTTCCTCGCAATTCAACTATCCCTTTAGTGCCTCTATTGTCTTGCACTTACCAAAGGAAATGTTGAGTTTCTTAAGTTTAGCGTGTGCGCTATCAAAATCAGGCCTTGAACAGCATTTCATTTCACCAAAAAAAAGAAAAAGAAAAAAGCATTTCCATTAGGCACAACACTAGGTCCCACGAAAAAAAATAGAATCATGTACACACGGAATCATGATTAGCAAAAAAATTAATGCTGAATGAAGGTCAAGAACATAATTCTTCTTTCACAAAGAAAATGACTCTGCTTCCGTGTACTTATATAGACTTATCCCTCCAGATATCTTCAAGATTCCATTTGTTTGCCGTAAAATAACTTGCTGATGCAAAATGTTTTCAAGGGAAAATATTTTCTAGGAAAACAAAATATTTTTTGGTATTTGGTTGTCACACTGGAAACTATTATTTGCTGTTTCAATGTAATAGTGAAAATTGATTAATTTTTTTCAAAAAAATTATTAATAATTAATCACTATTTATTAATTAAATTATTAATAAAAATTTAAAATAAGTTAAAAATAACTAACTAATAAAAATTTCAATTAATACATAATAAATAAATTCGTAGTTAATGCATAATAAATAAATTAATTAATTAATAATTTCATAAATTAATAATAATTATTTAATTATTTATTATTAATTTAAAACTAAGTTAGTTGAATAATTAACCAATAGGTAATAAATGAATAAAAAATTTTAAATTAAATAACTAATTAATTATTATTAATCAATAGTAATATATTAAATATAATTTTATTAATTATTAAATTAATTAATTAATTATTAAATTAAAATTAATTTTTTTTATTAAATTAATTAATTTTTATTTAATAATAATTAATTAAAAATCTGACAGGAATGGGATGGGGATGGGGATGGGGGTGGGTGAAGGTGGGGTAGAGTGAGTGGAAAATATTTCTTCTCTCAATTTCCAAAGGACATTAAAACATTTCACTCTTTTTACCTAAACATTTTCTGGTCTATTTTTCAGTGTTACCAAACATTAAAAAATTCAAAAAACATTTTTTAAGAAAATATTTTACGGCAAACAAACAGAGCCCAAATCACAGGAAGAATCATAAAAGTATATATGCACATATACATAACCAAATACATATCATAGGCACGAACAAACAATATTGAAAAACTGATATCTAGAATGAGAAAGAATAAAACATACAGTTTAGAATTTTGATTTTGAATCCAATCAGGAATAGGCCCAGTGAGGAAGTTACTTGTCAGATACCTGATCACAATGTCGAAGTCCAAAGAAAGGAGTATTTAACAATCTTGTAAGAGTAAAAAGAACGGAACAAGCTATAAAAGAGAATCGAAAATGTGAAAGTTATCTTCATATGCTTGACTTGCTCACTCCCCAGTTAATCATTCAATGCATGACCATAATCTAGGATTATATGTAGATCTCTAGACATCAGCCATTGTGTAGTTTACACAATTGGTTGTTGTGCGCTTAATCTAAAATGAAATCAATGTAGATAATCTTTAGATTGATGAAATTCTAGAGTTACATACTAGCATTAGTTAGATAGTCTTGCAAAATATCATTATATGATGTTTTCTAAGCAAACTGAAAGGAAAACTTCCAATGTTTAGCTTACACATTCTCCAGTTTATATAAGCCTCTGAAATCTGGGATACTTCCATTCAATTTGTTAAAACTGAGATCCCTGCAACAAATATCCATTCAAATTGGTGACTAAGAATCTTCCATCAGATGATCGATAAATTAGCTAAATAATGAAATATAGAAAGTCAAAATCCAAAATGCAAAAACAAATCTATGATGAGCCAAAAAAAATCTAGCATAGTGATTACTTCATTATATTTACCTCTACATCTCCATCCTATCACTGTGTATATGCATTACACTGGTGCTCATGAGAAACCATTTCTTGTTATTATAGAACAACATTACATAAAATACAATGGAAATTTGGCAACTTATGCTTCTGCATCCTTATCACTTCCTAAAACTAATTGGTGCGAGAAGTAGCCCAGAATCTTATATAAGTTTGATTTCATTCCCTGAGGATCATATAATGATGACCTTAAGAATCCATTGATATAAGTCACTCGATTTATAATTATTTCCTCTATCCTCTCTTCCAACCCTTTCTCTCGCGAATCTAAACATAGTGTAAACCACTGCCCTGTTGCTCGTCCTTTATGCATTAAACAGTTGTCTAGAGCATCTAATAGTATCAGAGGATTTCTTCCAACACCAGAAGATATGGTGACTGAATTTGACAAAACATTTGAAGAAAGAGTCAATTATGCTTTGATGACCTTCCCGCATGTTTTGGTCTGTGGTGTTGTTTGTTAATGAAGACTAGTACCCCTTAGAAAAGCCATGAAGAAATTGATTCAGTCATTTTGTGTATATGCATTATACTGGCACTCATGAGAAACCATTTCTTGTTATCACAGAAATACAGTGGAAATTTGGCAACTTCTGCTTCTCCATCCCTATCACTTCCTAAAACCAATTGGTTCGAGGAGTAGCTCAGAATTTTATATGAGCTTGATTTCATCCCCTGAGGATCCTATAATGATGCCCTTAAGAATCCATTGATTTATAAGTCACTCGATTTATAATTCTTTCATCTATCTTCTCTTCCAACCCTTTCTCTCATGAATCTAAACAGAGTGTAAACCACTGCCCTGTTGCTCATCGTTTATGTATTAAACAATTGTCTAGAGCATCTAATAGTATCAGAGGATTTCTTCCAACATCAAATACAATTGAAGAAAGAGTAAAGTATGCTTTGATGACCTTCCCACATGTTTGGTCTGTGGTGTTGTTTGTTAATGAAGACTAGTACCCCTTAGAAAAGCCATGAAGAAATTGATTCAGTCACAAATTACTTTGAGAATAAACTTGAAGGTCTTTGAAAAACTATACGAAAATTGTTAAACTAGCACTTACAGAATAAATAATTTTGACAAGTTTGATATATTAGTCGGTATCATCCCAGATATGTTACAGCTCCTAAGCATCCTGCAATATAATCTCAAACCAATATTTCTTGAAATGAATCATGCAAGTTTGTGGCTAAAATTTTTACAGATAAGACTTACAATCGTTGCATCCCAACCATATCTCCTAGCTGCGGGAAATGAGAACTTTCTCCATTTAAGTCACTAATCCTTCTGCCCATTGAATACTTGAAAGTAAGTATATTTATTTACCCAAATTTTTGTACCCTAATCAAATAATGCAAGAAAAGCCACCACTCAATTCTCGGGGGTCGGGGGTTGAGGGGAAAAGGGGGAGGGGGGAGGAAGAAAAAAAAAATGTTTCTTGCTTTGGATGCGATAGGTCCGACATCGATTTTTCAAGACGGATAAAAAAATAATGCAAGAAAAGTGTAACTCACAGCTCTGTCAGATTTTTCAAGAGGGATATGCTGGCGGGTATGGGCCCTTCGAAACCACTACCTTGAATTTCTCTGTTGGAAAATCATATTAAGGGGTTAAAAATGAGGTTGTAAAACTCAATAAAAATGTAAAGGGATTGTTTAAGTTATTGACAAGAGGCTAACAATCTTTGGAGGCTTGTCAATCCCTGGAAATCAGGCAGTTTCCCAACAAAGTTGTTGCTGCTTAATCTACTGTTTCACCAAAAATAAAAAATCATACAAGACTTTCTAAACCAAAACATAGTAAAATGTGGAAGTACTTCAAGTATAGTATCAGAAAGGGTATTCGCTATACTCACAGCTCAGTTAATTTCGTCAGATGAGAGAGTTCGGACGGCAACACACCAGTCAGATTGTTTGTACTGAGAACACTGTAGTAACCAAGAAGGGAAAGGTTATTGAATCTTCTAAACATGAGAAGTTTTGTGCATCATAGCTAGATACAAAAAACAAATCAAGAGCCTGAGAGACTAAAATAGCCTCACAGGAGCTCTAAGTTGGTCAACTTCCCGAGGCTCACAGGAACATGTCCAGAAAACATGTTGGTCTCCAGGATCCTAAAACAAAATTTCCTTCAGAACCATAATAGATTACAAAAACATCAAAAAGCATTCTATTGCTACAAGTTGTGTAACTTTTTCATTGACACATAGAGGGGGAATGAGAGTGAAATACAGATATGTGAGAGTTGATATATCTCCCAAGTATTCTGGGATTGGTCCTGATAAGCGATTCCTTCCTACAGCCCTGCAGCATTCTCTTGGTCAATCCTGAGAATTTGACAGGCTCGTGTAGTACTTATTTTAATCAGAACCAGAGAAAATAGCTTACAGAATCTGTAACTTGGTAGAAGCCCACTGGCGGGGAATAGTGCCGTTAAGGTAGTTGGCACAAAGATCACTATGAAAGTAAATATCTTCATGTAAGTTGAAAGAATGCATAGAATTTAACCTGCTGGACAGAAAACAACAATTTGGTGTTTTTGTTTACATGTATATGATGTAAGGAAGCTTTGCTAGCGATGGTGGTAAGACACCAGCAAGATCTTGCCATCTAAGAATTCTACATGTCAAAAAGAGAAGGAATATTAGAAACCCGGATGTTGCTAAATACAAGCTCCAATGGTTCATTTTCAGTGAGCAATTCAACCATCATGTACAAAGTGAGGTATGTTAGAATATAAAATTGCTCAAATGAAAAAATCATAAACTTTAAGACTATCATGTAAAATCGTGGACTACTTCTCTTGTTAACAATTGATTTCGAATGGAACACCACGTTTCTTAATACTAGTCATCCACCACAAGTTGCACCTACCATCTGGCAAGAAAATCAATTGGACTGAGACCTATTCTGAATTTTCTATGTTATACCTATCCTATCAACTTTGTGCCCTACCTTATAAGAGTGGGATAGATAAGGATATTGGTCTACCATGTCAAATTGCTCACCCTTATTCTATTAGGTGAAGTTAGCTATATTAGTTTCATATACGCAAAATTTCATGTGAGTGCCTCCTTCCAAATCTACTGTACCCTATAAGATTGGGATAGGTCAGGATATTGGTTTACCATGTCCATTTGCTCACCCTACGTCATGCTCAATTAATACATTTGAAGAATTCTCATGTATAAGATTAGATGAGAATACAAGTATGAGATGTAGTCAAACAACCTAAGCCTTATCCTAATCCTACTAGATGAAGTTTGTAATGATTTCATACCTGTAAAACATATGTGAGTGTCTCTATCCAATTTACCTACCCTCTAAGATTGGGATGGGTAAGGATATTGGTTTACCATGTCTATATGCTCGCCCCACTTCAAGCTTAATTAATAGGTTTGAAGAATTCTAAGATTAGATGTATATACAAGTACAAAATGAAATCAAATAACTGAATCTTATCTTGAAGTCAGCTTTATAAATCCACGATGACATTCATTCCTATTACATCTTTTGTTAGCTTTATGCTCATAGATCTCAAGTAAGTGTCCCCATCTAATTCTTCTTATTCTTCTCCAGTCCATCTTATACTTACAACCTACATATCTTTGTACCTAACAAGTATCACCATTCATCTTTCTACATATCCAATCGTCTCAAACAATTCTCCTTCATGTCGCCCATAATTTTAGAATCATATCATATTCTTCTTAGTATTATAACAAATCCATTCGAACATTCTCATCATCTTATGACTATTTTATAATACCAGTATTACTTGTATACTACGTGATAAGAGAAGAGCTCTTACCCAACTGCGTTCTTGTCATATTTTACATACCAAAAGTATTCTATCATCACATGGACAAGAGTGAAAAATTTTGCGGCTGTCAATGACACTAATGTGAGCCCCACATGGTGTGAGAGACGGACCCGATCATTGAATGACGCATGAGTCTCTTGTTACAGGAGGAATAAACGTACAAATCTTACCAATAGGCTTTTGGTCCACTTAGTATGTTTCTCGCTGTAAGTGCGATAGATTGCAATATTAATTTTTGTGGGTGACATCATTTAATATACGATATACGGTTGAAGAATAAACATAAGGGAGGAAAGGAAGGAAGGAAGCATACATGTGAGTTATATGACATGCATCAGCAGTGCAGTTACCACAGAGGACCGTGTTGTTATACAACTGCAAATCTGGCCTTGGTGATGACGTGTTGTCGCAGGGATTTAAACTGAAATCCCAGTCCCTTTTGCCCAATTGATCAGCTATCTCACGAAGTGCTTTCACTGCAAGTAATAGCCAAGTATCATTGTTTGTAAGAATACCAGCAGATTTTGTTCGGGACTCCATACATAGCGGGAGCATTGTGCAGCAGATTACCCTTCCATACAAAGGAGGTTTCCATACATAGCGGGAGCATTGTGCAATAGATTAGCCTTCCATACAAAAGGAGATTATAATGCAGGACTAACAGTATTTAGTTAGTACTTGTGAGAAAGTTTTGGTCAGTCTAGACCGAGGGATCTTTTATATATTGGCGGGACCTACAAGTAAGGTTAATTTTATTAGTAATTGTGGGAAACTTTTCATCTAGTCTAGACAGAAGTTGACTTTCATATATTGGCAGGACCCAACTCATACTTGTGGGTTCTACCAACAATGGAGTCCTACTAATAATATAAGAGATTAATAATGTGAGAGATTGGTAAATTAATTTAAACTGAAGCAAACAAAGTACAGGCGAATGAACATGCAATTTAGCACTATAAGATCATGTTTTTATCACTTAACCTTCTCCTCCATGTTTCATCTATATGGTTCACGCTGTAAATATGTGAGGTGTTTCGATATCAATTTTTAATAGGTGTAATATTCTTTTTATCTAATATAATATTAATTTAGATCCCTTTAGATTAAAAAATAAAAAATGTGAATGTACGTAACTAGCCTATTTTTTAAGCAAATAATAAATACGTACAAGGTTGCGACACTTGTGTCCAAAGGCTCTAGATCATTCATTGAGTTCTTCAACTATATCACTTCCTCTCATTTCTCTCTGTAACTTCTGTGCTAGAATCTAAGGTACAACGGAACCATTTTAAAACATTGAAAATAATAAATAAATAATAACAAATCCTTTTTAATAAATTTAATTTTTTAGATAAAGCGTTAATTTGATATAACACCAAAGTCCAAACTACCAAACGATTCTGGGTTAAAATATCGTCTGTCACTAATGTTTTTTTAAAAAAAATACTGTTAACGTGCAAAACTCAAAAAAAATAATGCCACCATGTAAAAAAGCGTATATTAAAAATAATAACTAAACATAATAAAATCATTCTCTAATCTCTTAAACTTTTGATATAAATATAATAAAATTCATCGGCTTAAACTTATGATATAAAATACATGAGCGGTGTTGTCGGTGTAATACCATTAAAGCTTACATGCTTTTTCGACGATTTTGATGTCTTTGTACGAGCAAAATCACCAAATTTTGTATGTTCAAAAAGGATAAAATTTTAACTTTTGAAAAAGGTTATATACATTTCATGAATCAAAACCTCTTCTTACCTTCTTCCTCAGGCGGAAATGGAATTTGTGCATCGACGCTACTCACAACTAAGCTCATCAGCATAACGAAGATGATCAGCAGCTGAGCTGCGAAGTTTTTGTTTTTGGTGCAAAAATGTGGTGTCATTTTTACTAGTTTTGAGTTGCTTGAGCTCATGGTTATTTACATGCATGAATATATATATATATATATATATATATATATATATACACACAATATCTTATGGCAATGTTTTTGAGACTAGTAGCCTTTAGATTTTTTTTTCTTTTTGTCAGAAGAAGACTTGAGGTCAACCTCAGTGAAGGATAAGATAATACAGAATGCATAAGCAATAAATAAAGAAATAGTTGTGATCAAGTGGACTGGAGATGGGTCCTTGAACATTATTGCACATTGCACGTAGCTCACATAGTACCATAATCACGGGATCTTAATTTTGTTTAGTAAACGTTAAAAATGTATAATTTAATATGATATATAAATTATTTTCTTTATTAAGATTAAATTGTTTTTTAGATTAAAAATATCTTTAAATATTTATAGTTTCAAAAGGTTATCGTTAAATAATATTTTATTTTTATCGCTCACTTATTGCTATGTGTACGTCTAATGTCATAACTAAAAAAAGAGTGAAAGTACAAAAAAAAAAAAATTGTTAAATTTGTATACCAATTGATATGGGTAATTTTCTGATCCCTTATTATAAATGGTTGACCACATTAAAAGCATAAAGGAATCAATAGGAAGAGCCACAAAGGATGTTAGGATTTTGTCCCATTGACTCCAAGGACACCAAATAGACCAACTCCTCTTAAGTATATTTTTAGGTAATGTATTTTTTTTAGGAGATTTTTCCAAATGTTCAGGATCCATTATATATTCTAAAAAACTCCTTACCAATAGTATAAATAGTACTTAAATAGTCATGAAACATGTAACTTAAATAGTACTCCAACAGACATCAAAAAGGTAACTTAAAATTCTCATACGCACTATTTCGTGCTCAAACACATTAACTGTATTGATTGTCGTAGGAGATCTTCAAAAATAATTACCGGTAGTACTTTTATTTTACAGGTTACGTGCTCAGCTCGAATAGTGAAATTTCATCTTAATACCAATGCTACGTATGCATGAAATTATATGTAGAAAATAATAAATAAACAGTGAAATAGAGCGATATTTAATATATCCTTAAAAAAATACAATTTAAAGTGAACCGAGACCACACGTCTTAGAGTTAACCTTCACAAAAATATGGGCCTACGCACCTTTTTGATCAGTAACACCTTGATCATAACAAATTGTTCGTACTTCTTGAGATAAATGTCTGTTGGCATTTCCGTTTGTGGGCCCCCTTCATTGAATTCATTTGTAGCTGCAATAGTACTCCACTGTCTTCATTTTGAAAAGGGATTAAAATCATTTTAGTCCCTGAGGTTTGTACTAAAAATTAAATTAGTCTTTAAAATATGTAAAAAATCCAATTCAGTCTTTATTGTTAGTTTTTTTATTAACGATCAACCTATTGATCGTGTGAAATGACGCTCATGCCCCTACCTTTTAAATTCTTGCTGATGTGTTAAACAAAAAAAAGGCATGATATCTCACGTTGTTCTTCCTGTCATGCTTGTAATGCATGGCCAACCAAAAAAAAAAAAGCAATTTCATGGACGTTATATTCCAACGGCTAAAACCCAATGACAATCATACTTTTTTTTTTGTTTAACACATCAGCAAGAATTTAAAAGGTAGGGGCATGAGCGACATTTCACACGGTCAATGGGTTGACCGTTAATAGGAAACTAATAGTAGAAACTGAATTGAATTTTTTGCATACTTCAGAAATTAATTTGATTTTTAAAATAAACCTCAGGGACTAAAATGATTTTAACCCTTTTGAAAAGTATGTAAAGCAAAAGAAACGAATGAACACATGGGGCGACCCCTCACTAGCCGCCAATGTGAATGCATAGCGTTTCTTTTATTATTTTTTATGACGAAAAACTTATTTTTTGTAAACATAAATTATAAATTTTGTATTATAGAGACATACATTAATGCATACACAAAGTTAATTGGGAACAAACAATACTTATTATTGGAAAGACATAAATTCAAATCCAAACTTAATTTTAACCGCAATAAATAACTAATTAACTATTTCATCCAAACCTCAAGAGAAGAATATCATATGCAGTAGCAGACCTAGATATCTTTTTTTGGTTTTTTTTTTAAATATTATATTAGATATTTTTGCCGTATGAGTATAAACCCTAACATTTATTATTACACGAATGCACACCTTAAACTTCGATGTTTGAATCCTCCACCTAGCATATTATTAGGACGAACTTTGGCATTGGCCCTACTTGTGAATAAGAAGAAAAAAGAAATGTTAAACTTGTTTTTTGTTACAAGAAAAGTTAGGTAAGAATATGGTCTTTCAAAAGATTTCGCACTAAAGTTTGCAAAGAACCGTGATTGTATTCCCTTTAAAGGCTGTTGAATGATTAACAATTTGTCATTCTCTTTGACTTCAACGGTCGCCATAAGAATCAGCATAAGCATTCCCTTCTTCACTAGAACTGTGAAGAAAAGTAAGACTATTTTCATTACTTCTATAATCTTTCATCGTTTAGTTGATCTTGATCCCCGGAACAAGGATATTAATCCATAAACAAGGGAAAATTGTGACATCGAATCTATAGCACTGGTTGTGGTGTGATTAGATGAATCGTAATAAAGTTAGTAAGACTATAAAATTCTTCACAAGAGGATTAACTTTCATCGGGTAATCTAAACTCTAAAATAATAGAACGACTTCTATAATCTTCCATCGTCTAGTTGATCTTGATGTCCGAAACAAGGATATTAATCCTTAACAAGGGAAAATTGTGACACCGAATCTATACAACTGGTTGTGGTGTGATTAGATGAATCGTATTAAAGGTAGTGCTTGGGTTTGATAAAGAGTAAATGCCATGTACCCCCATAAGTTTTAACACAAAGTCCAAACTCCCACATGAGCTTATACTTTTACCCAAATTCTCCCATGGCATTAAAGTTTCCCAAACAAAGCTTTAAAGTTAAAGGGTATTTTGGACTTCTCATTTTGTAAAACAAATCATATTTAAAAACATTATAAAATAAAATAAAAAAATAAAGACCTTCTGACCCACCCCACCCAAATAAGGAAACAATTTGCTTTATTACAAGGTTTATATCACAATATTAACAGAAAAAATGTCAAGTAAAAATGTATTATTTGTGTAAAAATTGCATTCCCATAAGTCAACTGGTACCATTCTATGGATAAAATTAAATCTAATTTCTAAGATAAACTTTATATTTTTGGAAATAAATGTTTACCAATACTATTATTAATATTTTGCCTCTTCGAGTCTTGCTGCAAATAAGCAAGCTAAGTGATTAATATGTGATCTGTTTTCTCCAATTGAAAGCAGAAATACTTCCAACACAAAATTTATCCTCATGCTTTTAAACGCTTTGGGTTGTTTTAAAATGTATATCCATCTCATAAGTTAATCAAACCATTGATTGCTAATATTAACAGTCATAGCAGAAAATTAAGATGAATTGAAAGTTAGATTTGGTTGAAATGTTTTATGATTAGATTCATACAAATATTGTGATATACCTTGCAGTAAACGAAATTGTTTCCTCATTTGAAATTCTGTTAATACCAAACCGAAAGCTTTAAAGAAATTGTTTCCTTATTTGCAGTGAAAAAAATTGTTTCCTTATTTGTGAGAATATGTGAAAAAGAGAGAGAGAAAAAGAAAGAGAGATGATGGAGAGAAAGAGAGGTTTTGATTGAAATTTGTCAAACTAGTGAAGGACTAAAATGCCCTTTATCATTAAGATTTGTTTGGTAGGATTAACTGTCATGGGAGAAATTGGGCAAAAGTAAGACTTCATGGGAGAATCTGGGAATTGAATAAAAATTCATGGGGGAAAATGTCATTTACTCGTTTGGTTTTGTGATAAATAACTCAACTAGTCAATTTAAGTTAGTAATGAGTAAAATCCATTTTGCCCCATGAGTTGTTAACAAAATCCCAAAGTCACCCATGAACTTTAGCATTTACCCAGATTCCCCCATCAAGCTCAACTCTGTTAATGTTTTTTGGGTGAAGTGCACAGGACCCCCTGTGCTTTTGTAAAGTTGCACAATACCACTCCTGTGGTTTTAAAAGTGCACTGTATTCCCTGTAGTTTCTGAAACTAAGCATAATAGCCCTCTCTGTCAAAAAATCCATCTATTTTAACAGAAAGTATGATGCACGCGCATTAAATGCGCTTTGTTTGCTTAAATTATTAATTATTTGAACAAAAATACTCATTTTTTCCAACCCTAAAAAAAAATGTGTCATATAAGGGCATTTTTGTCAAAATAATTAATAATTTAAGCCAAAAAAAAAACCTTGAATAATTGCATTTGACGTGCGTACATCACATTTTTCGTTAAAATAAACAGATTTTTTGACAGAGGAGGTTATTGTGTTTAGTTTCAGAAACTATAAGGGGTACCATGTACTTTTAAAACCACAAAGGGTACTATGCAACTTTACAAAAGTATATAGGAGTTTCGTGCACTTCACCCATGTCTTTTTAACAATCAACTCATTGATTGCATAGTTTTACCATTTTGCCCATGGCACAATTCCTGCAATAGTTTTACCATTTCCAATAACAAAAACACCATATCCTCCCATTCCAACAACATTTACCTTCCATACAGCCCAAATTCTCAACCCACAACTCCACTATAATCTGCACATAATGTCCCTTATAACAACCACATGGAAGGAAAAAATATAATAATAAAACTGCACCTTTAATTTCTTCCAAAACAGAGCCAGTCCTTTTACAAAGTAATCACATAAAACAACCAAAAAAAGAACATCATTTGCACCTTTCTTTACAAAATAGAACAACTCTAATATCATATCATGTGGCTTATAAAGATCACATAAAACAACATAAAAAAGGAACAAAATCTGCACATCTATTTTCGAAACAGAAAAGCTCCAACATTATATATTTTTCCTCTAAAACAGTCCAAAAATATCTCAAACAACAGAATAACAACATAATAATCTGAAAAACAGGCAATGTAAGAAGTCTGATGAGGCCATTACATCAATCTAGTACATCTTATTAACGAAAGAAAGGAAAAAGACCATGACTACTGTACTGTTCGACTTGAGAAGTTTGGCTAGCCTCCCATTGTGCCTGCAGTCTAATACCCAAAATAATTCATATAAATGTGAGAAACCATTGTAAGATGAAAAGTTACTAATAACCACAACATAACTACCTAAAATTAAAGTAATAATCAAGTATGTAACTTGTTGCTGCATAAAAGTCTTAGATGTTTTTGGGCACTTTCTCTAGGATGTTCCCAAATAATGTCTTGGTCATGTAGTTTTGTTATTAAACACTCTGATGCAGATGTGGTTCAGCCATAAGACCAATTTGATGAAAATATATTTGACCAACTGGATGTCTCAGCACAAGAAGAGCCTAAAAGAAGTATCAGGGTGAGATTCCCTCCCTCCAAGGAACCTGAAGAAACAAACATCCACTTGTTTTCATTGTTCCTTTCTCTGTTATTTCTTTTCTCAAACAGCTTGTAAGCATTTCAACATTTCATGAATATAGTCAATACATGCTGAATTGGCTACATAGTTCAACCTGTTAATCTTTAATTACGTTAATTCTCTTGCAACCATTTCTTTGCACATGGAAAAAACAAATCATATGAATACGTTGATCTTACAGTAACCATAGCAAATATATACCATTTTAATTTATATCAACCAAATCAACTATAAGAAAATGCAGTTTGATAAACTAGATTATACAATGATATATGATTGGTCAAGCTTTCATCAGAACTGATACTATAAGAGACAAAAAAAAAAAAAAATTAAGTACAATCGAAAGCTTAAACAACAATTAAATAGCAACTGTCAACTTAAAGAACGATTGAATCGCCGATTGAGTTACCTGTAGGTGGAATCACGGTGGAACCATGTCTGGTCATCGACAACTGCTCGTGAGTGTGCGGCAAGAGAGGAAGCAGCGAGAGAGTGTGTGTGCGTGTGGAGAATTTTGGTACGTGCACAAAAGCAGGGATGGGATCCAAGAAAAATGTTTGTGTTAGAAGAAGGGCAAATGTATAATTTAGACCATTATTTTTGATAAAATTTTTACTTTTATCTATTATTTTTTAAAATAAATTTTTTAGTCCATTATTTTTGATAAAATTTTTACTTTTATCTATTATTTTTTAAAATGAATTTTTTAGTCCATTATTTTTTGTGTAAATAATACTTTCATCTCTTATCTTTTAAAAATATTTTAATCTAATATATTTCACATTAATAACGCTGTTAGTACAATTTTAAAACATATTTGAGGAAATATATTGGATTAATGGCGTCACTAATGTAAAACATATTAGATTAAAAAGATCATTTTGAAAGATAATCGATAAAAGTATCATTTATACCAAAGATAATGGACTAAAAGATTATTTTTGAAAGATAATAGATAAAAATAAAAATTACATAAAAAATAATGGACTAAATTATACCTTTATCCTTAACAAAATATTTTATCTATACGAACTAACGTAATGTTAACCTGTTAACTTAGATGGGGAATCGGGGTAATTCAAAGACTTCAAGGGGACTTTGAGACTTAACTATAAATTCATGGGGAAAAATGGGATTTACTCGTTGATTTAAGGAGTCTAGCAAAAAACACAAGAAAAGAAAGTTACTAAATTTCAGGCCTAAACTTGTTATTCTAAGCCATTATTTGCTTGCAGGCTCAAAGGTGGGCCTATGGGGTGAAAAAAAAGAACTGTAGTGGTCCACGCGATTGCGTAGAAAATGTGTGAATCAAAAAGTGGATTGGTGTCACTAGAACTTTGATCCAGTGATAAGTTATAGGCTCAGTATACGAGAATTTGTGAACTCGATTCTCGTTTGTTATATATATATATTATATGGCCTTTTGGCCTTTCTTGAATTATAAAAAAAAAAAAAAAAAAGTGGATTGGTTTTTTACTGCCTTGAATTAGTCAAAGCTTTTAACACTCGTGTATCTCGATTTGTCCATGTTTGTAGAAATACAAATGAGGTGACGAATTAGTTAATTAGGAATGTTAGGTTAAGAATGTTGGCTTCAAAATTGGATGATTGACCTTTTAATGGAACTTTTTAATATCTTACACCTTGTCTTTGAAATTACTGAAGTGCGCTGATCTTGCTTTTGTTTTAATGAAATTTCTTACTTTTCAAATTAAAGAAAAGAAAAAGGTGCATTGATTTGATAATTTATGTCATTCCCTCCCCTCTCAAAAGTATAACCTTCATGCAACTTAGAAGACTAAGCCCTCTTAAACACATCTATGCCCATAAAATATAAAGTAACTTCATGTAGAAAGTGTACAAGACATAATTTGCATTACAAGAAATCTAAAGTACTTTTAACGTCCAAAATTATGAGGTTACAAGATATACCACGGTTTCACAATTTTAAAGGTCAACCAATATATATATATAATAGTAACTGATCTTACTCCCAGTTGAAATTATTGAAAAGCTAAATCTCACCATTTACAAAAAAAAAAAAAAAAAAAGAGGTAGAAAAATGAGGATAAGATACTTTATATAGGGTTGACTTACAGAAAATCTCATGTGATATTATGCCACGGAAGTTCAAAGTATGCCATGAATGAGATAGATAATGGCAAAAAAAAAAAAATGTCATGACAAAATATTTCAAACTTCATAAGTGCAGAATGCAAAATGAAAAGTTATCCAAAATTCCGTGAAAATATTCAAATTAAAATATATAATTCATGCAATTCCAGAAATCATGCAGCAAATAATGCATTTCAAATGTTTCATGAAGAATGAAATAATAATATTCTAAAAGACGAGCAATGCTAAAACCAATGTTAAGAGTTATGACAATGTACTTCAAACTCTAAAATCAAACCGTGTGCAATTAAAGGAACAAAATAAAGTACAAAGTTCATATTTCAAAATCTAGTGTCTAAGTTTATTATTTTAGGTCGGAACAAGTAGATATAATATTCTTTTTTATGTCCCCTGTCGATCGGAAGATTCTAAGCCACTACCACTAGTTCAGGAGGCTTCTTTATTTCAGGATAAATCATTGCTGCTGAAATAAGACTGCTGCTTATCTGCAACGATAAGCTCTCTGCTCTATTTGCTTACAATGCTATGCCTATCAAAGTTGGCGTTGATACCTTCTTCCATTACCTGAGTTCGAAGAAGAAAGAGATAAGAGGGCCTTATGGAGAATGTGGTCAGAAATCCATAATAGAGTCCGACCACAACACCGAATTGATTATCTTCATGCATAAGGATAAAACCTTCCAAGCCCCACGCTGGATTTACGGATTGTAGTACAAGAGTTAGTTCTTAGGCTCCGTTTGTTTGCCGTAAAATATTTTCCCGAAAAATATTTTTCGAATTTTACGGTGTTTGGTAACACTGAAAAATTGGTCAACCGTAAAATATTTTCCGGTCAAAAATTGCGGCTGCTTTTTCTTAATTTTATGGTGTTTGGTAACACCAGAAAATTGGTCAACCGTAAAATATTTTCCGGTCAACAATTGCGGCTAGTACAAAATTATGTAAAATGTTTTCATGTCCTTTGGGATAAGAAAATATTTTACCGAACTTACGGTACATCTAAACACCAGAAAATATTTTTCAGTATTCTATTTTCTAGTAAAATATTTTCTCTCAACAAGTTATTTTACGGCAAACAAACGAAGCCATGTAAACTATTTTATTTTCCAGAAAAACACTTTCCACGGAAAACATTTTACACAAGCAAGTTATTTTACGGCAAACAAACGGAGCCTTAAGTGTCAAGGATTCTTCCTTCTAATAAATTAATTTTTTGGATTGAGCTCTTCTTTTAGATTTGAGTTGTCACATTATAGATACAACCTCTAAAGTGGCACAAGGGTCCAAAAGCATTTTCATTTTCAAAATAATAATTTGTATGTATAGAGCTTTGTATAAAGGTTCTTAGATCCTTTAGGTCCAAGTGCCTTTTTTTTTTTTAACCCCCACCCCACCTGTCTCCATCCTCATAAGATTTGATTCGTGGTCTTCCAACTGTAAAAAAAATAGATCACCACTAAGCTACTGGTTAATCTTCATTTAGGTCCAAGTTTCACATGCAATGGATTAAAAAGAAAACGTATAAAGAAAAGTCATGGTTCAGAACTTGTAAAAACAATAGTTTAAAAAATCAGTTTCGTGCTAGATTCTCAACAAAATAATAGCTAATCACTCAAGATGCAATCACTATAATATGAGATAGGAGTTCATACAATAAATCTCAAAGTTTCATATAATTTGAGTACAATTTCCAGCCAATCAAAAAGGATAATTAATTTTCTTTTAAGGAATGAAACAATCTTGCGGATGTTATAATTTTGGACAGTAGATTCTTCTTTTTTTTTTTTGGTACATAAAAGTAGAATTAAATTGTTAATAGGTTAATTAAAAGATTAATTAATGTTGCTTGAACATTCTGTTTAGATTTTTTATAAAAAATAATTCAATGGAGGTCTAAGCCGTATAACACATATCAAAGGATCTCATCCACACAAATGGTTCTCGGGATCTCTCTCACTCACAATAAGGAGCATACCAGTAAACCAAAGGCCCGGTGGTGCATTTAGAATTTCATATTCTATAATTCTTCAATATCTCATTTCTGCACAGTTTCTTTCCCATAACCAAGAACTTATTTCATATGCACAGTTTGACTATTGCAATTTAACTGTGAAAGATTATTATACAAAGAAAATGTATCTTATTGCTAACCTAAAAGTGGGATGATTAACATGAAAAGTCTTGATTTCAGTATGATATCAAGAATATAGTTTAACAGTAAGTAAATGGATTGCTAGGTGGAAGAAATCTAGATGATCTCAATGTAGCCATCCATAAGTCTACTATGGAGATTAGTATGTTAGCAAAAGACCTCATTTTTCACCTGATAATCTGTACTCTTCATTACTAAGAATTAAGATTTACTGAGTAGAGGTCCTTAGTAGATGTTGAGGATGAGGCCTTATATGCAACCTCTGATGAGTGAACAAGAATCTCTGACTCGCTTGAGTTCGTTGATTGCAGCTCGTCATACTTGTCTCTAAGGGCTATAAACTTCAATTCATCGCCGTAAATACTTGGGTTGACGTCTAGTTCATGAACACTAGTGTGACCTTCAAGCATGCTCACTACTGCAGACATAGTAGGTCTAAGAGCTGGAGATGGATTAACGCACGATAAAGCTACCTTAATCATTCTTATTGCCTCCTCAATGTTGTAGTCAGAACCCAATTTTGGATCTACTAGCTCCAACAAGTTTCCTTTCTTTTGTAGTACAAGTGCCTAAAAAGCATAGAGAAGGGAACGACAGATGTCACGTATTAGGGGACTGAAAAAATTCAGTTAATAGTCTACCATAAAGTAGGTTAATAAACAATGAAAGGTTGTATCCAAAGTGAAAAGCAATTTTACAAGCTAATATCTTAATAACTCGAGAATCTCGAAGGTGACAGAACATTAGCTAGCAGAGAATCAATCTCCATATCAAAGAAGTGTTAAAAAACGAAACAGTTCAATGAATGTCCCAATTTCTGAAGTAGGAAAGTCATGCTATAACAAATCCAGATCCACGATTTCAACCATATGTAGCAAGAATTAACAAAGAAGTAGTTATTGGTTACCTTGTCAAGAAGGCAAACATAATTCCCATCAGATTGATAATTCATGTTGCACTTCCCCGCAACAACTTCCAGTGCAACTACCCCAAAACTATACACATCTGCTTTGTACGTCAAGTATCCCCACAGTGCATATTCCGGTGCCATATAACCTCTGTAAAACAAACAAAATGAAGAAGAAAAAAAAGGTGATTAACCTAAGCTTACTCTATTAACTAAAATCACCATCATGCTCTTATTTGAAATTGTTGACCAGGGGAGATACAAAACAAATGTATTTGTATTGGGAAATTCATGTCAGTCCAGCTTATGCAATCAAAAGATCTGCAGTTTGTTATATTATTCTTATGCTGAAAAGACTATTCAATATTATAAAGATATTAGCACTTATTTTAAAGAAGTAGGAGCCTGAACTACTGAAGGATAACATAGTTTAAGTAAACTACTGGATATAGAACAGACTACAAATTATACAGTTCTTTTTCTGAAGCAGAAAATATCAATACTGTGTCAATCACAGACATGTTAATCACAGCTATGATAAGGTTCAGTGTAGTGGAACAAATTGGTTTGCTTCCTCCTGTTGCTCAAGTTTTGCAAATGTGCAATGTGTCTTGTACAGAGCATAGGATTAACATCAAATTGCCGTAACACTAAATTGGATCTTAAGTTGTTCTTGACATCCACATAGGGGACATTTTCCTTGCTTTTTGAATTTAAATTTATCTCATGATGCAGCTTATGTACGCGGCTGAATGATAGAGAGCTACAGGCCGACATGTCCTTAAATCAATCAGATAATTAGTGAAACACGACAGGATTGGAATTATTTGTACAATAATCACTTTCTATTGCAACTAACCAGCATTTTTCAACCCTTCTAAGAAACCAACAATATATATACATAACAAGAAATCACAATTTCAGACACATGTAGAATATGCAATCTCAAGATATTATTAAAGGAAAAGTCATTGCTCACATGGTTCCTGAAACTCTTGTGCTAATATGGGTCTTCTCTTCTTCGTCAAGTTTGGCTAGACCAAAATCAAAGATCTTTGGGTTAAGCTCCCCATCAAGTAGCACATTGTTAGCTTTGATGTCTCTATGAACAACCTTAAGTGCTGATTCCTCATGCAGAAAAGACAGACCTCTTGCTATGCCAAGACAAATTCTTTGTCTAATTGGCCAATCCAGTTCCAATTGCGAATGCTCTGGACCTAACATCCACAAATTAAACTTGAAAATTACCTTAAAATGTCAGAAATGAAATATTCTATTACTTCTTATTGATTTGATGAGTAATAGCATACTTCAAAATGCACGCTGATACATCATATGGTTTCTCCTTAAACATCTAAATCCATACTAGTTTCTATGTTCACAGCCTAAAATATAGAAAGAGAAAAGTTCGGATTTTGTAGATTTGTTTAGTTTTGTTAAGATTCTGAATCAGCTACAAAAAATTAACTATCTGAGTTGAGAACTGCAGGTCTAAGCCTTCTGCTGCAGACATGTAATATGATGGCTTCATGCATTTGAAATGGCTTATATTCTAAAATATATTTTGTGACAAGAGAACAAATGAAATAAAATGAAATCCAATTATCCTTGTTTTTATTGCCTCCACTAGCCTGGATTACTAACATAATTTATACGATTCCAAATTAGACCACAAAGGTTTAATATGAAGGAAAAAAGAAGATTTTGTTGCCAATTTCAGATCTGATAACACTTTGCAGCCATAAATAATATATGTAGAATTTTAGTCGTTGTCATGTGATAGCTCATAGATACTTAGAATAGTATTGAAAAGATTACAAAAGTGTGAAATAGACAATACAATGAAAGTAGATCCAACAACCTGCTTTCTAGAAAATAAAAGGAAATGATAAATGAATATAACGATCAAATTACCAAATAAAGCACGGCCGAGGCAATTGTTTGTCCATGTACTCATAAACCAACAGTAGTTGATGCCCATCAACGCAACATCCATATAATTTTACAAGATTTGGGTGTTGTAAACCAAAAATCATGCCTACTTCATTCACAAATTCTCTATTTCCTTGCTTTGATGTGGAAGAAAGTTGCTTAACTGCAATCATAGTTCCATCCGAGAGTACACCCTACAATTGAAAAAGAAAACAGTTTCCAGTAATCTTCACCAATCCTGAAATGTTAAAGATGAAATGAGAAGGCATAAGAACACATCAAACTTATTATTTTAATTGCATTGTACCTTATAGACAGATCCAAAACCACATTCCCCAATTTTGTTTTTAGCATCAAAGTTCTTCGTGGCAGCTTTAATCTGTTTTAAGGTGAACGAACCAGTTTGCAAATCTGATGCTCTCCAATCTGTACAATAAATTGAGTGAGTTAACTTCACCAATAAGCTGTATCGATCAACTTCACAGCCCCGTCAGCAAAGAGAGAAATAGAAGAAGAAAAAGATTTTGACCTCCTACCCACAGTGGAAACAGGATGCTCATAATATATGCATCAACTAACAATCACTAGAAGGAATTATGCAATGTTCCTAAAAGTGGATACTGGCTATTCTTGTTACAATATAGTGTAAGTGTATCGCACTTGGTTGTCCAATTAGAGCAATTTGAGTGCACTTGCATTGCATCAAAATTCGTTTGAGCTATCCTACGACATGACCTCATGTTAACATAATCTATGATCTATGACACTTTTTGGTTATTTGTTCTTAGTCAAGGTTGAGGTAGCATTGATTTGCATGACCTTGTTGGCTTGAGTTTCTGCCTCCTAAGTAGCCTTTCCACCAAAATATATACACAATGATGAAAGCGAGGAAGAATGAAGCAGCCGCAGCTGAGATCAGTATCTTCGTTCTTTTATTCAATGGAGGATCAAAATATACAAAGCACAGAAAGAAGCATAATCTTAGTGAGATACATGCCATTTTTTCACCAAGGCAATTATTATCAATCTTCTATGTGAAAATGTCTCTAGACAATATTTGAAGGCATAGCAGGACTTCATTGGAATCCTTTGACATTTAAAGAGTTTCAAAATTTGGAAACAAACAACTTGAGATATCCTCGTAGAAAGACAGTCAGAGAGAGAAAGCATATTTGGTTGATGATTGAAAAGAAATGACTTTACCAGATTTAACGAAAATGGCAGATATAAGAGGACCAGAGTTTCCCCTTTATGGTACTGTTGTTGTCCCTAGCCTTGTCCATTGAAATCGAATGTCTAATGTTTTGCTTCTCACAACAGCTCTAAACTCCTTGGTGACTGCCTTATTAACTCCTCCTGCTTGATCTTCGATATCAAAATCTTTCCATCTCAGCTCATCCTGTTACCAACAAGTAAATTATTATTCTAATACATTGAAATGATTCTTAAGTCAATAATACAATTTACCTGGATATAAATATCAAAGATCCGCCTCCCGAGACTCATAAAAGATTGGTTATTTGTAAAAGTTATCTCAGCAAAGTGAAGTTCCACTATATAAGCTCCATTTGCCATGCAACGCCCGTAATATGTTAGCGATAATGGAGAGAGGTGAGCTGTCTGGTGTAGTTCAGCATTATCTATTTGAAGCACATATATGTTCCTCGCTATTTCACCTATTGTTGTGTTAGTATCCCAAAAGTGTCCAGTACTGCTACTTCCTCAGTATTGTTTTATATGTACAAATTTAGAAAAACCTTCCGATGTTTCATCTGATTCATAATTAGTGTTTCCAATGGTAACTTCCTTTCCAGCACAATTTATATGAAAAGAGGACCAATCTGTACACAAAATACTAGTAACTATTAGTTTTTGTCTCATGTCATGTATAGAAAGAAAAGGCAAGCCCTTAAGTTAATATGATGACACAACAGAAGAACAGGAACAATTTCAGTTAATAACTGAAATAAGTGCACATTCTGTACTTTCTGTAAAATAACATCCAATTATTTGTACTTTTTGTGAATCTCATGCCCTTACCCTGAGTGCAAGGTGTAAGGCATTGACTAGGTCCCCTGGAATGAGAAAGCATAATGATAACTGGTTAAAGAATGTTAAAAAGAAAAAGAAAAAAAAAACAAAGATAAGAAGCAATTCAGCAAAAAAACATATTTTTGAAAGTTCACTTGGGCTCAACAAGGAAGACTTACAAAGTGCTCCTTCCATTAAAGCTTCTAAACAAGTTTCTGATAACAATTACTGAAGTTAGTTCCCATCAGGTATCATTTTGATGGAGAAAAAAAGGTGCACTAAATGTTAGGAGCTTACAAAGTCTCTCGACAAGTTGAAGTTGGGGACGAAGAACTTTCAAAGAAATTATTGTAAGAAAGATCAATTCTGCAAGACAAAGATCATAACTTATTAATGTGGACTTGGCTAACCTTATTAATCAATATTTGAGCCATCAACCAGAATTCTCTTCGATTTGCAACACAACACGATACTAAAGTATTTTAATTTAAAAATACAATGAATCCTAAGTAACTGAGTACCTAGTATTCAGAAACTACTGTAAGCCCAACTAATATGGTTATTAAATTGCCCATTTTTTCCTATTGTAAATGTCTCTATCCAGGGGATAATTATGCACCAGTCCTCTCTTTTTGACTTAATCAGCAAAGTAAAGCCTCCAGCTTTCATGATATTGCCTAAACAAGTTTTAGGGATCATATTATGGATCCAGAATCTCTTTCAACTTCTTTAAGTTCTACCTTCATACTCATTTCTTCTCTTTGTTGTCAAGGCAAAATCCTTTGAACTGATTCCCACATTGCTTGAAATCTAAGGATAATGCTCTTATCTCTTTGTAAGTTTTTCCATATTTAAGTCCGCAAGTAGCTTTTCTGAGAATGCTACTTGTTCAATATTATTGTCTAATGACTCTTCTTACAGCAATTGAAATTATTCTTTGTTCATTTGGTAAACAAACGATGGATAAGTTTATTTCCATGTTCCTAAGAAATTCAAATATTCTTTAAGTGCCTAAATTGTCTTGCACTTACCAAAACCATGTTGGCTTTGTTAAACTTAAATTTAGTCTATGCACCGCAGTCAAAATTGGGCCCTGAACAAGCATTTCTCAGTTCATGGATTCAATCATGTAAAAATTGCATCATGACTAATGATAAAATTGATGTTAATCACAGGTCAAAAGCATAATAATTCTTTCATAAAGAACATGCTGGTTAATTCACGTGTGAACATATAGAATTATATCCCATTATCTTCAAATTACAGGAAGAATCACTAAACCCCAAAAATATATCACAGGCACAAACAACAGCTGTGAAAGTTGATATTTAGAATGTGAAAGAATGAAACATACAGTGTAGAGGAAGTTGGATTCTGAATCCAATTAGGAATAGTTCCAGTGAGGAAATTGCCCGTCAAATACCTGATCAAAATGTCAAACTTCAAATAAAGGACATTTTATAATCTTTTACGAGTAAAAAGGATGGAACAAGCTATGAAGAGAATTGGAAATTTGACATTTATTAAGGGTCAGTAGACAAGACGCAGTAATATCTTCATATGCTTGACTTGCTCATTGCCCGGTTAATCATTCAGTGCATGACCGTAATCAACGATTACATAAAGATATTTAGAGATCGTCCAGTGAATACTTTACACAAATGGCTATGGCACTCTTAATGTAAAACAAAATCAATGTAGTTATTGTTTAGATTGATGAAAATTCTACAGTTAAGTACTAGCATTAATATATATAGATATTCTATAGTAAAATACTATCATAATTATAGATATTCTTGAAAAATATCATTACATGATGTTTTTGAAGCAAACTGAAAGGAAGACTCCAATTAAACATGCATTGTAGGCCAATAGCTTACACATTTGACAGATTAGATAAGCCTCCTAAATCCGGGATATCTCCATGCAATTTATTAAAACTGAGATCCCTGCCAAGAGATACTCAATGAAATTGGTCAGTGAGAATCTCAAAGAAACTTCTACAGGTAATTAGCTTGAACAACAAAATATATAAAGTCAAAATGCAAATGCAGAAGAAAGAAACAAGCATAATTTTTATTTATACATATTCACTATATGTTCCTTATGGTAACTGAGTTCAAGAATTATGGTCAACAAACAATACGAGCAGCCAGGTACATTGGTCAAGGTTTTATGATTACCTTGTCTCACGCGAATCATTTACTAGTAACTATTCAATACCTCTCTGAAAAATTGATCACATCGGAATGTTTCCGAGGCTGAATCCACTTTGAATTTCAAGCAAAGGGATATCTGAAACAACGATGTTTTACTTTTTTATTATATTTACCTCTACATGTCCCTCCTACGACCATCATTTTATGTATATTACTTTCACTCATAGAATTATTTGCCTCTTTCAAGACATAATTTTTCTTTTCTTAAAAAGGTTTTAGTCATTTTCTTTTCGTTTGGAAGTTTACTCTTACCCATGGTTAAATTATGGTGGATTGCAAGAAACTTTTGCTAGTCACTTCACATTTTCCCGGAAGGGTGTTCAACAATCAGGGAACCAGTTAATTACTAACAAGCATCCAATCAATCAATTTATGATTCTTTCTTTTATCTTCTCGTTCCCTCTCAAATCCAAACTTTATGTAAGCCAATGGCCCCTGGTAGAGTATTAATAAGCAATTGTCTAGTGCATCTAACAGTGTCAGGGTTTTTTTCCAACATCAGAAAGATATAATGACTAATTTTGACGCAACAATTAAATATACAGGACCATTATGCCTTGATAACACTTCTTGCACAAAAAAGACTAAAATTTTTCCACACATTGTTTGTCTGTGATTGTTCTATTAATTAAGACTAGTACCCTCGAAAGGCCATGAGGATTTGAAGCAGTTACAAATTACTTCGAGAATAAACCTGAAGTCTTTGAAAACTATAAATGCAAAAAAGTTTACGCTAGCAACTTACAGAATCCGTAAATGAGACATCTTTGATATATCATGGGGTATTGTCCCAGATATGTTACAGCTCCTAAGCATCTTGCAATATAATCTCAGAAAACATTTGTTGTTAATGAATCTGCCAAGTTTGTGGCTCAAGTCTTTAGAGATAAGACTTACAATTTTTCCATCCCGACTATAACCAAGCTGTGGGAAACGAGAACTTTCTCCATT
Organism: Ehretia macrophylla; assembly: GCA_037974665.1. Classification (NCBI taxonomy): domain Eukaryota; kingdom Viridiplantae; phylum Streptophyta; class Magnoliopsida; order Boraginales; family Ehretiaceae; genus Ehretia; species Ehretia macrophylla. The sequence goes on from CM075781.1 coordinate 75,709,561, forward strand.
TAAGTTAGTAATCCTTCTGCTCAGAGAATAGTTGACTGTAAGTATCTTTACCCACACTTATTGTATCTTAACTAATCAATGTTAACCAAATAATGCAAGAGAAGTGCAACTCACAGTTCCGTCAGATTTTTCAAGAGGGATATGCTGGTAGGTATGGGCCCTTTAAAACCACTACCTTCAATCTCTCTGTTTGCAAATCATATTATTGAAGATTCCCAAAAAATTTAAAGATACTGTTCGAGTTATTGGCTAGAAACTCACAATTTGTGAAGGTTCGTCAATGTCTCGAAAATAGGTAGTTCTCCTTCAAATTTGTTACTACTCAATCTACTGAATCACCAAAATCAAAAATCATACAAGAATTTTTTAGACCAAAAGGTAATAAAATGTGGAAGTACATTAAGTGCAGTATCAGAAAGTGTATTCAGTACACTCACAGCTCTGTCAATTTTGTGAGATGAGAGAGCTCCCTGGTCAACCCACCAGTTAAATTGTTTGTATGAAGAACACTGCAGTGATCACGAGCCGAAAAATTGTCAAATTTTCTAAACATGAGAAGTTTCTATTCATATATCCCAGAGGTAGCTAGATATAAGAAATGGGTCAGAAACATCAGATACAAAAATAGCCTCACAGGTTCACTAAGTTGGTCAATATCCCCAAGCTCGCCAGAACATGTCCAGAAAACAAGTTGGACGCCAGGCTTCTGGAAACAGAATTTCCTTCAGAATAGTAATCAATTCTAAAAACACTTTGAAAAGCATTCTACTGCTGCAAGTTCTGTTGGTTTGTCTTAGACACACACACACACAAAGGAAATGAGAGTGAGCATACATATATACGAGAGTTGATACGTCTCCCAAGTACTCTGGAATTGGTCCTGATAAGCGATTCACCCCTACAGCGCTGAAAATTTTAATTTGTCAATCAAGAGAGTTGATAGGCTAGTGTTGTACTAATCAGGATCAGAAACAGACGCAATAGCTTACAGAAACTGTAACTTGGTAGAAGCCCATTCGCGAGGAATTGTGCCGCTAAGATAGTTGCCATAGAGATCACTGTGAAAGTATATTCTTCAATCACATTGAAAGAATACGTAAAAATTAATTTGCATGGACGAAAAACAATAATAAATCTGGTGTTCTTCTTTTACATGTATGTGATGTAAGGAAGCTTCGCCAGTGATGGTGGTAAGACGCCAGCAAGATCTAGCCCTTTAAGAATTCTATATCAAACAAAAAGGAAATATTAGAAATTCAAATGTTGTTGAATACAAGCTCCAACAATTCAACCATGATATAAAAAGAGAGGTATCTGTAGTATTCTACTTGTTAGAATATACAATCGTCCTATATAAAAAATTATAAACTCTAAGGCCCCCATAGAAGATCCTGTTTCTCTTCGTAGTATCAATTGGTTTTAGGATGGAGCACCATGATCTTAACATAATATTAGAGTTTAGTCTTGATTCAGTCTTGTCCATTCATGCGTAATAGTTTGCTGACAATACCAGTCTTTTCCATCCACGTGTAATATATCTCTTTCCTCGTTCACTCGGCTCATCTCAATGTCAGTTCTCGGAGTCAAAGCTCCTTTTTCAAATTAGGTGACACGTGAAGAAGGTTAGAATATATGATTGACCCACATGAAAAAATCAAATGCTCCAACACTAAAGTAAAACGAAAAAGAAGCCACCGCCAATGGTGGCTCTAAAGGACAGGAAAAAAATAATAACCACAATTTAAATACTTTGGTTTTGAGAAGTACAATAAGAGAGCATATTTATAAGTTTAAAAACTTGGTGATAGAATCAACCTAATAAGGTAGTGGTCTAATAAGGAAACTAGCCAAAAACTAGGACTAGGAAACTAGTGTACTACTAGGACAATGAAAACTAGTCTAAAACTAGGACTATGAAACTAGTCTACCAACAATAATCCTCCTTGAATCAATCCTAACCAAGTGACATGATATAAGAAGTTATATTGATACTTTAACAGTCCCCCTCAAACTTAAGTAGCGCATGTAGAGACCAACTGGACTTTGTTAAATGAACTATTGTGGTGTCTTCGAGTCATTGTTGGCATTTGCAAAAGAACATGGTGATATAGCAAATCATTTTCTAACAAGTAACAAAGATGATCCTGAAAGCCAATACCTGAAGGCCAATATCCAAAGACCAAGACCCGAAAGCCAACGTCTAAATACCCATGTCGAAACACCAATGTCCAAATATTAATGCCCAAAGGCCGATGTCCAAAGACTAACACTTGAAGGTCAAAGCTCCGAGGCGGCTAATGCAATTTTTAGAGTCATCCCAAGTAGCATGGGGCACGTGGAATCCCGTGTGAATCAGCAAAGACCACATTGTAAGGCTAAATAATCCTGGGTGACCCAGTCGCAAAGCACATCACGACCTACAGTCAACACCGGCGAGACCAGGGAAGGCAACCCAATTGAGAGTCAAAGTGTTGAAGTAATAGAGGTTATATTACGGTTGCTATTTATCCCACATTGGATGACTGGAATATTTGTCTTGTGTACTAGGCCCTATATAAAGGGGTGTAATTCGTTATAGTAATATATAACAGTAATTACTCTTTTTCTATCAATGTGTCTCTTTCTTTCATCATAACATGGTATCTAGAGCCACTAAATCCTAAATTTTTATTTTTTATTTTTTTATTTTAGCCACCACACAGTTTTATCTATCAACACCAAACACAAAAATAGGGAAAAAAAAACCCTAGTTACTGTTCACGGCAGTCACTGTTCACCCCACCGCAGCCACCACTCTACCACCAACACCCACCACACACCTCCTTAGCCTCCGGCGACCTCATCCCCATCTTCCCCATTGACAACCTTTATATATATATACACATAATATATATATATATATATATATATATATATATATATATATATATATATATATATCTATATCTATATCTATATATAAATATATCATATCTATACAGCCTATATATACCTACTGTTTGCCACCCAAACAACCACACTGCCGCCACCAAGTACCTCGGCTCCCTCTCACGACCTAACCCTACCTTCCCTGACCACTGCTGCCGTCTCACGCGCCGCCATCAGAAGTGTGTGCCTCCCACGCGCCGCCTGTCGTCGCTGGAATGTTCGCCGAATACCACAACTCAGCTCGGATTTCTCTCATCTTTCGATTTGTGCAAGTCGTGTCCCCTGATTTGTTGTTCTTCATGTTTTTTTTTAGCCTAGATCAGTCATTTAAAAAAAAAAAAAAAAAAACAAATTCAGAATCAGAGGCAACGTCCCCATATTCATGATCTGCCCCTGCTCTTTTAAGTAGTTTTCTTTTTTGGTCATATTCTTCCCTTGCTCTTGTCCTTTTTAAACATAGTACTGGTTCCTTCTCCTTACATATGGAGTCCACAGGTGAAGCATCTAAAAAGGATACCTCGAGTAATCCGTCCATTGTTGTTCTAACTTTTACCGGTACTCCAATTATTACTACGACCAAACTCAATGGTCGAAATTATACCCAATGGTTTTCTGCTGTCAGGTTGTGGTTTCGAGGGCAAGGGTTGGCTCATTATTTGACAAACGCTCCTCCTAAGGTCTCAGAGGACAAGCTGCACGTTTGGGATCAAGTCGATGCCCAACTTACTAGTCTATTGTTACAGTCCATGGAATCCGAGTTGCATGTTGTTTTTCAAGCTTGTGAGTCATGCAAAAGCCTCTGGACATTGGCTAAGGAGCTATACACAAGTAATGTCAATCGAATCTATGATGTAATTACCGACCTACTGAATATTCAACTTGATGATAGGGGTCTCACTATATACTTTGGTCGGTTTCAGAGGGCTATGGCCGAATATAATGAAATATTTCCTACTGATACCGATATTGCTCGTCAACAACGAGAGCAACTTTTTGTGGTTCTTATGATCCGAGGCCTTCCCGCTCAGTATGAGGCAGTTTGTTCGCAGATTCTCTCTAGCCCGGCTCTTCCCACAATGACTGAAGTTTATTCTCGCCTAAGTCATGCTTCTATCACTGTTTTTTCCCCTACTCATGATAATGCCGCTCTTCTCACTTATCCCGTAGGGCGCCCTGATAATGCTTCTCGAGGGGGTCGAGGTCGAGGTCGTGGTTTTAATAGGGGTGGTGGTCGCTCTGGCCCTTCTTCCAGGCAGTGTACTTATTGTCACAAAATGGGTCATACTCGTGATAAGTGTTGGGATCTCTATGGATGCCCCTCTGGTGTTGCTAATGCTGCTCATCTTGATGCTGAAGACCCGACAACTACTGTTGCGTCAACCCAACAACAGACTCCTCCTACTTTCACTCTATCTGAGGCTGACTACATGCAATATCTCCAGTACCAAGCCTCTCAGCAGGCCAGTCAATCCTCCACAGCGTCTCTTGCACATGCCACCACTTCTACTGCTCACTTGTCTCAACTATCTTCTAGCTCTGGTAAGTGGATCATCGATTCTGGTGCGTCTGATCACATGAGTGGTAATTCTTCCTTACTTTCTGGTCTTCGTCCTCTTACTTCTCGTCACCCTGTTGCCCTTGCTGATGGTTCGTCTACTTATGTCACTGGGATTGGATCCGCGAATCCCACGCCGTCCATCACCCTTTTCTCCGTCTTTTATCTTCCTAGTTTTCCCTGTAATTTGTTGTCTATCAGCAAACTAACTAAGTTGCTTAATTGCTCTATCACCTTTACCTCTACATCTGTCATTGTACAGGATCTGCAGACGGGCGCGCGGATTGGCACAGGGCATGAGTCTAATGGCCTCTACTACCTTGATGATGCATCCTCTGCTACATATGCAGCCACCTCCACTCCAAAACTTATCCACATCCGACTTGGCCATCCGTCTCTCTCTAATCTCAAAAAGATGGTTCCTGCCTTGCATCGTATCAGTAGTATTTTGTGTGAGTCATGTCAGTTAGGCAAACATTGTCGTAGTTCGTTTCCTAGTAGTTTCAATAAACGGGCCATTGCCCCTTTTGACCTCATTCATTCTGATATTTGGGGTCCTAGTCGTCATGTCTCAAAATTTGGTTATCGTTATTTTGTTACATTTATTGATGATTTTTCTCGTGTTACTTGGTTATACTTAATGAAAGATCGTTCTGAAGTTTTTTCTTTGTACCAAACATTCTATACTGAAGTATGTACTCAATTTGGTGCCACTATTCACGTGTTACGCAGTGACAATGCCCGTGAATATTTTTCATCCTCTTTTTCTACGTTTTTAACCTCAAAGGGCATTGTTCACCAGTCTTTTTGCGCTTACACTCCTCAACAAAATGGAGTTGCTGAACGCAAGAATCGTCATCTTATTGAAACTGCTCGGACACTACTTCTACATATGAATGTTCTGATCCGATTTTGGGATGACGCTGTTCTTACTGCTTGTTATCTCCTTAACCGCATACCCTCTTCTGTTCTTAATGATGCAATCCCTTTCTCTGTCCTCTTTTCTCATAAGTCTATTTATTGTTTGCCACCGAAGGTCTTTGGATGTGTTTGCTTTGTGCATAATCTTTTTCCTGGTTCTTATAAATTGCATCCTCGATCTTTGAAGTGCATATTTTTGGGGTATGCTCGAAACCAAAAAGGTTATTGCTGCTACTCTCCAGAGTTGGATAAATTCTTCATCTGTGCTGACGTTACTTTCTTTGAGTCTAAATCTTATTATGTTCCTCCTTCCCATTCTCCCAATGTCGTTGTCGATGATTTACCCCTTCCGACTCTATATTTCAATCCCCTTTCGATCCGCCTTCTCCCATCGTCCCCTCCCCTCCATCTCCTGACCAATCTAGACTCGCTCGTCCTGACCTACTAACCTATCAGCGCCGTTCCCGTCCGTCACTGCCTGGCGCGTGTCCTGTGCCACCTGCCTCTCCGACTACAGATCCAGTTCCAGTCTCCCCACCCTCAGATTTCGATGTCCCTATTGCTCTTCGCAAAGGTACTCGTAGTTGCACTACTAGGCACCCTCTATCTAATTTTGTTTCTTATCATGCATTATCATCTTCCTTCCTGTCATTTGTTGCTTCCCTTTCATCTGTTTCTGTTCCTAACACTGTTTCTGAGGCTCTTAGTCATCCTGGTTGGCATGCGGCAATGGTGGAAGAGATGTCGGCCTTGCGCTCTAGTGGTACTTGGGAATTGGTTGACCTCCCCTTGGGAAAATCTGTTGTTGGGTGTCGTTGGGTTTACACTGTGAAATGCTCTCCTAATGGGCAGGTTGATCGGTTGAAAGCTCGGTTGGTCGCAAAAGGGTACACACAAGTTTATGGTGTCGATTATGATGATACATTCTCTTCTGTTGCTAAGATGTCTTATGTTCGTATCTTTCTTGCCCTCGCGGCCATGTTTAATTGGTCCCTTCAGCAACTTGATATCAAGAACGCCTTTCTCAATGGTGCTCTCGAGGAAGAAGTGTACATGGAGCAACCTCCCGGGTTTGTTGCTCAGGGGGAGTCCTATAAGGTATGTCGTCTCAAGAAATCGTTGGATGGTTTAAAACAGTCGCCACGAGCCTGGTTTGGTCGCTTTAGTGAAGCTGTGGTTGAATTCGGACTAACGCGATATGGAGTCGACCATTCCGTTTTTTATCGACACACATCCTCTGGGAAGCGTCTCTTGTTAATTGTTTATGTTGATGACATTATTAAAACTGGAGACGACATAACAGGTATTCAAGATTTGAAAACCTTTTTGCACAAACAATTTCAGACCAAGGATTTGGGAGAGTTGCATTATTTTCTTGGCATTGAAGTTGCACAGTCCGACCAAGATATCTTTATCTCTCAGCGCAAGTATGCTTTTGATATGCTAGAGGAGGCTGGAATGCTTGGTTCAAGACCATGTGACTCACCAATGGACCCAAATATCAAGCTTGTACATGATGAGGGGGAGCCAGTATCCGATCCAGGAAGGTATAGAAGGTTAGTTGGCAAACTCAATTATCTCACAGTCACTCGCCCAGACATTTCCTTTGCTGTCAGTGTTGTTAGCCAATTCCTAAATTCACCGCGGGAGAGTCATTGGGATACTGTTATTCGTATCGTTCGGTACATCAAGCATGCCCTAGGGAAAGGGATACTATACAAAAACAGAGGGCCGATGAATATTGTTGGTTATTCTGATGCAGATTGGGCCGGTTGTCCAGTTGATAGACGATCCACCTCTGGATATTGTGTTTTCCTTGGTGGGAATCTTATATCGTGGAAAAGTAAAAAACAAACTGTTGTTGCTCGTTCCAGCGCAAAGTTTGAATACCGTGCTATGGGACTAGCTACTTGTGAGTTGATATGGGTGAAGAACTTGGTTAGAGAAATTGGGGTGGACTGCTCTCAACCCATGACATTAATCTGTGATAACCAGGCAGCAATGCACATTGCATCGAATCCAGTGTTTCATGAGCGCACCAAACACATTGAAATTGATTGTCATTTTGTGAGAAGTAAAGTGTTGGCTAAAGAAATTGTCACATCACATGTTAGCTCGAATGATCAATTGGCCGATCTCTTCATTATGTCCTTGAGAGGTCCTCGAGTCAAATATATATGTAACAAGCTAGGCACATATGATATATATGCTCCAGCTTGAAGGGGAGTGTTGAAGTAATAGACTAGGTTATATTACGGTTGTTATTTATCCCACATTGGAGGACTGAAATATTTGTCTTGTGTACTAGGCCCTATATAAAGGGGTGTAATTCGTTATAGTAATATATAACAGTAACTACTCTTTTTCTATCAATGTGTCTCTTTCTTTCATCATAACACAAAGGATCTATAGTACCTACAGCCTCCCGGACTTCATATTCATCATTTTTTAAAGTGGGGGGAAGGGATCTCTTTTCTACAACAGAAAAAAAGGGAACACGTTTTTTTGACCGTCATGGTATGATTGCCGAGCCCTCTATGAAAAACAAGAAACAAAGACTATTGACAAAATAGATGGTTTAAGATGCAATTTTTACAGCCACAAAAAGGAAAAACAAAAACTATTGACAAAACAGATGGTCTAAGACAAATTTCAATGAAAAGAAAGCATCGGTGGTGGTAATAACAAGACATAAATTATCAGAATGATAGCTATGATACTATGTTAAGAGAAAACAAAAGAGAAAATATGTAAACAAGAGAAATTAGCAGCCATGACCAACCATGGCTTTAGAGGAAGAAAATTTTCTCCATCTTAAATTCTTATTTATTAAAAATACAATAAGAGAGCCTATTTATCAGTCTCAAAACTTGGTGATCTGGAATAGAGAATCAATCTCAAAAGGCATATAGTCTACTCGAGAATAAAACTACGACTAGGAAACTAGTCTAATAACTCGTTGAATTAATCCTAACCAAGTGCCACAATATACGAATTAAGTAAAATTGCAAAATATACCGTAACAGTAAGATTTTAGGCTACTTATTCTAACACTAGTTTGTTCACGATGAACCCCACATTTCTTAATACTACTTCTTGGCCAATTGCACTTACCGTCTAACTAGAAAATTTGTTAAGCAAAACTTTCACTGTGTACCTAACCTTGTTCCTTACCCTATTAACATCAATACTAAATTTTCTATCTCATACCTATTTCATCATTTTTTTTTTATCTTATCTTAAAAAATTGGGACAGTTATTCATATTGATTTACCATGTGCATTTGCTCACCTCATGCAAGCTCAATTAGTACATTTGAAGAATCCTCGTGTATAAGATGAATATACAAGTATGATATCTAACAAAACAGACTAAGCCTTATTCTAATAGGTAAGGTCAACTATATGAATTTGGCGATTCTACTCAGTCCTGTGAGTATTATATCTTCTGTTAGCTTTGTGTTTGAGATATTTCGTATAAGTGTTTCCATCTAATTTTTCTTAAAGGAGTACCATTTTGTTGGTCGTTAGTCGGCCTAAGATGACTTATCCGAACTAAATGATAACGGATTAAACCTAAGCTTATCATAAAATAAAAATACCTTGATTGGGCCAGGAACTCAAATAATTATTAATGGTGTGGAAGGTAAATCGGAGGATGTCATTCTTATTTTAGAACCGTGGTCCTTACTTGATATTTTACCACCTATATACTTTTATATCTTCTAACAAACACCAAAAGTCACCTCCTAACATATTTAAACCATCTCAAACAATTCTTTCTCATTTCGTCCTCAATCTAGTTCATCCTACTTCTTCTCGAATCACCTCATTTCTAATCTTGTTCTTCTTAGTATTATCTCACATCCATTCCTACACTCTCATCACTTCATTTCTAATCTTGTTCATAGTATTATCTCACATCCATCCCTATTCTCATCTTGATCACTGATATTTGCATAGCATGTTAGTCTTTTACTCCCTAGCACTCCGAACCATTCACTACTATTTTTATAATACCAAGTATGATAAGTATTGGGTTTAATGTCACATCTATGCTTTTTGAGGAACATAATAACATCATCATATAGTATACTACATGTTGGAGAGGAGCTTTTAGCGCAACTCCACACTTGTCATGCTTTACTTACAATAAGTATGGTTACGTGAAATAATACAAGAGCATTTGTTACAGGAATAAATAAATGTACAAAGCTTTGCACCGAAGAGAGAAATATAAGGGAAGTAAGGAAGCATACATGTGAGTAACATGACACTCATCAGCAGTGCAATTAGCACAGAGGACCGTGTTGTTATACAGCGTCAAATCTGGTCGTGCTGGTGACACCCAGTTCTTGTTGTTGTCGCACGGATTTTGACTGAAATCCCAGTCCTTTTTACCCAATTGATCTGCTATCTCACGAAGTGCATTTACTGCAAATCAATGCCAAGTATCAATTTTTTCAAGTATATCAGAAGATTTTGCTTTGGATTCCGCATATAGCGGGAGTTTCGAACAACAGCTTATCCTTTTCATACTGGAGATTTTGTACTTAGAACGTGTTTGGCGGGAAATAGTTTGGACTGATGGGTTAATCTTTCATGGTTGATGTATTTATTCATGTGGTCTCATTAATATGTGAGAGACTAATATTAGACTTATTAAAGAGTTTTTCCTTGTTTGGCATACCTTTAAAAAGAAGATATTTTCAACTCTTGACTGCCAAATGAAAAAGCAGCCAAAGTTCACAGGACGGATTCTGAATTTTGATTTAATGATACAATTTAAAATTTAAATATACATAATTCTTTTTTTTTATGGGGGCTACATCAATTTTTCGGTATAATATATACCTGCAAAACACACGCATTTTTTTTTTTTTTTAGCTGTGCTGCATAATGTAGCTCCGCCTTTGGCTGAAGTGATGGGAAATATCAACAGGATAATTTCTATTGCATGTTAACTAGGCCAGCTTTTTTTTTATTTCCATCAAAATTGTAAGTTTAAATTAAACATCTATAAGAAAGAAATAATACTGTCTTTATTTTATCTTAGCTATCAACATGTTAGGTTCTGTTTGACCTAACTTTTATACATTCAAAAGTACTTCTTGTGAGTTTAAAAGGTGAATTAAACTATTTGACTTATTTTTAAAAGTGTTTTTAGTAAAAACTGAAGTTGAAAAAATCTAAATGAGAAGATCCAAATTGAAATTTTTTAAAAAAGTGTTATTAGTGAATTCAACAGGATAATTTCTATTGCATAAAGAAGATGAGCAGCTGAGCTGCGAACTCTTGTTTCCTAATACTAAAATTTGTTGTCATTTTTACAAGTTTTGACTTGTTTGAGGGGCTTCTTACATGCATGTATGTATATACACACACAATATATTACGGCAATGAATTTAAGTCTAGAAGACTTGAGGTACTCCTTTGTCGGGAGAGGACTTGAGGTCAACTTAGTGAGGTACAAGATACAGAATTTATAGTGACCGGCCAGTTGGCATGATAATGACGCTACATATGGTTGTCTTAAAATTACGATTTAGAAATATCCTATTTGAAACAAATAAATTACATAAAATTTAATAGAATTCATTAATAAATTTTTTTTTTTGTTTTAGAAGCATTTTTTTAAAAATTAGAAAGCTAAAATTTGCAAATTCTGAATTTACTCAAATTTTACACAAATCTTTGCTCAAGAGGTAAAATTTACAATTCCAAACTATCAAATTAGTTGTTAATCTTTTAAAGACTAAATTGCCTTCTAAGTTTTTTTTTTCTTTTTCACTGGTCTTATTCTTTCGCTCTCATCCCGATACAGTTAGTTCTTATTCTTTTTGCAAGCCTTTTCATGATAAATTTCTTTTTCATAATTCTTAATCCAAACTTCTTTTTCATCTTTAAATTAGAAGCTAAAATCATAAGTTATTTATTCATCCATCGTTATTTTCAAGTAGTCTTAACATACTTAGCCATCTAAATTACAAAATTATTTATTTGTTGTTATCAATTCATCAATACTAATTAATTAAATTTAATTTTAAGATTTATTAGTGCTATTGATGGAATAAATATTCTCATGTTAAAGTTTCAAAAACAGAACTCCAAGATATAGGGACGTAAAAGGAATAATTGTAATAAATATATTTATAAATTATATAATTGACTTAAGACTATTTTACATTTCCAAATAAGAGAATTAATTTTTAATAAAAATTCTTATAAAATTTATTTATAAAATTAAATGAATTTCATACCACAAATGTTTTTAAACAGTAATATTTCACTTTTTAATTACAATGACACATTAGTAATTAAAAGAGAATCTTAACTTTATAAGTAATTTCTTTTATTCTGCCACAAAAATAGTGTCAATATATGTATCCAATTTAGCTTTTATCTTTCATCTTCTCACTATCATCACGGTCTTAAAAAACACCTCACACTAAACTAAAAACATATAAAGCATTCAGAAATAAAAAATTAATAAATTTAAACAAACAATAGCTAATATAAAGCAGTTTACCATAAACATAAAAATGCATAAAAGACCAAGGATCATTCCTTTTATGTCGTCTTCCTTTTTGTCGTAGATTGCCAAATCACTACCCAAGATATTAACTTTTTGCTTGATTGCATCATCCCTTCCTTATCCATTTGAAGAATTCCCACTATCAAAATTAAAAGTCTATCATGTCACATTAAATCAACTAAAATGCAAAACCTTTAAAAAAAATTAGAAATCTATCAAACTAACTAAATGAACAATTAGTAGATAAAAAGTAATTTACTATAAAAAAAAATACATTTAAAAATCAATCAAATCCAAGAAAGCCATTTACATACACAAAAATTAATTATTTGTTTCTTCTTTTGCCCCCGTCATCATGGTCGCCATTGATTGAATCACAATTTTTTTTTTTTGACAAAGATCGAATCACAATTCAAGATCTCATTTTTTGGCTTGATTCTATTTTTCTAACATCCATTTAATTTCTTGTTTCTTTGAAAAATTCTCAGTGCGTAAAAATTTGGCATTGGACACTAAACAAACTGAAAAACAAAACAAATAAAAAAAATGAATTTTTAGTAAGATTGAACAATTAACTAATAAAAAGTAATTGATTATAAATAGACTTGAAAATTATTCAAAATCTTATTGGCAACACGTTAATGCCTAATGATTCAAAATTCCAAAAACTCATTTTTTTTTCTAGAAAAATAAATACTTATTACACATAAAAAAACAACACACACACTGCAAACAAATATGAATGCTAATTTAACATATCATTCTTACCTAGAGCCTTTCATTGTTAAGTGCCTTGTCATTTCTTTGAATAATTCCATATTTGGTAGTACAAAAGCTTTCCTTCTTAACAACAACATAAAACCAAGCATTTTAAAATAATTCAAAAGACCTTATTTTTTCAACAAAGAAAAATTAGTCTACTGGACATGAGAATTAAGACAACTTAAATGTTGCATAGACAAGAAAACTAATTTAACATATCGTCTTATAATAAATAATTTTGAGATTCTAAGAATTGAAAAAATCATAAGAACACAACTATGCATCATTTACAACCAAGGAATCGTATTTGGAAATTTTTTAAGGGTAAATAGTGTATTACCTTCCTGTATTTTGTTAAAAATGCACAATAGTCCCCTGTGTTTTAAAAATTAGTTGATTACCCCATGTGTTTTAAAATTTAGCTGATTATCCCCCTGTAATTTGTTAAAAGTAGCTGATTACCTCATTGTATTTTATAAAAGTAGCTGATTGCCGCCTTATATTTTCTAACAAAAGTGCTAATTTTTAAAAAGCACAGGGGGGTAATTAGATACTTTTATAAAATACAGGGGGGTATTGTGCGCTTTTAGCAAAACACAGGGGGGTAATCAGTTAATTTTTAAAACACAAGGGGGTATGGTGCATTTTTAACAAAATACAGGGAGGTAATATGCTATTTACCCATTTTTTAAACCTTCTTGGCAGCAATATAAATCCAAATAGTTCTAAAATCCAAAAGATACATCTCTTTTATGAAAAAATAAATTTTAAGTGTCACTACAAGACAAATTGTCAAAGGTGACGGTCCGTCACCTTTTCATCGCCAAAAATGAGACGCAACTTTCGCTATATGAATAGTGACCATTTTGAGACGGTTTGGAAACGGCTTAGGTGTGTCGTCTCCAAACTGTCTCCCAATAGAGACGACTTGAAGACGGAACATGAATGTCGTCTCCGATAAGATATGAAAATGAGATGACATGTTTGAAGATATGTTATCCATCTTCGATAAGAGACAAAAATAAAAAATAAACATGCATCTACCAACAATAAATAGGTATATATGCATATATATACTTATATATATATATATATATATATATAAACTTATATACATAGTCATAAATATACACATACACATACATATATACATACAACTATACAACTTATCTATATTTACAACTAGATCTACATATATTTATACATCTATATATACATTTACAACTACCTCTACATATATTTATACATCTATATATACATATACATATACAAAAATATACATATATATCTAACCTTAATGTGGGGGTAGGGGGGCGTGGGGGTAGAGGGGTGGGGGGTTTTAAAAAAAAAATTGGCCCCTTTAAGGAGACGGGTCTCCAGCCAATTTTTAAAATTGGCTGGAGTGGTTCGTCTCCGTTTTATTTTTTTGTTTTTTAATTTTATTCATAATATATATATATTTTTTGTCTTTGTTTAAATTTTTTCCCATAAAACAGAAAAAAAAAAAATATATATATATATATATATATATATATATATTTTTTTTTTTTTTTTTTTTTGTGGAGATGAATTATCAATTCCGTCTCCAATTTTGGAAACGGAACCTTGGGTCCGTCTCCCTTTTGGAGACAGAACATTGGGTTCGTCTCCATTTTGGAGACGGAATGGATGGTCCGTCTCCCTTTTGATAATTTTTTTTAAAAAAAATTTTCGAAAAAAAGTTAAACAAATTGAAACAACTACATCAACGGTTTGTTTCCATTCTGTCTCCAAAAGAGAGACGAAATGGAGACGGATAACATATCTTCAAACATATCATCTCCTTTTCGTCTATCAGAGACGAATTGGAGACGACATTCATGTTTCGTCTCCAAATCGTTTCTATTGGGAGACGGTTTGGAGACGACACACCTAAACCGTTTCCAAACCGTCTCAAAATAGTCACTATTCATATAGCGAAAGTTCCGTCTCATTTTCATCACCTTTTTAGCGACGAAAAGATGACGAACCGTCACCTTTGACAATTTTTCTTGTAGTGGACAGAGATAGTGAATGAATGGCTATATATTAATTCTTAATGACTCTTCACTTGTGGAAATTGAATGGTAATACTTTAATCTTTATGAACGACTCTTTAGTTGATAAAAAGAATGATAATATTTTAAGATTGTGACTTTCAATGTAAGTCATTAATTTATTGTAATTGAAAAGAAATTCATTCAAATTAAATAATTTAAATTCACATGATTGTATTATGCAAAATTTGTGGTAGCCACATATTCCGAAAATTCTATGTGTCTTTTGTAAATTCTTCATTGAATTCAAAAGAAGGTCATATTCGGAATGGATCGGGAACTTTTTTCTGGGATCGGATCATGAAATGCATCTAAGTTCTACCAACTATGGAATCAAATACAAGACCTATCAACTTCCATCAGCAGTGAAGCAGAATGTGTAAATAAAAAAAGAAAATCAGCTTTCCGACAAAAAAAAAAAAGAAAAAAGAAAAAATCAGCTCAAATAAATTGACACTTTAGAGAGTGAGATGGGTCCTAAACAATACTAATAGAGTTAGATAGTACCATCATAACTTTTTTGGTACAATGGATAACTCTTGAAAATATCTCTTGCAAATTTTCTGATCAAACTTGGACAAACTAAATTATTTTCAGCCGTGGGCCGCCTTTATAAATACCCCTGTGTATCAGTTATTGTTTTCTGTTTTCTTGTTCGAAACATATCTAGAGCAAAGGAAATGAGGAAATCCTATTTAGGCATAGGGTAAGTTTCAAATAAGTATATGAATGAAATTGTTTTTGTGAGATCACAGGTTTGACATTCTTTATTGTTTTGGAGTTTTATCCTTGATTGACTTAGTGCATGTGTGGAGCACATTGCTGTACCTGAAGTTTTATCAGTTGGTGGTTAAGCTCTACCGGATAATTCGGTGGTCAGACTCCGCTAGTTGGGTTCCTAAGTTATTCAAAAAAAAAAAAAAACTTTTTACAAGTCCTTTTAATTTAATCCCATTAACTACTTTTAAAGATCTAATAGTAATGAATTATCTAGATCATTTTATCATAATTATGTGAATATAACATCACAATTGGATCTCTACTCAGACATATAATCACTATTAAATCTCAATTATAAAAGTTATAATGATATGAGAGGATTCAAATCAGAATGGGATTTCCTATTTTGCTCTTACTTAGCTAACAATAATGCGTGTGCTATATTTATGAAGAAGAATATTCAAACACAAACGATCACTGTAGGCTCAATTGCTAAATTTCGACTTTAATACAACACATGTAATTGATGAAAATGCAAATTCAACACTAGAACCAAAGTCCTTTGCCACACCAAGCCTGGCCAATTACTTCTGGTTGTAATTTACGAGTTGTTTATCACTGGCGATATATATGCTCCAAAACAGATACACAATGCCAGTAAAGAACCATGCATATTCTTTATTTTCTGAAATTTCCTTTGGGGTCTGTTTACAATGTGTGTTTTTATCGTAGGCCTTTCTTTTGCCTTTGGTGTATTATAGCTGAGAGATGATGACAAATGGTTGATAATAGCATGAAATGAATTATTTATTGTACGGTGTCCTGACCGACGGTCCAATGAGGGACTCCCGACAACGCATGCAGCAGTTTTTGGCCCTACTGCCTGGCAATACGAGCAAAGGAGGGTGCATGTCCGGCTACCAGCGAACAAGAGCTTGATAGTGTGTCGAAATCGAATAGAGAAAAGAAAAGAGCAAAGGTCGGGACCAAGTACTCCTCTTTCGGACTCTTTTTTCACTCCTATATTTGCCTTCTTCAATCTAACAACTAGTTTCTCAGCATATCTCTTTCTCTTATAGAATAACCCACACATTTGTTTGAAAAGCCTTACCACTCCTAATAGGAAAGGGTGGGATCCTTGGGAACCATCACAAGTACGGTCAGCCTATATTTGAACGAAAATGTCGTGTTGTCTAGCGGAGCTTTCTCTTCATTCTTACCCTACAACAATTGTTTATCACTAGACTTAGTCTTACTGGAATTTGTGTTGCTCGCTTTCTCTTAGCCAATAGTGGCTTATGTAGTGGTCTCGCATAGACAGCTGACTCCTTTTTAATAGAAAAGAATAGTCAAACCAACCCTACTAGCTGGTCAATCTCAGAGGTCCGCGCTTTGGTATAAGGTGTAGAATTGGGAAGGCTTTTCCTTACTGACCTTACTCCTTGTTTAGCTGGAACTGAAAGATTTTATTACAGGAAATGTGTTGCGTAAATTATAATGTACAAGGTGCCTTATATAGATATAATGCTACTTAAGCTCCAAGCTAAACTAAGTATGGTAAGAGCCTAACTACGATAAGGAAGATTACAACACACGGCATGCACGCGATATGTATATACATTAACAGAGTGTGTGCAAGTGATGTCGTGCATGTATTTGGTACTTTTAGATTATTTTCCTGCGTGTTGTGAATAATATCTATTCTTAAACTTCGGATTGCGTATGAAAAAAATGTGAATAAGACGCAAACAATTTAATATGGTTCAGACTAAACTTACTCTACGACCCAAAATTGAAAAAAAAACACTATTAATCAATAATAGTTACAGAAAGTAACTTTTTGTGCGGAGAAAGTCTGAACTCTCACTCTTGCTCTCACTCATAAGGCATTGGAGCTCAAGATGGGCACTACAGTGGCAAATACATGTAGGGGTCGGGACACTCATTTATCCATAAATTTCTTATATAAATTATAAAATAGTTGTTAGTTTTATGCATAAAGTTTTTTTTTTTATGATGACAGATCTGTTGGGTTATTTGCTTAAGTCCAAGCCCAATTAGGAGTTGAAGATAAGTAGAAGTCCAATAGGAGAAAAACTAGGTTTTTCAATCCTAGTGGAGTTAGGATTAGTTGTCTATAAATATGACTTTCTAGCTTGTAATTATTTGTCAAGAGAGCCATAACCCATGGGAGGGTATGGTAAGGGGTGAGCTGAGTGTTGAAAGTATTTTTTATCTTTTGTCAAAAAAAAACTAATTATGGGGAGGGTTTAGACTTTAGCCATAAATAAAGTTCTTTTGCGAGGGTTTAGACTTTTCCGTTCATAAAGTCACGTGAAAGGGTTTTTATAGTTTTTCCTAAAAATTGTGAGCCTGTGAGTGTGGGGAGGGTTTGGATCTTTTTCCGTAAAAAGATGTGTTGCATTGTAATGGTGTTTATTGATTAGTGGATTTTCCAATTACTTGGGTCGTAGACGTAAGTAGAGAGTCGAACCAAGTTAAACTGCTTGTGATTATATGTGTGTGTGTGTGTCTGAACCCCAACAAGATCACAATACTTAATTTAAGAACATTACATAATACAAACAAAGTCTTCAAGGCATGACTTTTTCTCATGTAATGCACTTTATAACATTATTAAAATATAACCACTAAAGCATACATGGAGTCTTCAACACATGAGTCCCTCTCAATATAGTTGAAGGATTTTAACAAAAAGTACGAATTCTTCATAAACCAAAAAGTAAATACACTAACCTCGTAGTATATAAGGAGAACTTGCCAAGCTTGTTCTATCGTTACTCTACCACGAGTCAGAGTCCAAAATACAAGATAATGAACTATTGGCCACAATCTAAATGCCCTATGTTTGATAATCTTACACACAACAAGTAGGGAAAGAGATTGACAGTTTTTGTGGAAAAAAAAGAGATAGCATTTTTTTTTTTTTTGTTCTTCTGTACTATGTTGTCTAGTACTCAACGTATTAGTTCCTATTATTTAATATAGTGGTTGTGGGAAGTTATTAAACAACTTCCCCCAACACCCTATTAACCACAAATGGGTCATGTTGAGTCAACTCATATTGGGTGACCCAATTCTAAAATTCAATAATAGTAATGATACAACACAAAAGAGAAAAAAATAAATAATTATAATTATTATAAACAGAAAAAGATCATTTCATTAGATTAAGAAAAAATTGTTGCTCAAAATTGATTTTCTTCAATTAAAACAATAATCTATTATAAAGAAAGAAAAAAAAATTTGCTCTACTATACACACTATAGAAAATAGCCTTAGAGATGAGTATTGAACCTATTCATCAAATTTCAACTCCATCTAAGAAAAAATCACTGTCCAATCGTATGTTTGATGAAAAATGTAAAGTTTTTTCTTATATTTTCCTCTCTTTTCTCTCGATATTTTTTTTTCTCATTTTCACACTCTTTCTTCACTCAGCAGAAGTACATATCATATTCTTCTCAATGTGAAAAAATAAGAGAAAATAATTCGAAAAGACGTTGGCCAAAAAGTAAAAATAAGGTACCTTTTCATTACTTTTCCACCTCCCATCACTTTATTCATTTTCCATCATTTATCATAATTTTAACACTATAAAATTAAAAAAGAAAATAATAATTCCTAAACTTAGGGTGTGGACATATCTGCACACCTTACTAGCGCTGCCAATGTTTATAACTACCCTTTACTTTTGCTAAACCTGTTCTTAGCCTAGGGTATAAAGAATGATTTGAGACACCTACCTATAAACTATAAGACCCTATTTATAGAGAATAGGGGTAAAAAACAAAGTATTGTCTTTCTCAAGTTACCGACTAGGGCTATAAATTGTCTTTAATATGGACTTAAACTTGGAATTTGAACCATAACCTAACACTACACAAGTCAAAGTATTGCAATACACAAGTCAAAGTAATGCAATACACTTTAGATTTTTCAAATCCTCAAAAACTTGTTTTGAACTTACCCTATTTTTTAGGGTAGTTAATAAACACATATGGTGACCGCCATAGGATGACCTCATTAGCCGAGATAACAATGAGTAGGGTTTAAAATTAAATTTAATAGATATTTGATGAATAACAAATCCATTAACAAAACCTTAGTTCTTCGTTAGATTTGATTTTTATAAAAAGTAATCGACGGGTGTTTTGGTATTAGATGTAAAAAAGGAAAAAAGGAGACATAACCCAATATCTAATTTGTTATGTATAATTATATATTATTCTTTGTATATTTTTTTATATTGACTAATAAAATAATACTTAAAATTATATTTTTAAGTCTATACCAATAAGAAAATGGGCTACGCCCAAATACTACTACTTTTAAGCCATAAGTTACCATTATTTATTTTTAATCAAAAGTTCTAAGCAACCTAAACAACTAGATTCTAAAATAAGTCATATATTATTATCATTGTTCTCAACTCTCTCTTTTTATATTTGTTGGATGTTGGATTTGAGTATTTATTTATGGATAATAGTGATTATATAATTTATTTTGAATTTTGTCATCTTATAGTGCATGAGTTTCCATTCATTTTATTTTTGGCTTTTTTACTTTTAGATTCAATTTATTAATTTATTAATTTATTTAGGTTTTGGATTCTTAATGGTTATTGTCACACCCGGGCCCAGAACCCAAGACCCTCCTTGGGCATGACACCCATCGCCTTCTTGTTGTTATAGGTTATATTTGTTGGATGTTGACATTGAGTACTTATTTATGGATAATACAATGATAATATAATTTATTTTGAATTTTGTCATCTTATGTCCGTGCTCCCACCACTTTTTTGGTGTAGTATTTTGTCCATCATAGGACTTAACACCTCGGGCCTAGAACCCCAACTCGCAGACGAAAATATTGTTATATGTATAAGAAATAACAACTTGGGTACAAAACACTATTATCTATTGCCTTTCCATGGCCAATAGCGATGGATATTTAAATGTATTTATCTTTTACTTATTAATAAATAGAAAAAACATATAAAAATACGTTAATATCTTCATATTTTGCTTATTTATAAAGTTCAAACTAAAAAAAAAGTTTCTAAATTACTAAATTGGCCATTAATTAATATTAATAGAATGTTTAATGAGATTTATTAAGTTTGATTGGAACAATTGTTGATTGCCTATGAGATTTTCTGTCAAAATGCCCATGGTCGTCAAATACGAACCAAGTTTGTTATGATTGGAAATCTATCAAGCCACATAAAGTTGTCATTTTTTCTATGTGAAATCACACTTCTATAATTCAAATAAAATGGATCTACTTTATTTTTATTTAAAATTATGTTTCCATTCTATCGCCATTGGCCACAGAATGGCGATGAATATATAAAATTCTGTAGCCATTTAGTGGCCAATGGCGATAGAATGACTAGAGACCACTATAATCCGTCACCTTTTCGTGGCCAATGGCGACAAAATGATGACAAACATTTAATTGTATCTATCTTTTATTTATTAATAAATAAAAAAATTATAAAAATATGTTAATATATGCCAATGTTTTACTTATGTATGAGGTCCAAACCAAAATAGAGAGTTACTAAATTATTAAATTGGTCTTTAATTTGGTATTATTTTTTTGAAAATATTTTATATTGTTATATTTTTATATTTAATTTTTTTAAATAGATAAAACTCTTCTGTCATCATTCCATCACAAAATAGCCACGAAAAGACCACAAAATATTGTTATTACTCTAAAAAAATAAAATGTAAATTTTCATCGTCATTCTGTTGCTGTTTGTGCGACAGAGTCATGACAAATATTTTTATTAAATCAAAAAAATTAAGATGTGATAGTCCGTAGCTATTCCACCGCAAATTTACGACAGCTTGGCGAAGGAATTTAATTATTTATTGTTTGATTATATTAATATTTTATTACTTGTCAGTTATAAAATATAAATATAAATAACAACTATATTTCGTCTCCAATTCATGGCTATTTTGAGACTAAATGGCCACAGACTATCACATTTTATTTTTTATAATTTAATAAAAATATCTATGGACATGCGGTTGCAAAATAGCCACGGAATAGAGACGGAAATTTATATATATATATATATATATATATATATATATATATATATATTGTTTTTTTTTTTAGAGTAATAAAAATATTTCGTCGCTAGTCCGTGGCTATTTTGCGATGGAGTGGCCACAAAAGCTTATATTTCTTTTATTTTTTATAATTAAAACCATAGTTTGTTGCCAATTCGTAACCAAGTTAGCCACGGAAAAGCTACAGACCACACGTGTCCGTTGCCAATTGGCGATAGAATTTTTTCCCGTCGCCTGCATCCTGTTTTCTTGTAGTGTATTTCCTACTAGCCCAAAATGACTAACTCAGATTATTCATTATATCTATAATATCACTTATAAACTAATCAAATACACCATCTCCCACCAATTGGGATATTACAGTTATGGTTAATGATTTTTACCATAGAGTAACTTTTAAAGCTATTTTTTTGAGTGTGGACAATAGGTGTTAGAATTTAAAATTGTTTCACATGGATAACTTAAAAATTTTAAGACTGTCATATAAGATTTTAAGCTAGTTTATTTAATATCAATTAATTTAAGATGGAATGTTACCAATCTTAATATTAAAGTTACAGGCTGCAACTGGCAAGAAAAAATCATACAATCTCTTGCATCTCAAAGAAAATGAATATTCTAAAAAACACTTAAATAATAATGTTACAAGTTGTAAATAGCTGGCCACATGGATTGGCCATTAATGATCATGGGAGAATCTAGGTAAATTTAAAGGTTAGTGGGGGACTTTAGAATTTAGCATGAAACTCATTAGGCAAAAATGACTCAACTCTTGCTTATTATTGCATAAGTAGTGTTTGGAGCATAACGAAACCAACTTTCTTTCAAGTATCACTGGCATCCATGTCTTGTGCATCATGCTCCTTGCTAATGCTTAGTGCCCTCCTTCAAGCCTCGTGACATTGTTCCATGTTATGCGTTCTTGCCTTGTGAATCATGACCTTGACTTCTTGTTGGTGCCCTTATCTCATGTCTAGAATCTGTGTCTTTGTAGCATTTCGTCTTCAATGTAGTTGAACTACCATGCTTGCTTGCGTTTGGTTTTTCTCAGTTCGTGCTTTGCATGTATTGATTGTTGTTACCTCATTTTTCTTGGCACCTTTTCGCGGTGGTTATTTGTAAAGAGGAAGAAATTGGCGAATCATGCGAGAAATGCGGTAATAACTACATCTAGATCGACATAGTACCTCAACAACCACCTAGTATGATCTCTTTCCATTTCATGCTACGAAGAACGCCTATGTTGTTGGTAATTCCACCTAGAAGGTAATGGGTTACTCCTACAGCACGTCCTCAAACAATGATAAAGGCTCTCGGTTGAATAGGAGGAATAACTTTTAATTTATTACGAGCATAAACGAAATATTCAATAAATTCTTGCCAATAACCACGTTCACTAAATAGAAAAACATTAAATTAAAAACCCATACAAAATTCATGAGTATATATCGAAAAGAGTCGCATGTCTACTAATCACCACAATTAGATGTAAGTGATCACAAGATTCACCAAATTACTTATTCCCGGATTGCTCCCAACCACTGGAATCTGGATGCATTGGCATCATCTCAAGCTTCTCTTGATCGATCATCAAAATAAAGAGAATGTAAACAAGATTGAGAACAGGATTTGTGTTAGAAGAATTAACATTTAGTAAAAAATGGTTTCCTTTTGTAGACTCAATAGTCCCATGTCTCATTACAAACTTCAGCAAAAGAGATGGCATTTTTGTGGATTGTTTGCATTGAAGGTTTTTTTATGCAGCCATCCTTCATTCTAGTACAGAGATTGTTCTCACCTAATAATCTGTACTCTTCGTTACTGAGAGTAAAGATTGACTGAATAGAGATCCTTGGCAGATGTTGAGGATGAGGCATTATACTCAACCTCTGATGAATGAACAAGAATCTCTGTCTCACTCGAGTTCCTTAGTTTCAGCTCGTCATACTTGTCTCTGAGGGCCTTAAACTTCAATTCATCACCGTAAATACTTGGGTCGACATCTAGTTCCTGAACACTAGTTTGACCTTCAAGCATGCTCACTACTGCAGACATGTTAGGCCTAAGAGCTGGAGATGGATTGGTGCACAACAAAGCTACCTTAATCATTCTTATTGCCTCCTCAACATTGTAGTCAGAAGCCAATCTTGGATCTACTAGCTCCAGCAAGTTTCCTTTCTTTTGTAGTACAAGCGCCTATTAAAGCATAGCGAAGTAATGGCAAGATATCATGTATTAGGGAACTTAAAAATCAACATAAAGCAGGTAAATAAACAATCAAATGTTGTGTCTGAAGTGAAACGCAATTGCACACGCAAGTGTGTCTTTATTACTCATGAAATCTGTTGGCCCGACATTAGCCAACAGGAATCAGTTTCCATACCAACGAAGTGTTAAACAAATGAAGCAATTCAGTGAGTATCTGTGTTTCTGAATAGAACAGTCATGTCATAATAGGTCCAGTTCCAAGAACTCAAACATACTTAGACAGGCACAAGAAGAATTAGCCAAGCAATAGTTACCGCTTACCTTGTCAAGAAGGCAAACACAATTCCCATCAGAAGTCATGTTGCTCTTTCCGGTAATAATTTCCAGTGCTACCACCCCAAAGCTATAGACATCTGCTTTATAAGTCAAGTGTCCCCATAGTGCATATTCTGGTGCCATATAACCTCTGTAAACAAAAAAATGCAAGAAAAATTTAAAAAGGTGATGAACCTAAGCTTACTTTATCAACTGTAATTACCATCATGCTCCTATTTGAAATTTTTGACATGAGGAGATGCAAAATACCTGCAGTTTGTTATATTATTTTTATGCTCAGAAGATTACTTCAAGATTACAATACTATGAGAACCATTAGCACTTGTTTTAAAGAAGCAGGAATCCAAATAACTGAATGAATAACATAAGTCAAGTAAACTATATCAATCAGTGCTATAGAATTAACATCAAATAGCTGGTTAAGTTACTTCTGATTATAAGTAATGAACAATTTTTTCCTTGTAAGTAACCAACAGTATATACAATAGGAGCAATCACAAATTGCAGAAACATCTAGATGGTAACATACTTCTATCTTAAGATCTTATTAAAGGGAAAAGAAGATCATTTCTCACATGGTTCCTGCAACCCTTGTGCTAATATGTGTGTTTTCCTCTTCATCAAGCTTGGCTAGACCAAAATCAGAGATCTTTGCATTAAGTTTCCCATCAAGCAACACATTGGTAGCTTTGATGTCCCTGTGAACAACCTTTATTGCTGATTCCTCATGCAGGAAAGTCAGACCTCTTGCTATGCCAAGACAAATTCTTTGTCTGGTTGGCCAATCCAGTTTCACTTGTGATCTCTCTGGACCTATCATTCACAAGTTTGACTTATGAAAATAACTATAAACTTTAAAGGAATCGATCTATTCTATTGCTTTTTGATAACTAGATGAATGACAGCATACTTCAAAATGCACACTTATAAATTAAGACATGTAAATACTCCCCAAACAAGTAAATTCTTATCAGATCCTGAAATATAAAGAGACAAAAATTTAGATTTTTCTAATTTTGTTCTCTTTTTTATCTGAGCTGAGAATCTCCAACTTCTCACTATTGTAAAAATTCTCAATTAGCTGCAGGAAGTGAACTCTTTTAGTTGAGAACTACACGTTTGAATCTTCTGCTGGAAGATACAGCATATGATGGCTTCATGAATTTGAAAAGGCTTGAATTGTAATATATATTTTATGACAAAAGAACAAATGAAATAAAATAAACTAAATAAATGACACTTATTCGCTTCCACTAATCCACTTTAACATGCCTGAATTATCAACATATTTTATACAATTCCAAATTAGACTGTAAAGTTAAAATATGAATGAGAAGAGGAGAAATTTTATTTCCAATTTTAGATCTAATACCACTTCACCGAGATGAAACCATATAAGTAGAATTTAGTTGTTGTCATGTGACATTGCTATATGCTTAGAATAGTAATTAAAAGGCCAAAACATAGATTTAATAAACAATATAACGAAAAGTAGAACCAGTAACCTGTTTTCTTGAAAATAAAAGGACAACATAACTGGTCAAAGTATAAACATCAAATTACCAAATAAAGCACGGGCAAGGCAATTGTTTTCCATGTACTCGTAAACCAGCAGTAGTTGACGTCCTTCAACGCAGCATCCATATAATTTTACAAGATTTGGGTGCTGTGACCCAGAAATCATGCCTACTTCATTCACAAATTCCCTATTTCCTTGCTTTGATGTGGAAGAAAGTTGCTTGACAGCTACTATTGTGCCATCCAAAAGTACACCCTGCAATTTAAAAGGAAAACACTTTCCAGTAACATTCATCCATCTTGCATTGTTAAAGATGGAATGAGAAAGCAGAAGAAGACATCAAAATTATCATTTTATTGTATAGTACCTTATAGACAGATCCAAATCCACCTTCCCCAATTTTGTTTTCAGCATCAAAGTTATTTGTAGCAGCCTTAATCTGTTTTAAGGTGAACAAACCAGTTCGCAAATCTAATGCTTTCCAATCTGTACAACAAATTCAGTGAGTTAACTTCATCAATAAGCTGTATTGATCAAATTCACGGTCCCTCCAGCAAAGAGAGAATTAGAAGATGAAACGATTCACACCTCCTACCTAGAGGGGAAAAAGGATGCTCGTAACATATGCCCATCAACTAATAACCACTAGAAGGAAACTTATGCAATGTCCCTAAGAATGGATATTGGTTGTTCGTGTTACAACTTAGTGTAAGTGTATTGCACTGGGTTGTCTAATTAGAGAAATTTGAATGTAATTGCATTGCAACAAAATTCATTTGAGCCATCCTACTAAATCACCTCATGTTAACAGAATCTATAATCTATGACACTTTTTGAATTTTTGTTTGTAGTAAAAGTTGAGGTAGCAGTTGCATGACCTTGTTGTCTTGAGTTTCTGCCTCCAAAGTAGCCTTTCCACCAAAGCATATACATAATGATGAGGGCAAGGCAAAATGAAGCAGCCGCGGCTGAGATCAGTATCTTCTTTCTCTTATTCAATGGAGGACCAGAATCTGCATATGATGGAAAGAAACATAATCGTAGTGAGTTATATGCTACTTTTCCGCCCAGACAATTTATTATAAATCTTGTACATAAAAATGTCGCTAGACAATATTTGAAGGCATACCAGGACTTCATTAGAATCCCTTGACAATTAAGAGTTGCAAAATTTGAAAAGAAAACAACTAGAGATATCCTCAGAAATAACACATATTTGGTTGATGATTGGAAAGAAATGACTCATACCAGATTTTACGGAAATGGCAGATATAAGAGGACCAGAGTTTCCCCTCTGTGGTATTGTTGTTGTCCCCAATCCTGCCCATTGAAATCGAATGTCTAATGTTTTGTTTTTCACAACAGCTTTAAATTCCTTTATGACTACCTTATTAACCCCTCCTGCTTCATCTTCAATATCAAAATTCTTCCTTCTCAACTCATCATGTTACCAAGCAGTAGATTACTACCCTAACACATTGAAATGATGTTCAATTTAATCATATGATTTACCTGGATATAAATATCAAAGATCCGTCTTCCAAGACTCCTAAAAGATTGGTTATTTGTAAAAGTGATCTCAGCAAAGTGAAGTTTCACTGTATAAATTCCATTTACCAAGCAACGCCCATAATATGTTAGTGATAATGGAGAGAGGCGAGCTGTCTGGTATAGTTCAGCATTATCCACTTGAAGCACAGATACGTTCCTTGCTGTGGTTTCATCTCCAGTTTTGTTAACATCCCAAAAGTGTCCAGTACTACTACTTCCCCAATACTGATTTATGTGGACAAATTTAGCATAATCTTCCAATGCTTCATCTGCTTCATACTTGGTGTTTCCAATGGTGACATCTTTTCCACCACAATTTATATGAAAAGAGTACCACTCTGTACACAAAAGACTAGTAAATTATTAGTTGTTGTCTCATATGATGGTATAGAAAGAAAAGGCAAACCCTTAAGTTAGTATGACACATCAAAGAGCAGGAACAATTAAGTTTTGTACTTTTTTCTTTTAAGTTTCAAAACTGACATTTAAGAGATCATTGTCAGCTTGTAACTGAAGCATATGATTCTATACTCTGTAAAATAGCATGTAATTATTTGTACTTTATATGAATATCATGCCCTTACCCTGAGTGCAAGGAGTAAAGCATTGCCTAGGTTCCCTGGAAACAGAAAGCATAACGATAACTAGTTAAAAGAAAATTGGAAAGAGAAGGAAAAAAACAAAAAACAAAAAGAAGAAGAAGAAGGAGGGAAAGCAAGAAAAGATAAGAAGCAACTAAGCGAAAAACATATTTCGAACTTCACTTGGACTGGACAACGAAGACTTACAAACTGCTCCTTCCGTTTAAGCTTCTAAACAAGTTTCTGACAACAATTACTGAAGTTAGTTTCCCGTCAAATATCATTTTGATGGAGGGAAAAAAAAGGCCGGATCAAATAGGAGCTTACAGCTTGTCTCCACAAGTTGGAGCTGGGGAGAAATGTCTTTCGGAGAAATTATTCTAGGAAAGATCAACCTATCTGTCACACGAAGATCATAACAAGAGCAATAGACCTCTGAAAACGAGGTGTAGAGAATAAAGAATCAATTGTAACAAAAGAAATAGTGAAGCATTAATTTGGATTTAAGAAAACGAGTATAACAAGGAGATATTAGGAATGGAGCAATCAACCAGAATTCTCCTTAATTTGCAGCAAAACACATATATCCTAAGTAACTAAGGTTTTGTTTGGTCTAGTTTTTAGATGCTTAAATTTTTTTTTGTGAGTTTAGTTGCTGAAATTAACCTATTTGATCCATTTCTAAAAGAACTTTTAATAAAAGCTTAAGATAGAAAACAAGAAGCTTCGAATTGAAGCTTTTCAAAAAAGACTTTTACGAAGCTATTTTTACATAATGCGAGAAGCTGTTTTTCTTATTCTTTCTCAAATATACCCCTTCCTATTTTTGAAAGCATGATATTGCCCTCAAAATTTTTAAACGCCCAACGTTACCCAACATAAGCCAAACAGTTAACAACTTTTGTTCAACAACACTTCTAACAGAAGTTCTACTCTAAAAGTTCTACAACTCAAAAATTAAAATTTCATAGATAGGCCAAACATAGCCTATTTCTAGTAACTCTTAGGTACTTAATATTCAAGCACTACTGTAAGCCCAACTAGTAGAGTTATTGTATAGCCTATGTGTCCTATGTGTCTCAAATTAAACCTTCTCTTTGTGCTTAATCAGCAAACTGAAGCCTCCAGCTTTCCCCATATTAGTTAAACAAGTCTTAGGGTGTTAGAAAAGTAAACGAAAGACAAATTTGTGAATCTTCTATTTATTAGAAGTGAAATAGTTACAATAGTTGTTGGAGCACTATCTCTCCAACATTTACGGAGATCATAGCTGGCTCAGGACTTATAGATTTAAAGCTCTCGTAGATTCTCTAGTTTGGAGCTCTTATGGCTCATCTTAGCTCCTAAGCCTCATCTTACAAAATTGTACAACACATATATATACATATGTAGTAAGGCGGTGTAGTCACCTTCTAGAGTATTTCATACAATAAACAATTGGCCATTCTTATGTTGGTTGCTTGCTACAACATAATCATTGTAGTTTTTGCTAAGTTGAAATATCTCTTTCTTTTATTCTAGAATAATCGAGCGCCGTTATTGAGCACCAACATTCCAGCATAGGAATCATATTAATTAAGTATCCAGTATCTCTTTCGACTTCTATAGCTCTTCCTTCATACTCATTACTTCTCATTGTTGCACAAACAATATCCACAATATCCTTTGAACTGATTCCTCTCTTTGTGACATCTAAGGATAATTCTTGTCATGCTAAATTTTTGTAAATTTGACCATATTTAAGTTTGCAAGTACGTAGCTTTCTCAAAATGCTACTCATTCAATAGAATTGTCTATTGATTCTTCTTAGGACATCTCCAAAAACTTCCCTATTAATTTCTCCATACTAAGGAGTAAAATAGGTCACTCTAAAACCTTACTTTTGAGAGGACTTGTTCTTGAACGGCATGTGAATCATATTATGAATGAATCATTTTAGGTTAGACTATTTAGTCCAACTCCCTATTTAGTCGGTTTCTATTCCAGTTTCATTCCTATATATCCCTCTCTATTTTAATTAACACGTTGTTTTTATATTTTCTTTAATTGTTAACAACTACATTGCAACGATTATTAACAATATGAATATTATTGTTGTTATTTTTGGTTTAGTTTGAAACTTTTTCAATGAAGATATCATTTGTTTTTAATTTGAAACCTTTTTAATATTTTTATTTCCTTACTTTATTTTATATTGTAAGGTAATTTTTTAATTTTGGATAGGGAGCCATATTTAGGGATTCATGAATGACGATCCCAAAAATAGGGAGCCCCTTTAGGTGAAATGGAGTGCAAAAACAACATTTGTCTCCCAAAAAGTCGTTTTAGGAAAACTATTCAAGTTGACCTGACAATAATTGAAACTACTCTTTGTTCATTTGGTATACAAGACATAGATAAAATTTATTCTCATGTTCCTCGCAATTCAACTATTCCTTTAGTGCCTCCATTGTCTTGCACTTACCAAAGGAATTGTTGAGTTTCTTAAGTTTAGTGTGTGCGCTATCAAAATCAGGCCTTGAACAGCATTTCATTTCACCAAAAAAAGAAAAAAGAAAAAAGCATTTCCATTAGGCACAACACTAGGTCCATTAGCCACGAAAAATAATAGAATCATGTACACATGGAATCATGATTAGCGAAAAAATTAATGTTGAATGAAGGTCAAGAGCATAATTCTTCTTTCACAAAGAAAATGACTCTGCTTCCGTGTACTTATATAGACTTATCCCTCCAAATATCTTCAAGATTCCATTTGTTTGCCGTAAAATAACTTGCTGATACAAAATACTTTCAAGGGAAAATGTTTTCTATGAAAACAAAATATTTTTTGGTGTTTGGTTGTCACACTGGAAAATATTCTCTGATGTTTCAATGTAATAGTGAAAATTGATTAATTTTTTTCAAAAAAATTATTAATAATTAATCACCATTTATTAATTAAATTATTAATAAAAATTTAAAATAAGTTAAAAATAATTAACTAATAAAACTTTCAATCAATACATAATAAATAAATTCGTAGTTAATGCATAATAAATACATTAATTAATTAATAATTATTTACTTATTTATTATTAATTTAAAACTAAGTTAGTTGAATAATTAACCAATAAGTAATAAATGAATAAAAAATATTAAATTAAATAACTAATTAATTATTATTAATCAATAGTAATATATTAAATATAATTTTATTAATTATTAATTAAATTAATTAATTATTAAATTAAAATTAATTGTTTTTTATTAAATTAATTAATTTTTATTTAATAATAATTAATTAAAAATCTAACAGGAGTGGGATGGGGATGGGGGTGGGTGAAGGTGAGGTAGAGTAAGTGAAAAATATTTCTTCTCTCAATTTCCGAAGGACATGAAAACATTTCACTCTTTTTACCTAAACATTTTCAGTCTATTTTTCAGTGTTACCAAACATTAAAAAATTCATAAAACATTTTTCAAGAAAATATTTTACGGCAAACAAACAAAGCCCAAATCACAGGAAGAATCATAAAAGTATATATGCACATATACATAACCAAATACATATCATAGGCACGAACAGACGATATTGAAAAACTGATATCTAGAATGAGAAAGAATAAAACATACAGTTTAGAATTTTGATTTTGAATCCAATCAGGAATAGGCCCAGTGAGGAAGTTACTTGTCAGATACCTGATCAAAATGTCGAAGTCCAAAGAAAGGAGTATTTAACAATCTTGTATGAGTAAAAAGAACGGAACAAGCTATAAAAGAGAATCGAAAATGTGAAAGTTATCTTCATATGCTTGACTTGCTCACACCCCCGTTAATCATTCAATGCATGACCATAATCTAGGATTATATGTAGATCTCTAGACATCAGCCATTGTGTAGTTAATTTACACAATTGGTTGTTGTGCTCTTAATCTAAAACGAAATCAATGTAGATAATCTTTAGATTGATGAAATTCTAGAGTTACATACTAGCATTAGTTAGATATTCTTGCAAAATATCATTATATGATGTTTTCTAAGCAAACTGAAAGGAAAACTTCCAATGTATAGCTTACACATTCTCCAGTTTATATAAGCCTCTGAAATCTGGGATACTTCCATTCAATTTGTTAAAACTGAGATCCCTGCAACAAATATCCATTCAAATTGGTGACTAAGAATCTTCCATCAGATGATCGATAAATTAGCTAAATAATGAAATATAGAAAGTCAAAATCCAAAATGCAAAAACAAATCTATGATGAGCCAAAAAATATCTAGCATAGTGATTACTTCATTATATTTACCTCTACATCTCCATCCTATCACTCTGTGTATGCATTACACTGGTGCTCATGAGAAACCATTTCTTGTTATTATAGAACAACATTACATAAAATACAATGGAAATTTGGCAACTTATGCTTCTGCATCCTTATCACTTCCTAAAACCAATTGGTGCGAGAAGTAGCCCAGAATCTTATATAAGTTTGATTTCATTCCCTGAGGATCATATAATGATGACCTTAAGAATCCATTGATATAAGTCACTCGATTTATAATTATTTCCTCTATCCTCTCTTCCAACCCTTTCTCTCGCGAATAACATAGTGTAAACCACTGCCCTGTTGCTCGTCCTTTATGCATTAAACAATTGTCTAGAGCATCTAATAGTATCAGAGGATTTCTTCCAACACCAGAAAGATATGGTGACTAAATTTGACAAAACAATTGAAGAAAGAGTCAATTATGCTTTGATGACCTTCCCGCATGTTTTGATCTGTGGTGTTGTTTGTTAATGAAGACTAGTACCCCTTAGAAAAGCCATGAAGAAATTGATTCAGTCACAAATTACTTTGAGAATAAACTTGAAGGTCTTTGAAAAACTATACGAAAATTGTTAAACTAGCACTTACAGAATAAATAATTTTGACAAGTTTGATATAGTAGTCGGTATCGTCCCAGATATGTTACAGCTCCTAAGCATCCTGCAATATAATCTCAAACCAATATTTCTTGAAATGAATCATGGAAGTTTGTGGCTAAAATTTTTACACATAAGACTTACAATCGTTGCATCCCAACCATATCTCCTAGCTGCGGGAAATGAGAACTTTCTCCATTTAAGTCACTAATCCTTCTGCCCATTGAATACTTGAAAGTAAGTATAGTATATTTATTTACCCAAATTTTTGTACCCTAATCAAATAATGCAAGAAAAGCCACCACTCAATTCTCGGGGGTCGGGGGTTGAGGGGAAAAGGGGGAGGGGGGAGGGAGAAAAAAAAATGTTTCTTGCTTTGGATGCGATAGGTCCAACATCGATTTTTCAAGACGGATAAAAAAATAATGCAAGAAAAGTGTAACTCACAGCTCTGTTAGATTTTTCAAGAGGGATATGCTGGCGGGTATGGGCCCTTCGAAACCACTACCTTGAATTTCTCTGTTGGAAAATAATATTAAGGGGTTAAAAATGAGGTTGTAAAACTCAATAAAAATGTAAAAGGATTGTTTAAGTTATTGACAAGAGGCTAACAATCTTTGGAGGCTTGTCAATCCCTGGAAATCAGGCAGTTTCCCAACAAAGTTGTTGCTGCTTAATCTACTGTTTCACCAAAAATAAAAAATCATACAAGACTTTCTAAACCAAAACATAGTAAAATGTGGAAGTACTTCAAGTATAGTATCAGAAAGGGTATTCGCTATACTCACAGCTCAGTTAATTTCGTCAGATGAGAGAGTTCGGACGGCAACACACCAGTCAGATTGTTTGTACTGAGAACACTGTAGTAACCAAGAAGGGAAAGGTTATTGAATCTTCTAAACATGAGAAGTTTTTGTGCATCATAGCTAGGCACAAAAAATAAATCAAGAGCATGAGAGACTAAAATAGCCTCACAGGAGCTCTAAGTTGGTCAACTTCCCGAGGCTCACAGGAACATGTCCAGAAAACATGTTGGTCTCCAGGATCCTAAAACAAAATTTCCTTCAGAACCATAATAGATTACAAAAACATCAAAAAGCATTCTATTGCTACAAGTTGTGTAACTTTTTCATTGACACAGAGAGGAGGAATGAGAGTGAAATACAGATATGTGAGAGTTGATATATCTCCCAAGTATTCTGGGATTGGTCCTGATAAGCGATTCCTTCCTACAGCCCTGCAGCATTCTCTTGGTCAATCCTGAGAATTTGACAGGCTCGTGTAGTACTTATTTTAATAAGAACCAGAGAAAATAGCTTACAGAATCTGTAACTTGGTAGAAGCCCACTGGCGGGGAATAGTGCCGTTAAGGTAGTTGGCACAAAGATCACTATGAAAGTAAATATCTTCATGTAAGTTGAAAGAATGCATAGAATTTAATCTGCTGGACAGAAAACAACAATGAATTTGGTGTTTTTGTTTACATGTATATGATGTAAGGAAGTTTTGCTAGCGATGGTGGTAAGACACCAGCAAGATCTTGCCATCTAAGAATTCTACATGTCAAAAAGAGAAGGAATATTAGAAACCCAGATGTTGCTAAATACAAGCTCCAATGGTTCATTTTCAGTGAGCAATTCAACCATCATGTACAAAGTGAGGTATGTTAGAATATAAAATTGCTCAAATGAAAAAATCATAAACTTTAAGACTATCATGTAAAATCGTGGACTACTTCTCTTGTTAACAATTGATTTCGAATGGAACACCACGTTTCTTAATACTAGTCATCCGCCACAAGTTGCACCTACCATCTGGCAAGAAAATCAATTGGACTGAGACCTATTCTGAATTTTCTATGTTATACCAATCCTATCAACTTTGTGCCCTACCTTGTAAGAGTGGGATAGATAAGGATATTGGTCTACCATGTCAAATTGCTCACCCTTATTCTATTAGGTGAAGTTAGCTATATTAGTTTCATATACGCAAAATTTCATGTGAGTGCCTCCTTCCAAATCTACTGTACCCTATAAGATTGGGATAGGTCAGGATATTGGTTTACCATGTCCATTTGCTCACCCTACGTCATGCTCAATTAATACATTTGAAGAATTCTCATGTATAAGATTAGATGAGAATACAAGTATGAGATGTAGTCAAACAACCTAGGCTTTATCCTTATCCTACTAGATGAAGTTTGTAATGATTTCATACCCGTAAAACATATGTGAGTGTCTCTATCCAATTTACCTACCCTCTAAGATTGGGATGGGTAAGGATATTGGTTTGCCATGTCCATATGCTCGCCCCACTTCAAGCTTAATTAATAGGTTTGAAGAATTCTAAGATTAGATGTATATACAAGTACAAAATGAAATCAAATAACTGAAGCTTATCTTACTAGGTGAAGTCAGCTTTATAAATCCACGATGACATTCATTCCTATTACATCTTTTGTTAGCTTCATGCTCATAGATCTCAAGTAAGTGTCCCCATCTAATTCTTCTTATTCTTCTCCAGTCCATCTTATACTTACAACCTACATATCTTTGTACCTAACAAGTATCACCATTCATCTTTCTATATATCCAAATCGTCTCAAACAATTCTCCTTCATGTCGCCCATAATTTGAGAATCATATCATGTTCTTCTTAGTATTATAACAAATCCATTCGAACATTCTCATCATCTTATGACTATTTTATAATACCAGTATTACTTGTATACTACGTGATAAGAAAGGAGCTCTTACCCAACTGCGTTCTTGTCATATTTTACATACCAAAAGTATTCTATCATCACATGGACAAGAGTGAAAAATTTTGCGGCTGTCAATGATACTAATGTGAGCCCCACATGGTGTGAGAGACGGACCCCGATCATTGAATGACGCATGAGTCTCTCGTACAAAAGCATTTGTTACAGGAGGAATAAACGTACAAATCTTACCAATAGGCTTTTGGTCCACTAGTTTGTCCCTCACTGTAAGTGCGATAGATTGCAATATTAATTTTTGTGGGTGACATCATTTAATATACGATATACAGCTGAAGAATAAACATAAGGGAGGAAAGGAAGGAAGGAAGCATACATGTGAGTTATATGACATGCATCAGCTGTGCAGTTACCACAGAGGACCGTGTTGTTATACAACTGCAAATCTGGCCTTGGTGATGACGTGTTGTCGCAGGGATTTAAACTGAAATCCCAGTCCCTTTTGCCCAATTGATCAGCTATCTCACGAAGTGCTTTCACTGCAAGTAATAGCCAAGTATCATTGTTTGTAAGAATACCAGCAGATTTTGTTCAGGACTCAGCGGGAGCATTGTGCAACAGATTACCCTTCCATACATAGCGGGAGCATTGTGCAATAGATTAGCCTTCCATACAAAAGGAGATTATAATGCAGGACTAACAGTATTTAGTTAGTACTTGTGAGAAAATTTTGGTCAGTCTAGACTGAGGGATCTTTTATATATTGGCGAGACCTACAAGTAAGGTTAATTTTATTAGTAATTGTGGGGAACTTTTCATCTAGTCTAGACAGAAGTTGACTTTCATATATTGGCAGGACCCAACTCATACTTGTGGGTTCCACCAACAATGGAGTCTTACTAATAATGTGAGAGATTGGTAAATTAATTTAAACTGATGTAAACAAAGTACAGGCGAATGAACATGCAATTTAGCACTATAAGCTCATGTTTTTATCACTTAACCTTCTCCTCCATGTTTCATCTATATGGTTCACGCTGTAAATATGTGAGATGTTTCGATATCAATTTTTAATAGGTGTAATATTCTTTTTATCTAATATAATATTAATTTAGATCCCTTTAAATTAAAAAATAAAAAATGTGAATGTACGTAACTAGCCTATTTTTTAAGCAAATAATAAATACGTACAAGGTTGCGACACTTGTGTCCAAAGGCTCTAGATCATTCATTGAGTTCTTCAACTATATCACTTCCTTTCATTTCTCTCTGTAACTTCTGTGCTAGAATCTAAGGTACAACGGAACCATTTTAAAACATTAAAAATAATAACAAATCCTTTTTAATAAATTTAATTTTTTAAATAAAGCGTTAATTTGATATAACACCAAAGTCTAAACTACCAAACGATTCTGGGTTAAAATATCGTCTGTCACTAGTGTTTTTTTTTTAAAAATACTGTTAACGTGCAAAACTCAAAAAGAATGATGCCACCATGTAAAAAAGCGTATATTAAAAATAATAACTAAACATAATAAAATCATTCTCTAATCTCTTTAACTTTTGATATAAATATAATAAAATTCATCGGCTTAAACTTATGATATAAAATACATGAGCGGTGTTGTCGGTGTAATACCATTAAAGCTTACATGCTTTTTCGACGATTTTGATGTCTTTGTAAGAGCAAAATCACCAAATTTTGTATGTTCAAAAAGGATAAAATTTTAACTTTTGAAAAAGGTTATATACATTTCATGAATCAAAACCTCTTCTTACCTTCTTCCTCAGGCGGAAATGGAATTTGTGCATCGACGCTACTCACAACTAAGCTTATCAGCATAACGAAGATGATCAGCAGCTGAGCTGCGAAGTTTTTGTTTTTGGTGCAAAAATGTGGTGTCATTTTTACTAGTTTTGAGTTGCTTGAGCTCATGGTTATTTACATGCATGAATATATATATATATATATATATATATATATATATATACACACAATATCTTATGGCAATGTTTTTGAGACTAGTAGCTAGCCTTTAGATTTTTTTTTCTTTTTGTCAGAAGAAGACTTGAGGTCAACCTCAGTGAAGGATAAGATAATACAGAATGCAAAAACAATAAATAAAGAAATAGTTGTGATCAAGTGGACTGGAGATGGGTCCTTGAACATTATTGCACATTGCACGTAGCTCACATAGTACCATAATCACGGGATCTTAATTTTGTTTAGTAAACGTTAAAAATGTATAATTTAATATGATATATAAATTGTTTTCTTTATTAAAATTAAATTATTTTTTAGATTAAAAATATTTTTAAATATTTATACTTTCAAAAGGTTATCGATAAATAATATTTTATTTTTATCGCTCATTTATTGCTATGTGTACGTCTAATGTCATAACTAAAAAAAGAGTGAAAGTACAAAAAAAAAAAAAAAAATTGCTAAATTTGTATACCAATTGATATGGGTAATTATCTCTCATTATAAATGGTTGACCACATTAAAAGCATAAAGGAATCAATAGGAAGAGCCACAAAGGATGTTAGGATTTTGTCCGATTGACTCCAAGGATACCAAATAGACCAACTCCTCTTAAGTATATTTTTAGGTAATGTGTTTTTTTTAAGAGATTTTTTCTAATGTTCAGGATTCATTATATATTCTAAAAAACTCCTTACCAATAGTATAAATAGTACTTAAATATTCATGAAATATATAACTTAAATAGTATTCCAACAGACATCAAAAAGGTAACTTAAAATTCTCATACGCACTATTTCGTGCTCAAACACATTAACTGTATTGATCGTCGTAGGAGATCCTCAAAAATAATTACCGGTAGTACTTTTATTTTACAAGTTACGTGCTCAGCTCGAATAGTGAAATTTCATCTTAATACCAATACTACGTATGCATGAAATTATATGTAAAAAACAATAAATAAACAGTGAAATAGAGCGATATTTAATATATCCTTAAAAAAAATACAATTCGAAGTGAACCGAGACCACACGTCTTAGAGTTAACCTTCACAAAAATATGGGCCTACGCACCTTTTTGATCAGTAACACCTTGATCATAAAAAATTATTCGTACTTCTTGAGATAAATGTCTGTTGGCATTTCCATTTGTGGGCCCCTTTCATTGAATTCATTTGTAGCTGCAATAGTACTCCACTGTCTTCATTTTGGAAAGGGGCAAAAATTATTTTAGTCCTTGAGATTTGGTATAAAACTTAAATTAGTCATTGAGGTTTACAAAAAGACTAAATAGGTCCCTCCAATTATTTATGACTTAATAGTCAAATATTTGACCAAATAAAAAGACTTAAATGCCCTTACTTTAGTGGTTGGAGATTTGGAGGGAAGGAAAAAAAATTGAGACCATACAACAAACATAACTATTTAAGCACCCAAATTATTTTTTTCATCATTTGATAACAAAAAAAAAAATAATAATAATAGATGAAAAAAATACAAATATTAAATGTGAAAAAATAATTTACATGTAACGAATTCCTCGTCTATTATTATTTTTTCTTTTTTGTTTTCAAATGACGAGGAATTTATTACATGTGAATTATAGTGAATTTATTATAACGTTATACATTCTATTGTCTAATATTGCACCTCAATACATTTTTCAAATTAGTTAAAAGTCAGAAAACATTTGTAGTTGGAGGACATATATCCAAAATTTAAGACTTTAAAAGTCACAATTAGTGGCTACCCGATACTAAATTCAATATTTGTTATCGTTGTTCTTTTTTTTTTTTTTGGGTGAGAAAGAGCATGAATTGAAAGTGAGAAAAGAAAAAAAAAATAACTTGAGTGCTTAAATAGTTGGGCCTGCTGCAGGGTCCCAATCTTTTTTTTTTCTTTCCCTCCAAATCTCTAACCACTAAAGTAAGGGCATTTAAGTCTTTTTATTTAGTCAAATATTTGACTATTAAGTCATAGATAATGGGAGGGACCTATTTGATCTTTTTGCAAACCTCAAGGACTAATTTGGACTTTATACCAAACCTCAGGGACCAAAATAGTTTTTGCCCTTTTGAAAAGGGGTTAAAATTATTTTAGTCCCTGAGGTTTGTACTAAAAATTAAATTAGTCTTTAACATATGTAAAAAATCTAATTCAGTTTTTATTGTTAGTTTTTTATTAACGATCAATTTATTGACCGTGTAAAATGACGCTCATACCCCTGTCTTTTAAATTCTTGCTGATGTGTTAAACAAAAAAAAGGCATGATATCTCACGTTGTTCTTCTTGTCATGCTTGTAATGCATGGCCAACCAAAAAAAAAAAAAGCAATCTCATGGACGTTATATTCCAACGGCTAAAACCTAACGACAATCATACCCTTTTTTTTTGTTTAATACATCAGCAAGAATTTAAAAGGTAGGGGCATGAGCAACATTTCACACGGTCAATGGGTTGACCGTTAATAGGAAACTAATAGCAAGAATTAAATTGAATTTTTTGCATACTTCAGAAATTAATTTGATTTTTAAGACAAACCTCAGGGACTAAAATGATTTTAACCCTTTTGAAAAGTATGTAAAGCAAAAGAAACGAATGAACACATGGGCGACCCCTCACTAGTCGCCAATGTGAATGCATAGCGTTTCTTTTATGATTTTTTATGACAAAAAACTTATTTTTTGTAAACATAAATTGTAAATTTTGTATTATAGAGACGTACATTAATGCATACACAAAGTTAATTAGGAACAAACAATACTTATTATTGGAAAGACATAAATTCAAATCCAAACTTAATATTAACCGCAATAAATAACTAATTAACTATTCCATCCAAACCTCAAGAGAATAATACCATATGCAGTAGCAGACCTAGATATCTTTTTTTGGTTTTTTTTTAAATATTATATTAGATATTTTTGCCGTATAAGTATAAACCATAACATTTATTACTACACGAATGCATACCTTAAACTTCGATGTCTGAATCCTCCACCTAGCATATTATTAGGACGAACTTTGGCATTGGCCCTACTTATGAATAAGAAGAAAAAAGAAATGTTAAACTTGTTTTTTGTTACAAGAAAAGTTAGGTAAGAATATGATCTTTCAAAAGATTTCGCACTAAAGTTTGTAAAGAAACCTGATTGTATTCCTTTTAAAGGGTGTTGAATGATTAATTATTTGTCATTCTCTTTGACTTTAACGGTCGCCATAAGAATCAGCATAAGCATCCCCTTCTTCACTAGAATTGTGAAGAAAAGTAAGACTATTTTCATTACTTCTATAATCTTTCATCGTTTAGTTGATCTTGATCCCCGGAATAAGGATATTAATCCATAAACAAGGGAAAATTGTGACATCGAATCTATAGCACCGGTTGTGGTGTGATTAGATGAATCATAATAAAGGTAGTAAGACTATAAAATTCTTCACAAGAGGATTAACTTTCATCGGGTAATCTAAACTCTAAAATAATAGAACGACTTTTATAATCTTCCATCGTCTAGTTGATCTTGATGTCCGAAACAAGGATATTAATCTTTAACAAGGGAAAATTGTGACACCGAATCTATACAACTGGTTGTGGTGTGATTAGATGAATCGTATTAAAGGTAGTGCTTGGGTTTGATAAAGAGTAAATGCCATGTACCCCCATAAGTTTTAACACAAAATCCAAACTCCCACATGAGCTTATACTTTTACCCAAATTCCCCCATGGCATTAAAGTTTCCCAAACAAAGCTTTAAAGTTAAAGGGTATTTTGGACTTCTCATTTTGTAAAACAAATCATATTTAAAAACATTATAAAATAAAATAAAATAATAAAGACCTTCTGACCCACCCCACCCAAATAAGGAAACAATTTGCTTTATTACAAGGTTTATATCACAATATTAACAGTAAAAATGTATTATTTGTGTAAAAATTGCATTCCCATAAGTCAACTGGTACCATTCTATGGATAAAATTAAATCTAATTTCTAAGATAAACTTTATATTTTTGGAAATAAATGTTTACCAATACTATTATTAATATTTTGCCTCTTCGAGTCTTGCTGCAAATAAGCAAGCTAAGTGATTAATATGTGATCTGTTTTCTCCAATTGAAAGCAGAAATACTTCCAACACAAAATTTATCCTCATGCTTTTAAACGCTTTGGGTTGTTTTAAAATGTATATCCATCTCATAAGTTAATCAAACCATTGATTGCTAATATTAACAGCCATAGCAGAAAATTAAGATGAATTGAAAGTTAGATTTGGTTGAAATGTTTTATGATTAGATTCATACAAATATTGTGATATACCTTGCAGTAAACGAAATTGTTTCCTCATTTGAAATTCTGTTAATACCAAACCGAAAGCTTTAAAGAAATTGTTTCCTTATTTGCAGTGAAAAAAATTGTTTCCTTATTTGTGAGAATATGTGAAAAAGAGAGAGAGAAAAAGAAAGAGAGATGATGGAGAGAAAGAGAGGTTTTGATTGAAATTTGTCAAACTAGTGAAGGACTAAAATGCCCTTTATCATTAAGATTTGTTTGGTAGGATTAACTGTCATGGGAGAAATTGGGCAAAAGTAAGACTTCATGGGAGAATTTGGGAATTGAATAAAAATTCATGGGGGAAAATGTCATTTACTCGTTTGGTTTTGTGATAAATATCTTAACTAGTCAATTTAAGTTAGTAATGAGTAAAATCCATTTTGCCCCATGAGTTGTTAACAAAATCCCAAAGTCACCCATGAACTTTAGCATTTACCCAGATTCCCCCATCAAGCTCAACTATGTTAATGTTTTTTGGGTGAAGTGCACAGGACCCCCTGTGCTTTTGTAAAGTTGCACAATACCACTCATGTGGTTTTAAAAGTGTACTGTATTCTCTGTAGTTTCTAAAACTAAGCATAATAGCCCTCTCTGTCAAAAAAATCCGTCTATTTTAATAGAAAGTATGATGCACGCGCATTAAATGCGCTTTGTTTGCTTAAATTATTAATTATTTGAACAAAAATACTCATTTTTTCCAACCCTAAAGAAAAAAATGTGTCATATAAGGGCATTTTTGTCAAAATAATTAATAATTTAAGCAAAAAAAAAAACCTTGAATAATTGCATTTGACGTGCGTACATCACATTTTTCGTTAAAATAAACAGATTTTTTGACAGAGGAGGTTATTGTGTTTAGTTTCAGAAACTATAAGGGGTACCATGTACTTTTAAAACCACAAAGGGTACTATATAACTTTATAAAAGTATATAGGAGTTCCGTGCACTTCACCCATGTCTTTTTAACAATCAACTCATTGATTGCATAGTTTTACCATTTTGCCCATGGCACAATTCCTGCAATAGTTTTACCATTTCCAATAACAAAAACA
Organism: Ehretia macrophylla; assembly: GCA_037974665.1. Classification (NCBI taxonomy): domain Eukaryota; kingdom Viridiplantae; phylum Streptophyta; class Magnoliopsida; order Boraginales; family Ehretiaceae; genus Ehretia; species Ehretia macrophylla. Next base: position 75,752,352 of record CM075781.1, read on the forward strand.
CCATATCCTCCCATTCCAACAACATTTACGTTCCATACAGCCCAAATTCTCAACCCACAACTCCACTATAATCTGCACATAATGTCCCTTATAACACCCACATGGAAGGAAAAAAATATAATAATAAAACTGCACCTTTAATTTCTTCCAAAACAGAACCAGTCTTTTTACAAAGTAATCACATAAAACAACCAAAAAAAGAACATCATTTGCACCTTTCTTTACAAAATAGAGCAGCTCTAATATCATATCATGTGGCATATAAAGATCACATAAAACAACATCATAAAAAACGAACAAAATCTGCACATCTATTTTCGAAACAGAAAAGCTCCAACATTATATATTTTTCCTCTAAAACAGTCCAAAAATTTCTCAAACAACAGACTAACAACATAATAATCTGAAAAACAGGCAATGTAAGAAGTCTAATGAGGCCATTACATCAATCTAGTACATTTTATTAATGAAAGAAAGGAAAAAGACCATGACTACTGTACTGTTCGACTTAAGAAGTTTGGCTAGCCTCCCATTGTACCTGCAGTCTAATACCCAAAATAATTCATATAAATGTGAGAAACCATTGTAAGATGAAAAGTTACTAATAATCACAACATAACTACCTAAAATTAAAGTAATAATCAAGTATGTAACCTGTTGCTGCATAAAAGTCTTAGATGTTTTTGGGCACTTTTTCTAGGATGTTCCCAAATAATGTCTTGGTCATGTAGTTGTTATTAAACACTCCAATGCAGATGTGGTTCAGCCATAAGACCAATTTGATGAAAATATATTTGACCAACTGGATGTCTCAGCACAAGAAGAGCCTAAAAGAAGTATCAGGGTGATATTCCCTCCCTCCAAGGCACCTGAAGAAACAAACATCCACTTGTTTTCATTGTTCTTTTCTCTGTTATTTCTTTTTCTCAAACAGCTTGTAAGCATTTCAACATTTCATTAATATAGTCAATACATGTTGAATTGGCTACATGGCTCAACCTGTTAATCTTTAATTACGTTAATTCTCTTGCAACCATTTCTTTGCACATGGAAAAAAACAAATCATATGAATGCGTTGATCTTACAGTAACCATAGCAAACTAGATTTCAAATAGAAATATACACCATTTTAATTTATATCAACCAAATGAACTATAAGAAAATGCTGTTTGATAAACTAGATTATACAATGATATATGATTGGTCAAGCTTTCATCGGAACTGATATTGTAAGAGACAAAAAAAAAAGAAAAAAAAACTAAGTACAATTGAAAGCTTAAACAACAATTAAATAGCAACTGTGAACTTAAAGAACGATTGAATCGCCGATTGAGTTACCCGTAAGTGGAAATGGAATCACGGTGGAACCATGTCTGGTCATCGACAACTGCTCGTGAGTGTGTGGCAAGAGAGAAAGCAGCAAGAGAGAGTGTGTGTGTGTGTGTGTGAAAAATTTTGGTCGGTGCACAGAAGCAGGGATGGGATCCAAGAAAAATGTTTGTGTTAGAAGAAATGAGACAATGGTATAATTTAGTTTATTATTTTTGATGTAATTTTTAATTTAATCTATTATTTTTTAACATGAATTTTTTTGTTTATTATTTTTTGGTATAAATAATATTTTTATTTATTATTTTTCGAAATGAGTATTTTAGTCTAATATATTTCACATCAATTACGTTATTAGTATAATTTTAAAATATTGGATTAATGGCATCATTGATGTGAAATATATTGGATTAAAATATTCATTTTAAAAGATAATTGATTAGGGCATCCTCAATAGAGTCTTTAAATACAAAACTTTCCTAATTTAGGTGTTTTTAGAGACTTCGGTCTCTAAAAACAACACTATTCATAGCAAAAGTACGTGGGGTCTACCACTTTTGGCTTAAAAGATGCCAAAATAGAGACCCAGTCTCCATTTTCTTTCACAAATTTGTTAAAAAAAATAGAGACTGGGTCTCTATATTGGCATCTTTTAAGACAAAAGTGGTGGACCCCACGTACTTTTGTCATGAATAGTGTTGCTTTTAGAGACTGGAGTCTCTAAAAATACCCAAATTAAGAAAGTTTTGTATTTTAGAGACTCCATTGAGGATAGCCTTAAAGTGTCATTTATACTAAAGATAATGGGCTAAAAAATTAATTTTAAAAGACAATAAATAAAAATAAAAATTACATAAAAAATAATAGACTAAATTATACCTTTACCCTTAAAAAAATATTTTATCCTTACGAACTAACGTAATGTTAACCTGTTAACTTAGATGGGGAATCTGGGTAATTCAAAGACTTCAAAGGGACTTTGAGACTTAACTATAAACTCATGGGGAAAATGGGATTTACTCGTTGATTTAAGGAGTCTAGCAAAAAAAACAAGAAAAGAAAGTTACTAAATTTCAGGCCTAAACTTGTTATTCTAAGCCATTATTTCCTTGGAGGCTCAAAGGCGGGCCTATGGGTTGAAAAAAAAAAAATTTGTAGTGGTCCACGTGATTGCGTAGAAAATGTGTGAATCAAAAAGTGAATTGGTGCCACTAGGACTTTGATCCAGTAATAAGTTATAGGCTTAGTATACGAGAAGTTGTGAACTCAATTCTCGTTGGTTATATATATGTGTTGTAGGGTCTTTTGGCCTTTCTTAAATTCAAAAAAAAAGTGGATTGGTTTTTTACTGCCTTGGATTAGTCAAAGCTTTTAACACTCGTGTATCTCGATTTGTCCATGTTTGTAGAAATACAAATGAGGTGATGAATTAGTTAATTAGGAATGTTAGGTTAAGAATGTTGGCTTCAAAATTGGATGATTGACCTTTTAATGGAACTTTTTAATATTTTACACCTTGTCTTTGAAATTACTGAAGTGCGCTGATCTTGATTTTTTTTTAATGAAACTTCTTACTTTTCAAATTAAAAAAAAAGAAAAAGGTGCATTGATTTGATGGTTTATGTCATTCCCTCCCATCTCAAAAATATAACCTTCATGAAACTTAGAAGACTATGCCCTCTTAAACACATCTATGTCCATAAAATATAAAGTAACTTCATGTAGAAAGTGTACAAGACATAATTTGCATTACAAAAAATCTAAAGTACTTTTAACGTTCAAAATTATGAGGTTACAAGATATATCACGATTTCACAATTTTAAAGGTCAACCAATATATATATAATAGTAACTGATCCTACTCCCAGTTGAAATTATTGAAAAGCTAAATCTCACCATTTACAAAAAAAAAAAAAAAGGTCAAAAAATGAGGATAAGATACTGTATATAGGGTAAAAAAAAAATCCGTGAAAATATTCAAATTAAAATATATAATTCATGCAATTCCAGAAATCATGCAGCAAATAATGCATTTCAAATGTTTCATGAAGAACAAAATAATAATATTCTAAAAGACGAGCAATGCTAAAACCAATGTTAAGAGTTACGACAATGTATTTCAAACTCTAAAATCAAACTGTGTGCAATTAAAGGAACAAAATAAAGTCCAAAGTTCAAATTTCAAAATCTAGTGTCTAAGTTTATTATTTTAGGTCGGAACAAGTAGGTAGAATATTCTTTTTTATGTCCCCTGTGTGGCACTGAAAGATTCTAAGCCACTACCACTAGTTCAGGAGGCTTCTTTATTTCAGGATAAATCTTCGCTATTGAAAAAAGACTACTGCTTATCTGCAACGATAAGCTCTCTGCTCTATTTGCTTACAATGCTATGCCTATCTAAGTTGGCGTTGATACCTTCTTCCATTACTTGAGTTTGAAGAAGAAAGAAATAAGAGGGCCTTATGGAGAATGTGGTCAGAAATCCATAATAGAGTCCGACCACAACACCGAATACATTATCTTCTTGCATAAGGATAAAACCTTCCAAGCCCCACGCTGGATTTACAGATTGTAGTACAAGAGTTAGATCTTAGGCTCCGTTTGTTTGTTGTAAAATATTTTCCAGGAAAATATTTTTTGAATTTTACGGTGTTTTGTAACACTGAAAAATTGGTCAACCGTAAAATATTTTCCTGTCAAAAATTGCGGCTGCTTTTTCTTAATTTTACGGTGTTTGGTAACACTGAAAAATTGGTCAACCATAAAATATTTTCCAGTCAACAATTGCGGCTAGTACAAAATTATGTAAAATATTTTCATGTCCTTTGGGATAAGAAAACATTTTACCAAACTTACGGTACATCTAAACACCAGAAAATATTTTTCAGTATTCTATTTTCCAGTAAAATATTTTCCCTCAACAAGTTATTTTATGGCAAACAAACGGAGCCATGTAAAATATTTTATTTTCCAGAAAAACACTTTTCACGGAAAACATTTTACACAAGCAAGTTATTTTACGGCAAACAAACGGAGCCTAAGTGTTAGAGATTCTTCCTTCTAATAAACTAATTTTTTGGATTAAGCTCTCCTTTTAGATTTGAGTTGTCACACTATAGATACAACCTCTAAAGTGGCACAAGGGTCCAAAAGCATTTTTGTTTTCAAAATAATAATTTATATGTATAGAGCTTTTTATAAAGGTTCTTAGATCCTTTAGGTCCAAGTGCCTTTTTTTTTTTTAACCCCCACCCCACCTGCCTCCATCCTCATAAGATTTGATTTGTGGCCTTCTAACTGTAAAAAAAAAATAGATCACCACTAAGCTACTGGTTAATCTTCATTTAGGTCCAAGTTTCACATGCAATGGATTAAAAAGAAAAAATATAAAGAAAAGTCATGGTTCAGAACTTGTAAAAACAATAGTTTAAAAAATCAGTTTCCTGCTAGATTCTCAACAAAATAATAGCTGATCACTCAAGATGCAATCATTATAATCTGAGATAGGAGTTCATACAATAAATCTCAAAGTTTCATATAATCTGAGTACAAGTTCCAGCCAATCAAAAAGGATAATTAATTTTCTTTTAAGGAATGAAACAATCTTGCGGATGTTATAATTTTGGACAGTAGATTCTTCTTCTTTTTTGGGTACATAAAAGTAGAATTAAATTTCTAATTGGTTAATTAAAAGATTAATTAATGTTGCTTGAACATTCTGTTTAGATTTTTTATAAAAAATAATTCAAGAGAGGTCTAAACTGTATAACACGTATCAAAGGATCTCATCCACACAAATGGTTCTCGGGATCTCACTCACTCACAATGAGGAGCATACTAGTAAACCAAAGGCCCGGTGGTGCATTTAGAATTTCATATTCTATAATTCTTCAATATCTCATTTATGCACAGTTTCTTTCCCATAACCAAGAACTTATTTCATATGCACAGTTTGACTACTGCAATTTAACTGTGAAAGATTATTATACAAAGAAAATGTATCTTATTGCTAACCTAAAAGTGGGATGATTAACATGAAAAGTCTCGATTTCAGTATGATATCAAGAATATAGTTTAACAGTAAGTAAATGGATTGCTAGGTGGAAGAAATCTAGATGATCTTAATGTAGCCATCCATAAGTCTACTATGGAGATTAGTATGTGAGCAAAAGACCTCATTTTTCACCTGATAATCTATACTTTTCATTACTAAGAATTAAGATTTACTGAGTAGAGGTCCTTGGTAGATGTTGAGGATGAGGCCTTATATGCAACCTCTGATGAGTGAACAAGAATCTCTGACTCGCTTGAGTTCGTTGATTGCAGCTCGTCATACTTGTCTCTAAGGGCTTTAAACTTCAATTCATCGCCATAAATACTTGGGTTGACGTCTAGTTCATGAACACTAGTGTGACCTTCAAGCATGCTCACTACTGCAGACATAGTAGGTCTAAGAGCTGGAGATGGATTAACACACGATAAAGCTACCTTAATCATTCTTGTTGCCTCCTCAATGTTGTAGTCAGAACCCAATTTTGGATCTACTAGCTCCAACAAGTTTCCTTTCTTTTGTAGTACAAGTGCCTAAAAAGCATAGAGAAAGGAACAGCAGATGTCACGTATTAGGGGACTGAAAAAATTCAATTATTAGTCTACCATAAAGTAGGTTAATAAACAATGAAAGGTTGTATCCAAAGTGAAAAGCAATTTTACAAGCTAATATCTTAATAACTCGAGAATCTTGAAGGTGACAGAACATTAGCTAGCAGAGAATCAATCTCCATATCAAAGAAGTGTTAAAAAACGAAACAGTTCAGTGAATGTCCCAATTTCTGAAGTAGGAAAGTCATGCTATAACAAATCCAGATCCACGATTTCAACCATATGTAGCAAGAATTAACAAAGAAGCAGTTACTGGTTACCTTGTCAAGAAGGCAAACATAATTCCCATCAGATTGATAATTCATGTTGCACTTCCCCGCAACAACTTCCAGTGCAACTACCCCAAAACTATACACATCTGCTTTGTACGTCAAGTATCCCCACAGTGCATATTCCGGTGCCATATAACCTCTGTAAAACAAACAAAATGAAGAAGAAAAAAAAGGTGATTAACCTAAGCTTACTCTATTAACTAAAATCACCATCATGCTCTTATTTGAAATTGTTGACCAGGGGAGATACAAAACAAATGTATTTGTATTGTGAAATTCGTGTCAGTCCAGCTTATGCAATCAAAAGATCTGCAGTTTGTTATATTATTCTTATGCTGAAAAGACTATTCAATATTATAAAGATATTAGCACTTATTTTAAAGAAGTAGGAGCCTGAACTACTGAAGGATAACATAGTTTAAGTAAACTACTGGATATAGAACAGACTACAAATTTTGCAGTTCTTTTCTGAAGCAGAAAATATCAATACTGTGTCAATCACAGACATGTTAATCACAGCTATGATAAGGTTCAGTGTAGTGGAACAAATTGGTTTGCTTCATCCTGTTGCTCAAGTTTTGCAAAGGTGCAATATGTCTTGTACAGAGCACAGGATTAACATCAAATTGCCGTAACAGTAAATTGGATCTTAAATTGTTCTTGACATCCACATAGGGGACATTTTCCTCACTTTTTAAATTTAAATTTATCTCATGATGCAGCTTATGTACGCGGCTTAATGATAGAGAGCTACAGTTCGACATGTCCTTAAATCAATCAGATAACTAGTGAAACACGACAGGATTGGAAATATTTGTGCAATAATCACTTTCTATTGCAACTAACCAGCATTTTTCAACCCTTCTAAGAAACCAACAGTATATATACATAACAAGAAATCACAATTTCAGACACATGTAGAATATGCAATCTCAAGATATTATTAAAGGAAAAGTCATTGCTCACATGGTTCCGGAAACTCTTGTGCTAATATGGGTCTTCTCTTCTTCGTCAAGTTTGGCTAGACCAAAATCAGAGATCTTTGGGTTAAGCTCCCCATCAAGTAGCATATTGTTAGCTTTGATGTCTCTATGAACAACCTTAAGTGCTGATTCCTCATGCAGAAAAGACAGACCTCTTGCTATGCCAAGACAAATTCTTTTTCTGATTGGCCAATCCAGTTCCAATTGCAAATGCTCTGGACCTAACATCCACAAATTAAACTTGAAAATTACCTTAAAACATCGGAAATGAAATATTCTATTGCTTCTTATTGATTCGATGAGTAATAGCATACTTCAAAATGCACGCTGATACATCATATGGTTTCTCCTTAAACATCTAAATCCATACTAGTTTCTATGTTCACAGCCTGAAATATAGAAAGAGAAAAGTTTGGATTTTGTAGATTTGTTTAGTTTTGTTAAGATTCTGAATCAGCTACAAAAAATTAACTATCTGAGTTGAGAACTGCAGGTCTAAGCCTTCTGCTGCAGACATGTAATATGATGGCTTCATGCATTTGAAATGGCTTATATTCTAAACTATATTTTGTGACAAGAGAACGAATGAAATAAAATGAAAGCCAATTATCCTTGTTTTTATTGCCTCCACCAGCCTGGATTACTAACATAATTTATACGATTCCAAATTAGACCACAAAGGTTTAATATGAAGGAAAAAAGAAGATTTTGTTGCCAATTTCAGATCTGATAACACTTTGCAGCCATAAATAATATATGTAGAATTTTAGTCGTTGTCATGTGATAGCTCATAGATACTTAGAATAGTATTGAAGAGATTACAAAAGTGTGAAATAGACAATACAATGAAAGTAGATCCAACAACCTGCTTTCTAGAAAATAAAAGGAAATGATAAATGAATATAACGATCAAATTACCAAATAAAGCACGGCCGAGGCAGTTGTTTTCCATGTACTCATAAACCAACAGTAGTTGATGCCCATCAACGCAACATCCATATAATTTTACAAGATTTGGGTGTTGTTGTAATGACCGTCCAAATCAAACAAAAGAAAGAAAAAAAAATGATGAGTGGGAAACAAAGTATCTTAAAATATGGTAAAGTGGAGTGATTTGGGGAATAAAGGGAAGTGGGGATAATGATGAAAAGTGTTGTTAATGATGACTTTGATTAAAAAAGAAAATATAATAACAATAAAAAAAAAAGTGAATGCATAAGAGATCAGACATCTCTTTCATTTCTTCTACCGTTCCTTTCATTTCTTTGCTCTAAATCATAGAGACCTTAGACAGAAGGTTCTTTGGGTAAGGTAAGTAATTGAATAAAATTCATAGGCTAGAGGTTTTATCATAAGTTGTGAATTAATTTCTAGAATTAATTGTTGATGACTTGTTTAGTAATAGAAATTTTGGTTTATGTGTTTAGGAGACTGAAATGATTACTAAGATTTGCGATATTGTGATTTGAGAATTTTTGCTCTTGGACCAAAGAGTAAGTGGAATTCATCTATCTTCCTCCAAATATTTCTTATGATAATCCTAATTATTAGATCCGCGATTTGTTCCCTCTTGTGTTATATCGTTCAGTTAGTATAAGTTTAATCCGAAAGTGAATTTGATATTTCATTCGTTAAAATCTCTTATTGTTAGTTTTTTCTTTAAAGATTACTCCGGACTTTGAGTTATTTAATGATTAAGTTCATATAGAATTGTTAAATAAAATTATTATTATTTTGAATTTTGTTCTATTAAAATGACCAAATTTAATATATTATGTAATTGTTAGACTTTGTACTTTTAATTATCATTTTCATCCTTATTATATATCCGAATATGAGTTTGATTGAAACTATTAAAAATTAAAAGATAAATTTTAAACTGTTTGAATATAAAAGATTGATTTAAAAAAAAAAAATGAAAGTCACTTACAGTGACTTTTTCGAAAGTCACTTTATTTTTTTTGGTGACTAACGTCTCTGGTCGACTGACCAGAGACGTTAATATTTTATTAATATTAATTTTTAAATTATTATATATATATATATATATTTTGGATATTGTATACTTTATTTATTTTATAAGAAAGTCAAAAATAGTGTTTAAAGAGTTTATATTGTTATTCTATATATTTGAATTGTGGAATTAAATTTCGTTCTATACGTAAATAAAACTTCTTATATTTAGTCGTGGTGTAATTTTGTCTCTAAGTCCGGATAAATTTTTAGAAACGTTATTGTATTGTTCTTTTATTTATGATTATCTATATCAAAAAAAAAAAAAGTTTACTTATAGTTGTGTTATTCTAATAGTACCGATATTGTTACGGTACTACGGTACAGATACTGTTACTGTACCGTTTTAGCGGGTATTGTTACCGCTACTAATGAGTTGGGCCCAAATTTATTATTGAACCGACACTGCACGGGTTAAATGCAGTCATAACTAATTCTATATATTTTGTTTATGAGTCATGTTAGTGACTATTTCCTTCTGTTCTACTAAATGTATTAATCTGTCAATTATTAACCAACTGTTATATGTATAGTATCTGTTGTGAAATTTGTGAATTCCAGTCAGAAATTTTCTGACTCAATCCCCAAGTTGTATTTTTATTGTGGATTGAATTCCCTTACTGAGCTTTTGTTCGCTCACCACTTTTGCCTCCGCTTGTTTTCTTTGCAGTTAAAACAGAATAAGCACTACATTTGTGAGTAGGGTAGAGAGACCCGAGTACGACGATTTAGTGGCATAAATTTTATTTTATTGAATGTTATTAGAATTCGGTTTGGAACATTATTTGTGACATTTGGGTTTGATTGTATAAATTTTGAGGATCCGTTCTTTATGACTATTTGGAGATTTGGTTTGAAATCAAATACGTATTGTTTGATTGGAAGTCTTTAAAATTTATGGTTTAGTGGCTCTGATTTGAGTGATTAATAGATGTGCGCCTAGCGAGCTTTAGGGATTTTATCTTTTTAGCACGCGGCATGTCACGTGCTAAGACGATGTACAAGTGTTTAATTTCGGGGCGTGACAGAGATGGTATCAGAGCCTAGGTTTCATGACATGCTGACCTAGGTAGAATTTGGGAAAAAGGGATTAAGTGTATGTCGTATTGAATTTATGAATAAGACTTAGTTTTGATTTTTATTGTTTAATAACATAATGTCTGAACTTTTAGGATATGGACAATCCCACTGGAAGTTGTGGCGCAGACAATATTCTATTAGTTGAACTTGTTCCACAAGGTTATGTGTTACGTTCACGACAAATTTAGATAGATGGAAATCAAGTACCAGCAAACGATCCTACTATTACTGTTCCACAATCTGTGACACTGCCGACCGAGGTATCGCTGCCCGTATCATCACCACAAGTGGCTCATTTATCTTCTGTTGTAGTGCCTCAATCTACCCCGCCACCGCAACCTGTATCTGAGGTACCTGTTGCTATAACACAAACAGTTGGTCCATCGAAGCCTATTCCACTCCCATCAGCTCCACCATCATTGCATGTTCAAACACCTTTGACCATGCCTACACCATCAATGGTTCCAATTGCACAAGCTGACCCAACGTCTTCAGCCACACCGATACCTCAATATGTATATATGCCACAGTACATACCAGTACCTCAATATGCACCTACATCTATGGTAGGATCACAGTCTGTTCAGTGGCCTCAACAATTTATCAGCCCTCAGTTTATGCAGATTCCACCTATGAATGCAGGGGATATGGAGTATCAGGCTTTTGAAAGATTTATGCAGATGAATCCTAAAACTTTTAATGGGGAGGGTGGTCCCCAGATAGCATCTGAGTGGTTGACAGATATAGAGGATAATCTTTCTACTTATGATTATAATGAGGATCGGAAAGTGCGGGTTGGTACACGTATGCTGAAAGGTGCAGCAAAAGAATGGTGGTCATTGCAAAAGAATCAGATGCCAAATCCGGTCATTTGGGCTCAGTTTAGAGGTACATATGAGTCTAGGTTCTACCCTCCATCCTACAAAAGTCAAAAGATCACTGAGTTTATTAATTTGAAACAGCGAGATATGTCAGTTGAGGAGTATGGATTGAAATTTAATGAGCTGTCACGCTTTGCTCCTCAAATGGTGTCAAATGAAGAAGTAAAATCAAAAATGTTTGAGGCTGGCTTGCGTTTTGAGATCCTTGAGAGGGTGGAGGTCTTTTGTCACTAGACTTTTCAAGATGTGTATGATACTGCATTGGTAACTGAGAAAAGGTTGGGGATTAAGAAAAGACATCAACAAAAGCTTGAAAATAAAAAGAGGGATCGAGCAAGTGATTCTCAACATAGGGGCAAACAACAAGGCAATGCACCAAAAAGAGTTGTAACTGCAAGCAAAGAGAATAATGCTATAGAACGATGCAGTATATGTTTTAGGAAGCATCCACCAAGAGTGTGTTGGTGGAAGAGTGGAGCATGTCTACGTTGTGGGTCTACTGATCATCGTATTCGAGATTGTCCGTTAGTTCAAGAGCAACCGCAGACTGCTAGACAGGGCAATCAGCCTAACCAAGGTAGACCTGGACCACGCCAGGGTGGTCAAGATAGACGTGATAACCAGGGGCCACAGAATCGTACTCGACTTTATGCGATGACTCAGGGAGATGCTCAAGCTAATGAAGAAGTGGTGGCAGGTATTATACCTATCATGACTGAATATGCCTATGTTCTATTTGATACGGGTTCAAATTACTCTTATGTCTCGCCTAAATTTGTATTTTTTTTAAATTGTGTCCCTGATGTGTTACCTAATGATATTTGTGTTGAAACTCCTTTGGGTAATTCTACTGTGTCTCGCACTGTGTATAGAAACTATTTAGTTAAAATTGATGGGAGAGATTTACCCACCAATTTAATAGAGCTTGAAATGAGAAATTTTGATGTAATTTTGGGTATGGATTGGTTGTCTTCTTTTCACGGTCACGTCGACTGTTTTGCTAAGAAAGTAGTATTTCAAATTCCTGGAAAAGCTAAATTTGAATTTGTGGGCAAGAGTTCTCTTGGTCCATGTGTTATTTCATCTTTGAAGGCACAAAAACTATTAAAGAAAGGTTGCACAAGCTTTCTAGCTTGTATCGTGGACACTCGACAGGAAGAACCTAAATTGGAAGACATCCCTGTTGTGAAGGAATTTCCTGACGTTTTTCCCGAAGACATTCCTGGACTACCCCCTGATCGAGAGGTTGAATTTGAGATCGATTTAGTCCCGGACATTGCACCCATCTCTAAGGCACCATACCGTATGGCTCCGGCAGAGTTGAAAGAATTAAAAGTACAACTACAAGAACTTTTAGATAAAGGACAGATCCGTCCGAGTGTTTCTCCTTGGGGTGCTCCTGTGTTGTTTGTGAAGAAAAAGGATGGGAGCATGAGATTGTGCATTGACTATAGGGAGCTGAACAAAGTAACAGTAAAGAATAAGTATCCATTGCCACGCATTGATGACTTATTTGACCAACTTCAAGGAGCTCAAGTTTTCTCAAAGATAGATTTGAGATCTGGATATCATCAACTAAAGATAAGGGAGAAAGATGTGGCAAAAACGGCTTTCAGAACTAGGTATAGGCATTACGAATTCATAGTGATGCCTTTTGGGCTGACAAATGCACCAGCTGTTTTCATGGATTTGATGAATCGCGTGTTCAAGGAATATTTAGATCAATTTGTGGTGGTTTTCATTGACGACATACTTGTTTACTCGAAGAGTACTGAAGATCATGAACTACATTTAAGGGTTGTCTTACAAACTTTGAGAGAAAATCAGTTGTATGCCAAACTAAAGAAGTGTGAGTTCTGGTTGTCTAAGGTTGCCTTTTTAGGTCATATAATCACTGCAGAAGGTGTTTATGTAGATCCTCAAAAGATAGAGGCAGTGGTAAAATGGCCGAGGCCTACCAATGCAACAGAAATTCGTAACTTTTTGGGATTGGCTGGTTACTATAGAAAGTTTGTAGAGGGTTTTTCAAGTATTGCAGCACCCTTGACCCACCTATTGGGAAAGCAAGTCAAGTTCAAATGGACCCCTAAATGTGAAAGTAGCTTTCAAGAGTTAAAACAACGACTGGTAACGGCTCCAGTGCTTACGTTACCAGAAGGTACCGAAGGATTCGCCATTTATAGTGATGCTTCCAGGGTAGGTTTGGGTTGTGTACTTATGCAGCATGGAAAGGTAATTGCTTATGCCTCACGGCAGTTGAAGAGTTACGAACGTAACTACCCTACCCATGATCTAGAATTAGCTGCCGTAGTTTTTGCTCTGAAAATATGGCGCCATTATTTGTATGGGATTACATGTGAAGTATATTCGGATCATCAGAGTCTGAAATATTTATTCACCCAAAAAGAACTAAATCTGAGACAGAGACGTTGGTTGGAACTTATCAAGGATTATGATATCTCAATACATTATCATCTAGGGAAGGCCAACAAGGTAGCTGATGCACTCAGTAGACATCCAGTTACTAGCATGGCAGCCATGATTACTGCACAAGATGACTTGATTAGCGAGCTGGATAACTTACAAATTGAAGTGGTAAGGACTTCTAGCACTGGCATATTGGCCCATATCCTGGTACAATCTACTCTTTTTGAGAGGCTCAAAGTTGCCCAACGTAAGGACCCTTATCTTGAAGGAATTCGAGCAGAGATTGAAGATGGGAAAGATTCTTACCTTCGCTTACATGATGATGGAACCCTACGTTTTGGTGATAGAATATGCGTGCCTGATAACCCAGAGTTAAAAAGGGAAATTTTAGCTGAAGCTCATGGATCTCGTTTCTCTATACACCCAGGAGGAACAAAAATGTATCAAGATTTACGTGAGAAGTTCTGGTGGAGAAACATGAAGAAAGAAATTGGAGGATTTGTGGCTAAATGTTTGACTTGTCAAAGGATTAAAGCAGAACATCAAAAACCGTCTGGACTCCTTCAACCATTAGATATTCCAGAATGGAAATGGGAATGCATTTCGATGGACCTTGTCGTGGGCTTACCAAGGTCACGAGAAAAGAATGACGCTATCTGGGTTATTGTGGATCATTTGACAAAATCAGCTCATTTCTTACCGATTCGTGTTGATGCAAAACTAGAAAAATTTGTAAATCTCTATCTCAAACACATTGTGAAATTGTACGGTGTACCTAAGGAAATTGTGTCTGATCGTGATCCAAGATTCATTTCGAACTTTTGGAAAAGTCTATTAGATGCTTTAGGGACTAATCTAAGAATGAGCACAGTATATCATCCACAAACTGACGGGCAGACATAAAGGACTATTCAGACATTAGAAGACATGTTACGAGCCTGTGTATTAGACTTTGGCGATAATTGGGAAAAATATGTAACTCTTGTGGAATTTGCATACAACAATAGCTACCATGCTAGTATTCAGATGTCACCATTTGAGGCCCTATATGGAAAAAAATGTAGAACACCACTCTATTGGGACCAAGGTGAAAGAAAGATATTAGGCCCACAACTTGTAGAAGAGACCGAAGACAAGATCAAAATGATTCGCAAGAGATTGAAGGCGACCCAAGATCGACAAAAATGTTGGGCCGACAAAAGAAGGAAAGACTTAGAATTTCAAGTCGGAGATCATGTCTTCTTGAAAGTATCACCCACCAAAGGGGTAGTGAGATTTGGAAAGCGAGGAAAGTTAAATGCTCGTTTTATTGGGCCATTTCAGATATTGGAGAAATTAAGCCCATTGGCTTATAAACTTGCTCTACCACCATCTTTGGCTGGGATTCATGATGTATTTCATGTGTCGCAGCTCAGAAAATATGTATACGATCCCAGTCACATACTTCAACATGAGCAGTTTTACATTAATAAAGATCTTACCTTTGAGGATAAACCTATTGGCATTGTAGATCACAAAGATCAAGTGTTGAGACACCGCACTATTCCTTTCGTGAAGATTCAATGGCAAGGTCACACACCAAGGGAAGCTACCTGGGTACCGGAGCATGAAGCAAGAGCAAAGTATCCCTTTCTCTTCATTGATTAAGGTAAGTTTTGAAGACGAAACTTTTATAAGGGAGGGAAAATGTAATGACTGTCCAAATCAAACAAAAGAAAAAAAAATGATGAGTGGGAAACAAAGTATCTTAAAATGTGGTAAAGTGGAGTGATTTGGGGAATAAAGGGAAGTGAGAATAATGATGAAAAGTGTTGCTAATGATGGCTTTGATTAAAAAAGAAAATATAATAACAATAAAAAAAAGAGTGAATGCATAAGAGATCAGACATCTCTTTCATTTCTTCTACCGTTCCTTTCATTTCTTTGCTCTAAATCATAGAGACCTTAGACAGAAGGTTCTTTGGGTAAGGTAAGTAATTGAATAAAATTCATAGGCTAGAGGTTTATCATAAGTTGTGAAATAATTTCTAGAATTAATTGTTGATGACTTGTTTAGTAATAGAAATTTTGGTTTATGTGTTTAGGAGACTGAAGTGATTACTAAGATTTGCGATATTGTGATTTGAGAATTTTTGCTCTTGGACCAAAGAGTAAGTGGAATTCATCTATCTTCCTCCAAATATTTCTTATGCTAATCCTAATTGTTAGATCCGCGATTTGTTCACTCTTGTGTTATATCATTCAGTTAATATAAGTTTAATCCGAAAGTGAATTTGATATTTCATTCGTTAAAATCTCTTATTGTTAGTTTTTCCTTTAAAGATTACTCCGGACTTTGAGTTATTTAATGATTAAGTTCATATAGAATTGTTAAATAAAATTATTATTATTTTGAATTTTGTTCTATTAAAATGACCAAATTTAATATATTATGTAATTGTTAGACTTTGTACTTTTGATTATCATTTTCATCCTTATTATATATCCGAATATGAGTTTGATTGAAACTATTAAAAATTAAAAGATAAATTTTAAACGGTTTGAATATAAAAGATTGATTTAAAAAAAAAAATGAAAGTCACTTACAGTGACTTTTTCGAAAGTCACTTTATTTTTTTTGGTGACTAACGTCTCTGGTCGACTGACCAGATACGTTAATATTTTATTAATATTAATTTTTAAATTATTATATATATATATGTATATATGTATTTTGGATATTGTATACTTTATTTATTTTATAAGAAAGTCAAAAATAGTGTTTAAAGAGTTTATATTGTTATTCTATATATTTGAATTGTGGAATTAAATTTTGTTCCATACGCAAATAAAACTTCTTATATTTAGTCGTGGTGTAATTTTGTCTCTAAGTCCAGATAAATTTTTAGAAACGTTATTGTATTGTTCTTTTATTTATGATTATCTATATCAAAAAAAAAAAAAAGTTTACTTATAGTTGTGTTATTCTAATAGTACCGATATTGTTACGGTACTACGGTACAGATATTGTTACTGTACCGTTTTAGCGGGTATTATTACCGCTACTAATGAGTTGGGCCCAAATTTATTATTGAACCGACACTGCACGGGTTAAATGCAGTCACAACTAATTCTATATATTTTGTTTATGAGTCATGTTAGTGACTATTTCCTTCTGTTCTACTAAATGTATTAATCTGTCAATTATTAACCAACTGTTATATGTATAGTATATGTTGTGAAATTTGTGAATTCCAGTCAGAAATTTTCTGACTCAATCCCCAAGTTGTATTTTTTTATTGTGGATTGAATTCCCTTACTGAGCTTTTGTTCGCTCACCACTTTTGCCTCCACCTGCTTTCTTTGCAGTTAAAACAGAATAAGCATTACATCGGTGAGCAGGGTAGAGAGACCCGAGCACGACGATTTAGTGGCATGAATTTTACTTTATTGAATGTTATTAGAATTCGGTTTGGAACTTTATTTGTGACATTTGGGTTTGATTGTATTAATTTTGAGGATCCGTTCCTTATGACTATTTGGAGATTTGGTTTGAAATCAAATACGTATTGTTTGATTGGAAGTCTTTAAAATTTATGGTTTAGTGGCTCTGATTTGAGTGATTAATAGATGTGCGCCTAGCGAGCTTTAGGGATTTTATCCTTTTAGCACGCGGCATGTCACGTGCTGAGACGATGTACAAGTGTTTAATTTTGGGGCGTGACAGTTGTAAACCAGAAATCATGCCTACTTCATTCACAAATTCTCTATTTCCTTGCTTTGATGTGGAAGAAAGTTGCTTAACTGCAATCATAGTTCCATCCGAGAGTACACCCTACAATTGAAAAAGAAAACAGTTTCCAGTAATCTTCACCAATCCTGAAATGTTAAAGATGAAATGAGAAGGCACAAGAACACATCAAACTTATTATTTTAATTGCATTGTACCTTATAGACAGATCCAAAACCACCTTCCCCAATTTTGTTTTTAGCATCAAAGTTCTTCGTGGCAGCTTTAATCTGTTTTAAGGTGAACGAACCAGTTTGCAAATCTGATGCTCTCCAATCTGTACAATAAATTGAGTGAGTTAACTTCACCAATAAGCTGTATCGATCAACTTCACAGCCTCGTCAGCAAAAAGAGAAATAGACGAAGAAAAAGATTTTGACCTCCTACCCACAGTGGAAAAAGGATGCTCATAATATATGCATCAACTAACAATCACTAGAAGGAAATTATGCAATGTTCCTAAAAGTGGATACTGGCTATTCTTGTTACAATATAGTGTAAGTGTATCACACTTGGTTGTCCAATTAGAGCAATTTGAGTGCACTTGCATTGCATCAAAATTCGTTTGAGCTATCCTACTACATGACCTCATGTTAACATAATCTATGATCTATGACACTTTTTGGTTATTTGTTCTTAGTCAAGGTTGAGGTAGCATTGATTTGCATGACCTTGTTGGCTTGAGTTTCTGCCTCCTAAGTAGCCTTTCCACCAAAATATATACACAATGATGAAAGCGAGAAAGAATGAAGCAGCCGCAGCTGAGATCAATATCTTCGTTCTCTTATTCAATGGAGGATCAAAATCTACAAAGCACAGAAAGAAGCATAATCTTAGTGAGATACATGCCATTTTTTCACCAAGGCAATTATTATAAATCTTCTACGTGAAAATGTCTCTAGACAATATTTGAAGGCATAGCAGGACTTCATTGGAATCCCTTGACATTTAAAGAGTTTCAAAATTTGGAAACAAACAACTTGAGATATCCTCGTAGAAAGACAGTCAGAGAGAGAAAGCATATTTGGTTGATGATTGAAAAGAAATGACTTTACCAGATTTAACGGAAATGGCAGATATAAGAGGACGAGAGTTTCCCCTTTGTGGTACTGTTGTTGTCCCTAGCCCTGTCCATTGAAATCGAATGTCTAATGTTTTGCTTCTCACAACAGCTTTAAACTCCTTGGTGACTGCCTTATTAACTCCTCCTGCTTGATCTTCGATATCAAAATCTTTCCATCTCAGCTCATCCTGTTACCAACAAGAAAATTATTATTCTAACACATTGAAATGATTCTTAAGTCAATAATACTATTTACCTGGATATAAATATCAAAGATCCGCCTCCCGAGACTCATAAAAGATTGGTTATTTGTAAAAGTTATCTCAGCAAAGTGAAGTTTCACTATATAAGCTCCATTTGCCATGCAACGCCCGTAATATGTTAGCGATAATGGAGAGAGGCGAGCTGTCTGGTATAGTTCAGCATTATCTATTTGGAGCACAGATATGTTCCTCGCTGTTTCACCTATTGTTGTGTTAGTATCCCAAAAGTGTCCAGTACTGCTACTTCCCCAGTATTGTTTTATATGTACAAATTTAGCAAAACCTTCTGATGTTTCATCTGATTCATAATTAGTGTTTCCAATGGTAACTTCCTTTCCAGCACAATTTATATGAAAAGAGGACCAATCTATACACAAAATACTAGTAACTATTAGTTTTTGTCTCATGTCATGTATAGAAAGAAAAGGCAAGCCCTTAAGTTAATATGATGACACAATAGAAGAACAGGAAAATAACTGAAATAAGTGCACATTCTGTACTTTCTGTAAAATAACATCCAATTATTTGTACTTTTTGTGAATCTCATGCCCTTACCCTGAGTGCAAGGAGTAAGGCATTGACTAGGTCCCCTGGAATGAGAAAGCATAATGATAACTGGTTAAAGAATGTTAAAAAGAAAAAGAAAAAAAAAACAAAGATAAGAAGCAATTCAGCAAAAAAACATATTTTTGAAAGTTCACTTGGGCTCAACAAGGAAGACTTACAAAGTGCTCCTTCCATTAAAGCTTCTAAACAAGTTTCTGATAACAATTACTGAAGTTAGTTCCCATCAGATATCATTTTGATGGAGAAAAAAAGGTGCACTAAATGTTAGGAGCTTACAGAGTCTCTCGACAAGTTGAAGTTGGGGACGAAGAACTTTCAGAGAAATTATTGTAAGAAAGATCAATTCTGCAAGACAAAGATCATAACTTATTAATGTGGACTTGGCTAACCTTATTAATCAATGTTTGAGCCATCAACCAGAATTCTCTTCGATTTGCAACACAACACGATACTAAAGTATTTTAATTTAAAAATACAATGAATCCTAAGTAACTGAGTACCTAGTATTCAGAAACTACTGTAAGCCCAACTAATATGGTTATTAAATTGCCCCTTTTTTCCTATTGTAAATGTCTCTATCCAGGGAATAATTATGCACCAGTCCTCTCTTTTTGACTTAATCAGCAAAGTAAAGCCTCCAGCTTTCATGATATTGCCTAAACAAGTTTTAGGGATCATATTATGGATCCAGAATCTCTTTCAACTTCTTTAAGTTCTACCTTCATACTCATTTCTTCTCTTTGTTGTCGAGGCAAAATCCTTTGAACTGATTCCCACATTGCTTGAAATCTAAGGATAATGCTCTTATCTCTTTGTAAGTTTTTCCATATTTAAGTCCGCAAGTAGCTTTTCCGAGAATGCTACTTGTTCAATATTATTGTCTAATGACTCTTCTTACAGCAATTGAAATTATTCTTTGTTCATTTGGTAAACAAACGATGGATAAGTTTATTTCCATGTTCCTAAGAAATTCAAATATTCTTTAAGTGCCTAAATTGTCTTGCACTTACCAAAACCATCTTGGCTTTGTTAAACTTAAATTTAGTCTATGCACTGCAGTCAAAATTGGGCCCTGAACAAGCATTTCTCAGTTCATGGATACAATCATGTAAAAATTGCATCATGACTAATGATAAAATTGATGTTAATCACAGGTCAAAAGCATAATAATTCTTTCATAAAGAACATGCTGGTTAATTCACGTGTGAACATATAGAATTATATCCCATTATCTTCAAATTACAGGAAGAATCACTAAACCCCAAAAACATATCACAGGCACAAACAACAGCTGTGAAAGTTGATATTTAGAATGTGAAAGAATGAAACATACAGTGTAGAGGAAGTTGGATTCTGAATCCAATTAGGAATAGTTCCAGTGAGGAAGTTGCCAGTCAAATACCTGATCAAAATGTCAAACTTCAAATAAAGGACATTTTATAATCTTTTACGAGTAAAAAGGATAGAACAAGCTATGAAGAGAATTGGAAATTTGACATTTATTAAGGGTCAGTAGACAAGACGCAGTAATATCTTCATATGCTTGACTTGCTCATTGCCCGGTTAATCATTCAGTGCATGACCATAATCAACGATTACATAAAGATATTTAGAGATCGTCCAGTGAATACTTTACACAAATGGCTATGGCACTCTTAATGTAAAACAAAATCAATGTAGTTATTGTTTAGATTGATGAAAAATCTACAATTAAGAACTAGCATTAATATATAGAAATATTCTACAGTAAAATACTAGCATAATTATAGATATTCTTGAAAAATATCATTACATGATGTTTTTGAAGCAAACTGGAAGGAAGACTCCAATTAAACATGCATTGTAGGCCAATAGCTTACACATTTGACATATTAGATAAGCCTCCTAAATCCGACATATCTCCATGCAATTTATTAAAACTGAGATCCCTGCCAAGAGATACTCAATGAAATTGGTCAGTGAGAATCTCAAAGAAACTTCTACAGGTAATTAGCTTGAACAATAAAATATATAAAGTCAAAATGCAAATGCAGAAGAAAGAAACAAGTATAATTTTTATTTATACATATTCACTATATGTTCCCTATGGTAACTGAGTTCAAGAATTATGGTCAACAAACAATACGAGCAGCCAGGTACATTGGTCAAGGTTTCATGATTACCTTGTCTCACGCGAATCATTTACCAGTAACTATTCAATACCTCTCTGAAAAATTGATCACATCGGAATGTTTCCGAGGCTGAATCACTTTGAATTTCAAGCAAAGGGACATCTGAAACAACGATGTTTTACTTTTTTATTATATTTACCTCCACATGCCCCTCCTACGACCATCATTTTATGTATATTACTTTCACTCATAGAATTATTTGCCTCTTTCAAGACATAATTTTTCTTTTCTTAAACAGGTTTTAGTCATTTTCTTTTCGTTTGGAAGTTTACTCTTACCCATGGTTAAATTATAGTGGATTGCAAGAAACTTTTGCTAGTCACTTCACATTTTCCCGGAAGGGTGTTCAACAATCAGGGAACTAGTTAATTACTAACAAGCATCCAATCAATCAATTTATGATTCTTTCTTTTATCTTCTCGTTCCCTCTCAAATCCAAACGTTATGTAAGCCAATGGCCCCTGGTAGAGTATTAATAAGCAATTGTCTAGTGCATCTAACAGGGTTTTTTTCCAACATCAGAAAGATATAATGACTAATTTTGACGCAACAATTAAATATACAGGACCATTATGCCTTGATAACACTTCTTGCACAAAAAAGACTAAAATTTTTCCACACATTGTTTGTCTGTGATTGTTCTATTAATTAAGACTAGTACCCTCGAAAGGCCATGAGGAAATTGAAGCAGTTACAAATTACTTCGAAAATAAACCTGAAGTCTTTGAAAACTATAAATGCAAAAAAGTTTACGCTAGCAACTTACAGAATCCGTAAATGAGACATCTTTGATATATCATGGGGTATTGTCCCAGATATGTTACAGCTCCTAAGCATCCTGCAATATAATCTCAAAAAACATTTGTTGTTAATGAATCTGCCAAGTTTGTGGCTCAAGTCTTTAGAGATAAGACTTACAATTTTTCCATCCCGACTATATTTCCAAGCTGTGGGAAACGAGAACTTTCTCCATTTAAGTTACTAATCCTTCTGCTCAGAGAATAGTTGACTGTAAGTATCTTTACCCACACTTATTGTATCTTAACTAATCAATGTTAACCAAATAATGCAATAGAAGTGCAACTCACAGTTCCGTCAGATTTTTCAAGAGGGATATGCTGGTAGGTATGGGCCCTTTAAAACCACTACCTTCAATCTCTCTATTTGCAAATCATATTATTGAAGATTCCAAAAAAATTTAAAGATACTGTTCGAGTTATTGGCTAGAAACTCACAATTTGTGAAGGTTCGTCAATGTCTCGAAAATAGGTAGTTCTCCTTCAAATTTGTTACTGCTCAATCTACTGAATCACCAAAATCAAAAAATCATAGAAGAATTTTTTAGACCAAAAGGTAATAAAATGTGGAAGTACATTAAGTGCAGTATCAGAAAGTGTATTCAGTACACTCACAGCTCTGTCAATTTTGTGAGATGAGAGAGCTCCCTGGGCAACCCACCAGTTAGATTGTTTGTACTAAGAACACTGCAGTGATCACGAGCCGAAAAATTGTCAAATTTTCTAAACATGAGAAGTTTCTATTCATATATCCCAGAGGTAGCTAGATATAAGAAATGGATCAGAAACATGAGATACAAAAATAGCCTCACAGGTTCACTAAGTTGGTCAATTTCCCCAAGCTCGCCGGAACATGTCCAGAAAACATGTTGGTCTCCAGGCTTCTGGAAACAGAATTTCCTTCAGAATAGTAATCAATTCTAAAAACACTTTAAAAAGCATTGTACTGCTGCAAGTTCTGTTGGTTTGTCTTAGACACACACACACACACACAGAGGAAATGAGAGTGAGCATACATATATACGAGAGTTGATATGTCTCCCAAGTACTCTGGAATTGGTCCTGATAAGCGATTCACCCCTACAGCGCTGAAAATTTTAATTTGTCAATCAAGAGAGTTGATAGGCTAGTGTTGTACTAATCAGGATCAGAAACAGACGCAATAGCTTACAGAAACTGTAACTTGGTAGAAGCCCATTCACGAGGAATTGTGCCGCTAAGATAGTTGCCATAGAGATCACTGTGAAAGTATATTCTTCAATCACATTGAAAGAATACGTAAAACTTAATTTACATGGACGAAAAACAACAATAAATCTGGTGTTCTTCTTTTACATGTATGTGATGTAAGGAAGCTTCGCCAGTGATGGTGGTAAGACGCCAGCAAGATCTAGCCCTTTAAGAATTCTATATCAAACAAAAAGGAAATATTAGAAATTCGAATGTTGTTGAATACAAGCTCCAACAATTCAACTATGATATAAAAAGAGAGGTATCTGTAACATTCTACTTGTTAGAATATACAATCATCCTATATAAAAAATTATAAACTCTAAGGCCCTCATCGAAGATCATGGTTCTCTTCGTAGTATCAATTGGCTTTAGGATAGAGCACCATGATTTTAACATAATATTAGAGTTTAGTCTTGATTCAGTCTTGTCCATTCATGCGTAATAGTTTGCTGACAATACCAGTCTTTTCCATCCATGTGTAATATATCTCTTTCCTCGTTCACTCGGCTCATCTCAATGTCAGTTCTTGGAGTCAAAGCTCCTTTTTCAAATTAGGTGACACGTGAAGAGGGTTAGAATATATGATTGACCCACATGAAAAAATCAAATGCTCCAACACTTAAGAGAAACGAAAAAGAAGCCACCACCAATGGTGGCTCTAAAGGACATGAAAAAATTAATAACCACAATTTAAATACTTTGGTTTTAAGAAGTACAATAAGAGAGCATATTTATAAGTATAAAAACTTGGTGATAGAATCAACCTAATAAGGTAGTAGTCTAATAAGGAAACTAGCCAAAAACTAGGACTAGGAAACTAGTGTACTACTAGGACAATGAAAACTAGTCTAAAACTAGGACTATGAAACTAGTCTACCAACAATAATCCTCCTTGAATCAATCCTAACCAAGTGACATGATATAAGAAGTTATATTGATACTTTAACAGTCCCCCTCAAACTCAAGTAGCGCATGTAGAGACCAACTGGACTTTGTTAAATGAACTATTGTGGTATCTTGGAGTCATTGTTGGCATTTGCAAAAGAACATGGTGATATAGCAAATCATTTTCTAACAAGTAACAAAGATGATCCTGAAAGCCAATACCTGAAGGCCAATATCCAAAGACCAAGACCCGAAAGCCAACGTCCAAATACCCATGCCGAAACACCAATGTCCAAATATTAATGCCCAAAGGCCGATGTCCAAAGATTAACACTTGAAGGTCAATGCTCCAAGGCGGCTAATGCAATTTTTAGAGTCATCCCAAGTAGCATGGGGCACGTGGAATCCCGTGTGAATCAACAAAGACCACATTGTAAGGTTAAATACTCCTGGGTGACCCAGTCGCAAAGCACATCACGACCTACAGTCAACACCGGTGAGACTAGGGAAGGCAACCCAATTGAGAGTCAAAGTGTTGAAGTAATAGACTAGGTTATATTACGGTTGCTATTTATCCCACATTGGATGACTGAAATATTTGTCTTGTGTACTAGGCCCTATATAAAGGGGTGTAATTCGTTATAGTAATATATAACAGTAACTACTCTTTTTCTATCAATGTGTCTCTTTCTTTCATCATAATATGGTATCTAGAGCCACTAAACCCTAAATTTTTATTTTTTATTTTTTTATTTTAGCCACCATACAGTTCTATCTATCAACACCAAACACAAAAATAGGGAAAAAAAACCCTAGTTACTGTTCACGACAGTCACTGTTTACCCCCACTGCAGCCACCACTCTACCACCAATACCCACCACACACCTCCTTAGCCTCCGGCGACCTCACCCCCATCTTCCCCATTGATAGCCTTTATATATATACACATATTATATATATATATATATATATATATATATATATATATCTATATCTATATCTATATCTATATTTATATCTATATATATCATATCTATACAGCCTATATATACCCACTGTTTGCCACCCAAACAACCACACCGCCGCCACCAAACACCTCGGCTCCCTCTCGCGACCTAACCCTACCTTCCCTGACCACTGCCGCCGTCTCACGGGCCCCCATCAGAAGCGTGTGCCCCCCACGCGCCGCCTATCATCGCCGAAATGTTCGCCGGATACCACCACTCAGCTTGGATTTCTCTCCTCTTTCGATTTGTGCAAGTCGTGTCCCCTGATTTGCTGTTCTTCATGTTTTTTTTTTAGCCTAGATCAGTCCGTTTAAAAAAAAAAAAACAAATTCAGAATCAGAGGCAACGTCCCCATATTCATGATCTGCCCCTGCTCTTTTAAGTAGTCTTCTTTTTTGGTCATATTCTTCCCTTGCTCTTGTCCTTTTTAAACATAGTACAGGTTCCTTCTCCTTACATATGGAGTCCACAGGTGAAGCATCTAAAAAAGATACCTCGAGTAATCCGTCCATTATTGTTCCAACTTTTACCAGTACTCCAATTATTACTACGACCAAACTCAATGGTCGAAATTATACCCAATGGTTTTCTGCTGTCAAGTTGTGGTTTCGAGGGCAAGGGTTGGCTCATTATTTGACAAATGCTCCTCCTAAGGTCTCAGAGGACAAGCTGCACGTTTGGGATCAAGTCGATGCCCAACTTACTAGTCTATTGTTACAGTCCATTGAATCCAAGTTGCATGTTGTTTTTCAAGCTTGTGAGTCATGCTAAAGCCTCTGGACATTGGCTAAGGAGCTGTACACCAGTAATGTCAGTCGAATCTATGATGTGATTACCGACCTACTGAATATTCAACTTGATGATAGGGGTCTCACTATATACTTTGGTCGGTTTCAGAGGGCTATGGCCGAATATAATGAAATATTTCCTACTGATACTGATATCGCTTGTCAACAACGAGAGCAACTTTTTGTGGTTCTTATGATCCGAGGCCTTCCCGCTCAGTATGAGGCAGTTTGTTCACATATTCTCTCTAGCCCGGCTCTTCCCACAATGACTGAAGTTTATTCTCGCCTAAGTCGTGCTTCTATCACTGTTTTTCCCCCTGCTCATGATAATGCCGCTCTTCTCACTCATCCCGTAGGGCGCCCTGATAATGCTTCTCGAGGGGGTCGAGGTCGAGGTCGTGGTTCTAATAGGGGTGGTGGTCGCTCTGGCCCTTCTTCCAGGCAGTGTACTTATTGTCACAAAATGGGTCATACTCATGATAAGTGTTGGGATCTCTATGGACGCCCCTCTGGTGTTGCTAATGTTGCTCAT
This sequence comes from Ehretia macrophylla, assembly GCA_037974665.1. Taxonomy (NCBI): domain Eukaryota; kingdom Viridiplantae; phylum Streptophyta; class Magnoliopsida; order Boraginales; family Ehretiaceae; genus Ehretia; species Ehretia macrophylla. The sequence goes on from CM075781.1 coordinate 75,779,075, forward strand.
CTTGATGCTGAAGACCCAACAACTACTGTTGCGTCAAACCAACAACAGACTCCTCCTACTTTCACTCTATCTGAGGCTGACTACATGCAATATCTCCAGTACCAAGCCTCTCAGCAGGCCAGTCAATCCTCCACAGCGTCTCTTGCACATGCCACCATTTCTACTGCTCACTTGTCTCAACTCTCTTCTAGCTCTGGTAAGTGGATCATCGATTCTGGTGCGTCTGATCACATGAGTGGTAATTCTTCCTTACTTTCTGGTCTTCGTCCTCTTACTTCTCGTCACCTTGTTGCCCTTGCTGATGGTTCGTCTACTTATGTCATTGGGATTGAATCGGCGAATCCCACGCCGTCCATCACCCTTTCTTCCGTCTTTTATCTTCCTACTTTTCCCTGTAATTTGTTGTTTATCAGCAAACTAACTAAGTTGCTTAATTGTTCTATCACCTTTACCTTTACATCTGTCATTGTACAGGATCTGCAGACGGGGGTGCGGATTGGCACAAGGCATGAGTCTAATGGCCTCTACTACCTTGATGATGCATCCTCTGCTACATATGCAGCCACCTCCACTCCAGAACTTATCCACAGCTGACTTGGCCATTCGTCTATCTCTAATCTCAAAAAGATGGTTCCTACCTTGCATCGTATCAGTAGTATTTTGTGCGAGTCATGTCAGTTAGGCAAACATTGTCGTAGTTCGTTTCCTAGTAGTTTCAATAAACGGGCCATTGCCCCTTTTGACCTCATTCATTCTGATATTTGGGGTCCTAGTCGTCATGTCTCAAAATTTGGTTATCGTTATTTTGTTACATTTATTAATGATTTTTCTCGTGTTACTTGGTTATACTTAATGAAAGATCGTTCTGAAGTTTTTTCTTTGTTCCAAGCATTCTATACTGAAGTATGTACTCAATTTGGTGCCACTATTCGTGTGTTACGCAGTGACAATGCCCGTGAATATTTTTCATCCTCTTTTTCTACGTTTTTAACCTCAAAGGGCATTGTTCACCAGTCTTTTTGCGCTTACACTCCTTAACAAAATGGAGTTGCTGAACGCAAGAATCGTCACCTTATTGAAACTGCTCAAACACTACTTCTACATATGAATGTTCCGATCCGATTTTGGGATGACGCTGTTCTTACTGCTTGTTATCTCCTTAACCACATGCCCTCTTCTGTTCTTAATGATGCAATCCCTTTCTCTGTCCTCTTTTCTCATCAGTCTATTTATTGTTTGCCACCGAAGGTCTTTGGATGTGTTTGCTTTGTGCATAATCTTTTTCCTGGTTCTTATAAATTGCATCCTCGATCTTTGAAGTGCATATTTTTGGGGTGTGCTCGAAACCAAAAAGGTTATCGCTGCTACTCTCCAGAGTTGGATAAATTCTTCATCTGTGCTGACGTCACTTTCTTTGAGTCTAAATCTTATTATGTTCCTCCTTCCCATTCTCCCGCTGTCGTTGTCGATGATTTACCCCTTCCGGCTCTATATTTCAACCCCCCTCGATCCGCCTTCTCCCATCGTCCCTTCCCCTCCATCTCCTGACCAATCTAGACTCACTCGTCTTGACCTACTGACCTATCAGCGCCGTTCCCATCCGTCACTGCTTGGCGCGTGTCCTGTGCCACCTGCCTCTCTGACTACAGATCCAGTTCCAATCTCCCCGCCCTCAGATTTGGATGTCCCTATTGCTCTTCGCAAAGGTACTCGTAGTTGCACTACTAGGTACCCTCTATCTAATTTTGTTTCTTATCATGCATTATCCTCTTCCTTCCTGTCATTTGTTGCTTCCCTTTCGTCTGTTTTTGTTCCTAACACTATTTCTGAGGCTCTTAGTCATCCTGGTTGGCATGTGGCAATGGTAGAAGAGATGTCGGCCTTGCACTCTAGTGGTACTTGGGAATTGGTTGACCTCCCCTTGGGGAAATTTGTTGTTGGGTGTCGTTGGGTTTACACTGTGAAATGCTCTCCTAATGGGCAAGTTGATCGGTTGAAAGCTCAGTTGGTCGCAAAAGGGTACACACAAGTTTATGGTGTCGATTATGATGATACATTCTCTCATGTTGCTAAGATGTCTTCTGTTCGTATCTTTCTTGCCCTCGCGGCCATGTTTAATTGGTCCCTTCAGCAACTTGATATCAAGAACGCCTTTCTCAATGGTGCTCTCGAGGAAGAAGTGTACATGGAGCAACCTCCGGGGTTTGTTGCTCAGGGGGAGTCCCATAAGGTATGTTGTCTCAAGAAATCGTTGTATGGTTTAAAACAGTCGCCTCGAGCCTGGTTTGGTCACTTTAGTGAAGCTGTGGTTGAATTCGGACTAACACGATGTGGAGTCGACCATTCCATTTTTTATCAACACACATCCTCTGGGAAACGTCTCCTGTTGATTGTTTATGTTGATGACATTATTAAAACTAGAGACAACATAACAGGTATTCAAGATTTGAAAACCTTTTTGCACAAACAATTTCAGACCAAGGATTTGGGAGAGTTGTATTATTTTCTTGGCATTGAAGTTGCACGGTCCGACCAAGATATCTTTATCTCTCAGCGCAAGTATGCTCTTGATATGTTAGAGGAGGCTGGAATGCTTGGTTCAAGACCATGTGACTCACCAATGGACCCAAATATCAAGCTTGTACATGATGAGGGGGAGCCAGTATCCGATCCAAGAAGGTATAGAAGGTTAGTTGGCAAACTCAATTATCTCACAGTCACTCGCCCAGACATTTCCTTTGCTGTCAGTGTTGTTAGCCAATTCCTAAATTCATCGCGGGAGAGTCATTGGGATGCTGTTATTCGTATCGTTCGGTACATTAAGCATGCCCCAGGGAAAGGGATACTATACAAAAATAGAGGGCCGATGAATATTGTTGGTTATTCTGATGCAGATTGGGCCGGTTGTCCAGTTGATAGACGATCCACCTCTGGATATTGTGTTTTCCTTGGTGGGAATCTTATATCGTGGAAAAGTAAAAAACAAACTATTGTTGCTCGTTCCAACACAGAGTCTGAATACCGTGCTATGGGACTAGCTACTTGTGAGTTGATGTGGGTGAAGAACTTGGTTAGAGAAATTGGGGTGGACTGCTCTCAACCCATGACATTAATCTGTGATAACCAGGCAGCAATGCACATTGCATCGAATCCAGTGTTTCATGAGCGCACCAAACACATTAAAATTGATTGTCATTTTGTGAGAAGTAAAGTGTTGGCTAAAGAAATTGTCACATCACATGTTAGCTCGAATGATCAATTGGCCGATCTCTTCATTAAGTCCTTGAGAGGTCCTTAAGTCGAATATACATGTAACAAGCTAGGCACATATGATATATATGCTCCAACTTGAGGGGGAGTGTTGAAGTAATAGACTAGGTTATATTACGGTTGCTATTTATCCCACATTGGAGGACTGAAATATTTGTCTTGTGTACTAGGCCCTATATAAAGGGGTGTAATTCGTTATAGTAATATATAACAGTAACTACTTTTTTTCTATCAATGTGTCTCTTTCTTTCATCATAACACAAAGGATCTATAGTACCTGCAGCCTCCCGGACTTTATATTCATCATTTTTTAAAGTGGGGGGAAGGGATCTTTTTTCTACAACAGAAAAAAAGGGAACACGCTTTTTTGACCGTCATAGTATGATTGCCGAGCCCTCTATGAAAAACAAGAAACAAAGCAGACAAAGTAGAAAATTGGGACAGTTATTCATATTGATTTACCATGTGCATTTGCTCACCTCATGCAAGCTCAATTAGTACATTTGAAGAATCCTCGTGTATAAGATGAATATAGAAGTATGATATCTAACAAAACAGACTAAGCCTTATTCTAATAGGTAAGGTCAACTATATGAATTTGGCGATTCTACTCAGTCCTGTGAGTATTATATCTTCTGTTAGCTTTGTGTTTGAGATATTTCATATAAGTGTCTCCATCTAATTTTTCTTAAAGGAGTACCATTTTGTTGGTCGTTAGTCGGCCTAAGATGACTTATCCGAACTAAATGATAACGGATTAAACCTAAGCTTATCATAAAATAAAAATACCTTGATTGGGCCAGGAACTCAAATAATTATTAATGGTGTGGAAGGTAAATCGGAGGATGTCATTCTTATTTTAGAACCGTGGTCCTTACTTGATATTTTACCACCTATACTTTTATATCTTCTAACAAACACCAAAAGTCACCTCCTCACATATCTAAACCATCTCAAACAATTCTTTCTCATTTCATCCTCAATCTAGTTCATCCTACTTCTTCTCGAATCACCTCATTTCTAATCTTGTTCTTCTTAGTATTATCTCACATCCATTCCTACATTCTCATCACTTCATTTCTAATCTTGTTCATAGTATTATCTCACATCCATCCCTATTCTCATCTTGATCACTGATATTTGCATAGCATGTTAGTCTTTTACTCCCTAGCACTCCGAACCATTCACTACTATTTTTATAATACCAAGTATGATAAGTATTGGGTTAAATGTTACATCTATGCTTTTTGAGGAACATAATAACATCATCGTATAATATACTACATGTTGGAGAGGAGCTTTTAGCGCAACTCCACACTTGTCATGCTTTACTTACAATAAGTATGGTTACGTGAAATAATACAAGAGCATTTGTTACAGGAATAAATAAATGTACAAAGCTTTGCACCGAAGAGAGAAATATAAGGGAAGTAAGGAAGCATACATGTGAGTTACATGACACTCATCAGCAGTGCAATTAGCACAGAGGACCGTGTTGTTATACAGCGTCAAATCTGGCCGTGCTGGTGACACCCAGTTCTTGTTGTTGTCGCACGGATTTTGACTGAAATCCCAGTCCTTTTTACCCAATTGATCCGCTATCTCACGAAGTGCATTTACTGCAAATCAATGCCAAGTATCAATTTTTTCAAGTATATCAGAAGATTTTGCTTTGGATTCCGCATATAGTGGGAGTTTCGAACAACAGATTATCCTTTTCATACGGGAGATTTTGTACTTAGAACTTGTTTGGCGGGAAATAGTCTGGACTGATGGGTTAATCTTTCATGGTTGATGTATTTATTCATGTAGTCTCATTAATATGTGAGAGTCTAATATTAGATTTATTAAAGAGTTTTTCCTTTGGCATACCTTTAAAAAGAAGAGATTGTCAACTCTTGACTGCCAAATGAAAAAGCAGCCAAAGTTCACAGGACGGATTCTGAATTTTGATTTAATGATACAATTTAAAATTTAAATATACATAATTCTTTTTTTTTTTATGGGGGCTACATCAATTTTTCGGTATAATATATACCTGCAAAACACACACATTTTTTTTTTTAGCTGTGCTGCATAATGTAGCTCCGCCTTTGGCTGAAGTGATGGGAAATATCAACAGGATAATTTCTATTGCATGTTAACTAGGCCAGCTTTTTTTTATTTCCATCAAAATTGTAAGTTTAAATTAAACATCTATATGAAAGAAATAATACTGTCTTTATTTTATCTTAGCTATCAACATGTTAGGTTCTGTTTGACCTAATTTTTATACACTTAAAAGTACTTCTTGTGAGTTTAAAAGGTGAATTAAACTATTTGACTTATTTTTAAAAGTGTTTTTAGTAAAAATTGAAGTTGAAAAAATCTAAATGCGAAGATCCAAATTGAAATTTTTTAAAAAAGTGTTACTAGTGAATTCAGAATATTACCTTCCTCCACAGGCAGAAACGGAATTTGTGCATTCACGCTACTTACAACTAAGCTTATCATCTGCATAAAGAAGATGAGCAGCTGAGCTGCGAACTCTTGTTTCCTAATACTAAAATTTGTTGTCATTTTTACAAGTTTTGACTTGTTTGAGGGGCTTCTTACATGCATGTATGTATATACACACACAATATATTACGGCAATGAATTTAAGTCTAGAAGACTTGAGGTACTCCTTTGTCGGGAGAGGACTTGAGGTCAACTTAGTGAGAGGTACAAGATACAGAATTTATAGTGACCGGCCAGTTGGCATGATAATGACGCTACATATGGTTGTCTTAAAATTACGATTTAGAAATATTCTATTTAGAACAAATGAATTGTATAAAATTTTATGAAATTTATTTATAAATTTAATTTTTTTTAAATTTTAGAAGCATTTTTTTAAAAAATTAGAAAACTAAAATTTGTAAATTCTGAATTTACTCAAATTTTACACAAATCCTTGCTTAAGAGGTGGAATTTACAATTCCAAGCCATCAAATTAGTTGTTAATCTTTTAAAGACTAAATTGTCCTCTAAGTTTTTTTTTTTCTTTTTTACTGGTCTTATTCTTTCGCTCACATCCCGATACAGTTAGTTCTTATTCTTTTTGCAAGCTTTTTCACGGTAAATTTCTTTTTCATATTTCTTAATCCAAACTTCTTTTTCATCTTTAAATTAGAAGCCAAAATCATAAGTTATTTATTCATCTATCGTTATTTTCAGTAGTCTTAACATACTTAGCCATCTAAATTATAAAATTATTTATTTGTTGTTATCAATTCATCAATACTAATTAATTAAATTTAATTTTAAGATTTATTAGTGCTATTGATGGAATAAATATTCTCATGTTAAAGTTTCAAAAACAGAACTCCAAGATATAGGGACGTAAAAGGAATACTTGTACTAAATATATTTATAAATTATATAATTGACTTAATACTATTTTACAATTCCAAATAAGAGAATTAATTTTTAATACAAATTATTATAGAATTTATTTATAAAATTAAATGAATTTTATACCACATATGTTTTTAAATTGTAATATTTCACTTTTTAATTACAATGACACATTAGTAAAATTAATAAATTTAAGCAAACAATAGCTAATATAAAGCAGTTTACCATAAACATAAAAATGCATAAAAGACCAAGGACCATTCCTTTTATGTCGTCTTCCTTTTTGTCATAGATTGCCAAATCACTACCCAAGATATTAACTTTTTGCTTGATTGCATCATCCCTTCCTTGTCCATTTGAAGAATTCCCACTATCAAAATTAAAAGTCTATCATGTCACATTAAATCAACTAAAATGCAAAACCTTTAAAAAAAATTAGAAATCTATCAAACTAACTAAATGAACAATTAGTAGATAAAAAGTAATTTACTATAAAAAAAATACATTTAAAAATCAATCAAATCCAAGAAAGCCATTTACATACACAAAAATTAATTATTTGTTTCTTCTTTTGCCCCCGTCATCATGGTCGCCATTGATTGAATCACAATTTTTTTTTTTTTTTGACAAAGATTGAATCACAATTCAAGATCTCATTTTTTGGCTTGATTCTATTATTCTAACATCCATTTAATTTCTTGTTTCTTTGAAAAATTCTCAGTGCGTAAAAATTTGTCTTTGGACACTAAACAAACTGAAAAATAGAACTCATAAAAAAATGAATTTTTAGTAAGATTGAACAATTAACTAATAAAAAGTAATTGATTATAAATAGACTTGAAAATTATTCAAAATCTTATTGGCAACACGTTAATGCCTAATGATTCAAAATTCCAAAAACTCATATATTTTTTTTCTAGAAAAATAAATACTTATTACACATAAAAAAAAAACACACACACACTGCAAACAAATATGAATGCTAATTTAATATATCATTCTTACCTAGAGCCTTTCATTGTTAAGTGCCTTGTCATTTCTTTGAATAATTCCATATTTGGTAGTACAAAAGCTTTCCTTCTTAACAACAACATAAAACCAAGCATTTTAAAATAATTCAAAGACCTTATTTTTTCAACAAAGAAAAATTAGTCTACTGGAAATGAGAATTAAGACAACTTAAATGTTGCATAGACAAGAAAACTAATTTAACATATCGTCTTATAATAAATAATTTTGAGATTCTAAGAATTGAAAAAATCATAAGAACACAACTATGCATCATTTACAACCAAGGAATCGTATTTGGAAATTTTTTAAGAGTAAATAGTGTATTACCCCCTGTATTTTGTTAAAAATGCACAATAGTTCCATGTCTTTTAAAAATTAGTTGATTACCCCATGTGTTTTAAAATTTAGCTGATTACCCCCCTGTGATTTGTTAAAAGTAGCTGATTACCTCATTGTATTTTATAAAAGTAGCTGATTACCCCCTTATATTTTCTAACAAAAGTGCTAATTTTTAAAAAACACAGGAGGGTAATTAGATACTTTTATAAAACACAGAGGGGTATTGTGTATTTTTTATCAAAATACAGGGAGGTAATATGCTATTTACCCATTTTTTAAACCTTCTTGACAGCAATATAAATCCAAATAGTTCTAAAATCCAAAAGATACATCTCTTTTATGAAAAAAGAAATTTTAAGTGTCACTACAAGACAAACTGTCAAAGGTGACGGTCCGTCACCTTTTCATCACCAAAAAAGTGACAAAAATGAGACGCAACTTTCGCTATATGAATAGTGACCATTTTGAGACGGTTTGGAGACGGCTTAGGTGTGTCGTCTCCAAACTGTCTCCCAATAGAGATGATTTGGAGACGGAACATGAATGTCGTCTCCGATAAGATATGAAAATGAGATGACATGTTTGAAGATTTGTTATCCATCTCCAATAAGAGACGAAAATTTAAAAAAAAACACACATCTACCAACAATAAATAGGTATATATGCATATATATACTTATATATATATATATATATAAACTTATATACATAGTCATAAATATACACATACACATACATATATACATACTACTATACAACTTATCTATATTTACAACTAGATATACATATTTTTATACATCTATATATACATTTACAACTACCTCTACATATATTTATACATCTATATATATATATATACATATAAAAAAATATACAAATATACCTAACTTTAGTGGGGGGGAGGGGGGGGGGGGGGGGGGGGGTTTTAAAAAAAAAATTGGCCCCTTTAAGGAGACGGGTCTCCAGCCAATTTTTAAAATTGGCTGGAGTGGTTCGTCTCCATTTTATTTTTTTGTTTTTTAATTTTATTCATAATATATATATATATTTTTTTGTCTTTGTTTAAATTTTTCCCATAAAACAGAATATATATATATATATATATATATATATATATATATATATATATATTTTTTTTTTTTTTTTTTTTTTTGGAGATGAATTATCAATTCCGTCTCCAATTTTGGAAACGGAACCTTGGGTCCGTCTTCCTTTTGGAGACAGAACATTGGGTTTGTCTCCGTTTTAGAGACGGAATGGATGGTCCGTCTCCTTTTTGATAAACTTTTTTTTTATTTTTTCGAAAAAAAGTTAAACAAATTGAAACAACTACATTAACGGTTTGTCTCCATTCTGTCTCCAAAAGAGAGACGAAATGGAGACGGATAACATATCTTCAAACATATCATCTCCTTTTCGTCTATCAAAGACGAATTGGAGACGACATTCATGTTTCGTCTCCAAATCGTCTCTATTGGGAGACGGTTTGGAGACGACACACCTAAACCGTCTCTAAACCGTCTCAAAATGGTCACTATTCATATAGCGAAAGTTCCGTCTCATTTTCATCACTTTTTTGGCGACGAAAAGATGACGAATCGTCACCTTTGATAATTTTTCTTGTAGTGGACAGAGATAGTTAATGAATGGCTATATATTAATTCTTAATGACTCTTCACTTGTGGAAATTGAACGGTAATACTTTAATCTTTATGAACGACTCTTTAGTTGATAAAAAGAATGATAATATTTTAATCTTTATGCATTGCTCTTAAGTAAGTAGATTGTGACTTTCAATGTAAGTCATTAATTTATTGTAATTGAAAAGAAATTCATTCAAATTAAATAATTTAAATTCACATGATTGTATTATGCAAAATTTTTGGTAGCCATATTCCGAAAATTCTATGTGTCTTTTGTAAATTCTTCATTGAATTCAAAAGAAGGTCATATTCGGAATGGATCGGGAACTTTTTTCTGGGATCGGATCATGAAATGCATCTAAGTTCTACCAACTATGGAATCAAATACAAGACCTATCAACTTCCATCAGCAGTGAAGCATAATGTGTAAATAAAAAAAGAAAATCAGCTCAAATAAAGTGACACTTTAGAGAGTGAGATGGGTCCTAAACAATATTAAAAGAGTTCGATAGTACCATCATAACTTTTTTGGTACAATGGATAACTCTTGAAAATATCTCTAGCAAATTTTCTGATCAAACTTGGACAAACTAAATTATTTTCAGCCGTGGGCCGCCTTTATAAATACCCCTGTGTATCAGTTATTGTTTTCTGTTTTCTTGTTCGAAACATATCTAGAGCAAAGGAAATGAGGAAATCCTATTTAGGCATAGGGTAAGTTTCAAATAAGTATACGAATGAAATTGTTTTTGTGAGATTACAGGTTTGACATTCTTTATCGTTTCGGAGTTTTATCCTTGATTGACTTAGTGCATGTGTGGAGCACATTGCTGCACCTGAAGTTTTATCAGTTGGCGGTTAAGCTCTACCGAATAATTCGGTGGTCAGACTCCGCTAGTTGGGTTCCTAAGTTATTCAAAAAAAAAAAAATCTTTTTACAAGTCCTTTTAATTTAATCCCATTAACTACTTTTAAAGATCTAATAGTAATGAATTATCTAGATCATTTTATCATAATTATGTGAATATAACATCACAATTGGATCTCTACTCAGACATATCATTACTATTAAATCTCAATTATAAAAGTTATAATGAAATGAGAGGATTCAAATCAGAATGGGATTTCCTATTTTGCTCTTACTTAGCTAACAATAATGCGTGTGCTATATTTATGAAGAAGAATATTCAAACACAAACGATCACTGTAGGCTCAATTGCTAAATTTCGACTTTAATACAACACATGTAATTGATGAAAACGCAAATTCAACACTAGAACCAAAGTCCTTTGCCACACCAAGCCTGGCCAATTACTTCTGGTTGTAATTTACGAGCTGTTTATCACTGGCGATATATATGCTCCAAAACGGATACACAATGCCAGTAAAGAACCATGCATATTCTTTATTTTCTGAAATTTCCTTTGGGGTCTGTTTACAATGTGTGTTTTATCGTAGGCCTTTCTTTTGCCTTTGGTGTATTATAGCTGAGGGATGATGACAAATGGTTAATAATAGCATGAAATGAATTATTTATTGTACGGTGTCCTGAACGACGGTCCAATGAGGGACTCCCGACAACGCATGCAGCAGTTTTTGGCCCTACTGCCCGGCAATACGAGCAAAGGAGGGTGCATGTCCGGCTACCAGCGAACAAGAGCTTGATAGTGTGTCGAAATCGAATAGAGAAAAGAAAAGAGCAAAGGCCGGGACCAAGTACTCCTCTTTCAGACTCTTTTTTCGCTCTTATATTTGCCTTCTTCAGTCTAACAACTAGTTTCTCAGCATATCTCTTTCTCTTATAGAATAACCCACACCTTTGTTTGAAAAGCCTTACCATTCCAAATAGAAAAGGGTGGGATCCTTGGGAACCATCACAAGTACGGTCAGCCTATATTTGAACGAAAATGTCGTGTTGTCCAGCGGAGCTTTCTCTTCATTCTTACCCTACAACAATTGTTTATCACTAGACTTAGTCTAACTGGAATTTGTGTTGCTCGCTTTCTCTTAGCCACTAGTGGCTTATATAGTGGTCTCACATAGACAGCTGACTCCTTTTTAATAGAAAAGAATAGTCAAACCAACCCTACTAGCTGGTCAATCTCAGAGGTCCGCGCTTTGGTATAAGGTGTAGAATTGGGAAGGCTTTTCCTTACTGACCTTACTCCTTGTTTAGCTGGAACTGAAAGATTTTATTACAGGAAATGTGTTGCGTAAATTATAATGTACAAGGTGCCTTATATAGATATAACGCTACTTGAGCTCCAAGCTAAACTAAGTATGGTAAGAGCCTAACTACGATAAGGAAGATTACAACACACGGCATGCACGCGATATGTATATACATTAACAGAGTGTGTGCAAGTGATGTCGTGCATGTATTTGGTACTTTTAGATTATTTTCCTCCGTGTTGTGAATAATATCTATTCTTAAACTTCGGATTGCGTATGAAAAAAATGTGAATAAGATGCAAACAATTTAATATGGTTCAGACTAAACTTACTCTACGACCCAAAATTGAAAAAAAAACACTATTAATCAATAATAGTTACAGAAAGTAACTTTTTGTGCGGAGAAAGTCTAAACTCTCACTCTTGCTCTCACTCATAAGGCATTGGAGCTCAAGATGGGCACTACAGTGGGAAATACATGTAGGGGTCGGGACACTCATTTATCCATAAATTTCTTATATAAATTATAAAATAGTTGTTAGTTTTATGCATAAAGTTTTTTTTTTTATGATGACAGATCTGTTGGGTTATTTGCTTAAGTCCAAGCCCAATTAGGAGTTGAAGATAAGTAGAAGTCCAATAGGAGAAAAAATAGGTTTTTCAATCCTAGTGGAGTTAGGATTAGTTGTCTATAAATATGACATTCTAGCTTGTAATTATTTGTCACGAGAGCCATACCTCATGGGAGGGTATGGTAAGGGATGAGTTGAGTGTTGAAAGTATTTTTTATCTTTTGTATAAAAAAAAACTAATTATAGGGAGGGTTTAGACTTTAGCCATAAATAAAGTTCTTTTACGAGGGTTTAGACTTTTCCGTTCATAAAGTCACGTGAAAGGGTTTTTATAGTTTTTCCTAAAAATTGTGAGCCTGTGAGTGTGGGGAGGGTTTGGATCTTTTTCCGTAAAAAGATGTGTTGCATTGTAATGGTGTTTATTGATTAGTGGATTTTTTAATTACTTGGGTCGTAGATGTAGGCAGAGAGTCGAACCAAGTTAAACTCCTTGTGATTATATGTGTGTGCGTGTGTGTCTGAACCCCAACAAGATCACAATACTTAATTTAAGAACATTACATAATACAAACAAAGTTTCAAGGCATGACTTTTTCTCATGTAATGCACTTTATAACATTATTAAAATATAACCACTAAAGCATACATGGAGTCTTCAACACATGAGTCCCCCTCAATATAGTTGAAGGATTTTAACAAAAAGTACGAATTCTTCATAAACCAAAAAGTAAATACACTAACCTCGTAGTATATAAGGAGAACTTGCCAAGCTCGTTCTATCATTACTCTACTACGAGTCAGAGTGCAAAATACAAGATAATGAACTATTGGCCACAATCTAAATGCCCTCTGTTTGATAATCTTACACACAACAAGTAGGGAAAGAGATTGACAGTTTTTGTGAAAAAAAGAGATAGCATTTTATTTTTTTTGTTCTTTTGTGCTATGTTGTCTACTCAACATATTAGTTCTTATTATTTAATATAGTGGTTGTGGGAAGTTATTAAACAACTTCCCACAACACCCCATTAACCATAAATGGGTCATGTTGAGTCAACTCATATTGGGTGACCCAACTCTAAAATTCAATAATAGTAATGATACAACATACAAAAGAGAAAAATATAAATAATTATAATTATTATAAACAGAAAAAGATCATTTCATTAGATTAAGAAAAAATTGTTGCTCAAAATTGATTTTCTTCAATTAAAACAATAATCTATTATAAAAAAAAGAAAAAAAATTGGGCTACTATACACACTATAGAAAATAGCCTTAGAGATGAGTATTGAACCTATTCATCAAATTTCAACTCCATCTAAGAAAAAATCACTGTCCAATCGTATGTTTGATGAAAAATGTAAAGTTTTTTCTTATATTTTCCTCTCTTTTCTCTCGATATTTTTTTTCTCATTTTCACACTCTTTCTTCACTCTGTAGAAGTACATATCATATTCTTCTCAATGTGAAAAAATAAGAGAAAATAATTCGAAAAGATGTTGGCGAAAAAGTAAAAATAAGGTACCTTTTCTTTACTTTTCCACCTCCCATCTCTTTATTCATTTTCCATCATTTATCATAATTTTAACACTATAAAATTAAAAAAGAAAATAATAATTCCTAAACTTAGGGTGTGGACATATCTGCACACCTTGAGCTTATACTAGCGCTGCCAATGTTTATAACTACCCTTTACTTTTGCTAAACCTGTTCTTAGCCTAGGGTATAAAGAATGATTTGAGACACCTACCTATAAACTATAAGACCCTATTTATAGAGAATAGGGGTAAAAAACAAAGTATTGTCTTTCTCAAGTTACCGACTAGGGCTATAAATTGTCTTTAATATGGACTTAAACTTGGAATTTGAACCACAACCTAACACTACACAAGTCAAAGTAATGCAATACACAAGTCAAAGTAATGCAATAAACTTTAGATTTTTCAAATCCTCAAAAACTTGTTTTGAACTTACCCTATTTTTTAGGGTAATTAATAAACACATACGGTGACTGCCATAGGATGACCTCATTAGCCGAGATAACAATGAGTAGGGTTTAAAATTAAATTTAATAGATATTTGATGAATAACAAATCCATTAACAAAACCTTAGTTCTTCGTTAGATTTGATTTTTATAAAGAGTAATCGACGGGTGTTTTGGTATTAGATGTAAAAAAGGAAAAAAGGAGACATAACCCAATATCTAATTTGTTATGTATAATTATATATTATTCTTTGTATATTTTTTTATATTGACTAATAAAATAATACTTAAAATTATATTTTGAAGTCTATACCAATAAGAAAATGGGCTACGCCCAAATACTACTACTTTTAAGCCATAAGTTACCATTATTTATTTTTAATCAAAAGTTCTAAGCAACCTAAACAACTAGATTCTAAAATAAGTCATATATTATTATCCTTGTTCTCAACTCTCTCTTTTTATATTTGTTGGATGTTGGATTTGAGTATTTATTTATGGATAATAGTGATTATATAATTTATTTTGAATTTTGTCATCTTATAGTGCATGAGTTTCCATTCATTTTATTTTTGGCTTTTTTACTTTTAGATTCAATTTATTAATTTATTAATTTATTTAGGTTTTGGATTCTTAATGGTTATTGTCACACCCGGGCCCAGAACCCAAGACCCTCCTTGGGCGTGACACCCATCGCCTTCTTGTTGTTATAGGTTATATTTGTTGGATGTTGACATTGAGTACTTATTTATGGATAATACAATGATAATATAATTTATTTTGAATTTTGTCATCTTATGTTCGGGCTCCCACCGCTTTTTTGGTGTAGTATTTTGTCCATCATAGGACTTAACACCTCAGGCCTAGAACCCCAAACTCGCATATGAAAATATTGTTACATGTATAAGAAATAACAACTTGGGTACAGAACACTATTATCTATTGCCTTTCCATGGCCAATAGCGATGGATATTTAAATGTATTTATCTTTTACTTATTAATAAATAGAAAAAACATATAAAAATACGTTAATATCTTCATATTTTGCTTATTTATAAAGTTCAAACTAAAATAAAAAGTTTCTAAATTACTAAATTGGCCATTAATTAATATTAATAGAATGTTTAATGAGATTTATTAAGTTTGATTGGAACGATTGTTGATTGCCTATGAGATTTTCTGTCAAAATGCCCATGGTCGTCAAATACGAACCAAGTTTGTTATGATTGGAAATCTATCAAGCCACATAAAGTTGTCATTTTTTCTATGTGAAATCACACTTCTATAATTCAAATAAAATCGATCTACTTTATTTTTATTTAAAATTATGTTTCCATTCTAACGCCATTGGCCACAGAATGGCGATGAATATATAAAATTCTGTAGCCATTTAGTGGCCAATAGCGATAGAGTGACTAGAGACCACCATAATCCGTCACCTTTTCGTGGCCAATGGCGACAAAATGATGACAAACATTTAATTGTATCTATCTTTTATTTATTAATAAATAAAAAATTATAAAAATATGTTAATATATGCCAATGTTTTACTTATGTATGAGGTCCAAACCAAAATAGAGAGTTACTAAATTATTAAATTGGTCTTAAATTTGGTATTATTTTTTTGAAAATATTTTATATTGTTATATTTTTATATTTAATTTTTTTAAATATATAACACTCTTCTGTCATCATTCCATCACAAAATAGCCACGAAAAGACCACAAAATATTGTTATTACTCTAAAAAAATAAAATGTAAATTTTCGTCGTCATTCTGTTGCTGTTTGTGCGACGGAGTCGTGACAAATATTTTTATTAAATCAAAAAAATTAAGATGTGATAGTCCGTAGCTATTCCGCCGCAAATTTACGACAGCTTGGCGAAGGAATTTAATTATTTATTGTTTGATTATATTAATATTTTATTACTTGTCAGTTATAAAATAAAAATATAAATAACAACTATATTTCGTCTCCAATTCATGGCTATTTTGCGACTAAATGGCCACAGACTATCACATTTTATTTTTTATAATTTAATAAAAATATCTATGGACATGCGGTTGCAAAATAGCCACGGAATAGAGACGAAAATTTATATATATATATATATTTTTTAGAGTAATAAAAATATTTCGTCCCTAGTCCGCGGCTATTTTGTGATGGAGTGGCCACAGAAGCTTATATTTCTTTTATTTTTTATAATTAAAACCATAGTTTGTTGTCAATTCGTAACCAAGTTAGCCACGGAAAAGCTACGGACTACACGTGTCCGTTGCCAATTGGCGATAGAATTTTTTCCCGTCGCCTGCATCCTGTTTTCTTGTAGTGTATTTCCTACTAGCCCAAAATGACTAACTCAAATTATTCATTATATCTATAATACCACTTATAAACTAATCAAATACACAATCTCCCACCAATTGGGATATTACAGTTATGGTTAATGATTTTTACCATAGTGTAACTTTTAAAGCTATTTTTTTGAGTGTGGACAATAGGTGTTAGAATTTAAAATTGTTTCACATGGATAACTTAAAAATTTTAAGACTGTCATATAAGATTTTAAGCTAGTTTATTTAATATCAATTAATTTAAGATGGAATGTTACCAATTAATCAATTAATATCTTGGATCTACTAGCTCCAGCAAGTTTCCTTTCTTTTGTACTACAAGTGCCTATTAAAGCATAGCGAACTAATGGCAAGATATCATGTATTAGGGAACTTAAAAATCACCATAAAACAGGTAAATAAACAATCAAATGTTGTGTCTGAAGTGAAACGCAATTGCACACACAAGTATGTCTTTATTACTCATGAAATTTGTTGGCCCGACATTAGCCAACAGGAATCAGTTTCCATACCAACGAAGTGTTAAACAAATGAAGCAATTCAGTGACTATCTGTGTTTCTGAATAGAACAGTCATGTCATAATAGGTCCAGTTCCAAGAACTCAAACATACTTAGACAGGCACAAGAAGAATTAGCCAAGCAATAGTTACCGCTTACCTTGTCAAGAAGGCAAACACAATTCCCATCAGAAGTCATGTTGCTCTTTCCGGTAATAATTTCCAGTGCTACTACCCCAAAGCTATAGACATCTGCTTTATAAGTCAAGTGTCCCCATAGTGCATATTCTGGTGCCATATAACCTCTGTAAACAAAAAAATGCAAGAAAAATTTAAAAATGTGATGAACCTAAGCTTACTTTATCAACTGTAATTACCATCATGCTCCTATTTGAAATTTTTGACTTGAGGAGATGCAAAATACCTGCAGTTTGTTATATTATTTTTATGCTCAGAAGATTACTTCAAGATTACAATACTATGAGAACCATTAGCACTTGTTTTAAAGAAGCAGGAATCCAAATAACTGAATGAATAACATAAGTCAAGTAAACTATATCAATCAGTGCTATAGAATTAACATCAAATAGCTGGTTAAGTTACTTCTGATTATAAGTAATGAAAATTTTTTTCCTTGTAAGTAACCAACAGTATATACAATAGGAGCAATCACAAATTGCAGAAACATCTAGATGGTAACATACTTCTATCTTAAGATCTTATTAAAGGGAAAAGAAGATCATTTCTCACATGGTTCCTGCAACCCTTGTGCTAATATGTGTGTTTTCCTCTTCATCAAGCTTGGCTAGCAAAATCAGAGATCTTTGCGTTAAGTTTCCCATCAAGCAACACATTGGTAGCTTTGATGTCCCTGTGAACAACCTTTATTGCTGATTCCTCATGCAGGAAAGTCAGACCTCTTGCTATGCCAAGACAAATTCTTTGTCTGGTTGGCCAATCCAGTTTCACTTGTGATCTCTCTGGACCTATCATTCACAAGTTTGACTTATGAAAATAACTATAAACTTTAAAGGAATCGATCTATTCTATTGCTTTTTGATAACTAGATGAATGACAGCATACTTCGAAATGCACACTTATAAATTAAGACATGTAAATACTCCCCAAATATGTAAATTTTTATCAGATCCTGAAATATAAAGAGACAAAAATTTAGATTTTTCTAATCTTGTTCTCTTTTTATCTGAGCTGAGAATCTCCAACTTCTCACTATTGTAAAAATTCTCAATTAGCTGCAGGAAGTGAACTCTTTTAGTTGAGAACTACACGTTTGAATCTTCTGCTGGAAGATACAGCATATGATGGCTTCATGAATTTGAAAAGGCTTGAATTGTAATATATATTTTATGACAAAAGAACGAATGAAATAAAATAAACTAAATAAATGACACTTATTCGCTTCCACTAATCCACTTTAACATGCCTGAATTATCAACATATTTTATACAATTCCAAATTAGACTGTAAAGTTAAAATATGAATGAGAAGAGGAGAAATTTTATTTCCAATTTTAGATCTAATACCACTTCACCGAGATGAAACCATATAAGTAGAATTTAGTTGTTGTCATGTGACATTGCTATATGCTTAGAATAGTAATTAAAAGGCCAAAACATAGATTTAATAAACAATATAACGAAAAGTAGAACCAGTAACCTGTTTTCTTGAAAATAAAAGGACAACATAACTGGTCAAAGTATAAACATCAAATTACCAAATAAAGCACGGGCAAGGCAATTGTTTTCCATGTACTCGTAAACCAGCAGTAGTTGACGTCCTTCAACGCAGCATCCATATAATTTTACAAGATTTGGGTGCTGTGACCCAGAAATCATGCCTACTTCATTCACAAATTCCCTATTTCCTTGCTTTGATGTGGAAGAAAGTTGCTTGACAGCTACTATTGTGCCATCCAAAAGTACACCCTGCAATTTAAAAGGAAAACACTTTCCAGTAACATTCATCCATCTTGCATTGTTAAAGATGGAATGAGAAAGCAGAAGAAGACATCAAAATTATCATCCATCTTGCTGTATTGATCAAATTCACGGTCCCTCCATCAAAGAGAGAATTAGAAGATGAAAACTGACATTTAAGAGATCAATGTCAGCTAGTTATTGAAGCACATGACTCTATACTCTGTAAAATAGCATGTAATTATTTGTACTTTCTATGAATATCATGCCCTTACCCTGAGTGCAAGGAGTAAAGCATCGCCTAGGTTCCCTGGAAACAGAAAGCATAACGATAACTAGTTAAAAGAAAATTGGAAAGAGAAGGAAAAAAACAAAAAAAACAAAAAGAAGAAGAAGAAAGAGGGAAAGCAAGAAAAGAAAAGAAAAGATGAGAAGCAACTAAGCGAAAAACATATTTCAAACTTCACTTGGACTGGACAACGAAGACTTACAAACTGCTCCTTCCGTTTAAGCTTCTAAACAAGTTTCTGACAACAATTACTGAAGTTAGTTTCCCGTCAAATATCATTTTGATGGAGGGAAAAAAAAGGCCGGATCAAATAGGAGCTTACAGTTTGTCTCCAGAAGTTGGAGCCGGGGAGAAATCTCTTTTGGAGAAATTATTGTAGGAAAGATCAACATATCTGTAACACGAAGATCATAACAAGAGCAATGGAACTCTGAAAACGAGGTGTAGAGAATAAAGAATCAATTGTAACTAAAGAAATAGTGAAGCATTAATTTGGATTTAAGAAAACGAGTGTAACAAGGAGATATTGGCAATGGAGCAGTCAACCAGAATTCTCCCTAATTTGCAGCAAAACACGACATATGCTAAGTAACTAATTCTAGTAACTCTTAGGTACTTAATATTCAAACACTACTGTAAGCCCAACTAGTAGAGTTATTGTATAACCTCTGTGTCCTATTGTGTCTCAAATTAAACTTTCACTTTGTGCTTAATCAGCAAAATGAAGCCTCCATCTTTCCCCATATTGGTTAAACAAGTCTTAGGGTGTTAGAAAAGTAAACGAAAGACAAAGGTGTAATCTTCCATTCATTAGAAGTGGAATACTTACAATAGTTGTTGGAGCACTATCTCTCCAACATTTATGGAGATCATAGCTCTATTGTTATGGCTCACTCGGGACTTAATGATTTAAAGCTCTCGTAGATTCTCTAGTTTTGGAGCTCTTATGGCTCATCTTAGCTCTTAAGCCTCGTCTTACAAAATTGTACAACACATATATATACGTATGTAGTAAGGCGGTGTAGTCACCTTCTAGAGTATTTCATACAATAAACAATTGGCCATTCTTATGTTGGTTGCTCACTACATTATAATGATTGTAGTTTTTGCTAAGTTGAAATATCTCTTGCTTTTATTTTAGAATAATCGAGCGCCGCTATTGAGCACCAACATTCCAGCATAGGAATCATATTAATTAAGTATCCAGTATCTCTTCTGACTTCCATAGCTCTTCCTTCATACTCATTACTTCTCATTGTTGCATAGGCAGTATCCTTTGAATTGATTGCTGTCTCTATGACATCTAAGGATAATTCTTGTTCTATGCTAAATGTTTGCAAATTGGTCCATATTTAAGTTCGCAAGTAGCTTTCTCATAATGATACTCATTCAATAGAATTGTCTATTGATTCTTCTTCTGTCATCTCCAACAACTTCCCTATTAATTTCTCTATACTAAGGAGTAAAATAGGTCACTCTTTTGAGAGGACCTGTTCTTGATGGCATGTGAATCATATTAAAAATGAATCATTTTAGGTTAGACTATTTAGTCCAACTCCCTATTTAGTCAGTCTCTATTCCAGTTTCATTTCTATAGCACTCTTTATTTTAACTAACACATTATTTTTATATTTCTTTAATTGTTAACAACTACGTTGCAACGATTATTAACAATATGAATATTATTGTTTTAGTTTGAAACTTTTTCAATGACGATATCATTTGTTTTTAATTTGAAACTTTTTTAATATTTTTATTTCCTTATTTATTTTTATTTTATATTGTAATTTAATTTTTTAATTTTGGATAGGGAGCCATATTTAAGGAGTCATGAATAGCGATCCCAAAAATAGGGAGCCCCTTTAGGTGAGATGGAGTGCAAAATGACATTTGTCTCCCTAACAGTCGTTTTGGAAAAACTATTCAAGTTGACCTTACAATAATTGAAACTACTCTTTGTTCATTTGGTACAAAAGACATGGATAAAAATTATTCTCACGTTCCTCGCAATTCAACTATTCTTTTAGTGCCTCCATTGTCTTGCACTTACCAAAGGAAAAATCTCGCATCCAGATATGTGTGGGCAACTAATGTGGAGCTTCACATGTGCCTCACCCGGTTGCATCCGGTAGCTGGATGCAATACTAAAAGCATGTATAGTTTCTTAAGCTCAGTGTGTGCGTTATCAAAATCAGGCCTTGAACAACATTTCAGGCTCCGTTTGTTTGCCGTAAAATAACTTGCTTGTGTAAAATGTTTTCCGTAGAAAGTATTTTCCTGAAAAATAAAATATTTTACATGGCTCCGTTTGTTTGCCGTAAAATAACTTATTGAGGGAAAATATTTTACTGAAAAATAGAATACTAAAAAATATTTTCTGGTGTTTTGATGTACGGTAAGTTCGGTAAAATGTTTTCTTATCCCAAAGGACATGAAAATATTTTACATAATTTTGTACTAGCCGCAATTGTTGACCGAAAAATATTTTACGGTTGACCAATTTTTCGGTGTTACCAAACACAGTAAAATTAAGAAAAAGCAGCTGCAATTTTTGACTGGAAAACATTTTACGATTGACCAATTTTCCAGTATTACCAAACACCGTAAAATCCGGAAAATGTTTTCCGGTAAAATATTTTACAGCAAACAAACGGAGCCTCAATTCACCAAAAAAAGAAAAGAAAAGAAAAAAAGCATTTCTATTAGGCAAAACATTGAGGTCCATTAGCCACCAAAAATAATAGAGAATGCAATCATGTACACATGAAATCATGATTAGCAAAAAAATTAATGTCGAATGAAGGTCAAGAGCATAAGACTTCTTTCATAAAGAAAATGACACTACTTCTGTGTACTTATACAGACTTTTTCCTTCATATATCTTCAAGGCTCTGTTTGTTTGCCGTAAAATAATTTGCTGGTGGAAAATATTTTCAGGAAAAATATTTTTTTGAAAAACAAAATATTTTTTGGTGTTTGATTGTTACACTGAAAAATATTTTCTAGTATTTCGATGTAATAGTGAAAATTGATTAAAATTATTAATAATTAATCACTATTTATTAATTATTAATAAAAATCTAAAATAAGTTAAAAATAATTAATTAATAAAATTTTAATTAATATATAATAAATAAATAAATAATTTATATTAATGCATAATAAATAAATTAATAGATTAATAATTTCATAAATTAATAATAATTATTCAATTATTTGTTATTAATTGAAATTATTAATTTAAAACTAAGTTAGTTGAATAATTAATCAAAAGCTGATAAATGAATAAAAAAATCTTAAATTAACTAACTAATTAATTACTTAATTAATTATTATTTTTAATAATATTAAATTAATTAATTTTTATTTAATAATAATTAATTAAAAATATGATAGGAGTGGGGTGGAGATGGCGATGGGATAGGGGTAGGGGTGGGATCGAGGGTGGGTGAAGGATGGGGTGGAATGAGTGTAAAATATTTTATTATCCCAATTTTCAAAGGACATGAAAATATTTTTCACTCTTTATAACTAAACATTTTCCGGTCAAGTTTACAGTGTTGCCAAACACTGTAAAATTTAATAAACATTTTTCAAGAAAATATTTTACGGCAAACAAACAAAGCCCAAATCATAGGAAGAACCACAAAAATATATGTGCACATATACATAACCAAATACATATCATAGGCACAAACAGATGATAATGAAAAATTGATATCTATAATGAGAAAGAACAAAACATACAATTTAGAATTTTGATTTTGAATCCAATCAGGAATAGGCCCAGTGAGGAAGTTACTTGTCAAATACCTGATCAAAATGTCAAAGTCCAAAGATGGGATATTTAACAATCTTGTAAGAGTAAAAAGAACATAACAAGCTATAAAAGAGATCAAAAATTTGAAAGATATCTTCATATGCTTGACTTGCTAACTGCCCAGTTAATCATTCAATGCATGACCACAATCTAGGATCATACATAGATCTCTA
This sequence comes from Ehretia macrophylla, assembly GCA_037974665.1. Taxonomy (NCBI): domain Eukaryota; kingdom Viridiplantae; phylum Streptophyta; class Magnoliopsida; order Boraginales; family Ehretiaceae; genus Ehretia; species Ehretia macrophylla. The sequence goes on from CM075781.1 coordinate 75,802,520, forward strand.
GACACCTGCCGTTGTGTAGTTTACACAAATAGTTGTTGCCCTCTTAATCTAAAATGAAATCAATGTAGATATTCTTTAGATTGATGAAATTCTATAGTTACATACTAGCATTAGTTAGATATTCTTGCAAAATATCATAATATGATGTTTTCTAAGCAAACTGAAAGGAAAATTAAGATGTGTAGCTTACACATTCTCTAGTTTAGATAAGCCACCAAAATTCGGGATATGTCTGTGCAATTTATTAAAACTGAGATCCCTGCCAATAGATGACCATTGAAATTGGTGACTAAGAATCTTAAAGAAACTTCCATCAGATGATTGATAAATTAGCTAAATAATGAGATATAGAAAGGCAAAATCCAAATGCAAAAAAAAGTCTATGATGAGCCAAAAAAAAAATCTAGCATAGTGATTACTTCTCGAAAAGACTTCTTTATGTCTTACACAGCTGGTAATTTTGGGATTGTGAAAATGGGTAATGATGGTGTCGCCAAAGTTGTTGGTACAGGAGATGTTTGCTTGGAGACTGAAAATGGCAGCAAATTAATTCTTAAAGATGTGAAGCATGTTACTAACATTAGATTGAATTTGATCTCTGCAGGTAGACTTGATGATGAAGGTTTTCTTAATACCTTCGGTAATGGTCAATGGAAACTTACAAGGGGCTCTATGGTTGTAGCCAAAGATAAAAAATGCTCAACTTTGTATTTGATGAATTCAAAGGTTTCTAGAAGCATTGTCAATGCAGTGGAAAATGAAGATGCAACAGAGTTGTGGCACAAGCGATTGGGTCACATGAGTGAGAAGGGAATTTCAGTTTTATCTAAAAAGAAAATTTTATCGGGACTAACAAATCCACATATGAGAAAATGTGATCATTGCTTTGCAGGAAAGTAGAACAGGGTTTCTTTCCAGAGTCATCCACCTTCCAGGAAGGAAAATGTACTTGAGTTGGTACATTCGGATGTATGTGGTCCGATGAAAATTAAAACACTTGGTGGTTCTCTTTACTTTGTGACGTTTATTGATGACCATTCTAGGAAGACTTGGGCTTACACCTTGAAGTCGAAAGATCAAGTGTTGGATGTATTCAAGCAGTTTCAGGCATCTGTTGAAAGAGAAACAAGAAGAAAGTTGAAATGCGTCCGTACAGATAATGGAGGTGAATATTGTGGTCCATTTGACAGGTATTGCAAAGAGCAAGGTATCAGGCATCAAAAGACACCGCCACAGACACCACAGTTAAATGGTGTTGCTGAGAGAATGAATAGAACTTTGATTGAAAAGGTCAGATGTTTGCTTTCACATGGAAATCTACCACATTCATTCTGGGGTGAGGCTTTGAATACAGTTGTTTATTTGTTGAATCTCTCACTATGTACTCCATTAAAGCTTGATGTTCCTAATAGAGTTTGGACTGGGAAATATGTTTCTTATGATCATTTGCGAGTCTTTGGATGCAAGGCGTTTGTACATATTCCAAAGGATGAAAGATCCAAACTTGATGTGAAGACACGACAATGTATATTTATCGGTTATGGCCTTGATGAATTTGGTTACAGGCTATATGATCCAGTTGAGAAGAAAATTGTCAGGAGCAGAGATGTTGTATTTGTAGAGGATCAAACAATTCAGGACATTGGCAAAGCAGAGAAAGAGTTACCCCCACAGTTAGATGAATTGGCTGATCTTGATATAGTGTCTTCAACGCCACCAGCAACAGAGCAGGTTGAAGATGATGATCAAGGTAACTTCCCTAATGATGATCAAGCAGAAAGTCCTACACAGGTTGAGATAGGTGATGATGATAGTCAGCTTGAGACTCCACCAACAGTTCCACTCAGGAGGTCCGTTAGAGATAGACAGCCTTCCACAAAATACTCTTCTGATGAGTATGTTTTATTGACAGATGGAGGTGAGCCTGAAAGCTTTGAAGAAGTTATGGATGATAAACATAAAAATGAGTGGATGGAAGCTATGCAAGATGAGATGAAATCTTTGCATGAAGATTGTACATTTGAGTTGATGAAGTTGCCTAAAGGCAAAAGAGCTTTGAAAAACAGATGGGTTTACAGGTTAAAGCAACAAGAAAATACTTCACAACCACGATACAAAGCAATACTGGTTGTGAAAGGGTTCAGTCAGAGAAAAGGTGTTGACTTTGATGAGATTTTCTCTCCAGTTGTGAAAATGTCATCCATTCGAGTTGTTCTGGGTTTGGCTGCTAGCCTTGATTTGGAGATTGAGCAGATGGATGTGAAAACTGCTTTTCTACACGGTGATTTGGAGGAAGAAATTTATATGGAGCAACTGGAGGGGTTCAAAGAAAAAGGAAAAGAGCATTATGTGTGTAAACTGAAGACAAGTCTTTATGGCTTGAAACAAGCACCTTGACAATGGTATAAGAAGTTTGAATATGTTATAGGGGAGCAAGGCTACAGGAAAACTTCTTCGGATCATTGTGTCTTTTCTCAAAAATTCTCTGATGATGATTTTATTATCTTGTTGCTATACGTTGATGATATGTTGATTATTGGCAGGAATTCTTCAAGAATTGACAGGTTGAAGAAACAATTGAATAAGTCTTTTGCTATGAAAGACTTAGGACCGGCAAAGCAAATTCTTGGCATAAGAATCAATCGAGACAGAAATGACAAAAATGTGTATCTGTCGCAGGAGAAGTACATCAAGAAAGTACTTCAAAAGTTCAACATGGATAAAGCTAAAGTGGTTAGCTCTCCTCTTGCTACTCACTTTAAGCTAAGTGTTCAACAGTGTCCTTTCCCAGATGAAGAAAAAAGAGATATGCAGAATGTTCCATACTCTTCGGCAGTGGGAAGTTTGATGTATGCTATGGTGTGTACACGGTCAGATATAGCTCATGCAGTTGGTACAGTGAGCCGATTTCTCTCAAATCCTGGGAAAGAACACTGGAATGCAGTGAAGTGGATTATAAGATATCTTCGAAGCACATCCAAATTGAGACTTTGTTTTGGATGTGAGAAGCCTATGCTTGTGGGTTACACAGATGCTGATATGGCTGGAGATGTTGATACTTGTAAGTCTACTTCGGGTTATTTGATTACCTTTGCAGGGGGAGCTGTGACATGGCAATCGAGATTGCAAAAGTGTGTTGCCCTTTCCACTACTGAAGCGGAGTTCATTGCAGCAACTGAAGCATGTAAGGAGTTGCTATGGATGAAAAAGTTTCTAGAAGAACTTGGGTCTGAGCAAGATGATTATGTCTTGTATTGCGACAATCAGAGTGCAATACATCTTGGTAAGAATTCTTCATTTCATTCAAGATCAAAACATATTGATGTGAGGTACCATTGGATCAGGGATGTTTTGAATTTGAAGTTGTTGAAACTTGAAAAAGTTCACACAAATGACAATGGCTCCGATATGTTGACGAAGGCGTTACCAAGAGAGAAGCTTGAGATATGTCGTTTGGTTGCTGGGTTGATTGACCCACCCACATGAGTTGGTGGGGAAGTTTGTTGAGCAGACCAACCCATGTGGGTTGGTATAATTATGCTTTTGCTTTTGCTTTTGCTTTTTGACCAAAAGAAAACAAAACAAAAATGGAGAAAAACAATAAACAAAAAAAAAGGTGAAGACAGATCAGTCAAGTTGACTGATCTGTCATGTGGTGTGTGTGAAAGTGAAAGAAAAAAAAAACGAGAGAGAGAGAGATAGAAACAGAGAGAGAAAGAAGAAGAAGAGTGCAGAAATTTCAGCCAGTGCCATCTTCATCAAATTGATGATCGGAAGGCCATTTGTGGTCTGATTGAACTGAAATTTTACATGCATGTTCACAACTCGTGGGTCTTCTATCTGAACGGTGGAGATCAGATTTGGAGCTCTCTACAGCCTGTTTTTCTGATGTGAACAATGATGACATTTTTGGTGATTTCTCTCCTACTTCTTGGTTTAATCTCTTTTGTTGATGCAATGTTCGTAAGAATATGTTATTCTTAGTGAATGTATTGTGTATGCCTCTAGTTGTAGCTAGAGAAGGCTCTTTTGTACCCATTATTTGTTGATAGTGAAAGTTTTTGGGTGGACTACGGTCTCGTGGTTTTTACTCTCCACGTTGGGGAGGTTTTTCACGTTAAAATCTTGGTGTTGCTCTATTTTCTGAAATTTTCAGATTTGTGCATATTGTTGTTGGTTCTATTTGTTGCTTCCTAACAGGTTTATACAAGGTGGGAGGGTGTTATTTCCGCTGTGTATTTGTTGTTTGTGTTTTGATATCGGGTTTTCTCCCAACAAAAACATGAGTGTCTCTATCCAATTTACCTACCCTCTTAAGACTAGGATGGGTAAGGATATTGGTTTACCATATCCATCTGCTCACCCTACTTTAAGCTTAATTAATACGTTTGAAGAATTCTAAGATTAGATGGATATACGAGTATAAAATAAAATCAAACAACTGAGTCTTATCTTACTAGGTAAAGTCAGCTATATAAATCCACGACGACATTCATTCCTATTACATCTTTTGTTAGCTTTATGCTTGTAGATCTCAAGTAAGTGTCCCCATCTAATTCTTCTTATTCTTCTCTAGTCCATCTTATACTTGCAACCTACATATCTTTGTACCTAACAAGTATCACCATTCATCTTTCTACATATTCAAACCATCTCAAACAATTCTCTTTCATGTCATCCTTAATTTGAGAATCATATCATGTTCTTCTTAGTATTATAACAAATCCATCCAAACATTCTCATCATCTTATGACTATTTTATAATACCAGTATTATATGTATACTACATGATAAGAGAGGAGCTCTTACTCAACTGCGTTCTTGACATATTTTACATACCAAAAGTATTTTATCATCAGATGGTCAAGAGTGAAAAATTTTGCGTATGTCAATGACACTAATGTGGGCCCCACATGGTGTGAGGCACAGAGCTCGATCATTGAATAACTCACGAGTCTCTCGTACAAGACCATTTGTTACAGGAGGAATAAACGTACAAATCTTACCCATAGGCCTTTGGTCTATTCAGGGGCGGAGCCATAAATTATTTTTAGTGGGGGCTCAAATAAATAATTTTTTTCAGTGAAAGATAAAATAAATATTTTTTTTAATTATATGACTTTATTTTTTTTTTTTTGGCTAATTAATTTTTTTTAATTAAAAATATATAGATATTTTAATTTTTTTTTGAAAAAATACATAAATTTTTTAACGTTATTTTAGATCAATAGGAGCTGTAGTCCCTACTCGCTCTGTTGTAGCTTCGCCCTTGGGTCTATTAGTATGTCCCTCGCTGTGAATGTGAGAGATTGCAATATCAATTTTTGTGAGTAACATTATTTAATATACGATGTACGGTTGAAGAGAGAAACATAAGGGAGGGAATGAAGCATACATGTGAGTAATATGACATGCATCAGCAGTGCAGTTACCACAGAGGACGGTGTTGTTATACAACAGCAAATCTGGCCTTGGTGGTGACACCCAGCTCGTCGTGTTGTTGCAGGGATTTAAACTGAAATCCCAGTCCTTTTTACCCAATTCATCCGCTATCTCTCGAAGTGCATTTACTGCAAATTCAGAGCCAAGTATCATTTTAGGTAAGTATACCAAAAGATTTTGTTTAGAGCTCGTAGTGGGTGCCTTCGTTAAAGGAAAATTATTGGTAAACTAAATTAATAAATTTAATCTCTATTATTTTATGAAAAAATTTAATTTAGTCTCCAAACTGTAATGTGCAGGAGCTAAGTTAAATTTTTTTTAAAAATAATAAAAAATACATTAAATTTTTTAAAAAAATAATAATGATTAAATTGATTAATTTTAAATAGTAGAATAAAGTTAAAATATTTTTAAAAATAATAAATATAAAATTAATTAATTTTGAACAATATGAATAAATTTAAATATTGATAAAACAATAAAGGAACATTTGTGTAATTTTTCCTTTTGCCATAGAAGAAGACATCTTAATCCAGGGCTGATTAAAGCTTTATAATAGTAATCTTCATTTTATAAGTTTTCATTATTTTAGACTATAGAAAATTTATATGGTCTTACTTTAAAAACAAGGGTAAATGTTACAAATGGCTCAATGTTTACACTTTTTTATAACTCTATTTCTATTATTTTAAAAGTTATGCGCTTAATTTTCAATATTTATTTTATTTTTCTAATTTTGTCTCTATTATTTCAAATTGACAAACTTAGTCATCAAAGTTTCAAAAATTTTTAATTAAGTCCCCAATGTTTTTATTTTTATTTTTATAAAAAAAAAAACTAATCCCCAAAAATTCATGTACCAACAACAAATTAAAATAGCATAGTAATGTTTTCGCTTTTTTTTTAAAATTTGGTACCAAAATTTTATGTACTGATCACAATTAAAATCTGAGTTAATTTCACAAATGGTTCTTAATGTTGACATTTTTTATTTCATTCTCGTCTCTATTATTTTAAATCTGACGCACTTGGTCCTAATGTTTATAATTTTTTTTTTATCAATTTCATTCCTATTATTTAAAAAGTTGACAGCACTTAGTCCCAAAATTTACAAAAAAAATTGATTTAGTCCTCGATGTTTTCATTTTTTACCATTTAGTCCCAAAACTTTTATGTGCAATGGTAGAGACTAAATTGAAATTTTTTATAAATGTTGGGGACTAAGTGCAATATTCTTGAAACATTATAGAGGAAATTAAAAAAAAAAAGTATAAACATTGGGTACTAATTTAAAATTTTTTGTGATTTTTAAATACTAAACGCGTCACTTTTAAAATAATAAGGATGAAATTAAAACGAAGGACAAACAATGGGAACAATTTGTTATTTATAGTATGGACTAAATTGAAAGTTTTTGCAAATTTTGAGAGGTTCAAATGTTATAAAATAATATTGTAAGTAAAGTGTTATGAACTGCTTAGTAGATTGTACTAGAAACAAGCTAAACATCTAAACCTCTTTACCTTCTTCTTCAGGCGGAAACGGGACTTGTGCGGCCACGATGCTTCCATCTAACCATATTATCATAGAAAAGATGAGCAGCTGAACTGCGAACTCTTTTCTAATACTAATAAAATGCGTTGTCATTATTACGAGTTTTGAGTTGCTTGGGCTGATTGTTTCATTATATAATAACACATAATATATTACGGCAATGCATTTAAGTCTAGAAGACTTCAGGTCTTCTTAAGGTACTTCTTGTCGGAAGAAGACTTGAGGTCAACATAGTGAAGTAGGAGTTACAGTATTCATAATCAATTATTGGAGTGATACTCACCCTACATGAGGTTGTCTTAAAACTACGACGGAAAAATAGAGTTTTTTTTTTTGGTTTGAAAAAATAGAGTTCAATAATTTTATTATCCTACCACGGTAATACTTAGTGTGATCAGTACCAATCGTTTTCGGACAACAAAACTTACACTCATTCACATTGATTCATCCTGCTATGGGTCTTTTGCTATTTTAATGTAAAAGGTGACCGACCATTCATCAAGGCCCAGGAATCCGCTGGACATCTCATTAAAAATTAAAAAGTTCATAAATTTAAACGAAGATTTGTTAATATAAAAATGTTTATCGTAAATATAAAAATATCTAAAAATAAAACAAATCCAAGAAACCATTTGCATGCATAAACCAACAACTCAATCCTTCTTTTGGCCTCGTCGTTTTGGTCATTGATTGGCAAATCACAACTCAAGACCTCGACTTTTAGTTTGATTGCACCATCCCTTCCTTGTCCATTTATATATATATATCATAAGTCGTATGTTGTATTGATTTATTTGGATCAATATTTTGCTAAGTTGGTTATATGTATAAAGTAATTGCGGAAGCTAGTTGTGTAATGCTAAAGGTTTTTGAAGTTAAGACATGAGACTATTTATTTTTAGCACATAAATAACATAAGAGAATTACGTGGAATCCCAATAACATTTTATAGCTGGCCACATGAAATTCAACGTTTTTCCAATTTCCTTGCGCACATTTTATAAAATTATAGCTTATTGCAATTGTCAAAATCTTTGACGTTAAAGTGGGATTTAGGGCTTAATTAAACGATATGCATGCTTCATGTTACTGTTATTTCTCATTTAGATTTTTTCGAAGTAAATAACTTAGTTTGTGATACATGGAAGGAATGATATTAATAAATATGATATGAAATTGCCATATCCTATATTAGTCGTTTGTTTAAGTAACTATTATGTTATTATTGAGGTGACCGCTAGATGAATCCAGTAAGGAGTATGACTTTAACCCCTACATTATGATGTAGTTAGTGTAGTTAGTGAATTTATGAAAAGTATAAAGGAAGAGATGATCAGGGAGAAGAAGACATAGAGGTGTTTTATTTTTAACCTCGGACCAAGCAGGTCCTTTTAGTTTTTTGTTTTCCTCTTAGGTCTCTCTGTCAGTTAAATATTACGGAAAATGCTTTGATCTCTTGAAATTCTTATTTTCCCTCTAGTGAATGTTGATATGTAGTTTAATTTTCTTTAATAAATGTTCTTATTTTCCTCTTGAAATTCTTAGTTTCCCCTTATTGTCTTAATCGGTTGAAATGGTGATTATGCAAGGAGAAATGAAAATACTCAAGGACCTAATTGTCTTAATGCTAAAAGCTTCAGGACCCGAAGATCATTTACCCGAAGATTAAGTTAGTCAAGGTATACATAATTCAAGATATAAACCATTAAAGTTGTCTCTAAGCTCGTATATTGTGTTGTATATCTCTAAAGTAAATCTAAGTTAAATGAAAGTACGTCTTAATATTTATAATATTCAGACATTGTAAGACAGACTAAAGATCTAATTTTCTTCTAAAAAAAAGTCTAATATGGGATATTTGTACGTGAGCAAACAACATCAATTTTTCACCTAATAATCTGTGCTCTTTATTAGTGAGAATAAAGATTGATTGGATAGAGATCCGATGTTGAAGATGTTAGATTTTGGGGTTGGGTCGTCCAATATAGGTTGACCCAGCTCGACCCATTTTGTATGGGTCGATGAGAAATAATAACTTCCCATATCTAAATAATATATCAGTTTTCTCCAAAAACTGATACGTTCAGTTTTTAGAGAAAAATTTACAGAAGTATGGCTTCTGTCTTCTTCACTCTTCTCTCTCCCAAACTCTCTCTGTCAATTTACTATGTGTAAACAATTAAATCAAAAGGGCTCTTAAGTTGTGGCCATATAGTCCAAGATCGTACATGTATTTTGGACTCCGATTCGTGACTGTTTAACGGTGGAACGAACGTGGTTAATTCTTGCAAACACTTCCACATACTACGAGGTTAGTATTTAATTTTATTAGGTTTATGAAGATCCGTATTGTGTACTTAAATTCTTCATTGGTATCAGAGCCAAATCGTTGGTTCTCCGTAAATATTTGATCTTTGCAGTATATATGTGTATATGCATGTTTTTGAGCGATTTTTAACGTAATAATTGTTAATTTACGTTTCTGTGAAGTATCATAAGTATGTGTATTTTTGGTACTGGTAGAAAGTGCTCGTTGCAAGGATTCTAACAGCGCAAATTTCATAATTTTTCGTTAAGTAATGAATTTATTACGAATTTTTAAAGTTTGATTGTCAAACTGATTAAAACATTTTTTCTGCGTTTTTTTGTCACTGTTTTGGCCCTTTTTCGTGCTTGTAACATGCTCCAAAAATTATGTATTTGGTACTGTTAGAACGGGCTCGTCGAGAGCTTTTCGTAGATATATTATTCATTAATTTTGGCTAAGAAACACGAAAGATATAATGTTTTGAAGATTTTTACGAACATCTGGAAAATTTTGGTGTAATGTGTGTTCTTGGTGTAGTGTATGCGCGTTGAAAAATGTAAAAACTATACAGAGCATGGTCTGGACATGGGGGCCACGTGGCCCAATCGAGAGATTCCACATGGACATGCCTTAGTGGCTAAAATTAATAAATAAATAAAAAAACAATTGTGTAAAATTTTTTTTTGACGTGATTCAGATCACGTCTTTGTGACGTGATTGATCACGTCCTGCCTTTTAGTGGGCCACGTGGCACACAAATATAATATATATATATATATATATATATATATATATATATATATATATATATTTTTAAAAAAATTATTGATTAATTAATTAAAATAAGTTTTTAATTAATTATTTGACCAACAAGCCCTCAAAGGGCCACGTGGCAGCCTTTTGTGATCTCAGCTTGATGGCTTGACTTGTGTATCGGCTCGGTTCGGCTCAGTGATGGCTCGACTCGATTAGGCTTGGCAATTTTATTTTTTATTTTTTAATAAAAAATAAATAAATAAATACATAACTTTGTGTTATTATGTTTTGACCCTATAACTTTGTATTATTTATAGTTTGATCTCATAACTTTATATTATTTATAATTTGATCCCATAACTTTGTGTTATTTATGGTTTGACCTCATAACTTTGTATTATTTAGAGTTTGACCCCATAACTTTATGTTATTTATGGTTTGACCCCATAACTTTGAATTATTTATAGTTTGATCCCATAACTTTATGTTATTTATGGTTTGACCCCATAACTTTGTATTATTTATGATTTAACCCTATAACTTTGTATTATTTATGATTTGACCCCATAACTTTATATTATTTATGTTTTGACCCCAATGTTCTCAATTAGGGTCATTATCTTTATGATAATTGTGTTTTAAACTCTTATTTCTCACAGAGTAAGTACATAATTTAAATTTAATTTCAATTTAGACATGAAATCATGAGTGTTTTCATTTAATTGCCCAAATTTCTTTGTGATTCAATTGTAATTATTACAATATAGGCATAAAATTTTTGTAATTTCATATAGATGCCTAAAATTTGTGTAATTTCCTTGTAATATTTGCGATTAGGGGCATAAATTTTTTGTAATTTCATTTAAAATTCTGAAATTTGTGTAATTACGTTGGAATTTTTGCAACAAGTGACATGAAATTTTTTGTAATTTCATTTCATAGTATAAAATTTATGTCATTTCATCATACAACTTATTGTGTATAATATTAATAGATGCTATGTGCACTATTAATTTTTGAAATTACTTGATTGGACCATTATGTACTAAAGTTGTTTATTTTCCCGAGGACTTTAGTGGTCATTCGAGGATTGAGCGAGTTGAACAAACTGCGATAAATACTTCCAACACTACTGACCATATGAACACACATTGTTGTAAGCCAAAAATAATTATCCTATAGATCGTTTTACATTTAATGATTATGTGTAATATTAAATGTTTTATGGGATAACTTTTTTTTTATGAGCATGTGATAGTCATACGTGATTTCATGTGTACTGTTAAATGTACTCTCATTTCCTCCTAACACACGTAAAACCAAATTTGTGTTTTTTGGGTCTCGATAAGTTTGAGACAACTTCTACATGCCCAATTGTCATGGTCCATATGTGTTAAAAGAATTGAATGTCTCAACTCTGGTTGACCCCAACAATTATAAAAGAAAGGAGAACATTGAGGAGTAGTTCTTTTTGCCTAACACTGTTAGTTGTTTATATGTTAAACATTTTTCTAATTCTTGTTGTTATCATAAGCATATGTTGCATATGTTAATAATTAGTTTATTAATTCTTTATCTGAGTGGGAGTTCTAAGATTGGGATTGGTGTGATTTTAATCTAGAACTATTAGTTCCCACACATGTGAATTTATGTAATTCATATACGGAACTAATGTTTCTACTCGAATAGAATTAAATTGTGATAATTGTGACATTTGAATATAGAATTTGGCAGGTTGTACTACAATCTGTTGGTATTATATCTTATGTCACTTTATTACATTTAAATACTTGTTCAAGTAGAATTAAACATCTAAATGTGCTAGTACCGAGTATCAAGGATGTCTATGTTGTGGTTCTTTATGATAACTGCAAAATATTATTGCTGAAGGAAAAATAAACGGTGATGATTGCAAATATGGCATCATCAAGTTCAGAATATCATTGTGTAACAAATAGGTGCTTGAAACACCGAGTTATATTGTGGTGCACCATTAGGGTGGTAACACCACTTAGTACCAGAAGTAATAGGCCTATTAGGCTGAAAAATGTTAATGCTCGCATCGCGTTGCAGAGCACCGTGCATTATATCTCATTGCTGCCTACGAAGTTTAACCTAATACTGAGGGAATGTTTGAAAGCTTGAAAGAGAAGTTCAGTGAAATTTTCATTTCTAAGCTAAGTCAGCTTATATTGAGTTCGACACATGCCACAAAAGTCTCAATGCTACTGAGTAATAGCATTTCTGAGATGTCGAACATAATTTGAGAATTGAAGGCAATTGGCCACATTTTCATTGATGGTCAACAAACGTATGTTGTTATCATATCCTTACCATTTGAGCTAAGTACACATGATTGTTATCTTGACACGAAAAGGAAATGTTAACATATTCCAAACGTTAAACGTCAATTGGAGGTGGTGTAGAATGCCTTTTAGCCAGAAGGGCTGCTGGTCAAGCTTATGTAGCCAAGACCAATAAACAAGGATCATGAGGGTCCAAGTAAAAAGGACAATACCACTGAGAAAACCATAGAGGACAAACGTATATATGGCAATTGCAATTTAACATTGTGATAGCTATGTGCTACAATTGTCACAAAAGGATCACTAAGCTTGGGATCGCCCTAAGTTGAAGATCAAACGTTTGTCCTCATGACTAAAAAACGTAGGAGCTTTTGTGGGATACCATTTGATTTTTGATCAAAATATGGTTATTTTTGTAATAACTCAAGAGTTGAATCAAGGGCATTGACACTTGATAAGTACCATTATGTGATGGTCAAACTCTATATTTTTCCACAATGTGCTAGAAGCTCTGGTTTTTTAAGTCAACTTGGTATGTGCATTCAAATCCCTTTACGATTAGGTCTTATACTTTATAAGTACTCAGTTGAATTGTTAGGAACAACTCATCATAAATCTGGCTACATTGTACATGGTTTCCTTGTTCTATGCGCTGAACATTAAAACCGTTGTGTTATTTATGCTATATCTTTGAGATTTGCAGCATAGCAAGCTAGGCATACTCGGTTGAAATATAATGAACAGACTCACAAGAAAATGTCTTTTGAGACTGTGGTTAGCGCAATTCTACCTGCCTCTGTGTGAAATTTGCCTAGCCGATAACACCACAATAAATATGTAAGCTTGCGAGCTAGTTTTCCATTGCAATTAATTCATCCCGAAATTTCTTGGTTCAAAGAATGTTAGGGCTTGACAAAAGGCCTAATATTTCATTACTAACGTTTCATTAGTTGTGAGCTTGTCCTTTATGTTTTCTCACAAGTCCAAAGCTTTTATTTACTTTGTAAGTAATTTTAAACTTGTGAGAATCCATGAGACAGAAAATGAAATCGATAACTGACTGTGGTCAAGTATATCTATTTGATTAGTTCAAAGTCTTGTAATGAAAGAGGTATAGCATGAGAGCTAACTATTCCTAGAACTTTGCAACTATGAGATGTTGTAGAAAAAGGAATAAAACCTCATTGGATATGATTATGTATATGATGTGTCATATGAATTTCTCAATTTTGTATTGAGAATACGCAATTCTCATACATATAATTAACCAAGTGCCCTTATAATTAGACACTTCAAGACCTTATAAGTCATGGATAAATAGTGAACTAGTCCACAATGACTTATGACTCTGGGAGTTGGCTACTTTGTTCATAATATTTCTCATAAGCATGAGAAACTGAAACTGAAAGGAAATGAAACATTTCCATTTGGTACATTGAACACTTCAAAAGGGAATGTTCATTGATGGACAAATAGTAGGAGTGTGTCTAAACTCAACATTCTTGGACAAAGAATTTCCTAGTGGGAGACTCAGTTATTGGAATTGAAGACTCCTAATGGTCCTATTTCTCGCAATCTTTCAGTAGGACTGGAGAACTTGTTTCCGTTCACTGATCCAAGTGGGAGATAAACACCGGTTGATCACTATGAATTTGTTTCATATAGCACTATGAATTGGTTTCATATATGACTTTATTTCACGATCAATGTGAGTTCGCTTCATTAACCGGTTTGTGGATCATGTTCACTTGTAATAGTAATACCGGTATGATCAACTAGAACTTGTTTCGTGATCAATATGAATTTGTTTCATTGTCGGGCGATTGTGAAAATAAGTTTTTCATAAGATTACTAATGAAGGATAATGGTAGAGTAGTTTATATGTTTAGAGTCAAGATCCAGAGGGGTCGATCTAAAGATTCTTGTTGTGTAGCAAGAGTCATGAATCAAGAATGTTCTTGAATGACTCTACGTATAAGTCTACAAACATTTATATACTCTTGTAGTTAGAGGTGAAAGCCTAAGCTAAATGATTATATCCCTAAATGCCAGAATAGATTGATGATATAAAAATGTTTCCTATTCAAGCACCATAGAGACCTAGTATATATTGTGGTGTATACGTGATTAGATATTTGATCTTGTCATGAGATATCAATCAAAGCTTTGATAAGTTCATTGCATCATTGTCAAAAGGGACGTGAGGTATTAAAGGGTAATTTAGTTTTGCCTATGTCGTTAAAGTGCTGATCTTTGTGGGAAGATATCCACATACGCTAACTTGGGTGGTGACCCAAATGAGCAATAAGATACCTCTTCGTACATGCTTTCTTGCTGATTATTGGCACTAATTCGTGGAGTAGCAAGAAGCAAAAATGCATAGTATTGTGGAACTCTGAAATTGAGCTATGTGGCATGCTCAGTAACTATGTAAAATGCAGTATGGCTCGAGAGATTATGATGGACTTGAGATGAGTCAGTTGCTAGACGGGCAATGACGATCTATTATGTCCACTAATTATCCGTCGCCTATGCTAAGGATCCTAAATTTCATGACAAGATCTGGTACATAGACGTTAAGTATGACTTTATGTCATAAAAGGAAGCGACTGTGGATTACTCACCTACGCATGAGATGACAGTGACCTCCTTCATAAGCCCATCTCCAGAGATATGCATTTGTTGTAGTAGAATCTCTAGCGTTGCGTAGGCTTTGATATTGATGTCTAGTAAGGTAATGTGCAATTACTAATGTACTCATACTAGTGAGTGTTTTATGCCAGTTCATAGTTAACAAAATTTTCTTCATGTGTTTGCTTGGTGCCTTATCTTTGTGATAAGCTTGGAAGAAATCGAGTATGAGTATGCTAGCACATATTGACATCAAAAAGTATGTCGACAGGTTGATGAAATTGGCTCTCTCACATGAGCAATCGCCTCTGGCGCAGTGGGAGCGTGCAGAGATAAGACGATATGAGTTGGTTAGTATTCGTCGGGAAATACTATACTCATATAAACGTCGCCTTAAGTATTGGTTTGAAATTGGTTTATGTGACAATATTAAGATGAGACCTCTTAATTGTATATGTTACAATTAAAGACTGATATGAGGTCGATATGGATTCCCACGGTCCATATTACCTGTTTGTAGCCAGATTTGAAACCTTGATTACTAAGTGTATTAAGTTCGAGGATTTAGGTTAGTTTCTCAGTGTTAACTAAACCAAGATCTGTACGGTGTTTTGATTTAGGTAAAGACATACTCCCCTTATAAGGGAAGTCACACCGTAACACATGTTTCATACCATGTGTGCTTTGCGACCGTAAAAAGAAGTGGGTGAATGGATCCCTACTTCACCACTGTGTGAGTCCTTGAAGTAATAAATGCTTCTTTGGGATACCCTTAGTGACCTACGCTCATATTCTAATAGGTTAAGTTCAATGTTAGCTACTTTGGTATGTTGCCTAAAGATCACGTTAGATTCGATCATATGGGACATGTCCGGGAAAGCAGTTGACTTGGCTTAGAAGAATATTAGAGCGAAGGGAAGACTGTTCGCATTTGGGCCCGCATGTGTTCATTGGTCGACTAGTTATACAATCTTTGTGATTGAATAATCTTTGTGATTGAATATAACTATGAATACATGTTTGAGATTTAAAGGTCAAACATAGCCTACGAGGGATAAGGTATGTGTTGACTAATGTGAACTTAATAATTGGTCTAGGGTACAGCGAGACATTTTCTTCCGTTGAAGACCGTAGCTCCCATGTCATCCCTAACAGGTGCATGTTTTGAGCTTCTACTTGTTATGTGCTCGCGGGTCGCACGACTTATTTGCCCGTATGAATTTGATGGTGGTTCCTGACAAGGACGTAGAGAGAGATAGTGGTGGATATGGGTCTACCCAGTTTGTGCGAGTGGGAGATGTTAGATTTTGGGGTTGGGTCGCCCAATATGGGTTGACCCAGCCCGACCCATTTTGTATGGGTCAATGAGAAATTATGGGAAGTTATTATAATAACTTCCCATAT
This sequence comes from Ehretia macrophylla, assembly GCA_037974665.1. NCBI lineage: Eukaryota > Viridiplantae > Streptophyta > Magnoliopsida > Boraginales > Ehretiaceae > Ehretia > Ehretia macrophylla. Next base: position 75,818,921 of record CM075781.1, read on the forward strand.
CTAAATAATATATCAGTTTTCTCCAAAAACTGATACGTTCAGTTTTTAGAGAAAAACTTACAGAAGTATGGCTTCTGTCTTCTTCACTCTTCTCTCTCCCAAACTCTCTCTGTCAGTTTACTATGTGTAAACAATTAAATCAAAAGGGCTCTTAAGTTGTGGCCATATAGTCCAAGATCGTACATGTATTTTGGACTCCGATTCGCGACTGTTTAACGGTGAAACGAACGTGGTTAATTCTTGTAAACACTTCCGCATACTACGAGGTTATTATTTAATTTTATTAGGTTTATGAAGATCCGTATTGTGTACTTAAATTCTTCAGAAGATAAACCATTATATTGATCCTCTGACGAATGAAAAAGAAGCTCCATCTCACTTGTGTTCTTCAAGTTCAGCTCATCATACTTGTCTCTAAGAGCTTTAAATTTTAACTCATCATCGTAAACACTTGGGTCAACATTTAGTTCTTGAACACTAACCTGACCTTCAAGCATGCTCACTACTGCAGACATGTTAGGCCTGAGAGCTGGAGATGGATTAGTACACAACAAAGCTACCTTAATCATTCTTATTGCCTCCTCAATCTTGTAGTCAGAACCCAATTTTTGATCTAGCTCCAGCAAGTTTCGTTTCTGTTGTAGTACAAATGCCTAAAAAAGCATAGTGAAGGGAATGAGAGAATAACACATGTTAGGAAACGTTGCTCCCCTGGTAATTGGGAGATCAAATTCGAATCTCATGGGGATGAGGGGTTTAAAAAAAAATTAAAATGCAATTTCATACGCCAACTATCCCATTATTATTCACAAAATTCAAAGACGACACAATATAAGTCAACAGAGAATCAGTTTCTGTATCGAGGGAATGTTAAACAAACGAAACAGTTCAATGCCTATCCCAGATTCTAAAGTAGAATAGTCATGTCAGAACAGGTCCATTACCAAGAACTCAAACATACTTACAGCTACACACTTAGCAAGAATTAGCAAGGAAGCTACTTACCTTGTCAAGAAGGCAAACATAATTGCCCTCAGAATGATAATTCATGTTGTTCTTTCCTGCCACAATTACAAGTGCAACTACTCCAAAGCTATACACATCTGCTTTATGAGTCAAGTACCCCTACAGAGCATATTCTAGCACCATATAACCTTTGTAAAAGAAAAACCAGTAGAAGAAAAAGGAAAAAAAAGTATTATGTGTCATTATTGGCATGATTATCTCTATAATTATTTTCCTGTACATAATATTAGGATTATGTCTTTGGACTTGATTTACGTAGAGCTTAATTTATGTTGTAACCATAATAAGTTTAGACTTAGGCAGATTGTACACTATATATGTACTCTTTTACAAGAAATACAATTGCGCTTGAGTGCACTATATTTTTACATGGTATGAGACCTGAGCCTTTGGTATAGTCTTAGTCATCTTCCGCATGTGTCCCACGCGTGTTTAATCTTCCACATGCTAGTCTTTCCACATGTGTTCAATCTTCCACTTGCGGCCTTTTCCACGTGTGACCTATATCAAATCAAGTCCACATGTGTTTGATGTTATCTTCCACGTCTAACCATCTTAAATTAGGTCACATGTGAGAAGGAATATTAGTACTTGCACTTGTCCCATATCGAAAAATCATAAACTTCTAAACCACCTTATAAGATCATGAACTACTCCACCTGATACCAATTGATTTAGGATGGATCCCTATAATTTTCAACATTCATGTCAGATAAAATACTGTAGTTTGTTATTGTTAGATTAATGCTCAAACGAATTATCTAGAATCAAGTTGACAAATGAATCTAGAATAGTCTTTAAAGATACTTTGGCAATTTTTTCTAGAGATGGTAAGAAAAATATTGTAGAAGAAATGTTTAGTAGAAGTTTATTTACTTAGCTTGCAAAGTTTCTTGAAGCTTCATGTTGGTGAATGCACTGTCATTGAGAAGTATAAATATAACCACAACTATTGTGTCCTAGCAAGCTAGGAGATAACTAATAGATCAATATTAAAAGCATTTGTAGAATCATCACATTGTTTACTATTATGCACAGAAGAGTACTTCTAGATTACAACTGAAGATTTTTATATAATCATCAGAATCTTCATAAAATTGAAATTGCATAAAAACAGGACTAATCTTTTATGAAGAAAATAACGAATCATTTAATGTGTTCGTTCCACTGTGTATACAAGGAGTTTGAGTCTATAATACTGATTGTAGACTTATTATTCCACAACTTAAGAACCCTATTTGATTTGGGTGTTTTACACATAGTAGAATAGGAGTGAAATTGAGAGAGAGAGAATAGAGAAGAAGACAATACTCTGTCTTCTGTTTTCAACGTCTGAAGAAAAAGACATTTCTTTTTATTCTTTTTATTAGGATGTGGGAGTTATGGGAATAACTTCCCATAACCACTGTTGACCCATACAAAATGGGTCGCACCGAGTCAACCCATATTGGGCGACCCGACCCCAAAATCTAACATCTCTCACTCGCTCAAGATGGGTAGACTCTTATCCACCACTATCTTTCTCTATGACCTTGTCCGGAACCATCAACAAATTCATACGAGCAAATAAGTCGTGCAACCCGCGAGCACACAACAAGTGGAAGCTCAGACATACACCTATTAGGGATGACATGGGAGCTATGGTCTTCAACGGAAGAAAATGTCTCGCTGTACCTAGACCTATTTAAGTTCACATCAATCAACATACACATTATCCCTCGTAGGCTATGTTTGACCTTTAAATCTCATACATGTATTCATAGTTATGTTCAATCACAAAGATTGTATAACTGGTCGACCAATGAACACATGTAGCGCTAGATGCAAATAGTCTTCCCTTCACTCAATATATTTCTAAATCAAGTCAATCGTTTTCCCGGACATGTCCCATATGATCGAATCTAACGTGATCTTTAGGCAACATACCAAAGTAGCTAACATTGAACTTGACCTATTAGAATATGAGCGTAGGTCACTAAGGGTATCCCAAAGAAGCATCTATTGCTTCAAGGACTCACACAGTGGTGAAGCAAGGATCCATTCACCCACTTCCTTATACGGTCACAAATCACACATGGTATGAAACATGTGTTACAGTGTGAATTCCCTTAAAAAGGGGCGTATGTCTTTACCTAAATCAAACACCATACAGATCTTGGCCTAGTTATCACTCAGAAACTAACCTGAATCCTCAAACTTAATACACCTAGTAATCGAGGTTTCACGCCTGGCTATAAACAAGTTATATGGACCATGTAAATCCATATCGACCTCATGTTAATCTTTAATTATAACATATACAAATAAGAGATCTCATCTTAATATTGTCACAGAAACCAATTCTAAACCAATACTTAAGACAATGTATCTTATATGAGTATAGTATTTCCCGATGAATACTAACCAACTCATATTGTCTCATCTATGCACGCTCCTACTATGCCAGAGGCGATTGCTCGTGTGAGAGAGCCAATCTCATCAACTTGTCGACATACTTTTCAATGCCAATATGTGCTAGCATACTCATACTTAATTTCTTCCAAGCTTATCACAAAGATAAGGCACCAAGCAAACACATGAAAAAAATTTTGTTCACTATGAACTGGCATCAAACACTCACTAGTATGAGTACATTAGTAATTACACAATACTTTAAGGAACATCAACATCAAGTCCTATGCAATCCTAGAGATTATATTGCAACAAATACATATCTCTGGATATGAACTTATTGAGCGGGTCACTGCCATCTCATGCATAGGTGAGTGTTCAATAGTCACTTCTTTTTTTTTATGACACAAAGCCATAATGTCTATGTACTAGGTCTTGCCATGAAATTTAGGATCCTAAGCATAGGCGACGGATAATTAGTGGACATAATAGATTGTCATTGCCTGTCTAGCAACTGACTCATCTTAAGTCCATGATAATCTCTCGAGCCATACTGCTTTTTGCATAGTTGTTAGGCATGCCACACAGCTCAATTTTCACAGTTAACAGTACTATGCATATTTGTTTCTTAATATTCCACGAAATAGTGCCACTGATTAACAAGTAAGCATGTCAAGAGGTAACTTTATGTTCATCTGGGTCACCATCCAAGTTAGCATTTATAGATCTCTTCTAATAAAGATCAACACATTAATGGCATAGACCAAAAACTAAATTGTCTTTCAAATACCTCAAGATCCTTCAGACAACTCTCGAATGAGCTAGTCTAAAATTTTGATTGATAACGACATACCAATCCCATGGCAAAAATAAATATCTAGCCACGTACATACCACAGTATATACTGGGCTTCTGATGGTGCTTGAATAAGGAACATTTTTATCTCATCAATCTATTCTAGCACTTGGAGACACGTCCCTTGGCTTAGGCTTTCATCCTCGGCTATAAGAGCATCTATAGGTTTGTAGACTTATATGTAGAGTCATTCAAGAACTTTCTTGATGTATGACTCTTGCAACAAAACAAGAATCTTTAAAGTGATCCCTCTGGATCTTGACTCTAGACACATAAGCTACTCCATCAATGTCCTTCTTCCCACAAATTTGAGGATAATCACATCCTAATAGTGATTATAGACTCTTTGTCATTTTCTGATCAATAATATCATCTATCTAGAGAGATAGAATCACATATCTACTCTCAGATCAATTGACATATACACAGATATTTTATTGAACCATTTGAAGATCATACAAAATGAATTCTCCTTGTATTTTTCCACTAAGAAATATCACATTTACATCTACCTACTGTAAATTACATTTACATCCACTTGATGTAACTCGAGGTTCAATTGGGTGACATGATCAGAAATGGGTAAATTGAGGAAAACCTAACAACAAAAAAAGGTTTGCTTGCAAATTATACCCTCAATTTGGGTACAATATTTTAGCCACTGGCGAGCTTAATATCTGATATTAAATCCAATTGTTCTTCCATTGCCTTCATCCGACTTTCCCTTACAAAAAGATGAGAGAACTTCAGCCACTATTAAAGGTTTATCATTATCTTAACTAGTAATCATATGAAAAACTTATTTTCATAATCACCCAGTAGTGAAACGAACTCACATTAATCACGATACAGATTCGAGTTGATCAAACCGATATTACTATTATAAGTGAACGTGATCCACAAATCGGTTAATAGAACGAATTCACTTTGATCGTGAAATGGATTCAAATTGACCAAAAACAAACCGGTGTTTATCTTCCACTTGGATCAGTGAACGGAAACAAGTCATCCTTTCAACTGAAAAATTGTAAGGGATAGGACCATTATGAGCATTCAATTCAGATAACTAAGTCTCCCGCTAGGAAATTCTATATCTAAGAATGTTGACTTCAGACACACTCCCACTATTTTTCATCAATGAACATTCCTCTTTGGAGCGTTCAATGTACCAAATGGAAATACACCTAATTCCTTTTGATTTCAATTTCTCATGCTTATGAGAAATGTCATGAACAAAGTAGGAAACTCCCAAGGTCATAAGTCATTGTAGACTGGTGCACTACTTGTCTATGACTTATAGGGAGTTGAAGTGACTGATTTGAAGGGCACTCGGTTAAATGTATATATATGGTAGTTGTCAATTCTCAATACAAAATTGAGAAATTTGAATGAGTCATCATATACTTAACCACGTTCCATAAGGTTTTATTCCTTTTCTACAACTTCTCATAGTTGCGAAGTTCTAGGAATAATTAGCTCTCTTGTTATACCTCTTTCATCACACATCTTTTGAATTAATCAAACACGTATACCTAACCACAGTCGGTTACCAAAAACTTCATTTTATGTCTGTTCGATTCTCAACAAGTTTAAAATTTCATCCAAAGTAATTAAAAGCTTTGGACTTGTGAGAAAACAAAAAGACAAGCCCACAAGTTATGAAATCATAAATGATGAAACACCAGGCCTCTTGTCATGCCCTAACATTCTTTGAACCATAGATTTCGGGATGAATTTAAAGCAATAGAAAACTAGCTCGCAAGTCGTTGCCAAACATTTTATTGTAGAATTATTGGCTAGGCAACTTTCACACAGAGGCATATAGAATTGTGCTAATCATAACCTCAAAAGACATTCTCTTGCAAGTTTGTTCATTTTATTTTGCCCTTATATGCCTAGCTTGCTATACTACATATCTCAAATATGTAGCATTAATAACACATATTTATATATCAATGGTTTTGATGTTCAACGCATAGAATAAGAAACCATCAACAATATAGCCAGATTTATAATGAGTTGTTCCTAACAATTTAACTGAGTGGTAAATATATGAAATTGAAGACCTAATTGTAAAAGGATTTAATCCACATACCAAGTATTTCTAATCTGGAGCATATAGGACACATGGAAAAGATTGGAGTTTGACCATCACATAGTAGTAGTTAACAAGTGCTGATGCCCTTGTCTATGAACTCTTAAATTATTTCCTACAAATATCCATCGTGATTCTGTTAAAATCTAATGATATTACACAAATGCTCCTTTATTTCTAGTTATGAGGTTAGATGTTTGGTCTTATGCTCAAAGAAATTCCTGAGCTTAATGACCTATCCTGTGACAATTGTAGCACATAGCCATTATAATATTGGATCGCACTTGTCACATATATGTCTAACCTTCTTGGTCTTCTCAACCAGCTTATCCTTCATTTTGTCATTAGAGTCACTACTTTTGTGCTTGGATCAATATGACCCTTCCTTATTGAACTCAAGTACATAAGCTTGACCAACAGTTTAGTACGGTAAGAGGTGTTATATACAGACTCCAAGTTACGCTCAATGTGTGGAATGTCTTAACATTCCCATTGTGCATTATGTTGACAATCATGCACACCCAGCTTAGATGGAAAAAATATGATGACAACTTGCACTTGTTGTTCATCTTTGAGAATGAGGCCAACTACCTTCTATTCTTTAATTATGTTCGACATCTCGAAATACTACCTCTCAATAGTATTGGGACGCTTCCAACATACTGTGTCAAACTTTATTATAAGTTGACTTAGCTTGGAAATGGAAATTCCACAGAATTTCTCTTTCAAGCTTTCAAAATCCCCCACATCAGTAGGTTATACTTTCGTAATAAGTATTGAGGTATGATGCACAATGCTCAGCAACGTGATGCGAGCAATAGCATTTTTCTAGCCTGATAGGTCTTTACCTCTTGGTGTTACCACCCTGATGGTTCACCATAATATAACTCAGTGTTCCAAACACCTATTTATTCCTCAAGGATATTCTGAACTTTATGATGCCATGTTTTGTAATCATCATCGTTCATTTTTCCTTTGGTTGAAGGCAAGAATGATATTTTGGCTATTATTAGTAATAACCAAAACATAGACATTTTAGATTTTTTTGTACTAGCACATTTGCAATGGTTAATTCTACTTGAACAACTATTTAATTGTAATAAAGTGACATAAGATATAGTACCAATAGATTGTAGTACAACCTGCCAAATTCTATATTCAAATGTCACAATTATCACAATTTAATCCTATTCGAATAGAAACATTAGTTATGTATATGAATTACATAAATTCACATATGTGGGAACTAATAGTTCTAGATTAAAATCACACAAATCTCAATCTTAGAATTCTTACTTAGATAAAAAATTAATAAACTAATTATTAATTTAATAACATATGCAACATATGCTTATGATAAAGGCATGATAATAAAGTCAAATATTAATATTATCCTAACAAAAATTAACATTTAACATATAAATTACTAATAAAGTTAGACAAAAATAATTACAACTAAATATTTTCCTTCTCTTATAATTTGGTCCGGTCCACTAGAGTTGACACATTCAATTCTTTAAACACATATGGACCATGGCAATTGAGAATGTAGAAGCTATCTCAAACTTATCAAGACCCAAAAGATATATTTTGGTTCCACGTGTTAGGAGAAATAGGAGTTCGTCTAACATTACACATAAATCACATATGACTATCACATGCTCATTAAAAAAATATATCCCATAAAATATTTAATATTACATGTAAATATTAAAAGTAAAACGAAATATGGGATAATAAGTTTTGGGCCCATTACAGTACGTGTTCATACGGTCAGTAACGGTGGGAATATTTCTCACAATTTGTTTTAACTCATACAATTCTCGAATGACTACTAAAGTCCTCGAGAAAATTAACAAATTTTAATACATAACTATTCAATAAATTAATTTAAAAAATTAATAATGCACATAACATGTATTTGTGTTGGACACAACATGTATAGTGAAATTACATAAATTTCATACTTTGAGATGAAATTACAAAAATTTCATATCAATTATTGTAAAGATTACAATAAAATTACACAAATTTGAAAATTTAAATGAAATTACAAAAATTTCATGTCCCTAATTGTAAATATTACAATTAAATTACCAAACTTTTGGCAATTTAATGAAATTACTTATAATTTCATGCCATAATTGATATTAATTTAAGTTATATACTACTCGAGAAAGAAATGGGGCCAAAACACAATTATCACAAAATTAATGGCCCTAATTGAGAACATGGGGTTACAAATGGCAATATCACAAAGATAATGGGTCAAAACAAGAACATAGGATCATTTATAGTATTATCACAAAGATGTGGGCAGAAATAAAAATAATACAACATATGTATTAATATTTTTTTTTTAAATGCCAAGCCTAGCCGTCATTGAACCGAGCCCAAGCACGGAGCTGAGTCGAGCCAAGTGGCTGTAAGGTGGCTTGGCTGTTCAAAAATTAAAAACTAATTTTAATTATATATTCTTTTTTAATAATCAAACCACATGGCCACGTGGCTCACCCTAAATAAGTCACATGGCCAACTACTATAAAAGGCAGGCAAAAAAGATGGAAACATGAGTCAGATGCAACTACCACAAAAGGTAAGCAGAAAAAGAAACATGAGTCTGACAAAACAAATAAAAAATATATATATATATATATATATATATATATATATATATATATATATATATATATATATATATTTTAAAGTACGTTGCCATGTGGTGCAACTTGAATGCTCCACGTGGCAACAAATAACATGACCCCTACGTGTTTGAATCACATCACAGAGACGTGATTCAATCACGTCTGACAATGGACAATGTCCATTGTCAAAATTTGAATTTAATAATACTTTTATTATTAATTATATATATAAATTTTTTTAAAAATGACCTCGCCACATGCCATCCTACAATTGGGCTATGTGTCCTTCCATGTCCAGACATGTTCTGCAATTTCTACACTTTTCAATGTGTACATACTATCCCAAGAACACACAGTTGTGATATATTTCCAGATTTACATAAAATCTTTAAAAGTTCATAACTTTTGTGTTTAAAGGCCAAATTTAACGAATTATATGTCTATAGAAAGCTCTCGTCGAGCCCGTTCTAACAGTACCAAATACACAATTTTTGAATTATGATATAGACATGAAAATGGCCAAAACAGTAGCAAAAATGCAGAAAAAATGTACTAAACAATTTTGACATTCAAACTTTAAAAAATTTGTAATAAATTTATCACTTAACGAAAAATTACGAAATTTACACCGTTAGAATCCTTGCAACGAGAACCTTCTACTAGTACCAAAATTACACATATTCATGATACTCCACAGAAACATAATTGAACAAAAAATTGCGCCAATAGCACTCAAATCGTAGCAATTCTACAAATCACATATATATACACATATATATTGTAGAGAACAAACAACTACGACTTTGATACCAATGAAGATTTTTATACAATCATCAGAATCTTCATAAAACTGAAATTGCATAATCGTTTGATGTGTTTGTTCCATTGCGTATGCAAGGAGTCTGAGTCTACAATACCGATCGTAGACTTACTATTCCACAACTTAAGAGCCTTCTTTGATTTGGGTATTTTACACATAGTAAAATAGGAGTGAGATTGAAAGAGAGAGAACAGAGAAAAAGACAACACTCTGTCTTCTGTTTTCAACGTTTGAAGAAAAAGACATTTATTTTTCTTCTTTTTATTAGGATGTGGGAGTTATAGTAATAACTTCCCATAACCACTATTGACCCATACAAAATGGGTTGGGCTAGGTCAACCCATATTGGGCGACTCGACCCCAAAATCCAACAACAACAATATCAACAATACCTGAATAACTAAAGCAATAACATAGTACAGTGTATTTTACAATATTCTATGTCTATCATTTGTTTGTGAACGATATGTCTATCATATTAAAAACAATCACAAATTGCAAAAAAATGAAGATATCAATATACTCTAATGTTGAGCTATTATTAAAGAGAAAAAGAAAATCATTACTCATATGGTTTTTGCAACTCTTGTACTAATATGGGTGTTTTTCTCATCATCAAGCTTAGCTAGGCCGAAATCAGAGATTTTTGGGTTAAGCTCCCCATCAAGTAGAATGTTGTTAGCTTTGATGTCCCTATGAACAACCTTAAATGATGATTCCTCATGCAGGAAAGCCAATCCTCTTGCAATGCCAAGACAAATTCTTTGTCTAATAGGCCAATCCAGTCTCAACTGAGCTTGCTCTGGACCTATCATTTATAAATTTTACTTCTGAAAATTACCATAAACTTTGAAATGAACTGTAACAGATTACTGAGAAGTGTTTATGCTCACCAGAAGGATGATATAGCTTTCATTAATGGAAAATAACAAAAAGTTAATTCAACAAAGAGAAAAAGAGAACAGAAAGTAATTATCTTCTTGACACCTTTCTAATTGCTCAAGATCTATATATATAGTTACCTCCTAGCTCACTATCTGTGCTGCTCAATTTGTTATAACAACTTAGGGACATCATACAACTAACTTATGCCACGTAATCAGAAAGATACTTTGGTGCTGCAAGCTTTCGATGACTTCTTTTGGGCTCATTGGGCTTTGATATCTCTTTGTTCATAATTGTGTTTGCTGAATTTTCTGATTGGGCCTGTTGAACCTGCTCTTGCAATAGATTTCTCATTACACTGCCCCGTTGTCAATAGGAACCTTGTCCTCAAGGTTCCAATTGGGATAAGTTGTCAAAAAAGCTTGTTGATTTTCCCATGTTGTATCTTCTTGTGAAAGATTCTTCCATTGTATCAAAAGTTGTGGCTGAATAGTGTTGCCCCTGCAAATAGAGCGCTGGTCTAAAATGGTTGTTGGCTGCAATTGAGGAATATCAGGTTGAGGTGGAAGAATGACCTCAGTTGTTGGTGTGCCATTGGTTCCTACAACTTTCTTGAGGAGAGACACATGAAAGACAGGATGAAGTTTTGATGTCTCGGGTAGCTTGAGTTTGTAAGCCACTGCTCAAATTCTTTCCACAATGCGAAAAGGCCCAAAAAATTTTCTACTCAATTTCTGATTAAAGTGGCCACGAACTGAAATCTGCTGATATGGTTGTAACTTGACAAGGACCCAATCACCAATCTGAAATTCACGATCAATGCGGTTTTTATCACTCTGTTGTTTCATTCGATGTTGCGCCCTCTGCAAATTGCTTTTGAGTTTCAGTAATATAGAGTCACGTTGTTGTAGATCAAAATCGAGAGCAGCATTAGAAGTAGAAAGAGGAACATATCTTAATAGTGCCAGAGGATCTCTACCATATACTGCAGCAAACAGCCTCATACCGGCCGATGATTGATATGAGGTGTTATACCAAAATTCTGCCCACGGAAGAAACTTAGACCACAACTTCGGTAAGTCCATGACAAAGCACCTAAGATACATTTTCAAAGTCCGATTTAAACGTTCCGTCTGACCATCTATTTGTGGGTGATATGAGCTGCTCATCTTTAATGTAGTACCTTTCAGGTAGAACAATTCCTTCCAAAAAGAGCTAAGGAAGAGTTTGTCCCGATCACTGACGATCGACCATGCAAGCATACAATTTCTTTAACAAATATCGTTGCAATTTTTGAACTTGTCGCTTGACAGACTAGTGGAATGAAATGGCCATATTTTGGTAGTCTATCAACCACCACCAAAATTTTTGAGAAGCTATATGATGTTGGCAGACCTTGGATAAAATCTAACGAAATATCTTCCCAAATTTGAGCAGGGATGGGCAGGGGTTGCAACAACCCAACTGGATGTAAATTTGATGATTTCGATTGTTGACACACCATGCACTCTGCCACAAAACACTTCAAATCTTTTCGCATTGTACTCCAATAACAACTAGCTACAAATCGAATAAATGTTCTTAAGAATCCCGCATGACCTCCCAAAGGAGTGGAATAAAACTCTTTGAGGATCACAGGCTACAGGGAAGATGGAATCACCATTTTATTATGAAAAAAAGTTATGCCATCATTATATGAGTAACCTGGTAATTCCACAGGCTGCAATAGAAATGTTGACCTCATCTTAGTCAATTCCGGGTCCTCGTCCGTGGCCTTCCTCAATTCTTTAAAAAATGATAGCTCAATGGTGGGGAATGCCTCCAATTCTGCTTCAATAGGACATCGAAAGAGTGCATCAACTGTCGTATTAGTTTTACCAGGCTTATAGACTATCTCAAAGTCAAATCCTAATAACTTGGAGACCCATTTTTATTGATCTGGTGTTTGTATTGTTTGCTCCATCATAGCTTTCAAACATTGTTGATCCATATTGATTACGAAATGACGCCCAATAAGGTATTGACACAATTTTGCTACCGCCGAAATAATGGCATGTATTTCTCTTTGATATGTTGAGGCGACCTGTAATTTTGGATTGAGCTTCTGGCTAAAATAAGCAACTGGATGCCTATCTGGCAAAAGCATCGCACCGATATCATGCCCAGAAACATCCGTCTTAACATGAATGGAACTTCAAAATTAGGCAATGAAAGTACCGGGGCCGATATAAAAACAACTTTTAAATATTGAAAGGATTGAGTTGCTGTTGCATTCCAAACAAATGAGTCCTTCTTCAATAGCTCCGTAAGTGCATGAGCAATTGCAGCAAAGTTCTTGATAAACCTGCGATAGTAGCTTACAAGACCAAGGAATTCTCGCAGTTGCTTAATAGTCTTAGGAAGAGGCCAGTCACGAACTGTCCTCACTTTATCAGGATCCATGGCCATACAATTATCGGTAATAATATGGCCGAGGTATTTAATTCTCCGCTTGCCAAAACTGCATTTAGTCTGTTTAGCACAAAAGTTGTTAGCGAGTAATAGTTGAAGAACTTGTTCCAAGTGAAGTAAATGTTGATTAAAATTTGAATTGTAAATGAGAATATCATCAAAAAACACCAAGACGCTTTTGCGCAATAGAGGCCGAAAAGTGTCATTCATAATAGCCTAGAATGTTGCCGGGGCATTTGTTAGCCCAAACGGCATGACCACGAACTCGTAATGCCTGTCATACATATGAAAAAGCTATTTTATAAATGTCTTCCTCTCTAACACGGATTTGATGATACCCCGAACGAGGATCTATTTTGGAAAACACGGTTACCCCATGAATCTCATCTAGTAATTCATCTATGGTTGGAATGAGAAATCGATCTCTCATTGTTACCGCACTGAGAGCACGGTAATTCGTGCAAAATCTCCAAGTGTCGTCTTTCTTTCGCACTAATAACACTAGTACTGAAAATGGGCTATTGCTGGGCTGGATAATGCAATCAGTTAGTATCTCTTCTACTAATTTCTCAATTTCAGTCTTATGGCAGTGAGGATAATGATAAGGGCGAACATTCACCGGAGCCATGCCTAGTTGTAAATGTATTGCATGGTCATGGAGTCTTCGAGAAGGCAACCCACTAGGAGGGTCAAATACCTTGTTGTATTTCTAAAGTAATTGACTTAACTGATGTTGTTCTAGCTGGCTGAGTGAAACATCTACATCATTGGTGACCATAGCTGAATCTTGGGGTATTGACTCTTTCGCCAAAGTCATACTATAAAAGGTTGCAACTGCACCAGTGGCCGTCATACGTTTCACAACTGTAAAAGTAATTTGGGAAATGGCCATATTGCATTCACCACTCAAAACAATATCCTGCCCATTTTGCTCAAATTTTATCATTAACTTTGCATAATCGTGGACAATCGGGTCAAAAGTTGCTAACCATAAAACCCCTAACACCACATCTGAGCCTTCCAGCAGTAACACATAGAGATCAGTTGTAAAGCGGTGACCTTGAATCACCATTAGAACTTGTATTACCAGCCCTTCTGTCATGACCCGACCTTGACCCATCGCTAGGTTAAGGCCGAAATATGACGTTTGAGTCGCTTAAAACATGTAATTAATAATTTAGCAAATGTACATCCACTTAAACCTTCATAGAAACTCCAAATAGTTACCCATCCATCGTCCTTAAAGTTTACAACAATTTGAAAATATTTACAAGACCTCGAATTTATTGGTTCATACCTAATAACTAACCAATAGTTCAGTTTTTAGGTCTCAAAAAAATAATCACCAACTTGAAGATATATTAACCAACACTGACATTATACAAACTTCATCACTGATAATTAAGATTACAATCATAACCCATCAAATTACATAATGTTTATCACCGAATACCTACACACAGGATCTAGATTCTTCAATGTATATCAAGTATCTCATGTACTTATACAACATCAATCAAGAAGTCTTTCACGTATGTAATCCTTTCCTTCACCTTGTAAAGTTAACTCAACCAGCCATACCTATAATTATTATAAAAGAGGGGTGAGCTAGATCCTCGCATATAGCTCAGTGAGAAGAAAAATAAGGAAAGGTTTTCACAAAGGTTTTCTGTTCTTCACCATTGTTCCGCATCTTCTTCTAACAAGAATACTGTGAAAGCCACATTTCTTTCATCACGGTAGTCAAGAGCAGCATATATCTTTTCAACTTTTGCCAACCAAGCTTCAGCCTTTTCATCATCGGGTTCGCCTTGAAACTTGGGAGGTCCATAGCTTAAGAAATCCTTCAATGTGCCATTACTGGTTCCCGCACCTACTTCAGTCACTTGATTCTCTAGAATCCGGCTCATTCTATCCACAACAGTTATTAGTAGATTAAACATCTCTCTTCCAGACCCATCTCGATCAACGTTCTTTGCCTTTTGAATCACAGTGCTACTGCAAGTATTAGGCCCTGCCATTTATGGGATGGATGCACGTTGCCCCTTATATAGATATATATATATATATATGCATGGTATGACAAAGGAACACGTGCTCTATTACTGCTCCTAGCATGTATATGTTATGACTATCCCTAACATGCAAGTTTACATATAACGCGAAGTATCCATAACATGGTAAGTATATATGATTTTGATTCATACAACACATTAAGCACGGAGGTTCACATATAGCACATAGGCACATTGGCAAATTACATGTAACACATGAGCACATAAGTTTCTAAGTAAGAAAACTGAATCACCAATTCAAACCTTATGATTTATCCCTATGATACCACCTTACCTTAATTCATAATCCAACACAATTCTTATGTACCACGTGACACTATGGCTAATGTCTTACTCAAGGTTCCTCAATCTTCAACTCGATCCTTAGACTAGGATAGCCTCGAACAACCATAACCTCCAACTTTCGTTAAGCCATCTATTCCCTACATATACGCACATTACCTCATCCAATTTCACCTTAGGCTTCTACCCATTGACCAAGGGTTTTAAACCCAGCTTGTGCCTAGCTAACTAGCTAAGCTCTAATACCATTCTAGGTGTCACGCCCCGACCCCGACCCATTGCTAGGTTAAGGTCGAAACATAACGTTTGAGTCGCTTAAAACATGTAATTAATAATTTAGCAAATGTACATCCACTTAAACCTTCATAGAAACTCCATATAGTTACCTATCCATCGGCCTTAAAGTTTACAACAATTTGAAAATATTTATAAGACCTCAAATTCATTGGTTCACACCTAATAACTAACCAATATATCAGTTTTTAGGTCTCAAAAGAATAATCACCAACTTGAAGTTATATTAACCAACACTGACATTATACAAACTTCATCACTGATAATTAAGATTACAATCATAACCCATCAAATTACATAATGCTTATCACCGAATACCTACACACAGGATCTAGATGCTTCAATGTACATCAAGTATCTCATGTACTTATACAACATCAATCCAGAAGTCTTTCACGTATGCAATCATTTCCTTCAACTTGTAAAGTTAACTCAACCAGCCTTATCTGTAATTATCATAAAAGAGGGGTGAACTAGATCCTCGCATATAGCTCAGTGAGGAGAAAAATAATGAAAGGTTTTCACGAAGGTTTTATCATTTCGCAAGCCTCTTTATAAAACCGTACTATGCATATACCATATATAATCAAGATATAATAAGATTGGAAATGAACTTATTATAAAGCAAGCAACTTTACTCACCAAGGACCTCGTGGGACCAAGCGAGAGTAGGAAAAACACATATTAAAGTGTATATCCCGAACGTAATCAAGAGATTGATACAAGGTAAGAAATGTGGCTTATACGGATTCAAGAGGTGTTTTCTACTATCACAGTCATGTGCACCTTAGAAGATGTCTACCACTATCACTGTCATGTGCACTTTGCTCTATATAGCCCCTTATTCCTTTACCATACTCATATAGGAACCATTAGGGTAGGGAGCTGTCTGCCACTATCATAGCCGTGTGCAGCTCAAAAGGTGTCTACCACTATCACTACCGTGTACACCTTTGATCCTTTCCCTTAACAATTGAGAAGTTGCAACCAAGTCGCGCCCATACAATTCATATATATGTAGCATTCACAATATTGCCATGCAAGAGTTTAGATTGACAAATACAAAGTGAACTTAAGACTCACAAGCATAACTTTCGTATGCACATTTAATGTGTACAAGTTCGAGGCAAAAGACTCAAGTTCATGATCAAACATAATCTCCCGCACCACACAACACATGCAATCATATACTTCAATCATGACTTAATTAACCTCCTTTTATGTCCATGAAACAAGTTGGTACCAATGCCACAAAGGTACATCAAGAAAAACAACTTCAATACTCCTGCATTAGCCTATCTTAAACGGTTAATCTCTCTATTCTCCCGAACTCCAAATAACATGATTGTGTTAGTACAAGCAACAAATCATGCAATAATATAATCATGTCAATGATGGAACTCATATAGCATGTAGGCAGGCAATCAATGATAAAATCGTGCGTTTAGAACTCTCAAGTCATAACGTGGAGGTCAATAAGAATGGTTGTTTCATCATACAAGCATTTTCAATCCTTTTGCATTTGCTTAACTTAAGAGGTAAATTTTCCTACTTTTCCAAACTCCAAGATTTGGTCTAGAATAAAATCTTATCAAATGTAGATAACTCTAGAATCAAACAGAATGCAATTCAGAGTTGAAACGAATGAGATATGACCTCCTGAAAATCACTGTGCAAAGTTGTCAAACATTCGGGCGTTGTAGCCTTCATCCAGTCAACCGGATGAAGCATGTAACGCATGGATGGAAATTTTCCACCGAGTATTGGGGATTCTATTCGGGCGATCAGATAGAGGTTTTAACACCCTGATAGTTGGACAGGAAAGACACATTTTCTACAAAAATCATGCAAACAATCCATACAACCTCCTACCATCAACCAACCATATTCAATGTAGTTTATGTGCATCATATAAGGGTTCAAACTCAATCAAAACCACCCCACATCAACAATCCACAAACACCCAACATCAAATTCAAAATCCTAGATCTACAACACAAAATACTCAATTTTCTCATTAACAAAGCTATTGTATACAAGTTATAGCAAGACTAATACACATATATAATCACCATCATGCTCAATATGGCTTTAGAAAACTTTTTAAGAAAACAACCCTCACCTTGTTCTTGAGTTTGAATGCAAGAAAAACAAGAAATGGAGATAGGGATGCTTGTAAATGCAAGGAAATAGCTTGAATCCTCATTCTCATTCCTCCTTCTTTCTCTCTTTCCTTCTTCTTCCTTCTCTTATTTTCTTGATCGTACTCTTGTGTATGTGTGAGTGTGTTGTCTGATGTGTGTATGTGTGTAGTATTTTTGTGTGTGTTGAGTGGTGTAATGTGTGTTTTATGTTAGGTAGGATATTTTTATAGGCCCAAAGACCAATATGCCCTTGTAACTAAATGCTAATTTCTAGCTTGCCATCTAGTTCTTTTGTAATTGATTTAGTTAGCCATTGTGATATGGTAGAATTTAATTAATGCATACGATATTTAAAACACTCAAATGCACGTAATTGAACCTGAATGCACGTTAAACGAAATATGTGCACATAAAATGTGGTAGACAAACAATAATTAATATAAATGCATATTAATTAATATAATTGCACATTAAATGATGCAAAAATATATGAAATGTTATAAAATGCATATGGCTTAGTACGGGGTCTCACATCCTCTCCTCCTTAGCAGAATTGTGCCCTCGCAATTCATTCATCTGATAATTCGTCGGCAAGCTGCAACAACTCTGATTAAGCTTACCAAGGAAACCACTGGTGAAGTATGAAAATACCCAAATAAGAACTTTGTATAGTTATTGCCGATCAAGAAGTCTAGATGCAATATCAAATACCACATAGAATACCGAATATAGATACCATATGAAGACCCCGAATAAGAATACCAAATATCGGATGCCAAAAGAAAATACCAATAAAGAATACCGAATATTAGATAAGAATTCCCAGAATAAGAGCACCAACCAAAAATTCCGAATAGAAGTCCTGAATAAGAATACTATCAAGAATACTAAGCGAGAATACCCATGAAAAATCCCAAAATAAAATCCGAATGACAAATAAGAAAACCAAGTGAAGTCATCAAATAGAAATACCAACAAATGAAAATCTACTTTCAAGTGCAGTTGTTGCCCCTGGAAGTTCCTTTTGGTCAGTAACATCAACTTGGGCTTCAACTATTTGTCCTAAGGCATTCCTGATGAGTCGAGACCGTGTTCTTACCTTCTGCATCCTCAAGCAATCCTTATATAGATGTTGATCACTCTCACACCTTACACACTTGCCTGACTTCCTCCAACATTGGGTCTCAATGTGCCCTATGTTGTTGTAACAAGCACAAACAACTTTATGAGAGATGGTTGCATTACTTGATAACCCTTGAGTTGTCTTAGTATTGAATGCACTAAACTGAGATCCAATAGCAGCGGGTGGCCTTTGATTCTGAGTCGGATAGGGTTCTTGTGGTGTCGGAGATAAGAACGACCTTTTATTGCCTTGACTTGGCCCACTTCGGGTTTCAAGTTGCCTCTTCTTAACACGGGATGCTGAGTCTAGCATATCATTGTATGATGTAAAACGATGTGAAGCTCTGAAATCTTGAATCTCGGGCCTTAATCCTCGAACAAATTGCTTGATCCTCCCATTTTCCGTTTGGACCAACTCGGGGAGATAATGAGAGAGCCTGTTAAAATGAGCTTTATATTGAACCATAATCATCTCATCTTGCTTCAAAGTAAGAAACTTTTCTTCTTTCCTTTCTCGCGCTACTTCCGTAATGTAATTCTCCTTGAAGGATTTAACAAAGTTAGCCCAAGTGACGGGTGTGCCATCACGCTCCCAACGAAGCTTTTCTCTTCTTCACCATTGTTCCGCATCTTCTTCTAACAAGAATACTGCAAAAACCACATTTATTTCATCATGGTAGTCAAGAGCAACATATATCTTTTCAACTTTTGCCAACCAAGCTTCAGCCTTTTCATTATTGGGTTCGCCTTGAAACTTGAGACGTCCATAGCTTAAGAAATCCTTCAATGTGCCATTACCGGTTCCCGCATCGACTTCGGTCACTTGATTCTCTAGAATCCGGCTCATTCTATCCACAACAGTTATTAGCAAATTAAACATCTCTCTTCTAGATCTATCTCGATCAATGTTCTCTGCCTTTTGAATCCCAGTGCTACTGCAAGTATTAGGCCCTGCCATCATATATATATATATATATGCATGGTATGACAAAGGAATACGTGCTCTATCAATGCTCTTAGCATGTATATGTTATGACTATCCCTAACATGCAAGTTTACATATAACGCGAAGTATCCATAACATGGTAAGTATATATGATTTTGATTCATACAACACATTAAGAACGGAGGTTCACTTATAGCACATAGGCATATTGACAAATTACATGTAACACATGAGCACATAAGTTTCTATGTAAGAAAACTAAATCATCAATTCAAACATTATGATTTATCCCTATGATACCACCTCACCTTAATTCATAATCCAAGACAATTCTTATGTACCACGTGACACTATGTCTAATGTCTTACTCAAGGATCCTCAATCATCAACTCGATCCTTTGACTAGGATAGCCTCGCACAACCATAACCTTCAACTTTCGTTAAGCCATTTATTCCCTACAAATACTCACATCACTTCATCCAATTTCACCTTAGGCTTCTACCCATTGACCAGGGGTTTTAAACCCAGCTTGTGCCTAGCTAACTAGTTAAGCTCTGATACCATTCTAGGTGTCACGCCCCGGCCCCGACCCCGACCCTTCGCTAGGTTAAGGTCGAAACATAACATTTGAGTCGCTTAAAAAATGTAATTAATAATTTAGCAAATGTACATCCACTTAAACCTTCATAGAAACTCCACATAGTTACCCATCCATCGGCCTTAAAGTTTACAACAATTTGAAAATATTTACAAGACCACAAATTTATTGGTTCACACCTAATAACTAACCAATATATCAGTTTTGAGGTCTCAAAAGAATAATCACCAACTTTAAGTTATATTAACCAACACTGACATTATATAAACTTCATCACTGATAATTAAGATTACAATCATAACCCATCAAATTACATAATGCTTATCACCGAATACCTACACACATGATCTAGATTTTTCAATGTACATCAAGTATCTCACGTACTTATACAACATCAATCCAGAAGTCTTTCACATATGCAATTCTTTCCTTCTACTTGTAAAGTTAACTCAACCAACCATACCTGTAATTATCATAAAAGAGGGGTGAACTAGATCCTCGCATATAGCTCAGTGAGGAGAAAAATAAGGAATGGTTTTCACAAAGGTTTTATTATTTTGCAAGCCTCTTTATAAAACCGTACTATGCATATACCATATATAATCAAGATATAATAAGATTGGAAATGAACTTATTATAAAGCAAGCAACCTTACTCACCGAGGACCTCGTGGGACCAAGCAAGAGTAGGAAAAACACATATCAAAGCGTATATCCCGAACGTAATCAAGAGATTGATACAAGGTAAGAAATGTGGCTTATACGGATTCAAGAGGTGTCTTCTACTATCACAGTCGTGTGCACCTCAAAAGGTGTTTGCCACTATCATTGTCGTGTGCACTTTGCTCCATTTAGCCCCTTATTCCTTTACCATAGCCATATAGGAACCACTAGGGTAAGGAGGTATCTGCCACTATCACAGTCGTATGCATCTCAAAAGGTGTCTACCACTATCACTGCCGTGTGCACCTTTGATCCCTTCCCTTAACAATTGAGAAGTTGCAAACCAAGTCGCGCTCATACAATTCATATATATGTAGCATTCACAATATTTCCAAGCAAGAGTTTAGATTGACAAATACAAAGTGGACTTAAGACTTCCAAGCATGACTTTCATATGCACATTTAATGTGTACAAGTTCAAGGCAAAAGAATCAAGTTCATGATGAAACATAATCTCCCACACCACACAACACATGCAATCATATACTTCAATCATGACACAATTAACCTCCTTTTATGTCCATGAAACAAGTTCGTACCAATGCCATAAAGGTACATAAAAAAATCAAACAACTTTAATACTCCCGCATTAGCCTATCTTAAACGGTTAATCTCTCTATTCTCATGAACTCCAAATAACCTGATTTTGTTAGTACAAGTGATAAATCACACAATAATATAATCATGTCAATGATGGAACTCATATAGCATGTAGGTAGGCAATCAATGATAAAATCGTGCATTTAGATCTCTCAAGTCATAACGTGGAGGTCAACAAGAATAGTTGTTTCGTCATACAAACGTTTTCAATCCTTTTGTATTAGCTTAACTTAAGAGGTAAATTTGCCTACTTTTCCAAACTCCAATTAATCTGATTTTGGTCTAGAATCAAATCTTATCAAATGTAGATAACTCTAGAATCAAACGGAATGCAATTCGGAGTTGAAACGAATGAGATATGGCCTCCGAAAAATCACTGCGTGGAATTGTCAAACATCCAAGAGTTGTAGCCTTCATCCGGTCGACCGGATGAAGCATGTAACGCCCGGATAGGAGTTTTATGCCGGGTGTTGGGGATTCTATTTTGGAAATCGGATAGAGGCTATAACGCCCTGATAGTTGGACGGGAAAGACACATTTTCTACAAAAATCATGCAAACAATCCACAGAACCTCCTACCATCAACCAAGCATATTCAATGTAGTTTATGGGCATCATATAAGGGTTCAAACTCAATCAAAACCACCCCACATCAACAATTCACAAACACCCAACATCAAATTCAAAATCCTAGATCAACAACACAAAATACTCAATCTTCTCATCAACAAAGCTATTGTATACAAGCTA
The DNA here is from genome assembly GCA_037974665.1 of Ehretia macrophylla. Taxonomy (NCBI): domain Eukaryota; kingdom Viridiplantae; phylum Streptophyta; class Magnoliopsida; order Boraginales; family Ehretiaceae; genus Ehretia; species Ehretia macrophylla. The sequence continues at coordinate 75,841,623 of CM075781.1, forward strand.
TAGCATGACTAATATATATATATAATCACCATCATGCTCAATATAGCTTTAGAAAACATTTTAAGAAAACAACCCTCACCTTGTTCTTGAATTTGAATGCAAGAAAAACAAGAAATGGAGCTAGGGATGCTTGTAAATGCAAGGAAATAGCTTGAATCCTCATTCTCATTCCTCATTCTTTCTCTCTTTCCTTCTTCTTCCTTCTCTTCTTTTCTTGATCGTACTCTTGTGTATGTATGATGTGTGTGTGTGTGTGTGTGTGTGTGTGTAGTGTTTTTGTGTATGTTGAGTGGTGTAATATGTGTTTTATGTTAGGTAGGATATTTTTATAAGGCCCAAAGACCAACATGCCCTTGTAACTAAATGTTAATTTCTAGCTTGCCATCTAGTTATTTTGTAATTGATTTAGTTAGCTATTGTGATATGGTAAAATTTAATTAATGCCTATGATATTTAAAACACTCAAGTGCACGTAATTAAACTTGAATGCACGTTAAACGAAATATGTGCACATAAAATGTGGCAGCCACACAATAATTAATATAAATGCATATTAATTAATATAATTGCACATTAAATGATGCAAAAATATATGAAATGTTATAAAATACATATGGCTCAGTACGGGGTCTCACATCCTTTTCTCCTTAGCAGAATTGTGCCCTCGCAATTCACTCGTCTGAAAATTCATCGGCAAGCTGCAACAACTCTGATTAAGCTCACAAAGGAAACTACTGGTGAAGTATGAAAATACCCAAATAAGAACTCTATATAGTTATTGCCGATCAAGAAGTCTAGATGTAATATCAAATACCACATAGAATACCGAATATAGATACCATATAAAGACCCAGAATAAGAATACCAAATATCGGATGCCAAAAGAAAATACAAATAAAGAATACCGAATATTAGATAAGAATTCCCAGAATAAGAGCACCAACCAAAAATACCGAATATAAGTCCCAAATAAGAATACTATCAACAATACTAAGCGAGAATATCCATGAAAAATCCCAAAATAAAATCCGAATGACAAATAAGAAGACCAAGTGAAGTCATCAAATAGAAATACCAGCAAATGAAAATCTACCTTCAATTGCAGTTGTTGCCTCTGGAAGTTCCTCTTGGTCAGAAACATCAACTTGGGCTTCAACTATTTGTCCTAAGGCATTGTTGGTGAGTCGAGACCGTGTTCCTACCTTCTACATCCTCAAGCAGTCCTTATATAGGTGTTGATCACTCCCACACCTTATACACTTGCCTGATTTCCTCCAACATTGGGTCTTAGTGTGCCCCATCTTGTTGCAACAAGCACAAACAATTTTATGAGAAATGGTTGCATTACTTGATAACCCTTGAGTTGTCTTAGTATTGAATGCACTAAGCTGAGATCCAATAGCAGCGGGTGGCCTTTGATTCTGAGTCGGATAGAGTTCTTGTGGTGTCGGAGATAAGGATGACCTTTTATTTCCTTGACTTAGCCCACTTTGGGTTTCAAGTTGCCTCTTCTCAATGCGGGATGCTGAGTCTAGCATATCACTGTATGATGTAAAGCGATGTGAAGCTCTGAAATCTTGAATCTCGGGCCTTAATCCTCGAACAAATTGCTTGATCCTCCCGTTTTCCGTTTGGACCAACTCGGGGAGGTAATGAGAGAGCCTGTTAAAACGAGCATCATATTGAACCATAATCATCTCATCTTGCTTCAAAGTAAGAAACTCTTCTTCTTTCCTCTCTCGGGCTACTTCCGTAATGTAATTATCCTTGAAGGGTTTAACGAAGTTAGCCCAAGTGACAGGTGTGCCATCACGCTCCCAACAAAGCTTTTCAGTTCTTCACCATTGATCCGCATCTTCTTCTAACAAGAATACTGTGAAAACCACATTTCTTTCATCATGGTAGTCAAGAGCAGCATATATCTTTTCAACTTTTGCCAACCAATCTTCAACATTTTCATCATCGGGTTCGCCTTGAAACTTGAGAGGTCCATAGCTTAAGAAATCCTTCAATTTTCCATTACCGATTCCCGCACCTACTCCGGTCACTTGATTCTCTAGAATCTGGCTCATTCTATCCACAACAGTTATTAGCATATTAAACATCTCTTTTCCAGACCCATCTCGATCAACGTTCTTTACCTTTCGAATCCCAGTGCTACTACAAGTATTAGGCCATGCCATCTATGGGATGGATGCACGATGCCCTTTATAGTGATATGATATATATATATATATATATATATATATATATATATGCATGGTATGACAAAGGAATACGTGCTCTATCAATGCTCCTAGCATGTATATGTTATGACTATCCCTAACATGCAAGTTTACATATAACGCGAAGTATCCATAACATGGTAAGTATATATGATTTTGATTCGTACAACACATTAAGCACGGAGGTTCACTTATAGCACATAGGCATATTGGCAAATTACATATAACACATGAGCATATAAGTTTCTAAGTAAGAAAACTGAATCACCAATTCAAACCTTATGATTTATCCCTATGATACCACATCACCTTAATTCATAATCCAAGACAATTCTTATTTACCACGTGATACTATGGCTAATGTCTTACTCAAGGATCCTCAATCTTCAACTCGATCCTTTGATTAGGATAGCCTCGCACAACCATAACCTCCAACTTTCGTTAAGCTATCTATTCCCTACATATACTCACATCATCTCATCCAATTTCACCTTAGGCTTCTACCCATTGACCAGGGGTTCTAAACCCAGCTTGCGCCTAGCTAACTAGCTAAGCTCTGATACCATTCTAGGTGTCACGCCTCGACCCTGTCCCATCGCTACGTTAAGGTCAAAACATAACGTTTGAGTCGCTTAAAACATGTAATTAATAATTTAGCAAATGTACATCCACTTAAACCTTCATAGAAACTCCATATAGTTACCCATCCATCGGCCTTAAAGTTTACAACAATTCAAAAATATTTACAAGACCTCAAATTCATTAGTTCACACCTAATAACTAACCAATATATCAGTTTTTAGGTCTTAAAAGAATAATCACCAACTTGAAGTTATATTAACCAACATTGACATTATACAAACTTCATCACTGATAATTAAGATTACAATCATAACCCATCAAATTACATAATACTTATCACCGAATACCTACACATAGGATCTAGATTCTTCAATGTACATCAAGTATCTCATGTATTTATACAACATCAATCCAGAAGTCTTTCACGTATGCAATCATTTCCTTCAACTTATAAAGTTAACTCAACCAGCTTTACCTGTAATTATCATAAAAGAGGGGTGAGCTAGATCCTCACATATAGCTCAGTAAGGAGGAAAATAAGGAAAGTTTTTTACAAAGGTTTTATCATTTCGCAAGCCTCTTTATAAAACCGTACTATGCATATACCATATATAATCAAAATATAATAAGATTGGAAACGAACTTATTATAAAACAAGCAACCTTACTCACCGAGGACCTCGTGGGACCAAGCAATAGTAGGAAAAATACATATTAAAGCGTATATCCCAAACGTAATCAAGAGATTGATACAAGGTAAGAAATGTGGCTTATACGGATTCAAGAGGTGTCTTCCACTATCACAGTCGTGTTCACCTCAAAAGGTGTCTACCACTATCATTGTCGTGTGCACTTTGCTCCATATAGCCCCTTATTCCTTTACCATAATCATATAGGAACCATTAGGGTAGGGAGCTGTCTGCCACTATCACAGCCGTGTGCAGCTCAAAAGGTGTCTACCACTATCACTGTCGTGTGCACCTTTAATCCCTTCCTTTAACAATTGAGAAGTTGCAACCAAGTCGTGCCCATCCAATTCATATATGTGTAGCATTCACAATATTGCCATTCAAGAGTTTAGATTGACAAGTACAAAGTGAACTTAAGACTCACAAGCATGACTTTCGTATGCACATTTAATGTGTACAAGTTCGAGGCAAAAGAATGAAGTTCATGATCAAACATAATATCCTACACCACATAACACATGCAATCATATACTTCAATCATGACACAATTAACCTCTTTTTATGTCAATGAAACAAGTTGGTACCAATGCCACAAAGGTACATCAAGAAATCAAACAACTTCAATACTCTCGCATTAGCCTATCTTAAACAGTTAATCTCTCTATTTTCCCGAACTCCAAATAACCTGATTTTGTTAGTACAAGAGATAAATCACGCAATAATATAATCATGTCAATGATGGAACTCATATAGCATGCAGGCAGGCAATCAATGATAAAATCGTGCATTTAGAACTCTCAAGTCATAACGTGGAGGTCAACAAGAATGGTTGTTTCGTCGTACAAGCGTTTTCAATCCTTTTGCATTAGCTTAACTTAAGAGGTAAATTTTCCTACTTTTCTAAACTCCAATTAATCTGATTTTGGTTTAGAATCAAATCTTATCAAATTTAGATAATTCTAGAATCAAACAGAATACAATTCGGAGTTGAAACGAATGAGATATGGCCTCCGAAAAATCACTGCGCAGAGTTGTCAAACATTCGGGCGTTGTAGCCTTCATCTGGTCAATCGGATGAAGCAGGTAATGCTAGGATGGGAGTTTTCTGCAGGGTATTGGGGCTTCTATCTGGGCGATCAGATAGAGGCTATAAAGCCCGGATAGTTGGATGGGAAAAATACATTTTCTACAAAAATCATGCAAACAATGCACACAACCTTCTACCATCAACCAAGCATATTCAATGTAGTTTATGGGCAACATATAAGGGTTCAAACTCAATCAAAACCACCCCACATCAACAATCCATAAACACCCAACATAAAATTCAAAATCTTTGATCTACAACACAAAATAATCAATCTTTTCATCAACAAAGCTATTGTATACAAGGTATAGCAAAACTAATACACATATATAATTACCATCATGCTCAATATAGCTTTAGAAAACTTTTTAAGAAAACAGCCCTCACCTTGTTCTTGAGTTTGAAAGCAAGAAAAACAAGAAATGGAGCTAGGGATGCTTGTAGATGCAAAGAAATAGCTTGGATCCTCCTCATTCCTCCTTCTTTCTCTCTTTCCTTCTTCTTCATTCTATTCTTTTCTTGATCGTGCTCTTGTGTGTGTCTGAGTGTGTTGTCTGATGTGTGTGTGTGTGTAGTGTCTTGTGTATGTTGAGTGGTATAATGTGTGTTTTATGTTAGGTAGGATATTTTTATAAGGCCCAAGACCAACATGCCCTTGTAACTAAATGCTAATTTCTAGCTTGCCATCTAGTTCTTTTGTAATTGATTTAGTTAGCGATTGTGATATGGTGGAATTTAATTAATGCCTACGATATTTAAAACTCTCAAATGCACGTAATTGAACTTGAATGCACGTTGAACGAAATATGTGCACGTAAAATGTGGCAGACACACAGTGATTAATATAAATGCATATTAATTAATATAATTGCACATTAAATGATGCAAAAATATATGAAATGTTATAAAATGCATATGGCTCAGTACGGGGTCTCACACCTTCACTCATAAGTCGCTGCCCATTCCCGACTGTCACTGCTAAGTTGTTAATTGCCTCAATTGGCATCTTCAATTACTTGGCAACACGGGTCTGCACGAAACTGTGAGTACTACCCCCGTAGACCAAAATTTATACCATAGATCCATCAATGTCGCCTTTGAATCGTAGTATTATCGGCAAAAAATTCCTAGACAGTGCATTCAAAGAAATTTTGGGTGGTATGTTAAGCTCCTTTAGCTGTAATTGAGTAGCTAGATGTTCATCTTATTCCTCACCATCTTGTCCCGCATCATCAAAATCCAGCATAAAAAATTGAGGTTTCATTTGGCGGCGGTGGCTGAGTGTATATTTTTCATCACAATTGTAACAAAGTCCCTTGTCACGTCTTTTCTACATCTCATGTAGTGATAATTTTCGTATGGTGAAAGGGTTGATAGATAAAGCTGTTTGTGAGGAGGTTGGTTGTGTTTGGCGGAAGGTTTGGTGTCGAGTTTGACTAGTGGTTAGTTGGGGTCTAGCAAAGTTTGATTGGGCCGTGTATATGGGTTGAGTAATGTATGGGCTAGTCTTTGGTGTATAAGTGGGTAGTGTATGGGTTGGGTTTATGTGGATATGGTGAATAAGTTGTGCTTGTTGGCCAATGTGATTTGTCACCACGATGGGCTAGCCAGGATTGCTTTAAAAAATTAGATTCCTGAAGCTTCCTTAGGCCTATTACCTGAGATAGAGAACTGGGATATAAGGCCAAAACTTCTGAATGAATATTGGGTCGTAAGTTTGGATTCCTGCATTGCATCATGCCCTGTCCATATGGTAGAGCGAACAGTGCAGGATTGTTTTCTCACTCATCCATATCATAGTGCCTCTAGCATAGTAATGATATTTCAAAAAATCGAGCTTTTGAAAATTCTGTTTGTTTGGATTCCTGCACTGCATCATGCCCTGTCCATATGGTAGAGCAAACAGTGCAGGATTGTTTTCTCACTCATCCATATCATAGTGCCTCTAGCATAGTAATGATATTTCAAAAAATCGAGCTTTTGAAAATTCTGTTTGATTGGAAATCTGAATCTTGTATAGGTATAAGACATTTAGATTAGTAAACTAGCATATATTCCCTTGTTCTCCCAAAGATACTTGAGTATATGCTCAACTATTGTTCAATGAATTGAATTTATGTTTGATCTCTATCTACTTATCTTGCTTAACGCAAAGTAGATATTCATCCTAGTACAAAACACGACATACAAAAGGCTTTCATCTGCTGATGCATATAGAACCTTTTCTATAACTTCTATCCATCATATGTCTTCAAACATTGATTTTGAGATAAGGAGATTCCATACTTGAGAGGCAACGATCATCTATTGGAATCCTGTATGCCAAATCTTACTAGTATATTCTCTATTTATGAAACTCAAAAAAGAGCTAGTGTTACAACTTTGCAATCGCGCATAAGCTTAATGCCTAAACTCGCTTCTCCCAAGTCCTTCATCTGGAATTCAGAAGACAACCAAACCTAAATGGACGAAAACATCCCTACATCATTTCCAGTTAATAGAATGTCGTCTACATATGAGACCAAGAATGCTGCAACATTTCCCTCCAGCTTACCATACATACAGGGCTCACTAACACCTTGATCAAAAAGTTTGATCAAATCTAACGCTGCATGCCCTAGATGTTTGCTTAAGTCTATCAATGGACTTTTTAAGCCTGCAGACTACATAAGTTTGACCTCAAGAAATACAACAATCTAGTTGCATCATACTGATGCAATTGTCAAGACTTTCATCAAGGAAAGTTGTCTTGACAATCAATTTGCCATATCTCGTAATCAAACGATGAGTTAGAGTAGCTTGATGGATTCAAGCGTAGCTACTGGCATTGAGGTTTTCTCATAGTCAAAACCTTTCTTTCTGAGTGTACCTTTTCGCCACAAGCTTTTGCTTTAAAGGTTTCCACCTTCCCATCCATTACTCTTTTCCTCTTGTACACCTATCTATGCCCCATGGGTCTAATTTCTTTGGGTGAGGGCACAAGATACCAAAGTCTAATAAGAGCACTTGACTTAATTTCAAATTCTATTGCCAGGTGTCATTTGTTTGTATTCACATCGGATGTTATATTTCTTAGGATCCATTATCTGATCATCGAATTTAGTTTGGTAAAACTCTCTGAAGTACTCATCAAGTGGCTTGGATATCCTCCTACTACGACATTGCTCCGTTTGTTAGCTAGAGTCAAGTTGTTGTATTTTCCCAGCATTGTTGTGGGATCTGGTGATACTGAGGATCCTGGTGGGACTTCCTTTAATATGGTCTCTTAGTCTAGTAATGGATGATTTATACAACCTTTATTCAGGGTTTCACCCCTAGAGGTTGTAAAATTATTCATCTTGGTACCCTTTTTGAATATAAAATAGCACACATTCGATCTAGATTTCAATTGCCATTTAGTTTATAAGCTGGACAATCCCATTTACAAACGTATTTCTATATCCACAAATCTAGGGATATCCTATGGACTGATATAGACAGAACTAGATTTAGTATGTTAGCTGCTATTTAACAGTATATTCCCAAAAGGATATTGGCAATTTGATTCATCACGAATCTTATCATATCTCAAAGAGTGCAAATTTTTCCTTTGCCAATGCACCATTTAGGTAGGAATCTTGGTGTGCAGTGATGAAACACAATTTACTGTGTGACAACTAGTTGTTAAATCCTTTTGTACTTTAGAGGCGTGACCAATGGTTCAAGATCTAATGGGTCCAGGGACCCATTCTTGACCAACTCTAAAGTTTGTTTAAATTAACCCAAACACAAATAGCATAAAATAAGTAGGAGAAAACTTATCTCTTTGTAGTTGACTGTACCCACTCAGTGTTATGTAGTAATGTATTATCAGAAATAATCGAAGAATAAACCATTGTGCATATTTCCAAAATATGGATCCATTCAAACTAAATTGAATATCCAAATTTAACATTTGCGATACTGAAAACAAGGTTCATCACAATGCAGGAAAAACTTGCAAAACATTATTCATAGATTGTTTATTTCTGAATCTTCAAAATAACATCACCATCTGCATATGCCCATATACTAGTCCTTATGCCTCCTCGCAATTCAGAATCTCCCTTAAATTATCTTCTTGGTGTCTTGAAACTTCTGCAATGAATTGCAGTCAACATTAGTGGTGATTGAGTCTACTATCCACGAGGAAGTAAAATCTACCACTAAACATGTTTCAACTAGAAAAAAAATAGAGGTACCTGTCTTGCCCTTGGCTAGGTACTTGAGGTCAGTTCTTCTTCTAGTGCCTGACATGGAGTCATCCTTGAAGCACTTTCCTCGGGGCTTATCACCATCATTCTTCTCTCACTCTTTATGCCTATTCCACGCTCCTGTTGCTTACCTTTCTTTTTGATCTTCTTACCTTTAAGGGCAAGACAAAAAGACAAAGACTGAGTAAGATCCATACAGTCGTAGGGCTTTAGAGTAGTCTCATCTGCCTGAAGTTCCTTCATCAAATGTGATAGGCCCATATCCATCTTGCTTTCATTATAGTAGAGCTTGAAATGAACAAAGGATTCAGGCAAAGTCTCTAGTATCATTTCCACTTGGCTTTGGTCATCAATTTTTACACCAAGGACTTTGGCTGCTTTTAGGTAATTTGTCATCTTGAGCACATGCTCTTTGACAGACAACCCCTCAGTCATCTTGGTACACATGATAGCTCTAATAGCAGCTTACCCAGCTGGCCTACTATTTTTAGCAAATGTTCCTTCCAAGTAGATCATGATATCATTAGCAGTTTTCATCCCTGCAAGTTGGGTTTGGAACACTTTTTACATGGAAACTAACATGTAGAACCTAACCATGTTATCGGTTTTCTTCCATTGTCTCTCAAAAGCCCGTTCTTCCATAGTTGATTCAGGGATAATAACAGGGTAAGGTTGAGTCAGGACATGGTTATTTCTTCTGGCAGTGAGTACCATGTTCAAGTTTCTCTTCTAGTCTTTATAATTTGAACCAGTTAACTTATTCTCAAATAGAATACTGATAGGTGGAACAAAAGAACTTACTGACATCTTTGGATATTATAAAAAATCAATCAATTAATGTGCTATTTGATATGTATGCAAATGAATGATTATTAAAGTAAAGTAAACATTCATACTTTTGACATTTATTTCTAAAAGTAGTAGTTAAACCTTTGAACTATTTAGGATGTCTCAGTGTCTTAATCCTACTCACAACATTCCACTAAAGGGATATCCATGTTGTAGTTTTGATTAAGTTAAGTTACACTTATTTGAAATATCATTAGCTGAATAGAAAACTATCAAATGACATCTCAATCACTAAATAATGTTTGGCTTCATTAAAGAAATGACAAGAACTCCGAAGGGAGGATACCATTCTTTAATGTCAAGTAATTAACCATTTTTCATGAGTCTTTTTCACATAGAATATTCTTAATTTGAGCCTACCGAAATGACAGTTAACCCAAATCAATATTCTATTAAGTGGTTCATGATGAAAACCCCATCGAATGGGTGGTTGCTCTCATCAACACTTCGGTTGAAAACTCATTTTAATCTATTCTTGCTAAATCTAAGTAAAAAGACTATCCTCCAAAGGGAATGTCCATACGAGGGTGAGCTTAGACAGTTCCCACTATTAGCATAGACCAAAATGGAAAGTCTTAGGATTCTTTCCAAAATCCTTCTCCTACTTGATATTTTGATTTGAAGGTTTTTAATTATAACTACGTCTTTGCAATTAATCATTAGTTTTAATCCAAGCAAGCTCGGTCCATAAACCTTTGCTTATTAAAACAACTTTAAATTGTAATAATTATATACCTATTCAGGTTTAGGTGAGGCCACTTAGGATAATCTAGGCTAACTAAAGCACTTAGGTTCATACTAGGCATTTTAATCTCAAGTTATTTCATAATATCTAGTTCTAGATTATGATTTTAATTAGCCTTTCCTAAGTTTAATTAATTGGATTTAGCCCTTTTAAATCCTAGTAGTTGGCCATGTTACTATATGTTACAAAATCATATAATATATTCATGACATATGAATATAATAGCAATATGAAATAAACATTCAGTAATTATGCATTGACCCCAATTTTGATGGCTACCTGCAAGTTTCGTATTTCTACATTTGGCACCAAATGTTATGGAATTACTCAATCAGCCCAGGGAGTCCAAAATTATACTTAGACCCCAAAGGTTTGCCAAAATACTACAAGAGCCCCAAAACTTTGTCTAGTCGAGCCAATTCATGAAATTGAAGTCCTTCGCCCATGGAGAAGCCTTACCACCACGCACCACCACATCTATCACCCTTAAAAGTGATGGATTGACACCATGGAAGTCACAAACATCCAACAAAAATTCTAGAAAATCTGCAAAACAGTCCTCCTACGCGCGCGAATTTACCTCTATTGTATTTCGGTGCTTTGGTGATTAATTAGGAAAATTATATAGCTAATAAAAACCTATAGCTATTACATAATCTTCATATACTTCATTTAGAAGCTTACATTCAAATATATGAATTAAAATTTGTTACAAAAGATTGGATAAACCACCAATCATCAAACAAATACAATATAACCCAAATCTGAAATTTTTGAACATGCATGCATAAACACACATTCTAGCCATCAAAATGGGGTTTAATTGTGTTGCAAAACAAAGGTTAGCATCCTAATTCATACACAATTAATCCACGTAATTTAAAGCACAAAAATCAGTCTGCAAGATCCCTAAACAGTCTACCAACCATGGACCAATTCTAGCAAGTTATAGCTTTTGATTTCTTGTTTTATTGCATGTTCCTATAACCTAGCTCTGATACCATTGATGGTTTATGAAATCTAGCCTGGGGTGGACAATTTTTTTATTTTATATGGCATATAAAACATATGTAGGCATTCGTAAATATTAAACCACAAATCTATGCAATAAAACATTCTCGCAATCAAAATAACGTGTAGAATCAAAGTATAGTCAATATACCTTCATGTGTTGGCATAGAATCTCAACATACACAAGATCAATGGACTGACCAAAGGCTGTAATACATGCTGCTAGCATGAGAAACTTCAAAATTGGACAGCTTCTTCAAGCCTTCTCCCCTATTCCGCTACCCTTGCGATTTAGTGTGTAAATTCGGTGGGAAAATTTTTCTCTCTTCTTTTCTTATGATTTTTCATGTATGTATGGAGAGAACTCTATATTTTAGAGTTACAATAGTCGTGTGTATGTATGTGGGGTTAGATAGACGTGTATCTAAGAGAGATGAAGAGTGGTAGATCACATGTGGAGTCCTTAAATGCTTAGGAGTCTTTATTTGATTTTCTATGAATTAAAATTGAAGATAATACACATTATCTTCAAAATTCAAAATCAAAATAATATCTCCTATCTATATCATTAGCCCCAGATGCTACCTTAAGCTCGCCACATGCCAGATTGCTCAAGCCACACTCCATTAAGACAAGTTTAGCTAGGACAAATATTCTTATCTCAAGAATGTCTTTTGTCCTAGTGTCTTAACTTCTAAATTGAGCTGCATATTCCCAAATAAGCAACCTTACTTATTTACACCACATTTCCATATAAATAAAAGCTAAGAACAAAGAGTACACTAAGAAGGGTAAGTGGCTAGGAGAAGGACCTAAAGACATAATTGTCGTAGCTACAAAATGACCAAAATACCCTTGCTAGTCTCTAGCTGTATTTTGACCATTTTAATCTTAGCTCATTTTACTAAAGAGCTAGTGTCGCACTTCAAGGCAATTAATAAACATCCGAGGGATTTTTTCTACCTTTGACCTACGAAGTAAAATGACCGAAATATCCTTCTATGTTTTCAACCGCAATCAAAAGCAGGTCTTGCATTCGCATTATCATCCTATCTTGATTACATCTACACCTTGGACCTTTATCTTTCCTATAATCATCATCCATATACTATTCCCTTGTTCCTGGGAGCGACCCACAAGTCTAGTATCCAATATAGTCCGAGCTATATTACTAAGCACTTAGATTTGGATGACTATATAGATAACTCCAAGCGAGTAGTTCACTATCACTTAAGATAGTCATAGAATCATGACTTATATGCACGCTATTTGATAGATCTAGTCCATGTGTCCAAAACATAAAGTTGTTGACCCTATTATAAGATCTTACCCATAGTGAATCAAAACACATGTCCTAGGATTCACTGACACATCCACATATGCTCATGGTATAGAGTATTGGTCACTTAGCAGCTTAAGATGCTTTTAATTCTCTGACAATGATAGTAATATCACTGAGATTGCATCTATTGTAGTCTCGTTCAATGCACCATTATGCACTAATGAGAGAAGTCTGGAAAACACCTCCAATGACCAAGGTTGGTCACCTTACCAAATAGGAGACTTTCTTATTATAACCTTACCACAGTGAAATGCCCAGCTTGAGTATTCGGTTATAAACCTATAGTTTTGATCCAAGCCTCATAGCATAGACCTTGTGTGCGGATCTCCACATATCTATGCTATTTACTTGTATCACGGAGCCTTATTACATACAAATATATCAAATAATAGAGAGAATATGACATTCTTCTAATGAATGCACTGATTTATTAACTCATAAATATCCATTATACTAAGATAACTTAGTACTAATCATATTTAGGGCATATAAATCCCAACACCCAAGGGTTATTATCATAGATCATGGGAAACAACTCGAATCCCATTATTTCGTGAAACAATACGAGAAACTCGGGATACCTTTGCATTTCGCTTCTGTAGCTTATCCCTAAACTAATGGCCAAGTTGAAGTTACTAACAGAGCTATTTTGCAGGGATTAAAAAAAACTAACAGATGCGAAAGGGGCTACAGGCGGACGTTCTTCCCGAGTTCTTATGGGCCCAGAGGACAACACAGAGCACAGCCAATGGCGAGACCTCCTTCTGCCTAACTTTCGAGGCGGAAGCTATTTTGCCTATAGAAATCGGCTCCCCGAGCCTCAGAGTTAAAAAATATGAAAAAGAAGTAAATAACCAGGCCTTTTGAGAGGACCTGGATCTGGTGGATGAATTTCGGCAGAAAGCCCAAATCACAAAGTTGGTAGGAAAAAAGGCCATGGCTTGCAATTTCTCAAAGCAAGTCAAGCCTCGAGCTATCAAAGAATGAGACATGGTGCTACGAAAGGCCATTTTCGAACTTAAAGAGTTGAGAATGCTTGGCATGCTGAGCACTTGAGGAAATACTATTTGTAACATTTGTAACAGCTCAACAATTAATGAAAAGCTTCTTTCCCCCCATGAATGTGTTTCGTAAACTGCTTCTATCAAAGACTAAGAAAAAGGTAAGACCTCAGTGCAACTTGCAACGGGAGTCATTATCCTCCCAAGGGCAGTGACGGGATTCCTACGTGGACCTACTAGCCCTACCAACTATACAAGATTCCTACAGGAACTTAACTACCCCCTCGAGAGTCATTATCCTCCTAATAGCAGTGACGAGATTCCTACGTGGACCTACCAGTCCCATTGGCTATACAAGATTCCTACGAGAACTTAACAGCCACCTCGGGAGTCATTATCACTACAAGAAAAAATGGCTGGCGCTACAGACAGTTTCTGTAGCCTAGCCATAACCACATTGGGACGGGCGACGACTAGGCTACGGAATCACATTCGTAGCTAAAGGCCCCGTAGCCAAATTAAAATTACGTAGCCATTCCGTAGCCAAATTCAGAAATTAATTTGTATTTAATTTTTTTTACTTCAGTCGCCAAACGTCTGTAGCCATTCCGTCACCCATTAAATTTTTGACTTTTTAATTAATTATTAATTTCCGTAGCCAATCTGTTGCCCAATTTTTTTATTTTTTATTTAATTTATGTTGCCAATCCGTAGCCAAAATAAAATTTTATTTTTAAATAGTTTATTAATTTCTGTTTCCATTTGTTAATTTAAAATTTTTCATTTTAAATTAATTAATTCATAATCGTCGTTCTGTAGCTAATCCGTCGCCAATTAAATATTTAATTCAAAAAAATAAAAAAGTATAAAATCAAATTATAAAAAAATAATATTTAGAAAAAAATAAAATTAAATATACAAATTAATATTTACAAAAATTTGGAAAAAAATAATATTAACAAAAAAAATTAAAAATAAATATGCAAATTAATATTTACAGTAAATTTACAAAAAAAAACCTAAATTCTGTACAAAAAGAACATTTAAAATTTACAAAAAAAAAAAAATCTAAAATGATCTACTATTGTCTTTTAATCATCTCGCTCACATGATTTCAATGCTTGCAAAGCCTTCATTTTCTCTTTCAGTACTTTCTTATACCCTTTCAAAGCTATCTCCTATTATACCAAAAAACAAACATAAGTGACTAAAACACAACAGTAACAGTAATAGGACTAGATTAAGTGGCAATAGTTCAGAGGTATAGGTGACAAGTATAAAAAATAAGGAAATCACAAAAATGAATGCAACAATGACATCTGAAAATATTCTAAAATGCTTGACTCAATACATATATGGATCTCATAAGCATTTATACACAAATCATTATATATTCTAAGAGAACAACCGTTATGCCATATATCACTTTATGAGCATCTCTACAAGAACAATCATATTATGCTACATGTAAATGATGAGAGTGCAAAGTGTCATATTTTTCTCCTCTAATGTTTAATCTTTTACACTTATTTGATGTCTAAATGCATTCATTATTCTTATGTTTTGATTTAGGATGCAAATGGAGGCGTTAAGTGCAAAACGAAGTTAAATCGCGCAATTCTGGATAGCTCTAATACTGTTACATTTTTTGGGCATAACTCTCTCATCCGAGCTCCGATTGAGGCGATTCAAGATGTTGTAGAAAGCCAAGAAGAAGATCTACAACTTTTATGTTTTGAGTTTTAAGAGATACTGACTGCATCTAGGTCGAAATTAGACGTGAAGTTGTTACACCTGTGCTATTTAATGTTCTGGAATGTTCTTTATCTAAAAGTTTCTAGTTGATGATGGAGGAGATGATACATGAAAATTCTAACTATTTTAGCTATCCTAATTATATTAGGACTTTTCTAGTTGTTTTAGGCTTTCCTAGTTATATTAGGACTTTACTTTATCTTTAATATTTTTCTTATTCTATTTAGATTAGGATTCTATTATTTTGTAAGCTTCACAAAACTATAAATAATGGGAGAAATCATAAGATTTCGACCATCTCTTTTTCTCTCTTCTTATTTTTTGAGTTTTCTTCATGGCTCTGCATGGCTAAACTTTTATTCTTGGTCGAAGGAAACTGAAACCTTGGAATCAAGAAAACTGTAAGATCTAATTAGTTTTTATTGTCCAATTTTTACTTTAAGTATTGAATGTTCTTCTGTATTAATTTCATGATTCTTTCGTTTGATTGCTAGGGAGGCCTACTAGTTTATTATTCGTTATAATCTACAACTAAGTTAGATATCAAATCCGTAATTGTTTGATCCCTCTAACTTGTGAAGCAACTAAGATTTAATAATTTGTTGCGTCAGAGATTATTAGATTTTAGGAAGAACGTTCAACTAAATTAAATGCAACTGCTTGTGCTTGTGTTGTTTAGTTTCATCGATCCCTCTAATTCTTAAGGCTGCTACTAGATTAAACCTTTAACGCGTGTCTGAGGTTGTTTAGTGGTTAAGGTTAATTAGGTCGCATGTATTCTAATTAACTACGACTAAGGAGAGATAGGAAAATAATTCTCAACCCTATCCCTTCCCCTCCCCCCCCCCCCTCCCCTCCCCTCCCCTCCCCAAACATTGTTTACGTAACATAAAATCAGGCTAGATACTCTTTGTGGGAACGATCCTTACACGCACTACTATATATATTTTTTGGAGTACAAGTTTTATTTTTGATTGCCTGCTATAACACACCAGTAAACATTATTTAAAATATTTAAATAATCATATTATTAGATGCAGACATATTAAATAATTGATTTTGAAATTTAGAAATGACTTTTATAGATTATAATGTAACCGATAATTATTAGATGCAGTATTATCCTAATTATATTATTTAAATTTATAACTTATATTTATATAAGATTTTCTTATCTATCGTAGGATTCTATCATATCTTAATTTAAAATTAATTTTTTTTAATATCTATCAGTAGAAATCTTATTTTATTAATAACGTTATATCTACTTTATTAATAGTGTTATCTTTAAGTGGATTGGTAATCAGAGTTGATCTGTTTGTCATATCTATAGCGCCTCGAAGCAAATTAGTTTTGCCATATCTCTAGGTCTACTTTTCTCAGTGTCCTTAATCACATTATTTTCTTTCCATGACTTGAATTGAGGGGGCAGACTAATACTGCTCTACTATAACATAATCTACATACCAAAACACACAAGCTTTCAAGGAAGTGGCCATCATCCGGCATTCCCAAATTGGTGGATATGCATTTGGGTTCATCACTTTATCTATCATCTTGTAGGTTTGGCAATAGCTTTAGATGTTACTTTTTCATCCTCCTCATTATGCATCTTCTCAGTCCCCTTCACAAAATTTGTTATCTTAAGTTTTCCTAAAAGGAATTTCATATGTATATTTTTGTCATCCTTAGCTGATAGAGTTAGGCATTCCTTGTGTAATATTTCTTGGCTTTTGAATATAATTTATATGGTAGAAGATTATTGTCACACCATTTATTTTGTTCTTCTTGGGTCGTTTTTAAGCTTTTTTAGTGATTCTTGTGATGCCGACTTATTATATTTTGTGTAGCTTCTGTTTTGCCAATAACTATATAATAGCGCTTTCAATTTTTGCTGCATTATTAATGTTCATTGTTTATGATTCAAAAAGAAGCATCTATGAGGTTCTATTAGCTTTAATTTATTATGTATGTAACATACATTGATGTTTATATATATATATATATAAACGGCGCTATTTAACGCTTTGGTTCGCCCAATACAAGAACTATAGCCCAACCTAGCTTAAGGCTAAAGCCGTAGACTACACCCCCGTGAGAGCCCTCTATTTGACTAATATACTCCCTTTTAATCTCCCCCCATACCTTCATATCCAAGCTGGGAATGATTGACCTTCGGACAGAAGAAGATTATGTAAACACTTACTCGAAATCTCACTTATCAGATTCCACTTTGAGAGAGTTGAAAAAGCACTATCTCGTTGAAAGGTTCTATACATCTGCCCTTTCTCAACGCATTTCTTTAGACAAAGACTCCATTTTTTTCTCTTTTCGGATGGTAAATATTTCTCAGAACATGGAGTCTGAATCAAACCCATATTTGAATTGAAATTGAGATACTGATACAAGTTCTTCCCTTTTGAATCAGATAGATTCATATCTGAAAGAGGTTGACAATAAGTTTATATATATATATATATATATATATATATAGCTAAAGCAATTGCAACTACTCGAGAGAAAGAGAACCCTACTAAATGTAAGTATTTTTTATGTTTATACATTTTAATTTTTTTTCTAAATAGAAATTATTTATGTAATTTACTTTGTTATTTTTTTTTTGTTTATTTTTGTCTGCAATCTTTTAAAAGTTAAAAAAGTGATACTATATTAAATAGAAGATGAGTATAAGTGACAGTAAGTTGCATCTTTTAACAATTATTTGGCCCTGTGATTCTATTAAGTTGCATATGTTGTGTTATGTTATTTATTTATTTATGCTTTTATTTTTCATCTCACAAGCTTTGTAGCAATGGTTAGGCATTGTCCAACCAGGAACTTTTATTATTTATTTATTTTTATCAAAAATAAAATTCTATTGAGAAAGAGATCCAACATTGAACATTTCTTTATATTCTTTTTTTTCAAAACTGAAAGTATATTAAAAAAGAGGTCCAAGTTGGACTTCTCCTTTTTTAGTTAAACCAGGTATAGTTGTAGGACCAATTTTACCGTAAGAGTGGTAGAAGCATTAAAGCGTCCTATGATAGAAGGTCGTAAGTCCCGAGTATAGTGTTCTTTCCCCAGTCAATTTCTCCACATTATGCCTTCGGGAGAAACATGGGAAAGAATCAAGAAAAACATAGAACAAAAGCTGAGAAGGTATCTTCATGAGGCAAATAACATACTGAGCAAGGCATGCCATCCAAACCAATTCCTGGGATAAGCATTGATATTATCAGCAACCCCTACCACCAATCACAAGCAAAAACTAGCCAATTAAATAGTCAAATTGCATTAAATGCAAAACTGCTGCAAGCACAATGGCAGTTCACTTCGATTGGTACTGCAACCATTGTTATACTGCTCACAGAAAAGTTGGTGAAGGTGTCATTCAATATGAATTGACTTAAAAGTGGGGGACCATTGTGGTTAGCATTTGAGAATGAGGTTTGGTTTTTTTTTTTTTGGCTAAATGAGGGAGGTTTGGTTTTGGTTTTAGTTTAGTTGAGATTTCTTAATATTTTTGTAAAGTATAATTAGTTTTCCTCTTGAGAAATAACTGAGTACCGAACAGATGATGGTTCAAATCATGAATTTCAAATGGAGAAAATTCAAAGATATTTACAAATGGAGCACCTAACAACGCATCTTCACAGACCAAGAACTACCAGATCACCCCTGGCTGACCTTGACCCCCTATTCACCTCTTTGAACTTCTATTGAATCAAGAGATATGTTTGATTGTCTATCTTTTTGATATAATATATAAGGCATATTATAATTGATTTACAAATAAAATAACAATTATTTGTCAATCTTTAGATACATGGCTATAAAGTAATACGCTTGTCTGACACGATATTTATTTTTGTTGAGAATTGGCTTCTTTATTAGTTTCACATAACATGCACGATCATTTAGTTGAATCTATTAAATTCATCTAAAATCTTTCTCGTCCCACTTACGATGTATTATTCCATGCCTTTACAGCTTGTGATGCAGAATTCTAATAGCTCTTTCGCAATAGAATTATACTTTTTAATTTTGAAAGGCATTTTTATAAAATTTGAGTACTTTAATCAACAACTCTTATTCAAAGAAAAACGATCCAACAATCTATACAAAGTATTGGTCTTTTATAAGGCATTTTCTGGTTGTATATTCATATCAAACAGATTATTGATCAATGACTTTGTAGATGATATGTATTATTAGTCAAATAACTTAAAATGACTAATAATAACGAAAAAGGTATAGGAAAATAGAGATGATATAAAGATGATATTAGTCAAATAAATCCAACTTCAGCATTCTCGAGTCGATGACCAAAGATATAGGAAAATAATCAATCATTTGAAATTTTATAATTAAATAATGAATTTGATACACCAAACTTCTCTGTTGTAGGCATATATCACTGAGAATCTATAAATTAATTATCAAGATATTTATTGAGGTTAATGCTATAAATATTTATGCTTGAATAATACTTGAATGTTTCAGCATCTTTTAAGTAGACAGAATTACAATATGAAGTATATTCTAGGTATGTCAAGTATTTTGCTAGCATAGAAGTGTTAAATGATCGCCCTTATCTATGTCAACACATAGTATGCTACAAAGAATTATGCTTTGTCTATTATGGTAAGAAATTAAAACACGGTAACAAGAAAAAGAAATAAAAAAAAATCAATTTGAGACCGGGCGGAGCCATGAGCACTATAGTGACATAGTCAATAGTCTATGACTAAGGGTTTAAGCACATTATAGCAAAAATGCAGTATTCAAGTATGACCACAATTATAATTAAACATATAAAAAATATATAGTTATAATTCAAAATAAAAACTAATAAACAAGACTAAACAATAAAAATATTGAATAAATTAAACTAAAAATAAAATAAATGTATAGGTATACATTTTCTCACCTCAAATGTGAACTTTGAGTATATTAAGGGATTGGAGGAGCGTAGATTAGTGATAGGGTTTAATTTTCATTGAAATCTGAGAGTGAGTTTTGAATTAGTTTTGTTGTTAGGATAAATTTTAGTAGCATCGTAGACTTCGTTTTGAATCATTTTCATTTTCTTCCATATCACAAAGGTGACATTGTTGGAGAAAAGGTTGATGTTATTGAATAGACAGTTGGTGGCTGAAAGTATGTGAGATCCTAAAACCTTTGATATAATCGGATCATTATTACTGAGCCGGTAAATGTTGCACATATTGAGAAGATTGTTGATGGTGTATGAAAAAAATGCTTGTCTGCTTTTGCTTTGAGTAGAGTTATTCGAGTAAAGGATAAAGTGTATTAGGTGAAGCTTAGACAAAAGAAACATACAATTGGTTTCTCTTAAAAGAATTATAGTAATATAAAATTATTGAAATACCCTTCCATTAGTGAAGGATATCCAGCATGTACATGTGCACACACTGAATTTTATATACCATCAAATTTGTGATTGTGCCCTACTCACATAGAATTTTAATTGTTTAATTATTTTTTAATAATGCTACCTTTCATATTTTAAATTTGATATTGGATTTTGTGATTCTTGAATTTTTTTTATGGTTTTAGGTATTGATTCAACAAAAGAAATTACACTTGAAAAAGAAAGATGGAGAATTAAGACCAGGGTGGTCAATCTTTGATTCTATCTAATTTCAACAGTTTTTCACACACTAACTCACTTTAAATAGTTTTACTTGATGAAGAAGTATGTAACTCAAATCTTCTTTAAATTTTTTTTTAAAGATAATTAATTATATTCCAATTGTCTATCAATGAATCTTAATCCATTTTGTATCTTAAATAGAGAAAAAACATGCAACTACTATGAAGACTTTATTTTTCAGATTTGTGCCTTTATTAATTAAAAGAGAAGTTTATGGCATAGCTTTTTCTTGTGCTGGTTCCATGTGCAATTGCTCAAAGAGAACCTAGATTCATACTTATTAATGATAGTATGTTTAATAAAGTTAGAATGTTTTAGATCACTATTGAGTAATAATTTATGTTTTAACTTTTATAGAATAAATCAATTCATTTAGCATGGGGAAAAATATTTTTTGGGGTAATAGTTGCTTTAACATTGAGGTTGTCATCAATTGCATATAATATACATGATTGCAAAATGTTGGTATAATGTTTTTTGCCCCAAGATGTCAGGCTCTTTGAACTACAGTTTGCTCTTGAGACTATGATAAAAAAAACATGGTATTATACTCCATTCGAAATACTATTAATGTATTTCAAACTAATGAGACATATTTGCCAAGCGAAAGTGATGACAAGTCTGTGTTCGTTTTGACTCATTACAAACCTACCAAAGTTAATAGTTAGTCCATACATTTTTTTTAATATATATATACACATGTTATTCATGATCAAATAATTTTTTTTATATATAATGCTGAACATTGTTGCTTCTTTTATTGAGAATCATATATATGACATGATTGACTATTAGATCCTTAAAAGTTCTAATAGTAGAAAATGGATTACAAGCAGATGATATAAGCAAAGAGTAAGAATGATATCAAACAAGGACGAGATGACATGAACTTTATCGAGACAACAACTTGAGGAAATAAGATACATAAATATATCTTTGAAAGGCCCGATCTACGTAAAACATTACTTACTGTCACATTTTTTAGAAAATAGGTGCTTATATTTGTCTTTTTTTTTGTAATGATATAATAAATAAAGTAGTGATCTATTTTAGTCTCTCAATAATGTGATTAAAGACTTTATATAAATTGATTTTATGTGTCATATTTTTAGAAAATTTATATTATACACGTGTGACGCCCGTACATCGCCCGGGTATAAGACTATTATATTATCAAAAGTGGATACGAGGTCTTGGGAATTTGGTGTATGGTCTACGAGGGAAAAAAAGTAGGAAACAGTAAGTATAGACGTTTTCCGTTGAATTATTAATGAATTCGTCAATCAGAAGTTTCACAATAAAGTTTGATGAGTAGATTTTACACAATTGAACTTGAGTACTAATCTATTATCTGACGAGAAAAAGGTTTTGTTTCGAATAAACAAGCCGATAGGTAAACATTATTGAATTTCATGCAATTAAACTTGAATGCTAATCTAGAATCGAGCAGTACAGTCAACTTCTCAACAACACAAATCACACTTTTTCATTAAAATGGAAAAAAGGTCTAACAGCTACTAGGATGCCATTTTTTCATCTCCAATGTAAAGCTAAGATCTCAAATAATATCAATCAAATGCATTAGCAGAAAGTATACACAAAAATATCTTATATAGATGGTCCCGCAATACTTCTTGAAATTGCTCTAAGCTCCTAAAAAGTAAAATAATTAGAATGGAGAATATAGGGACACTAATCTAAGAAAGATATTATGAAGCATCATCCAGGTTTAGAGCTAAACCTTTTACAGGAATCACTAAGTTCGAATAATTAACCAAAATATTATATTGTTGCATACATAGCATTACAATTCCAACCCGGAACAAAGTTTGTTGATCAACAAATGGGTATGAAAGAATGGTAAACTCTACTTACCTCAATGCAAGCTTTAAATCAATTCAATCCTAAGCTTGTAACCTTGAATTAACTTGTCACTGTAAAGATAATAAATCAACTTAAAATCCCAACTCTTTCATATCTACTAAAATATAATGAAGCAGATGTTGTACTTAAATATCTATAGAATGAAATTGGGAATTATCCTAACCCCGTCTACTTCCTTTCTTAACATTAGCAATTGCTTTAGAGTCCGTGCAATTATCTTCTCTGCCTTCTCTCTCTCGTCATTTATCTATCCCTTGGTTTCTCTTTTACACATGTAAAGCTTGTTGAAGGAGTTACAAAAGGTGTTTATGTAGTCAGTAACGGACCTAGGCACCTAAGGTCAGAGTGTGCATTACAGACATTCAGAGTTAGGAATTAATAACCAGGAGTCGGAAAAACTCGCCTATGGATAAATTATCTAAGCACACTATAGCAATTAGAAAAAAAATATAGCATTAAAGCATATAACAATTATAAAAATATTAGCACTAAAACAAATATAAAGTCTTTATAAATAGAAAAAGTACCTTTTACACTTATCCCGATGTGACTTTATCTTTTGAAATTGTTCAATAATCAACTTATTGTCAATACTATTAAATATATATCTCTATATATAAGTTACCAATCAATCATTCATCTAACCATATCCCATTTTTAGAAATTTATCCATTAATTCAAAAACCAATAACCTATATATAAAAATAACAATTATATCAATTCTCGAATGCACAAGCTCAATTAGCTCAAATTGTCCATGAATAAACATATGCAGAACATGAAGACAAACATATGCATAGTGATCAATTCATAAAACATACAAAATTAAGACACATTTTTATCTCTATATGCTACTATAATGATCAATTAAAATAAACTATATAAAAATAACAATTACATCAATTAAAATAAATATATAAAAATAATATATGTAAATTAAAACAATGAACAACAATAACAACATATGCATACTAGGTGCGGATAGCTGATGTTCACTCTTCTTTTTTCTTTTTAAATAAAAATTAGAAAATTACAAAAATGTCAGGGTATGTATATATATATATATATTTTAATAAAAAGTAGGAAATTACGAAAATGCACGTGCACATGCTGGCCTGGCTTTAGGTCCACCACTGTATGTAGTATGTTTTGAATGTTACATATCGTCAGTGCTTAGTGTTATATAAGTACAGGCATACTATATGACAAGAAACCTCTAAAGTTAAACTAAAGAAAGTGATAAGACTAGGATTACAAAGAATCCATTGTACATCAATTTTATATGATCTATATAATTTATTATTTATATGAACCTTAGCTTAGTCCTATTCAATTTCTTACTGAATTCTGGCAAGAAAATTTCAAGCTCTCCCTTTAGATTAAATCCTCACAAAAAACAGCAAATTACTTATAATCCAAACATGCTGCCTCGTGAACAGAAATTACAACAATGTTTTATTCATGCATTTATGGCAAGTGAAAGCTGCTACTTCTTTCTGGCTTGGATATAATAGACAACAAAGTTTATTCTAATTTCAGTTGCAATCTCAAAATACGTCAATAATATAAGAGGCTACAGAAAATAAGAGATTGTACAAGTCTTCAAATGACCGGAGGAAGAGAAAAAACTTACAATGAAGGGTCCAGCCAAGAGGTACCACTGTCAGTTTGTCAAGCTGCAATTGTTGTCGGACCAGCCAGGGAAGGTATCCAGAAGAAGCATTATGTTAGAATTCCCTTAAAATAAAATACATAATTACTGAATAAGATGATGTTAGAAACAGCTAAAAAGAAGTCACCAAAGGAACAAATAAATTCATTGTTTATTCAACAATTTATTCACATAAAAGGCTTGAAAAGCAAGCTGGAGGAAGAAAGATCGGAATTATTTTCTTTTTCCCACAGTGAGTCACCTACAACACCAATTCCAGTTATTTTGAAATTGTAGTTTCGTTGGATTTTCATTTGTTGTTGCAAGGACGAAGTACTTTCAAAGAATTTACTAAGCCTGACAGACAAACGACAACAACTACAAGAAAAATAATCTTTGATTCTAACATATTATCATCCTGGTAGCAAAGGAGCAAGTGTGAGCTTACCTTGTCAAATTACCATATTTGTTTGAGGCAAGGTACAAGATATTAGTAAATATAATCCAAGATATTGCTACAAAATAAGAGGAAGACCTGATGCCTTTTGACTGAGTACTTTCTTGAATCTCTGGAACAACAAGAGTTGCATTCAGAAGCCTTGCTATGGTGACAAGATCACAAATACAACATATTAGCATAAATAAGGAGAAGACATTTACATAGTAAGAACAAATAAACTTGGTGATACCAACAAACCTGTATATATATGTGTGTATTTGTTTTTAAAGGACATAAAAATACAATTTCAGACCTTTTTTCAGTTTTAAAGATTTTAAGAACAAAAACTCTTCCCAATCTTCCACAATTAGATTAAAGATCTAGGAATGGGACTTTATTCTTTTCTAGTTTCTACTAACAGGGCATAATAACCATATTGCCCTTGCAACAATAACATGCATCCTACCTTCTAGGATATTTTGACAATCAATGCATTCCTTTTCCAAGTTTGCAAGAGAAAGAAGCACATATTAAACATTCATCAACAGACCTTCATACAAGTTACAAAAAAATTTCAAGCATGTTAATTGATAAATCCCAAAACAAATTGAAATCATCACCAAGTAAATAATATTGAAACTTAATAGTTGATATCGCCATAAGAGAGAATGCTTCAAATACTATGTACCTTCAAAGTCCAATTCCTCATAGATCCCTTTTTCATCCACATCTCATAAATATTCTGAAACTTTCTAAAGTTGATAGTATCACCTTTTATATGCTTCATGAGCTCTAACGTCGCCTGTAGTTTATTACAATGTACCAAATTGATAAACCTCTAAACAAAATCTCCAACATTTTGCTTAATAACTATTCGAAAAATCACTCATGGTTCGTAAAGGAAAGAAAACAGTACTAGTGCCAGGTGTTGAACAAACAATGAAAATTTCATTGGTGTACTCCAAAAGAGCCATTAAGGGAAGGGACAATACCATATTTGGTGTAAAGGCTTCCAAAAACTACAACTAAAAACACCACAACATACACACCAACCAAAGAATTCATATAGACCCAATAAAATCTAAAACTTCAATACTGGATACATGTAAATCAAATCAACGATTTTAGCACAAAAAAAGAGCATAAATCAAATCAACGATTTTAGCACAAAAAAGAAAAACTAAAAAATAAACCACAATTAAAACTAAAAAAGCTTAAACGGACATTGAAGCAATCAAAATGTAGATGTTGTAATTCCAAAATCTGCCTTGCTCTAAATCTATTCGACATGTGTTAGATTTGAAACCCCAGAGAGAGAAAAAAATGAGACAATAAGTATATATATACAAACTATATGTATGTAAAATATATATATGGGTTAAATCAAATTTGTAACCCTATTCTTAATATGTTCTGACACTTATTAACGCTTGACTTAGGTCAACTTTGACAAATTTATACTTTTGTTAAGAAAAATAGTGCAATTACTAAGCTACCCTTATGAATTGTTTCTAGAGACGATTTTATCCTTGAACAAGAAAAAAAAAACTCACAAAACTTCCTACTAATTTCAATCCCAATTCTAATTCCATTCAAATCTAATCTACCCCAAACCCAAACCCACAATCCCAACACCTGCGACTGACTCAACCAAAAGAACTAATGACCTCCAAACCCAACTACCCTTACTGTGACCCCTACCACCATGCTGAACCCTACCCCACGCACCCTCACTCTCCTCTGACCTTGGTTGTCATTCGTGTTTGTGTGTTTGGCATCTATGAGAGATGTGTTTGGTGTCCATGTGCGTGTGTTTGGTATTCGTATGTGTGATCATGTGTGTTTGCATGTGTGTGTTGGTGTACGTGACTGTGTGTTGTGATTATATGTGACTGACTTTGTGTGTGTGTGTTTTCTTGACTGATTGACTGTAAATGTGACTCTGTGTGTGTTTGATGTAGTGGCTTCATGATTTTGTGTCTATGTGTGTGTTTGATAATGAAGAAAAAAAATTATGTTTATGTGTTTTTTTTTTCTTTTGGGTTGTGTTTGTGGTTTTTTTTTGGTCAAGTGTGTGTCTGTTGATGATGAAGAAAAAGAGTTTGTTGATGATGAAGAATACCGTATAATGTGTGTGTGTGTTTTGGGTTGTGTCTGTTTTTTTTAATGTGTCTGTTGATGATGAAGAAAAAGAGTCTGGTGATGATGATGAAGAAGACAATATGTGTGTGTGTTTTGATGGAAGGGGTATATTTGTCAAAAATTTTAATCAGTAATACTATTCTGTCAATTCTTTAACAAAGGTTGATGGGACGGTTAATAAGTGGATTTTTTTAAAAATGAGGGGTAATAAGTGTCAGGACATGTAAATGATAGGGTTACAAAGTGGATTTAACCTTATATATATACACACACCTAGAAGATCCTAGGGCTCAAGCTTGTAGGTATCGATATAGAGGATAGTATCGAACTAGAATGCGTGTCTTGGCTGGCTCAAATGCTTGGACGGCCGAGATAGGATAACGGGAATTGGTGGTGGATTTTTCGTTGGGGTAGCGGGATCTGGTGGTGGTAGAGGAAGATGTTGGGTGTTAGGGATTGGAAAATAAGAGGGTAAAAGGATTTTTGGGATAGGATTTTGAGAAAATTATGTTTGGGAAAATGGTTTGAAAGAACAGGGGTGTATCGTGGGAAAGTGAAACGACTTTGGAATTAAGTCTTAAGATCTTTGGAACAAAAACAAATTGGCCTTGCCGAATAAAGGCACCGGCTAGCTAGTGTCCCCGTCTGGAAGCGACAGAGAGTAGCGCCCACTACTTGTTCCCGCCGAACGAGGGAGGAAGAAGCCGAGGGCCGGCGCCATACTCCGACAAGTTTGGACTTGTTTTTTTCATAGTTTAATTTAATTTTATAGCTTTTTAAGGTTTATTGGCTTTTAGTTTAATGGTTTATTAGGTTTAGTTTATATATTATATAAGTTTTAGGTTTTAATGTTTATATATAGGTTCAAATTTAGATTTATACTGGTTTATTGGTTTATAAAGGTTTATTATATTTATTTATAGTTTAATATTTATAGGTTTATAGACAGTAATCTCTTTTAAATAATAAAAATGTTCAGTCTTGATTTGGGACCAGTGTAAAAAATTAACAATTTGGATAAAATTATAACATAATATATTTAAAATATTTCCTTTGTATTTTAGAAATTCAAATATTTTATAAATTAACAATTAGTTAAAAGTTACATGATAAATTGACTATGAGATTAGATAAACTTGTTACAATCATAATTCTGATATGAGATTAAAGAAACTTGTTCAATCCTACTACATTAGATTCTTATCCTCTATTCTTATTAGAGTTTTCTATTTTTCTTTTCAACTTGGCCTGAAAAAAATATGAGTTGCTTTTCAAAAAATACATCCTTAGCTTTTTTTTTTTTGGTTTAATGATTGGGCTACAGATTAGCTACAGACGTATAGAAGTCCGTAGCCCATCTGTGGTCATTAGCTACGAATGGGTTACAAAATGGAAGAAGTATGTAGGCCATTTATAGCTAGAGGCTACGGATAGGCTACGGACCACTAATAATATGTATTCTAACTTGTTAATAAGTATGAACAACGTATTAAAACATGTTAATATCTTCATTTTTTTTATGAAGTTCACATACAATGTGAGAGTTTTTAAACCACTAGATTGAGCGTTAATTAACATTAACATAATGTTAAGTGAGAACATGATAAGTTCGATTTAAATGACTATTGATTTCTTATGAGATTTCTCTATAAAAGTATGCATGCTAATGAAATACGAACCAAATTTAGTTTTATTTGGAAATCTTGCAAGTCAAGTGAAGTTTTACTACGTTGTAGATGGATTCTCATTTCTATAATTCAAATTAAAATTGATAAACATTATTTTGTGTAAAGGTCCGTAGTCCACTTGTGGCCCATCCGTAGTGGCTAGTTCATCCGTAGCCCATCCATAGTCATTTGCTGCGGATGAGCTATGAAAAGGAAGAGGTTCGTAGCCTATCCATAGCCCCTAGCTACGGATGGGCTACAAACCACTAATATATGTATTCTAACTTGTTAATAGATAGGAACAACGTATTAAAACGTGTTAATATCTTCATATTTTTCTTGTTTATGAAGTTCAAAAATAATGTGAGAGTTTTTGGACCATTAAATTGAACGTTAATTAATATTAACAGAATATTAAGTGAGAACATGATAAGTTCGATTAAAACAACTATTCATTTATTATGAGATTTCTCTATAAAAGTACGCATGCTAATGAAATACAGACCAAATTTAGTTTTATTTGGAAAGCTTACAAGTCAAGTAAAATTTTACTACATTGTAGGTAGATTCACATTTCTGTAATTCAAATTAAAACGATAAACCTTATTTTTGTGTAAAGGTCCGTAACCTATCTGTGGCCATTGGCTACAGAAAGGAAGAAGTCCGTAGCCTATCTGTAGTTTGGGGCTACGAATAGGCTACGGATCACTAATAGTATGTATTCTAACTTGTTAATAAGTAGGAATAACGTATTACAACATGTTAATATCTTCATATTTTTCTTGTTTATGAAGTTCACACATAATGTGAGAATTTTTAGACCACTAGATTGAACGTTAATTAACATTAACGCAATGTTAAGTAAGAACATGATTAGTTAGATTTAAACGGTTATTGATTTCTTATGAGATTTCTCTATAAAAGTACATATGCTAACGAAATATGGATCTTAGTTTTATTTGGAAAGCTTGCAAGTCAAGTAAAGTTTTACTATGTTGTAGGTGAATTCACGTTTCCATAATTCAAATTAAAATTGATAAACAATATTTTTATGTAAAGGTCTGTAGCCCATCCGTAGTCGCTAGCTCATCTGTAGCCCATCCGTGGTCATTTGTTATGAATGGTCTATGGAAAGGAAGAAGTCCGTAGCCCATCCGTAGCGCCTAGCTACGGATGGGCTACAGACCACTAATATATGTATTCTAACTTGTTAATAGGTAGGAACATCGTATTAAAATGTATTAATATCCTCATATTTTTCTTCTTTATGAAGTTCAAACATAATGTGAGAGTTTTTAGACCACTAGATTGAACGTTAATTAATATTAACGTAATGTTAAGTGAGAACATGTTAAGTGATATTTAAATGGCTATTGATTTCTTATTAGATTTCTCTATAAAAGTACGCCTGTTAATGAAATATAGACCAAGTTTAGTTTTATTTGGAAAACTTGCAAGTCAAGTGAAGTTTTATTACATTGTAGGTGAAATCACATATCTATAACTCAAATTAAAAACACCTTTGTTTTTGTGTAAGGGTTCGTAGCCCATCCGTGGCCATTGGCTATAGATGGGCTACGAAAGGGAAAAATTATGTAGCCCATCCGTGGCTAGGGGCTGCGGATGGGCCATGTACTTTGTTATTTTATTTTTTTAGATTTAATTAAAATGTCCGTAACTATGCCGTACCAAAGTTATCACGGCTAGGCTACAACCCTTTATTTTTTAAAATATTTTTTGAATAATACATATTGTCCGTAGACAATCCGTGACTATTTGGCCACCGCATGGCTACGAACTTTGTTATT
This sequence comes from Ehretia macrophylla, assembly GCA_037974665.1. Taxonomy (NCBI): domain Eukaryota; kingdom Viridiplantae; phylum Streptophyta; class Magnoliopsida; order Boraginales; family Ehretiaceae; genus Ehretia; species Ehretia macrophylla. The sequence goes on from CM075781.1 coordinate 75,872,411, forward strand.
ATTTTTACCGATTTAATTAAATGGTTCGTAGCGAGTCTGTAGCAAATCTGTCACGGCTAGGCTACGACTTCTTATTTTTCAAACATTTTTTAAATAACACATATTTTCTGTAGCCAATCCGTGGCTATTTTTCTACCATATGGCTACGGACTATTACTTTTTATTTATTTTTTACAATTAAAATTATGTTCCATAGCCAATCCATGGCCAAGTTTTGTCGCAACTTCAACGGGGCCTAATTTGGCCACGAAAAGGCTACGTAATTAATTGTCCGTAGCTATTTCGTAGTTTGACCATAGCCAATTGGCTACTAAAAAAAGTCTGTCACCCAAATCCGTCGCTCAAGCATTATCTTGTAGTGTATCCTCCCAAGGGCAGTGACGGGATTCTTACATGGACCTACCAGCCCTACCGGCTATGCAAGATTCCTATGGGAACTTAAAAGCCACCTCGGGTGTCATTATCCTCTCAAGCGCAGTGACAGGATTCCTACATGGACTACCAGCCCCACTTGCTATGCAAGATTTCCTAAGGGAACTTAACAGCCACCTCGGGAGTCATTATCCTCCTAAGGGTAGTGACGGGGTTCCTACATAGACCTACTAGCCCACCGGCTATACAAGATTCCTACGGGAACTTAACAATACACCTCGGGAGTCACTATTCTCCTAAGGGCAATGACAGGATTCCTACATGGACCTACTAGCCCCACTAGCTATACAAGATTACTACGGGAAATTAACAGCTACCTCGGGAGTCATTATCCTCCCAAAGGAAGTAACGGGATTCCTATGTAGACCTGCCAGCCACACTGGCTAGACAAGATTCCTACGGGAACTTAATAGTTACCTCGGGAGTCATTATCCTCCCAAGGGCAATGGCGGGATTCCTACGTGGACTTACTAGCCCCACCGATTATACAACATTCCTACGAGAACTTAACAGCCACCTCGGGAAATGAAACGCATCATAGGGCCGGGACAAGTATCCGTTGAAAACCTATTCGGCTCTCCAAGTTAAAACAAGTACGACAAGAAAGCCACCAAGATGACCTCGATATTTATCAACTACGATTAAAGGTGATGTGGTCCCTGAAGGATCACGTCCTATCATGGCACCCGAGGTCCAAGGAAAATCCTTAAAGCTAGGACAAAAGACTGCTCGAATTCTCCAGAAAAATGTAAATACTAAAAGAAGTTCGAGTCAACTAGTAAAAGTAAAGACACGTCGGCAAATTTATATTAATGGCAATTTTCATTAAAACGATGTACTTCTTACAAAGGAAAAACCAACAAAATTTACAATGCAAAGCCTAATGTCTAAGCCGCTGGAGCTAGCCTTTCTTCACCAGCCTCAATAAGCTTAAGGGGTTCGGGTTTGTTGACTTCTATGTTGGCTTCATTCCCTTGATGCCCCTTGGCATAGTCGCCATCTCCTTCGCTCTCATCCTCTTGCTCCAACTTAGAGTCTTCAGTAGTTAGGAGATTGGCACAAATGTGGAGTTTGTGCCTTGCAGCATACCTATCGATCTGGGATTGAGCTTCTTTAATGTTGTTGCTTTGAGCTAACTCATAGCCCTTCTTAAAGGTCTTCTTGTATTCCTCACTAGCACGAAACTCTTCCACAGCTTGCTCACATGCCTTGAGAAGTCTAGTGTGAAGATCATGAAGCTTCTTTTTAACGGTATCCTTATTTGATTCTGTGGCAAGCCTAAGAGCCTTCTTCGTTGAGACCTCGGTTATAGCTATCTTCAATTTTCCTTCGTATTCGGTCCAAAGGGAGGCAATAGCAACATTGTGAGCCTTGAGCATCTGTTGATTTTAGGCTTCGAGCTCACCATATCTGCGGTCAAGGTCATCATAAAACTCTAAAAGCTTGCCTAGGTGCTCAATAGCTCCCCGCAGATACCTGGCACCCTGCATTCATAAAGAGTTAATGAGTTAGAGGTTGTTCCTAAAAGCAAAACAGGATCGAAGCCATAAAGCAGTCAAAATATACCTCTTGTGTCTGATAGCCCGCACCGAGCTTTATTTGAATACGATCAAGACCTCGGATGTTTACTGCCACCACTTCCTCTTCTTGATCTGGACCGTGAGGGGGGTAGGGGGACAAAGATTCCAACTTCTTGAAACAATCGGGTGAGGAGCGCGAGTTGCTTGACTAACCACCTCGGCCTTGTGAATAGGAGACTCGGTGAGGTCCACTTGTTCTACAATAGTCCTCTGGAGTTCCGAGACTTCATTCCCAAGAAGGGGTTGATGCTATCGGGTTGTGCATTATAAATGGGTGCAAAATAACCAAGTTTTAATAACCTGCAGGTGTACGGATCATATAGTATAGTGTGCTTTAAGTGCGGAGTCGAATTCCACAGGGAAGTGCGTTAGTTTGTTAGTGAAGTAGTGTGAAAGTGTTTGAAGTAATAAAGTAACACTTTGCAAATAGAGTTTGAGTAACGTGCAGAAATGTAATTTAAACTAAACTAACTGAGCTAAACTAAGTAATTGTTGAATACGAGAGGAAATGATCTAGGGGTTGAATATGTAAATAAGACAATTAATCTAGGCTCGGTATCCACGATTCTCTGATTCAATGGTAGTGGTTAAGCTACAAGCATTAACCTAGTTAATCTACCTAGTTTAATTAAGTCATGCTATTACAAGTAACTGGGCAAACTAAAATAATGAATTAACTTTTCAGGAATAATCTATGGTACAACTTATAGTCCCATTAATTTGAATATATGTGGTACGAAAGTAAAATAATCATAATATCAACTATAGGTATAATATTATGAAAGACAATGCTGAATTAATACAAGCCATATATTGCATTTAAATCAAATAATCCGAATCCGAGACCATATATTAAAAGACCGTCATTTACAATATCGTCCCCTAGATATAAATCTACTCAGACATAAATATACACGAGTTATGTAAATAAAAGAGAGTCAAGGAAGGCTCCCCCATATTAACAAACGTGTATTTCTGATTTCAGGAATTTGAGTAGAGGTCCGACGCAAAACAACTATTCGGGTGAAATTTCTCTCGAATAAGAGCTACCTGGGTAGAACTTTCCCCGAATAAGAGCTTTTAATAAAAAGTTACTCGGGCAGAACTTCCCCCGTAAAATAATTACTTAGGTCAGATTTCCCCCATAAAGTAGCTATTCAGGCAAAATTTCTCCGAATAAGAGCTACCTAAGTAGGACTTCCTACTTATTTAACTACTACTACTAAAATAAACTAAAAATTAATTCTAAAAATAAATATTAAAACTAAAAAAAACTAAAAAATTCTCATAGGGTTAAGGGCCTATTATAGGCAAAATTCTGAGGCAAAGTTGACCGGATTTGTTGACTTTGACCTTATTGTTTAACTGAGGCGTTTTCAAGCGTTTTTTTAGTGTTTTGAGTCTGATTTTGCACTAGTTTCGGCCAAATTCTTTCTCTATGGGCTCCGTTCAACCATCGATTTGCGAAACTTCATGTTCTGACTTCTTGACTTGCAATTTGGATCGTTTCAGGTCTGATTTGTTCACTTTCAAGATCATTCTACATTGCATCAAAAGTGCATAAGTGTTGTATTTGTTCCTCAAGATATGATGCAAATGTAGTAGAAAAACAGTGATTTGAGTGCTGCATTTATAGTCATATCAACATCCACAAACTTAAACATTGCTTGTCCTCAAGCAAAACTGTCTTCAAAATACATTTAAAAGTGAAACTTCAGAGATTTTGCAAGTCAATTTAAAAAATAGATGAATGCTATCTATCTTAACCTTTTGTCAATATTTTCCAATATGAATCATGAGAAGTGCAATTCGCTATTCTTAGCAAGTTTATCAGTTAATGTTTAAGAGTAATAAGAGAACCTTTACATAGTTTTCACAAATAGATGCTCTATTGAAAATGAATTATTGATTGCTTTGGAGTATATATTTAGAAGTAAACTAAGTAAATTAAGTTCAATCTAATTCCAACTTTCAAGACATGCAAACAGATTAGACTTTGATATTCTTGTCTTATTTGCAATCAAACTCTTGATCATGCCTTAACCCTTTTTTACATTTGGCAAAAATATTAAAGTACAGCTTTCTACTATCTCTTTTGTAGTGTTTAGTTTTCTTTGCTTTCTAAATATCCCATATAGCAGGCTTTAAGGCTAACAATCCCTAGCCATTATGACCAAGGTTGCCAGGTTTTAAAGGGACCACTACGTGCCTTAATCACCCGAGATATCCTGGCTCGAAACCTTATACTATAGCATATATCTCAAATTATAATGTCTAGAATAGTGGTGCTTTAGAGATTTACAACATATTTACACCAAAACTCTTCAAAAGTAAGGGTATGTACATATCTTTTTCTTTTAGTTCCTTTTTTTCTCTTTGTTTTCTTTTTCTTTTTTTTAGAGTACATACAGACAGAGTAACATAAATGCACAAACATGGTATAATGGTTCAGGTTTTAATCACAATAAGTTCTTATAACAAACGGTAATCCTATCTCAGTCATTTCATAATTACATACCTATTAATTGAAGAAAAGAAGAACAACTAAGTTTATTCATAAATATAATAACCCAAAGTTTTTCTTATAGAGTTCCCTCAGTGTTTTTCATAGTACATAGCTAACAATACAGGTTCTCAAATCCTCTAAATCATCTTCTTCTAAACAAGTAAGATAGCAAAATACTCCTTCTCATGAACAAAAATGGTGTATTTCTTGCATATTTTGAAAAATATTTTCATGAAATATGTGCACCCCCACATAGAAACTTTGCTTGTCCTTAAGCAAATCTAAGTGTCAGATAGTGGGATTGTAATATGCAAGTAATATTATAATAAAAAATACTACATCCCCAAACCTATGGTTTGCTTACTATACAACGCATGGTGATCAGGTATAAAGGGAAATGTAGTAAGGAAATATATCACCTAATGTGAAACATTTCTTTGTTGATGTAAGAATGTGTCTACTCATCTTTTTCAAAAAGATGTATAGTTCTGCAACTCATTAAGGATCAGTAGACAAAACATTGGTAAGATCATCAACACAACAAAAAAATGGTTAATCTATACAAAATAGTAAAAGAGGGAAATCAAAAAGAATTATGGTCACGAAAAATAACTAATATATAAAGCAAATAAATAAACTACCCAGACCATTTAGACTCTTTTTTGGGGTTCTAAAGTATAGAAACTATTGTAAGACTAGCTCTTCCAGAGGTTCCTATTCTCATGACATCTAGTGTTTTCCTTTGACACACTTAAGGCCACAGCCAGTTCTACATGGTCAAGGATACTACAGTAGAGTTTTATGTTATAGATGTTACGTCAGGTGTATGCTCGCACTCCTAACTATCTTATCAAGTAATACCCAATAGACCCAAACTACATAAAGCTGGTGGAGTAGCTCATACTATAAGATAGAGTTGCACAATTAAGCCAACCACACACAAAAACGTACAGTGACCACTAATAAAATGACATTGGTACTTCAATAAATGTTCCTCAAGATTAAAACCCAAACTCCTTAAAGTTGGAGAAAGATTCACAGAGTACATGTAAACGACATAAATTAAACTAAGACATTGAAAACAAAAGAGTACTAGGTTGCCTCCTAGTAGCACTAAGTTTAACGTCTTCAGCTAGACAATTGTACTAAATATAATACCATTAGCTTGGTAGATTCCCTTTTATGGAAGATAGTCAGGGTCCCGAAGTTCAACAGATTCAACTTCATGATGGACCGCATTTAGATCAAATGCATGCTTCTATCTCTGCCTATTAACTGTGAAGATACGCCCATCTGTAGGATACTTAATCAAGATAGCTCTAGAAGAATATGTTTTAAGCACCTTATAGGGTCCATCCCACCTTGTTCTTAATTTTTCTAGGAAAAACTTCAGTTTGGAGTTGAACAACCAAACTTTATCAGGAGGAGAGAAAGTTTTTCTTAGAATAAATCTGTCGTGAATCCTCTTCATTCTCTCTTTGTAGAGTTTGGCATTCTCATAAGCTTCAACGCGAAGCTCTTCTAGTTCACTTAATGCCAATTTCTTACCTTCACCTGCCTGTTGCAAGCCAAAGTTCAGGGCCTTAATAGCCCAAAAAGCTTTATGCTCTAGTTCAACAAGAAGGTGGCAAACTTTGCCGTATATGAATTTATACAGGGATATTGTAATACCCGGTTAAAAAAAAAAAAAACAAAGAAGAAACAAAAGAGCATGAAATGGGGAAAAGTAAAATAAAGTGGGGAATAAAGTAAAGTGGGGGGGGGGGGGGGGTAATGATGAAAAGCATGACAATGATGACTTGGAGACACTTTAAAAAAAAAAAGGAAGAATCAAATTTATTGCAAAACCGTGCATAAGCTTAGAACCATTTTTTTTTGTTCTTTCCCTTGCTTCTGCCATTTTTCCTTCTGAATTCATCACTCAAATAAGTAGAGAAGTTTAGACAACAATGAAGGCTCATAATCAAAGACTTCATCAGGTGAGCTAAGTGATTTAATTCATAGGCTAGAAAATTTATCATAATGTTTGAGATAATTTCTAGAATTAATTGTTGATGATTTATTCGGTAATAGAAAGTTTGGTTTATATGTTTAAGAGATTGAAGTGGTGACTAATATTTGCGATTTTGTGAATTGAGAATTTTGCTTTGGGATCAAAGAGTAAGTGGAATTTATCTATCTTCCTACAAATATTTCCTATGCTCATCTAGTTTTTAGATCTGAGATTTGTTCTCTCTTGTGTTATATCATTCTGTTAGTATAAGTTTAATCCGAAAGTGAAATTGATTTTTCATTCATTAAGATCTCTTATTGTTATTTTTCCCTTTAAGAATTACTCCGGACTTTGAGTTATTTAATTATTAAGTTCATATGAAATTGTTAAATAAAATTATTATTATTTTGGATTTTGTTCTATTAAATTGACCAAATTTAAGATATTATGTAATTGTTAGACTTTATACTTTTGATTGTCCTTTTTAATTTTTATTATATCTTCAAACATGAGTTTGATTGAAACTATTGAAATTAAAAGATAAATTTTTTTAAACTTTTGAATATAAAAAAATTGAAATAAAAAAAAAACAAAGAAAAGAAAATGAAAGTCACTAGAATGACTTTTTCGAAAGTCACTTACAGTGACCTTCGAAAAAGTCACTTAGTGACTAACGTATCTGGTCAGTCGACCAGAGACGTAAATATATTATTGATATTAATTTTTTAATTATAATAGACATTATATATTTTATTTATGTTATAAGAAAGTTAAAAGTAGCATTTAAAGAGTTTGTGTTATTATTCTATACATTTTAGATGTGGAATTAAATTTCATTCATTACGTAAATAAAATTCATCTTATTTAGTCGTATTATGATTTTATCTCCAAGTCCAGATAAATCTTTAAGAACTCTATTGTATTGTTTGATTATCGTCTAAAAGCTCCTCAGTCCTCGTTAATTTCGTATGTGTTCTTTTATTTATGATTTTCTATATCATAAAAATTTTCTTATAGTTGTGTTACTTTAGTTGTACCGATACTGTTACGCTACCACGGTACAAGAACTGTAACTGTACTGTTTTAAGCGGGTACTGATACTGCCACTGTATGAATTGGGCCCAAATTTATTACTGAACCGACACTGCACGGGTTAAATGCAGTCACAATTATTTCTATATATTTTGTTTATGAATAGTTTTAGTGACTATTCTCTTCTGTTCCACTAAATGTATTAGCCTGTCAATTATTAACTAACTGTTAAATGTATAATAACTGTTGTAAAATTTGTAAAATTTCAGTCAGAAATTTCCTGACTCAATCCTCAAGTTGTACTTTTATTGTTGATTGAATTCCCTTACTGAGCTTTTGTTCGCTCACCACTTTTGCCTCCACCTGCTTTCTTTGCAGTTAAAAACAGAATAAGCACTACATTTGTGAGCAGGGTAGAGTCACTCGAGCGCGGCAATTTAGTGGCATAAAATCTACCTTATTGAATGTTATTAGAATTTGGATTGAAACTTTATTTGTGACATTTGAGGATCTCTTCTTTATGACTATTTGGAGATTTGGTTTGTAATCGAATACGTACAACTTGATTGGATGTCTTTAAATATTTGTGGTTTAATGGCTCTGATTTGAGTGTTTAATAGATGTGCGCCTAGTGAGCTTTAGGGATCTTATCCTTTTAGCACGCGACATGTCACGTGCCGAGACAGTGTACAAGTGTTTATTTTCGGGGCGTGACAGAGATGGTATCAGAGCCATAGGTTATGATCATTTGAGAACTTGTGGATTAGGTAGCTAAATTTTTTTGTGGCATATTAAAAGAGTGATTAGGATTACATTTATTATTTTGATTATAAGAGTATTTAGATTTTTATTTATGATTTTGGAGGTTTAAATTGTCTATTGCAGGATTTGTATCTAAAAGATTCAATTTCGAGGACAAACTTTTCTAAAGGGAGATGAATGTTATACCCCCAATATATATATATATATATATATATATATATATATATATATATATTTTTTTTTTTTTTTTTTTTTTTGTAGTAAATAAAATTGACAAAGGAAGATGAGTTTGTTTGCATAATGTTAATTGTTGAAGGATTGTTCATAGTGGCTCTCATTTTTGTTTATTTTTACTTTAAACTAGTAAAAATCGGTTATAAGTGTTGCAAATCAAGTTCTGCGCCACAGATCTGAGTCTTATTGTTAGATATGTGTGCATTTTAGATAATTGAATCTTAGTAGTGTTAAAATTTTGATTATTAATTTTCTTCTTGAGAATTTTTTTTATTTAAGTCATCTTTAGCAAGTATCTCATTAATTGCTTTAAGTTATAAATTTACCATACGTAATGATTGTTTAACCCTTAATATTGTGGTCTTTGATTCTGATCAGGACTTTGAGGTTCTGATGATATGGTAAGTATAACTGATTTTTGGATTTAAGTTCTACAATCAGGATAACCATTAGCAACAAAACAAAGGAATTAGAACTTTCAAAATAGTACAGCTTGATGATTGCTTGATGAATAATATATATATATATATATATATATATATATATTTTTTTTTTTTTTTTTTTTTTTTTTTTTTAAGGATAGTCATTTGAACATTTTAAGTTAAGCCAAATCTATCTGTAGTATCAAGTAAGTTTTATATGGAGTGCCTAAGTATGAATGTGTTAATTCCCGGAGTAATATTCATAGTTTTTTTTTGCCTTGTTATGATCAAATAAAAGATTTAGCTGCAGGTGAAGTACTATTGGCAAAAAGAATTCATGTTTGAGATGGTAAACTATACCCGAATATTTTGATAATAAGTTGAGGACAATAGTGAGTGCTAAAAAAATTAATTGTGAATTTTTTTTCAAGTTACCTTATATATTATTTTGGATTTAGATGTAAAATATATAAGTTCGAGTATTATGTGGTAATTGGCAAAAAAAAAAAAAATTGTATATGATATTTTGTTATCTAGTTTAAGATTGGATTAGATTTCTGGAGAGTATGAATATGATTTTACTTATAATTTGGTTCTGATTCTTAGGAATAATAGTCATGTGATTGAGGATTGGTTTTAAATTTTTGTACCAAATTACATGTAATGAGAATAAGGAATGAATTCAACATCCTTACCTTTGAGTTAAATAGTAGACTTTTGGGTTAAATTGTTATGGTTCGGATGACTATTAGAAATTGAATAAGTCAAAACCCTCAACTTGATGAAGCTCGGTGTAGCTAAGTGGATAAATCTAGGTGGAATATTTGGACTTCAATATTTTAAGATAAACAAATCTATTTGTGTGATCAAGCTAAGTTCTATATAATGAACTTAAAGGTGAACGTTCCTACTTACGATGTGATCTTCATAGTCTGTTTGATTGAAAGATGAACAAATGATAAAAGGGTTTTAGTTTTTCCTCATTATGATCAAATGGAAAGTTTAGATGCATTGAAGTAGTATTTGCATAAAGGATGCGAGTAAAGAAATGATAAACTAGATTCGGATATTGAAGGATCATAGCAAGTAATAAGATAATTTGCAAAACTGTTCAAATTTTATCTTTGGTATTATTTTTGGAGTTAGTTGTCATGTGTGGGTTTATAGATTGTGTGATAATTTGTGGATATTAGAGCTAATACACATATTATAGTAGAATTAAGGATGCACTTTGGCATCTAAGGAAATTCTTCAAAGAGAGTTATTATAAATATTATAGTGAATGTTAGAAATACTTCAGAGACTACTATTATTGTGTAATGGATAAGAAAATATTAGTGAAGTCATTATGGTACTTGTTTTTCCTATAAGGTTTAAGATTGAAAGATTTGACATTGCTTAGAATTTGACTTGATATATATATATAAATTGTTAATGTGTTATCTTTTAATTGTAAGTTAGCCTTGTCTTCCATTATAATTCCATTTTAGATTGTTTTAAATGTTATGTCCATTACTGTACTGAGAGTTTTGTGTTATATCAGCTATGATTCTGGGATACTGTTTCAACCCAGTTATCAATCATTTTAGAATGTTTTGAATGTTATGTCTGTTACTGCACTGAGAGTTTTGTGTTATATCAGCTATGATTCTGGGATAATGTTTTCAACCTAGCTATCAGTTTTGATTCTGAATTGTGATGTTGTTTAGCTATGCTGAAAATTTAATTGTTGCTCTCTCCTATATAATGTTTGAATTTGTCTTATAAAAGATTGAATTGGCGACCTTTAGTTGCACTTAATTAATTGATGTTGCTAATCTCTTTATTGCTCATTTGATTATTGAAAAGTTACTTTATTGAATGAATGTAGTGTTGCATCAAATAATTATGTGTATTATGATTTTTGATGAGTGTGAATGATCATTGATTTAGTAAAGAAGCATTTGATTGGATAAAAACCATAACGGTTGTGCCCAAGATTGATAATTCATTTTCTGGTTGAAGTGACGACAAATCTTAATTGTTGATTAGGTGAAACTCTACGTTGCGAGCTCATATAAGAATTGTGTTTATTTGATAGAATGATCTCTATAGTCTATGTTAGTCCAAGGAAAGACACATTATAGGAGCTTTATTCTGTTTCCATATGATAAAATAAAGTTTTGATAAGTTTAGCTACAGTGAAATAGATTACTAACCTTATAGGTTCACATATTTTGTAAAAGTTTTACTTATAGGAAAATGACAAGGTATTTCTGAAAGGATTACAGCATATCGGGGATTCTATATCCTTATCTCTTGAGCTATCTGGGTTGTCTTAGTATACTGGAAAATAATTGTATTTTTTTTTTTGGAATATGTTCTCAAGTTATGAAGTTTGAGGATTGAGTAGTAGACTACTCAAGGTTAATGTATTGAATATTGGAGGAATTATCAACACTATTATCGTTACTAGTATTGGTAGATATGAATTTGACATATCATTTGTAACCCTATCAGGTTCTACTAATCTATAAGTGGAAAGATTTTGAGATAGAACTTTTGCCATTAATGTCGACTAAGATGATTATCATACTTGTGGTATGTTAATATAATTTGGAGCTTCAATTTGAGGGTTTCTCAATTTGAAACAAAAAGGAAATGAGATTTTGGATCTTACGGAGCCTATTCATGTACAATATGATTATGAGGACAAAACCTCTTTTAAGGAAAGAGAGGTTTATTGACACTTCTTGGACAAATAGCCAAACATTTTCGCACTATTGTATGTGATGCTAAATTGGTGGAACAAATCTTGATAAACAGAAGTAAGTGAAAAATCTTGGAGACGACATCATTTATTTTGGTACTACAACACGTATAACGCTTATCAGTCAAAGATAGCCCAACCTTCTAACCAAGTATAAAATCAACACTCTTTCTCATGCTCCCTAATGTAAACCACTAAGTGATTGAAGTATTGAAAGAAGGAGAATGAGAAATGAATAAAGTGTCAAGGCATCTTACTATTGCTTTGTAAAGTCCAGTGGTAGAAGCTACATGGAAACTCGAGCATGACAAGGGCAAAGTATCCCTTCTTCTTCAAGGATGAAGAAACTTTCGAGGACGAAACTTTTTATAAGGGAGGGAGGATGTAATACCCGGTTAAAAAAAAAAAAGACAAAGAAGAAACAAAGTAGCATGAAATGGGGAAAAGTAAAATAAAGTGGGGAATAAAGTAAAGTGGGGGGGTAATGATGAAAAGCATGACAATGATGACTTGGAGACACTTTAAAAAAAAAAAGAAAAAGGAAGAATCAGATTTATTGCAAAACCGTGCATAAGCTTAGAACCATTTTTTTTTTGTTCTTTCCCTTGCTTCTGCCATTTTTCCTTCTGAATTCATCACTCAAATAAGTAGAGAAGTTTAGACAACAATGAAGGCTCATAATCAAAGACTTCATCAGGTGAGCTAAGTGATTTAATTCATAGGCTAGAAAATTTATCATAATGTTTGAGATAATTTCTAGAATTAATTGTTGATGATTTATTCGGTAATAGAAAGTTTGGTTTATATGTTTAGGAGATTGAAGTGGTGACTAATATTTGCGATTTTGTGAATTGAGAATTTTGCTTTGGGATCAAAGAGTAAGTGGAATTTATCTATCTTCCTACAAATATTTCCTATGCTCATCTAGTTTTTAGATCTGAGATTTGTTCTCTCTTGTGTTATATCATTCTGTTAGTATAAGTTTAATCCGAAAGTGAAATTGATTTTTCATTCATTAAGATCTCTTATTGTTATTTTTCCCTTTAAGAATTACTCCGGACTTTGAGTTATTTAATTATTAAGTTCATATGAAATTGTTAAATAAAATTATTATTATTTTGGATTTTGTTCTATTAAATTGACCAAATTTAAGATATTATGTAATTGTTAGACTTTATACTTTTGATTGTCCTTTTTAATTTTTATTATATCTTCAAACATGAGTTTGATTGAAACTATTGAAATTAAAAGATAAATTTTTTTAAACTTTTGAATATAAAAAAATTGAAATAAAAAAAAACAAAGAAAAGAAAATGAAAGTCACTAGAATGACTTTTTCGAAAGTCACTTACAGTGACCTTCGAAAAAGTCACTTAGTGACTAACGTCTCTGGTCAGTCGACCAGAGACGTTAATATATTATTGATATTAATTTTTTAATTATAATAGACATTATATATTTTATTTATGTTATAAGAAAGTTAAAAGTAGCATTTAAAGAGTTTGTGTTATTATTCTATACATTTTAGATGTGGAATTAAATTTCATTCATTACGTAAATAAAATTCCTGTTATTTAGTCGTATTATGATTTTATCTCCAAGTCCGGATAAATCTTTAAGAACTCTATTGTATTGTTTGATTATCGTCTAAAAGCTCCTCAGTCTTCGTTAATTTCGTATGTGTTCTTTTATTTATGATTTTCTATATCATAAAAATTTTCTTATAGTTGTGTTACTTTAGTTGTACCGATACTGTTACGGTACCATGGTACAGGAACTGTAACTGTACTGTTTTAAGCGGGTACTGATACCGCCACTGTATGAATTGGGCCCAAATTTATTACTGAACCGACACTGCACGGGTTAAATGCAGTCACAATTATTTCTATATATTTTGTTTATGAATAGTTTTAGTGACTATTCTCTTCTGTTCCACTAAATGTATTAGCCTGTCAATTATTAACTAACTGTTAAATGTATAATAACTGTTGTGAAATTTGTAAAATTTCAGTCAGAAATTTCCTGACTCAATCCTCAAGTTGTACTTTTATTGTTGATTGAATTCCCTTACTGAGTTTTTGTTCGCTCACCACTTTTGCCTCCGCCTGCTTTCTTTGCAGTTAAAAACAGAATAAGCACTACATTTGTGAGCAGGGTAGAGTCACTCGAGCGCGGCAATTTAGTGGCATAAAATCTACCTTATTGAATGTTATTAGAATTTGGATTGAAACTTTATTTGTGACATTTGAGGATCTCTTCTTTATGACTATTTGGAGATTTGGTTTGTAATCGAATACGTACAACTTGATTGGATGTCTTTAAATATTTGGGGTTTAATGGCTCTGATTTGAGTGTTTAATAGATGTACGCCTATCGAGCTTTAGGGATCTTATCCTTTTAGCACGCGGCATGTCACGTGCCGAGACAGTGTACAAGTGTTTATTTTTGGGGTGTGACAGATATGCTGATGGAGTTTTGAAAACAATACGGTATGCCCATAATGCGTCGTGCAGAAGACTTGACCAATCTTTGCAATCGGGCCTAACTGTTTTCTGAAGAATTGACTTCATTTCCCTATCCGACACTTCCACTTGTCCACTTATTTATGGATGGTAAGGCATCGCTATTTTGTGGTAGACAGAGTATTTTCTTAATAGGGCTTCGAGTGTCCTGTGATGGAAATATTGTCCTCCATCACTTAGAAGTACACGTGGTACCCCGCATTGAGAAAAGATGTTCTATTTAATTAACTTGACCACAACTTTATGGTCATTGGTTCGGGTTACCAGTGTTTCTACCCATTTGGACACATAATCCACACCAACAATAATATATATACAACCTAAAGAAGGAGGAAAGGGACCCATGAAGTCTATACCCCACACATCGAATATTTCACATATGAGAATGGGTATTAAGAACATCATGTCCCTTCTCGAGATAGAGCCAGCTTGTTGACATTGGGGGCAATTTTTACAAATTTGCTGGGCATCCTTAAAAAGAGTGGGCCAGAAAAACCTATATTGTAGGACTTTAACAGTTGTCTTTTTTCCTCCAAAATATCCATTACATGCTTCAGAGTGGTAAAATTGGAGTATGCTGTCAAACTCCTCCTCGGGTATACATCTCCTAATAACCTGATTGGTACAAATCTTAAAAAGATAGGGATCTTCCCAAATAAAGTATTTGACTTGTGCCAGGAATCGTTCATTTTCCCTTTTACCCCAGTGAATTGGAAACTCTTGGGCAGCTAGATAATTGACATAGTGGGCATACCACGGGGTCTTATGTGAGATGGCAAAAAGTTGTTTATCAGGGAACATATCTTTGAAATGCAGATAGTCAATAGGAGAATCACGTAAAAAACATGATAGATGATCGACAACAGAGTTCTCGCTTCCTTTCTTGTCTTTAATCTTGAGATCAAACTCTTGAAGGAGTAATAGCCAACGAATTAAATAGGGCTTTGTATCCCTTTTGGTCAGTAAATACCGCAAAGTAGCGTGGTCCGTGTACACTATTACTTTGGATCCTAAAATGTAAGACCTGAACTTATCCAAGGAGAAGACTACATGCAACAATTCCTTTTCAATGGTTGTATAGTTCTTTTGTGCATCATACAAGGCTTTCTTGGCACAATATATCAGAGTTGGCAACTTATCCCTACGATGTCCTAATACTACTTCTATTGCATAATCAGATGTATCGCACATTATTTCAAAGGGAAAACTGTAGTCAGGAGGTTAGATGATAGGAGAAGAGGATAGCAAGGATTTAAGCTTCTCAAAAGCTTTTGAGTACTTGTCATTGAAATTGAATTCAGCATCATGTGCTAGAAGACTAGAAAAGGGGTTGGGCTATATGGCTAAAGTCCTTGATAAAACTCCGATAGAAACTGGCATGACCAAGAAAGGATCAGATGTCCCGCACCATCTTAGGTGCGGGCAGCTTCTCTATTAGCTCGACTTTGGCTGGGTCCACATGGATTCCATCCCGTGTGACCACATGGCCAAGAACTATACCTTGTCTAATCATAGAGTGGCTCTTTTCCCAACTTAGAACCATATTCATTTCAACGTATCGGTCTAGTACTTGTGAAAGGTGTGTGAGGCATTCATCGAATGTAGCTCTAAACACTGAGAAGTCATCCATGAAGACTTCTAGGAACTTTTCAATCATGTCCGAAAAAGGGCCATCACACATCTTTCAAACATCGTAGGTGCATTGCAAATACCAAAGGCATACGCCGGAAGGTAAAGGTCCCATAGGGACATGTGAATGTAGTCTTTTCCTGATCTTTAGGAAAGACTGGGATTTGGTTATATCCTAAATACCCATCCAGAAAGCAGTAGTAGCCTTGTCTGGCTACTCTATCTAAGACTTGGTCTAGGAAGGGTAAAGGAAAATGGTCTTTCTTAGTTTTGGAATTGAGCTTTCTATAATCAATGCATACATGCCACCTAGTTATGGTGCATGTAGAAATTATCTATCCTTTATCATTTGGGACCACAGTAATCCCAGATTTCTTAGGTACTACCTATACCGGACTTAACCATGGATTGTCAAAAGTTGGGTAGATAATACCTGCATCAAGTAACTTGATGATCTCTTTGTGGACGACGTCACCAATCTTTGGATTTAGTCTTCTCTGAAATTCTCGAGAAGGAGTAACTCATTCGAGATAAATTTTGTGCATATACACAGAAGGATCAATTCCTTTCAAGTTATAAATTTTCCATCCTATTGCCTGGAAGGGTCTCATCAGGGCCTAAGTAAACATATTTAAGGTGCTGAGGCAAAGCTTTGAGTTCCAAAGCTGGTAAAGACTCAATTGTAGGACAATCAGAGACTTCAGAGAAATGAGTTGTTACTTGATCGTTCTTATCTGGATCAGCAATAATGGAAGCAGAGGCGACCATTTTTGGTAAATTGTCGCATTCATACAAGAGCTATTCGAGCTCTGCTATTTCTTCATCATGAGTTAAAATTAATTGGGCAAACTCATCTATGCATGAGTCAATGGTATCTAAATGGAAGCATTATTCTTCGTCATCTTGGTTGAACTTATTGGCTGCATCAGCAACCCTCAATTTCGTTTTTATGTTCCCAAATATAAGTTCTATCATACCCGTCCTACAGTCAGCATCAGTTGTTGCTAGGAGTGGTGTTGGTCCTAGATAACCTAAAATGGGGGTGAATTAGGTTGTTTGGCAAGATTACTAATTTTAAAAATCCAATGCATAAATAATATTTAGCAAGAGATAATTATACTCTAGAAGTTCTTATAAGCAATTTATCAAACACTTAGTGAGCATACAAATATATAACTAGATAAACAACTCGAACTTCAAGAATTAATTTCTAAGTGGATAAATCAATAATTATCTTAACAATCAATATGTGCAATATCTAATCGAAAGATAAATGACTTGAAAATAAAGAGTGAGGGTAAGAGAAATCAAACTCAATGATTTTCAAGTGGTTCGCATTCCTGAAGGTCTAGTCCACCACCTAAGGTCTTCCTTTCCCTTAGGATTTAACCAATCTCCACTAAGATGCTTCTTCAAATGTTGGTGAAGAAAAAACCAACTACAACTACTCTTGAGTCCACAAAAGTTACACGAGCTCCTTCAAATGTAGGTAAAACTCAACCTACTTATCTCTCTTCCTTTGAGTCCACAAAGGATTACAACACTTCTTCTTGCAATGATTCTCTCAATCTATGTGCAAGAGTGCAATACAATGATTGTGTGAAAATAAGAATAACAACTCCTATTTGAGTTTGATATTACAATTGAATAACATTTTGAATGCCCAAAGGTATGAAAATGATAGCTCAAGATTTCTCAAAGAGAATGATATGAAAAACTCTTTGAATTAGCTTGGAAATCTGAAGATTAAGGCTTGGAGAGATGTTTGAGATAGTGAGAGAGCATGGCTTAAAAAGAGAGAAAAGTTAGACACAAAACGGATAAAATGCATAAATCCTGGATTTTCCCATTAAACCATCCGGTCGTTGAGCCCTTCATCCGGTCGACCGGATGGGTTAGGTAATGCCCAGACCAGTGCTCTCTGCGGATCATTGTGGCCTTCATCCGGTTGACCAGATGAAGCTAGTAATGCCCAGATGCTCAAAATACTGAAAAGTGACCCTTTTGAGCCCCAAAACAATTTGTTAAATAATAAAGCATTTGCGTACTTTTGAGGGCACTTATAAAAAAAAAATTCTAGCATTTTTAACATCTCAAAATATTTTCAAAAACTCTTAAAAAGATATAAAACAATTTTTATGCCACAAGAGTTTAAAAATCCAAAAAGTCTTGTTTTTCAAAGATGAGTTTGCAAAAGACCTTTTTGAAAATATATGTTCAAAGGATATTTTACAAATAAAAAATCTTTTATGAAAAACCTTTTTGGAGAAATTATGAGCTACACAAGTCATACTTAGTCAAACAACATTTTTAATGCCAGTACCCTTTATGTCGCTACGTCTTCTTCCTTGTAACTCTCTTTTTATCGTCGAGTCTTCAACTTCATTTCTTCGGGTCTTCATAACTTGATTCCTCATGAGAGACTTCATTTGAATGAGACAAGATATAAGAATACCTTTTGGGCTTTGATACAATTTTTGATTTGGGTTTTGGCTTTGATCCAATAGGTTGAAAATGGCCTTTGATCCTTTTGAATGACTTCATGTTGAAGTGGGCTTGCTTGAAAATCTTGTGTTGATGGATTGAATAACTTACCCAATATTCAAATAAGAATTATAAATCATAATTAAGATATTTTGTTATTATCAAAATAAACATTATAAGCTTTTCAGGCCAACAAATGGTCTGCCTAATAAGACGAGAATGGTATTTTTGTTATCATGGCCTAAATCTATATCTAACACAATGAAGTCTACAGGGAACAAAAATTCTCCAACCCTAACAATAATATCCTCTACAATCTCTCGAGGTCTCCTCTCAGATCTATCAGCCAATTGAAGGGTTACATTTGTTGGTGTTAACACTCCAAGACCTAACCTTTTGTAAACTGTATGAGGGATCAGGTTAACACTAGACCCTAAGTCTAGTAAGGAGCTTTTTACACTTTGGTCATTAATGAGACATGTAATTGTGAAAGCTCCTGGGTCACTGCACTTATGAGGCACCCCTCTAGTGCAGATGTTACTAACCTATTCAATGAGTCGGACCTTCTTAGGAATGTTGTTGGTCCATATCTTCTTCACACACAAATCCTTCAGAAATTTGGCATAAGCTGGGATTTGTTGGATTACCTCCACTAAGGGCAGGTTAATCTTAATGTCTTTCAAATACTCTAAGACCTTGAGCTGTTTAGGGTCCTCAATTGGCTTAGGATGGGTCAAAGCTGCTGGGAAAGGTGCTTGAGATGAGGCTTCAACTATTGGCTCAACCACTAGGTTTTCATTCCTATGGGAGTTATCAACATTGTTACTTAAATCCTCTATCTCAGGTTCATCTCTTTCCTCAGGAACATCAGTACTCGTATTTCTAACCTGATTATCAATAGTTTTTCCATTCCTAAGGGTAGTCACGGCTTTAGCCTGTTCTTGGACAGTCTTAGATTGGAAATTATAACATTGTTCTCGTGGATTTGCCACGATCTGAGATGGAAGTACACCCTCATTCCTCTTACTTAGATTTTGGGCCAGCTGCCTAACTTGTCCTTCAAGTTTAGCAATAGACTGTTGCTGAACTTGGACTAATTGTAAGAGTTTATCAAACTTGTCATCAGATGATGACTGTGCAGCAGCAGGAGCGGGTATATTGTTCCGTTGTGTTCTGAACAGATTATCTTGTTGGACTTGGTAGTAACCAGGAAGATTATTATTTTGTGGTCTCTGATATTACTGTTAAGGGAATCGATTATCAAAGTTTCTTTGCTGTCTTTGTTGTTGAGGCTCATAGTTTCCTTGTTGCTTCTGATATTATTGTTGAGGAAACTAAGGTTCTTGAATCCCTTGTCGCCAGGATTGTCTCGCCAGCCAGAATTATACGTGTTAGAATAAGGATTGTAATTCCTTGTATATCCTTGGATGGCATAGACTTATTATTGCATGAATTCGGGAAATTGTGAACCAACTGGGCAATCTAGAGTAGAGTGATCTACTGCAGAGCATATGACACATATTTCCAAGTTCTGAAGAGGTTATGAAGAAGTATACCCTAGAGAGATGAATTTTTCAACTTGCAGTGCTAGGGCATCTACTTTGTCTATCAAATGGGAGTTAGTGTTAACTTCGAATAATGCCCTCTTTTGTGGATTGTGGATGCTTTTACTCTTTCTGTCTTCAGCAGTGTTCTGGAGAGAATTTTCAGAAATATTTTGTACTCTACTCCAAGCATCGTACGTCGTGAGGTTATAGAAACCTCCATTGCTCATTGCATTAACCATCATTTTCTGCTGAGGTGTAAGACCTTTAAAGAAATAATGCAATAATTCATGATGGGTGAAACCATGATGTGGACATTGGTTCCGAAGATCATTAAATTTATCCCAAGTTTCATGAAATGGTTCTAAGTCCGACTGAGAGAATGTCATGATATCTGTTCGCAAAATGGTAGTCTTAGCCATTGAAAAAAACCTATGTAAAAATTTCTGAATAAGTTCTTCCCAGGAAGTGATTACTCATGCGTCTAAAGATTGAACCATTGTTTGGTTTTATCTTTCAATGAGAATGGAAACAAACGCAGGTGCATGTTTGTACGGCTCACGTTAGGAATGTGAAGTGTAGTACATGCTTCCATGAATTGTACAATGTGAGCCTGAGGGCTTTCGTTGCTTTTCCCATAAAAGGAAGGAAGCATTAAAATTGTCCCTGTTTTGAGCTCAAAATTAATATTGCTAAGAGCCCGTGGGGCTATGGCAAATTCAAGATTGTAATCGCCCGATGAAAAATATTGACAAAGAGTCATCGATTGGTTCACGGGTTGATTAACAGGTTGAGCTGTAACTTCCTACACAAATTTTTTTGGAGCTTGGGATCAAACGGGGCGAGTTCCGAATTCAAAGAACAACGCCCGTGCATACAAAAACTTAAAAACATAAATACGAAATAAAACTATAAGATTTATACTACTAATATACTTTACAAGCAGTAAAATAAATAAAACAATGTAAAACAAGTATAAACAATATAAACAATATAAACATTAATTACAATACTTAAAACAAATTCGCAATTACTTTTATAAAAAAACTAAACTATACTGTGCTTCCCCGGCAACAGAGCCAAAAATTTGATGCTATCGGGTTATGCATTATAAATAGGTGCAAAATAACCAAGTTTTAATAACCTGCAAGTGCACGGATCATGTAATGTAGTGTGCTCTGAGTGCGGAGTCGAATTCCACAGGGAAGTGCGTTAGTTTGTTAGTAAAGTAGTATAAAAGTGTTTGAAGTGATAAAGTAACACTTTGCAAATAGAGTTTGAGTAACGTGCATAAATGTAATTTAAACTAAACTAACTAAGCTAAACTAAGTAATTGTTGAATACGAGGGGAAATGATCTAGGGGTCGAATATGTAATGAGGCAATTAATCTAGGCTCGGTATACAGGATTCTCTGATTCAATTGTAGTGGTTAAGCTATAAGCATTAACCTAGTTAATCTAACTAGTTTAATTAAGTCCTGCTACTACAAGTAAAATAAGGAATTAACTTTTCAGGAATAAACTATGGTACAACCTATAGTCCCATTATTTTGAATATATTTGGCATGAGAGTAAAGTAATCATAGTATCAACTACAAGTATAATATTATGAAAGACAATGCTAAATTAATACAAGTCGTGTATTGCATTTAAATCAAATAATCCGAATTCGAGACCATATATTAAAAGACCTTATTTATAATATCTTCCCCTAGATATAAATATACTCAGACATAAATAAATACGAGTTATGCAAATAAAAGAGAGTCAAGGAAGACTCCCCTATATTGATGAACGTGTATTTCTGATTCCAGGAATTTGAGAGGTCTGACGCAAAATAGCTATTCGCGTAAAATTTTTCCCAAATAAGAGCTACTTGGGCAAAACTTCCCCCGAATAAGAGATTTTAATAAAAAGCTACTCGGGCAGAACTTCCCCCTTAAAATAATTACTTGGGTCATATTTCTCCCGTAAAGTAACTATTCGAGCAAAATTTCCCCAAATAAAAGCTACTTAAGCAGAACTTTCCCCATATTTAACTAATACTACTAAAATAAACTAAAAATTAATTCTAAAAATAAATATTAAAACTAGAAAAAAACTACAAAATTATCAAAGGGTTGAGGGCCTATTTATAGGCAAAATTGTTGTATGATTTTTAACGCAAGTGTATGTATTACAACAAGTAATAAAATGATGAGTAAAGATCGTTCCCACGAGGACTGAGACTATTAACTACCGAAATTGGTTAAACTCTAACTTTATTTAGACAGTCAAAATTTGAGAGTTTGCAAATAGTAACTAACGAATTGAAGAAACTTATAAAACTAACAACTAAACAATGACGAGTTTTATGGAAAAATTGATTCAATAATTAGAAAGCTCTAGGAGTTCCGATTTCACCAAGATTAATCATACTTGAAACTATTGATCTAAATCAATTGACGCCTATTCCTTATGTTGCCAGCAATTGCGCTAAGGTAAATATTAATCTTTCTTAAGCATCAATAACCTATCCCAATAAGCAAGCTAACTACATCTCTGTGATAACTGTGAACTTATGGAATGCATTAAGCCCTAGAAATTCAAGCACTGCACTAGATCTCATAATTATATCTAGCTTATGATGATTTAATGGTATTTCACACGTGGTCTAATTTAGTTATCACTTCTCAGTCTCAAACCCAATCACAAATCATGCAATTGTTGATCAGACAATCACAAGCATTAAACTTAGAATGAAATACTAAACGCATAAATGGAATAGTTCATTAATCAATCAAAACCAAAAGCAACAAATATTCATAATCTGGCTACATCGTAGCCCTAAAAAAATAATCAAATTCAAAACATAGTATAATTCATGATGAGAGAGATAAAGAAACTAGGATTTGGAGAAGAATCGTGGTAGAAGTCCGTCTCCGGATCGTTCTTCATCTTAAGTCGTGAATCCTTCACTTTCTCTTCTCTAGAACGTTGCCTTTGCTCTAAAAAACTAGCCGCCAGCCAAAGAACTCCTCCTAAATGTTTATTTTCCTCCTTTTAACACAGGTTTCTTCTTTTTACGCTTTCTACCAAATTTCCCTTAAACTTCTTGCGATGTTGCGCAACTGTGCTATGACTGTGCTACTTCTATTTTCCCTTCAATTTCTCCTTCAGTTGCATGAAAGCTAATCCTTTACTATTTCTCTTCAATTTTTTCCTCAAAACCTAGCTTGTCGCTTGGAAATTACCTACAACTCAAATCAAATGCAAAACCAATCAAATTGCTCATAAATTACTCAAGAACTAACAAAATTTAAGTGAAAATATGCTAAAATAATATATCAATAATACATCCAACAAACACCCCCAAACTTAAGCTTTGTTTGTCCTCAAGCAAAAGACACAACTAAAGAAAGAAACAACCTAAAAACTAAAGACTCTACACCATATAACTCATGAAAGCAATGCTGTAAGATAATAAATTTTCACGGCCTCAGTAGCTTTATTTCACAACTCAAGAGGTGACTTTCAATCATAAGTATGAGAAATATTAACTTCACATAATTTGTAATTTTACTTCAAATCCCCCCAAGTGAGTGTGTGAATAGCCTATATCCTAATCAATTGTACTCGGATGAGTTTATACAAGTTAAGCAAATTTCCAATGTGAATATGTTATTTTCAATCACTTAGGAATTCATAGGCTTACTTTTCATGTCACTCTCCACTAATGTAGGTTAATCATAGCATTAAAGATCAGTAGGACTTTACATTTGGCTATAACATGTGGCTAGGGTCAAGGTAGAATAATAGATATAACAAAAGGCTAAACTACCCGTAAGCACACAATTATTCGAGGATGTTCAATGGAGCACATGCCAACTCTACTTCTTACCACCACAATTATTCAACATATCTATTTTATTTCTTCTTTCATTTTACCTCATCAACATTCATCTACAACCTTTATAATCACATAAAGAATCCACACTCTCCCAAACTTGCATTTTGATATTAACTACAAGGAGTGTGCCTCTTCTCTTGTCTTTCCATTCCCTTCTCTTTTTTTCAGATTGATTTTTTTTCTCTTTTTTAATATTTCATTTTTATCAAGAACATACCATATCACCCAGTCATAACAACTCCCATCTTTCAATACAAAACATAGCTCCATATAATTATCCTAGAATAATTATATGTTATAAGTAGGAAGGTCATTAATTAGGGAATATCAAACTTGACTAGTTAAGGAAGGTATTATAAGTTGCACAAGAAGAAAAGGATAATTAGGCTCAAAAGGGTGAACTAGGGATATTCAATTATTACAAGGGTTGGCTTGAAATGCTTAAACGATCCAAAGATGGCCTAAATCATTTCCCTAATGCTATACAACCTAGGATTTCGCCTCGAGTGACAATCAAGTAAGTTCTAAAGTCCTATGATCATGTTTTTGTTCACTTAAACTCACATAAACCTTCTTTAAGCAACAATATAACTAGGCGAGGCTAAGTGCGCAATAGATGGGGATTTTCCGTAAAACGAAGCTATGTTTTAGCCAACTATCCTTATTACTATCATGTATTCCTCACACTACTCATCATCGGCCTATTTTTTATCTTTCCAGTATCATTTTCAGTTTGTTTTTTGTTTTTTTTTCAGATTTTTTTTTTGATAGCAAAACTCATAGAAAAATAAAAGTACATACACTCTAAACATAACAAGTTAGATAGATAGACATCGAATATCTACCCCCAAACTTTAAATGAGAAATTGTCCCCAATGGCAAAAATTAAAGAAAAGAAAAGAGAACTTCCTTGAATATCCATGTCGTTCATTGTCCGAAGGCTCCTCAAATGTTTCAGGTCTAATTATGCGAAACAGTTTGTTCTAGTAAATGTCATTGGCATGTTGATATGCTAAGAAGATGTATATGTGTACTTGGGTCTTGGAGATGGTGGCTGAAAGAAGAAGGGTGATTTTTGTGATTTTCAATTTTTTTTTTAACGTCAAACTTAGGATGCCAGCGCAACAACGCTATTTCAAAAAACTAACTTCAAATAGCGTCAGCGTAGCTGCGCTACATTTTGGCGTATCAGCGCTACTTTTATAGCTCTTAAGAACATAACTTTTAGGGACACTAACGTAGCTGCGCTAAATTCTAGCGCAACAACGCTAGTTGACATCTTTATTTCTTCTTGTTTTTCTCTTCCACGCATGCATCCCCTTCAATTCTAACACTAATTCCTCTATATTTTCTCCCCTAATCAACTTGGTAGAACCTCTCTTTATCTCAGCTCCCCCCAAACATTTTATTGAACCTATAATGATAATAAAAATCAACAATTAACTACAACAACTATAAACTAAAACTATTAAATCAAGAAAAGTAAGAAAATTCAGGTTGTCTCCCGAAAAATCATGTTTTAACGTCGACAGCCCGACGAAACAATTTCTCAAGATGAGTTGAGGTAGACAACTAACTTGTGCTTATCAAACTCATTATCCCAATAAGTCTTCAGTCTTTGTCTGTTAACCTTGAATGTCCCTTCTCTAGATGATTTACTTCAACAGCTCCATAGGGAAACACCTTCGTCACAAAAAAAGGCCCCGACCATCTTGACTTGCATTTTCCAAGAATCTGTGGGTTATAAAGAAGTATTTGTTGCCCAGGAGAGAAATCTTTTCCCGAAACAGGTTTGTCATGCCACTCTTTTGTCATCTCCTTGTAACTTCTCGCATTTTCATCTTCTTCATCAACGAATTCTTCTACCTTATTCAATTGCAACAATTCTTTCTCACCTACTGCTTGTACACCCATGTTCAGTTGTTAAGTAGACCAATATTTCTTGTGCTCTAATCCCACCGGAACAAAAGAATCATCTTGTAACAAGTTAGCCTCCAAGGGATCCAATTGACTCCCATGGTTAGACACTATAGCTTGTATGGCATCAATGCAAAAACAACTATCACTCGCTTTTGGGTACTTGTAAGCTTTGAAAACATTAAAGGTTACTTCTTCTTCTTGTACTCGTAATCGAAGCTCACCCTTTCGAACATCAATAAGTGCTCATCAAGTTGCAAGGAAAGGTCTTCCAAGAATGATAGGAATTTTCTTGTCTTCGTCCATATCGAGCACTATGAAATCTGCAAGAAAGATGAATTTACCGACCTTAACGAGCACATCTTCAATTACTCCTCTAGGGTGCTTGAGCGAACGATCAACTAACTGTAATGTTACAGTTGTGGGCCTCGTTTCTCCCAAACCAAGTTTCCTGAAAATAGATAGAGGCATCAAATTAATACTAGAACCTAAATCACATAACACTCGCTCAAAAACAACATTGCCAATTTCACATAGAATAGTAAAACTCCCCGAATCCTTAAGCTTTTGTGGTAGTTTCTTTTGTAGGATGGCGCTACACTCCTCTGTAAGTGCAACTGTCTCATAATCTCCATGTGAGGAATCACATCCCACATCGGAGGGCTTGGAGCTGGGCCTACTGAATATAAGGGCGAAGCCTTCGTATTCGTGCAGAGCCTTTTCACGTGCAGTGCGTGCGTGGGAGACAAAAACGTGAGGGGTATGGGCCCCAGAGCGGACAAAATCTGCATAGTGCGCTGTCCATGCCCGTACGCCATGGCCTCGGTGCGCGCTCGTACCCTATGGGCGGGGCGTATCCCTGCAGGCGTGGGTGCGTTAGTGTGGGGCATTACACTCCAAGCTTCCTCTTATTCGAAAAGATGTCCTTCATAAACTTCACATAACTCGGCATTTGTTCAAGTGCATCCGCGAACAGAATATTGATGTGAAGTTTCTTGAACACTTCAAGAAATTTAACAAATTGTTTGTCAAACTTGTTCTTCTTCAAGCATTGTGGAAAAAGAACTTTCAGAGGTAGTTTTTGAGGAGGTTGTGGCTGCTCTTCTATTTTCTCTTTATCTTTCTCCTCATTTTTCACTTCACATTTCTCAACCTTCTTGGTTCTCACTGGCTCCTTTAACTCCTTGTCGCTTCTCAAAGTGATCGCTTTGCAATGCTCTTTACCCTCTCTTATAGGATTCACCTCTGACGTACTAGGTAAACTTCCTTGTTGTCTTTCAGAAAACAAAGTAGCCATTTGCCTAAACTGCACCTCTAAATTTTTGATTTGTACGGATTGGTTCTAGAGGGCAATCCTGATTTCATTCATGAACTGAGTCTGGGAATTAGCCAATTGAACAATTACCTCCTCCAGATTCACCTTCCTCTCTTGTGGTGGGTTAATGTGTTCAGGCTGCAACACATTTTACGAATTCTTGTATGGCAAATTTGGATGATAACGCAACCCTGGATAATATCTGTTGGGATATTGATTGTGTTGTTGCCCATTAAAGTTCTCCACATATTATGCTTGTTCTGTTGTGCCTTGCACAAATGGGTTACCAACCTGACATTTTGCACTATAATGTGGACCACTGTACTATAATACGGACCACAACAAAACTCACACACCACTGTCGCCTGAACAGCATTAGTAGTTATTTGATTATTCTACATTTGTTTAGCAAGGTTGTCAATTTTTGCTGCCAAGGCAGTTATGGCATCAATCTCATAGATCCCAGCTGTCTTCTTTGGTATGACTCTCTTGCTCGACCACTGTAGGTTGTTCAAGACAATATCCTCAAGCAACTCATAAGCTTCATATGTTGTCTTGTTCATTAAAGTTTTTCCTGCTGATGCATCTATCAACGTTCTTGTTGAATTTACCAACCCATTGTAAGAATTGTGAACTTACATCCACTTGGGTATTCCATGATTAGGACACTTCTTCAACAATGCCTTATACCTTTCCCATGCTTCACAGAGAGTTTCTCCTTCATGTTGCGCGGAATTATTGATTTCTATGCGTAGCTTCGCTGTCTTTCCAGGTGGAAAAAATCTTGACAGAAACTTGTGCACCAAATCCTCCCAAGTGGTGATTGAATCCGAAGGCAACGAATTTAACCATTCCTTAGCTTGATCCTTCAAAGAGAAAGGAAACAAGCAAAAGCACAAAGCTTCCTCAGTGACTCCATTATACTTAACAGTTCCGCAAACTTTTTGAAAATTCATGATGTGCTGATTAGGATCTTCAGAAGGTTGTTAGAGATATGTCCTAATGCTACATATTTGGATGACATATATTGAGTCATTTTAACATTTACTTATGGCATTAGTGTTTATATGTTCGTTTACATATTGACATAATGAAGACATTCATATTCTCCTTCTTTACATGTATGAATAAGTCCTTAGTATTTTTATTAGAGGAATGTATTCTAAAAGCGTTTAGAATATGTTGGTGTATTTCCTTAATATGATAAATACTTAAAGTGTTCATAGTCCTTAGATTATTACATGTGTTGTTACCTTTGATTAATATAGATATGTTAATAATAAAGGATGATGAGCCACACGCCATAACAACATAGCGATGCGACTAACAAACATGTGGATGACTATTAGTTGAATAGATCATTGAATGCGATGCGAATAACAAATTACATGACTTCAGATTAATAATTTGTTATTTGTTACGATTGTGCATGTAATCCTTAGACTTGAGATATTACGGTTGTCATATGTATTGGGGTGTGATTCTAGCGTTTGGACAATGATTGTTTTGACAAATGAGATAAGATGCGTCGTCTCATAGTTTTATTCATTCAGTATAGTGATTGACAGGTAGTGGTTAAGAGAGGATCCATTAACCTCCAGCGTGAGGTGATGTCCTGTGCGATCTAAGATTGGTTGTTTAATGAGAAAATCCTTGGCCAAGGTATGAATGATAGAGAAAGGGTTTTCCATGTGTCTCCCTCATTACACCAATTAGATCTATGCATAGTATCGAGTTCATGAACTTAATCGTATCATGGTTCTTGCTTGACGGGACAATTAATGGAAAGATTGGATTGCACGATAATTGGCGACTATAAATAGATTCACAAGAAATTGACTTCATTACCGTATATATTGTCTTGATATGTTACTAGACGTCACTCTAGAAAGTGAGGATATTTCGAGAATGACGGAGATATTTTTGGAATAGATTGAAAGGGTTAAATCGTCCTTCATTGCTATACGGTGGTGAATCCAGAGAGTCACACACGTTTGAGTATCATGAATAGAGTTTCTATAATGAGCTTACAATGAGTTTGGAAACGTTAAAGAGTTAACATTGTTGTATTTGGTCATTAAGTAGTAATGGACCAAAAGTGTAATTATTGAAGGTTTTGGGGCCAAAGTATAAATATAAAAAGTTAGTTTCCAATTAATTAATCTAATATTGATTAAGATTAATTATAATCCAAGGGCCAAGAATTGATCTTAATTGAATTCTATGACTAGGATTTAATTGGTAGGTTAGTGGAGAATTACATATTCTTCCACTAACGTATACAACACAAACTTATATATATATATATATATATATATATATATATATATATATATATATATATATATATATATATATTATATGCCTACATATTACAATAAGTTTGGAAACGTTAAAGAGTTAACATTATTGTGTTTGGTCATTAAAACGTAATGGTCCAAAAATGTAATTATTGAAAGATATATATTATATGCCTGCATATTACAATAAGTTTGGAAACGTTAAAGAGTTAACATTATTGTGTTTGGTCATTAAAACGTAATGGTCCAAAAATGTAATTATTAAAAGTATTAGGACCAAAGTATAAATACATAAAGTTAGTTTCCAATTAATTAATATTGATTAGGATTAATTATAATCTAAGGCCAAGATTTGATCTTGACTAGATCTATGGTTAGGATTTATTGTGGGAAGAATAATGGATAATTTCATAATTTTCCACTATCTAATATACTTGTATTATATTGTTGCACAAGACACAAAGGTGCATTGGAGACATATATGTTGGGAATGCACAAGACACTAGGATGCATTGGAGACATATATATATGGAATGCACAAGACACAAGTATGCATAGGTAAAATATATGCATAGAAAATATGAAGAGAAGAGAGAGAATACACAACAAAAGAAAGAGAAAGAAAAATTCAGCATTCTCTTTATTCTTCTTCATCATTTTCGACCAAGAGAAGTTTGCTTGGGAAGCCATGTTCTCTTGCTTGCAACACTTGTGTAAGCTCATATTTCCAACTAAATAGCTAGTACAAAGATTTGGTTTGTGGAGAAGAAGCTCTTGGATGCTCGTTGTAACGGCCCGAACCCAACCCCATGCTAAAGGTCAAGCTCGGGTCCGTCACTCGGACATAGTCTCCTCTGTACCAAGGACAAAACTGTTACCTGCAAATAGTCACCTGTAACATTTGAACTATAAACAACAACTTATACAACTTATCTTCTAATATCTTCAAAGTCAAATCAAAATCACAAGGCCATCCGAGCCTTGGAGCAACAATAATCTTCTTAAGCACACAAGCATGCGAGATAAGTTGGTTTTAATCATAAGTAGTTAAATATAATTATAATTTTAAGTTCCATATGTAGGACAATAAACACTCCAAGCATGCAAGAGAAAAAAAAATCTAGAATCCATTATTACATTCCAACATCTTTCTTTGACAAACAAGACTTCAACTACCAAACATATACACAAGACCCTAAGGTCTCAAAATACAATATTTAACATGAACTCCATGCAAGTTGCACATAAGATCCACCTTAGCACACAAAGTTACGAATTCTGATCTACGTGAACTTCTTCTTCTTCTTCTACTTCTAACAGCTGGGGATTCACCTCAGCTTCTCCTGAAACATTTCAAATGAGGAGTGAGCAATAATGTTGCCCAACAAGGGAGGTGATGCAATATTCCAACTTGTAATATGATATGCAAACACAAGAAAACATATATATGCCATGTAAACCAACAAGATAACAAGCCAAGTAATTAATAACTTTTAAAAGGATACGGTTCCACTTCCAAGTCTTCAATCACAAGCCACGAACCACGAACTTTACGAACATGCCGGTAAACCCCACACACCAACAATTGGGATACTCTGGATGTATCCCGATCCTACGACCCTTGCTCTCGAGGTAGGTCCATGCCCAGCAGGTGAACCACGCCTCTAGGGTAGTGGAGTTTGCCTCAGCAAGAAGGGAATAGGCACCATGGTAGTCGAGGGAGCATAGCAAGCCCGACGCTGCCCGTGTTTCTTAATACTACCATGTCCGAAAAGGTTGTGCAACCCCGAGACAAGCCATAAGCAATCAAGATATCACATAACACGTAAGAGGGTCGACAAAGTAGGCCGCCCTCACATATAAGCACGATATAAGCTCACACAAGTACGAATATAGCATTAAGATCCCAAAAGAAGCAATCATCATAAATATTTCCCACAAGCTACTCAAATAGCTTAATTATATCTTAGATATTCAATACAAGACAAGACAATTCCATAACAAGTTCCAAATGCAACTAAAACGGCTAAAAACTACTTTTCCCCTTCCGTTAACCAAGTTTTCTTTCTCTTATGCATGTTTCAAGATTTCCAAATCATATCCTAATCTTTCTATATTCTTAATTAGGCCCAAAGACACCAATTAAAATTATAAAAACTCATTTTAGAAGCAAAAGTTCTGGAAGGACCCGAATGGGTTTGAACTACAACTATACTAACCAAACCCCATATTCGCAAAACGAAAGCACCAAATGTGCTTCCTTAGCTCAAGGATACCCGAATCAAAGCCCAAAATTGCCTGGATTGCTCAACGAGAAAAGTCCTCTTTTTAAAGTCGGCTATTTAAGCAATTAAACTCGGTTTTGAGTGATTCAATCTCACGTGGCTTTTCAACTAACTTTCCTAAGGTCTAGAGCATCTAATTGAAGTCTCAATTCAAGCTAATTAGCAATTTTATTCAAAACCCTAAAAAACGTGCACTATTCATCACCTCTTTGTTCAATCTCAACTTTTAACCATAAACATTGATAATAAGCTTCAAAAGTTAACTCTATGGCATCTATTAAGCATATAGTAAGCATGTATAACAAGTTTTAGAGCTATAATCAACAAATAAAAGAAATTCAACAATATGCATAAACTTTAACTTTAAAAAAAATTGAACTCCCTCACATAAACAAGCTTAGTAGATGCAAGAACAAGCTTGAGCTAGGTTGATATCACTTGTAGAAGCCCTAGGGAGCATCCAAGATCAAGCTTTGAAGATGAAAAATCCTCCTCTTTTCTCCTTGGGGTGGTCGACCATATGAGAGGACAAGGAGGGAATTTTTTCTTTTGTTTTGATGACAAGCATGTGTTTTTGTTTTAATTTTATGAGTTGGGTTTATTATATGTATGTGCATGTCTATTAATTTAAGTTAATTAGTTCCCAAAAACTTGATCAACTAAGGCCAAAATGAAATTTCAAATGTTTTTAGTTGCAATTAACACTATTCTTACGTAACACTATTCAAAGGACATGAAATCTATTTTCTAAACGCACACTCCTAAGCTTGAAAGTCCAAAATGACTAGGTTTCGATTCCTTCTAGATATCCTATAATCTAGGAAAAATATAAAATCTAACTTTCGAGGCGGTCAAAAATTTTATGAATAGTAACCTCTAATAAAAACAATTAAGCAAGAAAGATGATGCACGTAGAAATGCGCAAATAGATATGCAACAGCTATAAATAGATTTATGGTAGAATTCTCGGGCGTCACACTCGTGTGGACGAACTAGACCTTTTGCACATGTGAAAGGCGTGGTCATCATTCTTGTGGTGCTTCTTTATTCCTTTGGCTAGATCTTCAAGAGGTATACCTTGATAACTCTTGTTCATTCATATATATGCTTATATATGTAGTAGATATGTTGATTACATAGACTAGACATAAGGTATTATGGTGAATACAAATGATATGTATTGTTGGAAAATTTTTGTAATCATGGTTTTGTTTCCACCTAGCTCATTATATGTTGTGATTCACCTCTTGTAAGCACGATCATTTCAAGGCAGCCCATGAAACTGAATATTTTGAATCAACTGTATTGTCACTGTCTTCAAATCAAAATCATTCGCCTGAATCGCTGGCCTTCTAATCACATGTTGAATTCTAGTAGGTAGCAAAGCATAGTCTCACAATGTTCTAGGCGGATTTTCCTGATTAACTGCTTGATTATTTCCTGCCTATCCTACCACGAGTTCAGCCATATTCCCTTGCAAATGATGGGTAGTAGCTCTTTTCTCCTTTATGTTCTTCCGACAGGTTCGTTCTATCTTATGATCGAAAGACAACAAATTGCTACCTCCTGACTTTCGCATGCACATAAAGTAATATGTTCCTGAAACACACGTAACGAAAATAAGAAAATAAAACAAAATAAAATAAAATCCAAAGTCAAAACTAAAGTTATTTGGTATCGATATTAATAATTGAAACAGTCCCTGGCAACGGCGCCAAAAATTTGTTATGTGATTTTTAACATAAGTGCACGTATTGCAACAAGTAATAAAATGATGAGTAAAGATCGTTCCTATGAGGACTGAGATTATTAACTACCGAAATTGGTTTAGCTCTAACTTTATTTGGACAGTCAAAATTTGAGAGTTTGCAAATAGTAACTAACGAATTGACAAAACTTATAAAACTAACAACTAAACAATTACGAGTTTTATGGAAAAGTTGATTCAATAATTAGAAAGCTCTAGCGGTTCCGATTTCACCAAGATTAATCATACTTAAAACTATTGATCTAAAGCAATTGACACCTATTCCTTATGTTGCCAGCAATTTCGCTAAGGTAGATATTAATCTTTCTCAAGCATCAATAACCTATCCCAATAAGCAAGCTAACTACATCTCTGTGATAATTGTGAACTTATGGAACGCATTAAGCCCTAGAAATTCAAGCGCTACACTAGATCTCATAACTATATCTAGCTTATGACGATTTAATGGTATTTCACACGTGGTCTAATTTAGTTATCACTTCTCAGTCTCAAACCAAATCACAAATCATGCAATTGTTGATCAAACAATCACAAGCATTAAACTTAGAATGAATACTCAACGCATAAATGGAATAGTTCATCAATCAATCAAAACCAAAAGCATCAAATATTCATAGAAATTAAATAAAATCCAAAACATAGTATAATTTATGATGAGAGAGATAGAGAAAACTAGGATTTAGAGAAGAATCATGGTAGAAGTCCATCTCCGGATCGTTCTTCGTCTTCAACTTGCGAATCATTCACTTTTTCTTCTCTAGAACGTTGCTTTTGTTCTAAAAAACCAGCCGCCAGCCAAAGAACTCCTCCTAAACGTTTATTTTTCTTCTTTTAACATAGGGTTTCTTCTTTTTGCGCCTTTTTACCAAATTTCCCTTAAATTTCTTGCGATGCTGCTCAGTTGTGCTATGACTGCGCTACTTCTATTTTTCCTTCAATTTATCCTTCAGTTGCACGAAAGCTAATCCTTTGCTATTTCCCTTCAATCTTTGCCTCAAAACTTAGCTTGTCGCTTGGAAATTACCTACAACTCAAATCAAACACAAAACCAATCAAATTGCTCATAAATTACTCAAGAACTAACAAAATTTAAGTGAAAGGGTGCTTTTGTTTTGTTTTGATGACAAGGAGGGAATTTTTTCTTTTGTTTTGATGACAAGCATGTGTTTTTGTTTTAATTTTATGAGTTGGGTGTATTATAGATATATTATTTCAGCATTTTTTCACTTAAATTTTGTAAGTTCTTAAGTAATTTAAGAGCAATTTGATTGGTTTTGTGTTTGATTTGCGACGTAAGTGATTTCCATGAGAAAATCTAAGTTTTGAGGTGAATATTGAAAATAAATGGCAAAGGATTAGCTTTTATGCAACTTGTGGAGCAATTAAAAAGAAATCACAAGTAGCGCAGTCATAGCGTAGCTGCGCAATATCACAGAAAATTTAAGGACAATTTTGTAAAAAGACGCGAAAAAAGAAACCCTATGTTTAAAAGAAGGAAAATAACGTGAAAAAAAGGGAGCTCTCTTTGGCAGCTAGTTTTGGAAGACAAGAAACGTTACAGAGAAGAGAGAAAGCAAAGGATTTGCGAGTTGAAGACGAAAAACAATCCGGAGACGGACTTCTACCACGATTCTTCTCCAAATCCTAATTTTTTTTCTCTCTCTCTCTCATCATGAACTATAATAGATTTTGGATGTTATTTAAATTCTTTATGATGTTCTAGATTATTTTTCTAGGGCTGCGATGTAGCCAGATTATGAATACTTGAAACTTTTGGTTTTGATTGATTGATGAACTATTTCATGTATGCGTTAAGTATTTCATGCTAAGTTTAATAATTTTGATTGCCTAATCAACAATTGCATGATGCCTGATTTGGTTTGAGACTGAGAAGTGATAATTAAATTAGATCACGTGTGAAATACCATTAAATCGTCATAAGCTAGAGATAGTTATGATATCTAGTACATCGCTTGAATTTCTAAGGCTTAATGCGTTCCATAAGTTCACAGTTATCACAAAGATGTAGTTAGCTTGCTTATTGGGATAGGTTATTGATGCTTGAGAAAGATTAATATCTACCTTAGCGAAATTGCTGGCAACGTAGGAAATAGACATCAATTGATTTAAATCACTAGTTTCAAATAGGATTAATCATGGTGAAATCGGAATCCCTAGAGTCTTTTAATTATAAAATTACCATCTTTTGTTAATTTCGTAATTGTGTTAGTTGCTTTTTTTTAAGTTCTATAATTTCTTTAGGCGTTAGTTACAAATTCTCAATTCGTGATTGTCCAAATAAAGTTAGAGCAAAATCAATTTCGGTACTTAATAATTACAGTCCTCGTGGGAACGATCTTTACTTACTACTTTAATACTTGTTGTGATACTTGTACTTGCATTAGAAATCACACAACAAGTTTTTGACGCCGTTGCCGGGGACTGTGCCATTATTAATATCAAGACCAAATAGCTTTAATTTTACTTTGGATTTTATTTTATTTTGTTAGTCGTTTTTCTTATTTTTTGTTATTTGCGTTTCAGGAACATAGTGTTTTAAGTGCATGCAAAAGTTGGGAAGTGGTACTTTGTTACCTTTCGATCCTGAGATAAAATGTACTTGTCGAAAGAATAAAAAGGATAAAAGAGTTACTACCCACTATCTTCAAGATACCATGGCTATAATTATTCAAGTACAAGAAGGAAATAATCACGCAAATCCACCTAGAGCATTGTGAGATTATGCGCTGCCACCCACTGGAATTCAACCTATTATTAGAAGGCCAACGATTCAAGCGAATAACTTTCAGTTAAAGACAGTGACGCTGCAGTTGATTCAGAATATTCCATTCCATGGATTGTCTACCGAAGATCCTAATCAGCACATCGTGAATTTTCTAGAAGTCTGTGAAATTGTTAAGTATAATGGAGTCACTGATGAAGCTCTGCGCCTTCGCTTGTTTCCTTTCTCCTTGAGGGATGAAGCTAAGGAGTGGTTGAACTCGCTACCTTCGGATTCAATCACCACTTGGGATTATTTGGTGCACTAGTTTCTGTCTAGATTTTTCCCACCTGGCAAGACAACGAAGATGCGTATTGAAATCAATAACTTTGCTCAACAAGAAGGAGAAACTCTATGTGAAGCGTGGGAGAGATATAAGGCATTGTTGAGGAAGTGTCCTAATCATGGAGTACCCAAGTGGATACAAGTTCACAATTTTACAATGGGTTGGTAAATTCAACAAGAACTTTGATTGATGCATCAGCATGAAGAGCTCTAATGAATAAAACTGCAGATGAAGCCTATGAGTTACTTGAAGATATTGTTTTGAACAATTTGTAGTGGTCAAGCGAGAGAGTCACACCAAATAGGACAGTTGGAATCCATGAAATTGATGCCATAACTACTTTGGCAACAAAAATTGACAACTTGGCTAAACAAATGCAGAATAATCAAGTAACTGCTGTGAAACCCCACTTCTTGCTTATCTCGTTTTACGTGCTTTACCTCGTTTTGCGTGCATATAACCTGTTTATGTGCTATAGGACCTAGAAAGTTATAATTTTGATTTCAATACTTCTAATACGTGCTAAATGTGCATTCATGAAATTTTCATCAAAAACGGAGTCAGAAAATTTATCGTCGATTTTCAGTGAATAGTGTTTTCGAAACACGTCCGCTATAATTTTGAAACTGGTCTTTTTAACCCTTCTAGACCTAGTCCACGGACTTTAATAGACCTGTGTTTGATGAAAACGGTTTTAAAATCGGCTTAAGAATTTATTAGGGTTTTTACACCGACTTTTGCGAAAATCGAGTTTTAAGCCGACTCGGGTGGAATTCTTTGAATGTAAAACTTCTTGTCACCTAAAAATAACTCACTTGAGATATCTTGGGGGTTGCATAATTATTTTTAACTTGGTGAGTACTAAAATGCAATTAAAGTCATTAAAAATACAAAAATGCCTATTAAAATAACTTTGACTTTAATTAAATATTTGACCTTATAAGCTCATGTCCTCAACACACACTCACACAACACAAAAACACCACCACACACACACACATTGCCGAGGGGTTGAGGGAGAAAAGAGAAGAAAGAAAACTCAAGCTTTTCAATCAATTTTTCAAAAAAAAACCTAGTTTTTGTCCGTGAAACTTCGCACCGACTTGGATTCTGCTTGTTGGGCACGCATTGCACGCATTCCTAGGCTTATATCGCATCTAAGGTGAGAGAAAAATTCTAGATCTCAAAATGTCATTTTTGTGTTTTTGCGTATAAATGAAGATTGAACCGTTAGAATTGAAATCTGATGTTAGATTATTGCTCCTTGCATGCTAGGGATCATTATATACTAATACTACGAATTTCTGTCGGATATAGCATAATTTTTATTTTCCGGGTATTTAATTTTGATTAAAATGTTCAAAGTTGATTTAATTGAGTTGCGTTGCTCGAAATCGATTGCCGTCGATTTCTAAATACTTGATAATTACGTGTTAGCGCTGTTGTAATGCCGAATTTTTGATTACATTGTTTGTGTGGAAATCCGGAAAATCCAGCCATGACGTCATAGGGTTTTAGGGTTATCGGGCATGTTTTGGAGGTGTTATGGTGGATTTCCG
Organism: Ehretia macrophylla; assembly: GCA_037974665.1. Lineage (NCBI taxonomy): Eukaryota > Viridiplantae > Streptophyta > Magnoliopsida > Boraginales > Ehretiaceae > Ehretia > Ehretia macrophylla. Next base: position 75,910,401 of record CM075781.1, read on the forward strand.
AGAGGGCTAATGTAGTAGGTTGAATGGGTGAGTGATAGGAACTGATTTGGCAATGTTTGGATTAGTAGATTGTAAGTTATGAATTTTAGAAGTTTAGGTTGTCATTCTTTAATTTCTTGAACGATGCCTTAGATGGTTGGGTAGTGTTCGAGTGATGAATGGTGAGTTGTTGTTGAGTAATTTAGAGTTTAATTATGAATATTATGCATGTCCGGTTAGATGGCCTACTTTGTCATCTAACTACGTTGTTTGATGTTTAATTTAATATTGATGTTATATTGATGTTATATTGATGTTATTGATTGATTATTATTGAATGCGGGAATCGGGCACTCTTGCTGCTGATCTCCCAATTGATTGATCGATTTATGCTTGCATGATGATTGATGAATATGGAGCCTTGGTATGTGTGTGCCACCTCTCGGGCAGCGTCGGGCTGTCGGGTTGAAACCGGCATGACTGCCATAGGCTACCCCCAGCTCGCATGACGGAGATGTCATGGAGGGAAGGGGATAGTGAGGTACCTCGGGTGCGTGAGTAATGGGGAGTTATAAGAAGAACGGTTGAGATCGTGATGGCGTTTGGAGCTACACCAAATAGAGTATCCTTATTGAATGGTCATATAGTTATGTGATGATAGCTTTATTTATGTTATTATTGTTGTTGTGTGTTTACTTGCTCAAAGGACTAAATCCAAGGAGCGTAGTGAATACTGTCGAGATCTATCGGATCCTCACTGGGCTTATGTATATAAGCTCACTCTCTATTAATGCATGTTTCAGGTGTACTTTCACAAGATTACGGGTACGTGCCTCCTGAAGAGGAGAATGTGGAAAATGTGCCTTTTGTGGATGAGTCATATGTTCCCGAGTCTTATCCATGACTTTATATTGTTAAATGTCTTGTATATTAGTTTAATAGACTTTATATGCTTTACGGTTCTTAATGTAATAGATATTGAAAAGATGATGAACCAAATGATGTTAACTTAGCGGTTTCCTTTTGTCTATGGTTAAATTGTAGTTGTGTCTCAACTTACTTTTGAAATGTATGATGAAGTTGAGGTATTGTATGTCATGTTGGAACGGAGGCGTATAACGAGGATGTTTTATTGTATAATATGGTTGTGTTGTATGTTGTTGTTTATATTGAGGAATTATGGGATGTATGATGTTTTATGAGGTTGGTTTAGAACCTCGGAAATCTGTTTACTGTCGTTATGCCGCCGAAATTCCGTTGCGTCCTGACTGATCGTAGGTGGGGTCGAGTTGGGGCGTGACAGTTTAAGTGGTATCAGAGCTCATGTTAGTTGTCAGCCGGGGTATTCTCGGAATGTGGGTAATGGTCTTAGCATGAATTATGTATGAAAGGAAAGAAAAATGAAATATGTATTGGTATGATTAATTGATTAAGTGATTATGTGATTTAAGTGCTTATGTGATTATGTGATCAATTTGTTTATGTGTTTTATATGAGTTTGTTATTTATGTGTTAATAGTTGTTTATAACCTGTCTACGTGCTATAACTGTGCTAACTCTTTGATTAGTAGAATGGCCGGTCGACCGAGAACCAGAGGTAGGCCTGAGTTGACTGATGAGACTCCGAGTAATGTGGCACCGGGCCGTGACGGGGGTGATGACCGATTTGGAGCAGCTATGGAGCGGATTGCAGAGTTAGTGGCTAGTCAGGCACAGTTATTAGCAGGGCAGGCTGCCCAGAATCAGGCTATGCAGGCTCAGCTTCTGAATATTCAGGGTGGTAACCACGGGCGTGGTACCCTGAAGGACTTTTTAGGATATCACCCACCGAGATTTCAGGGGGAGCCGGATGATAGGAAGGCGGAGTTATGGATTAGCAAGTTGGAGAAGATTTATGATCCACTTGGCTATACTGATGAGCAGAAAGTCTCTTTTGCCGTGTATTTGTTAGATGACGAGGCAGAGGAGTGGTGGCGCACGGTAAGGACTAGCTGGGCGGCACAGGGTATTCCTTATATTTGGGGTACCTTTCTGATGGCTTTCCGGGCAAAGTATGTCCCGAGGATTTGCAGGGAACGGAGAGAGGCCGAGTTTCTAGCCTTGGTCCAGGGAGATGCTACAGTGGCTCAATATGAGGCCACATTTACTCGATTGTCCCGGTATGCACCGGAGTATGTGGCAGACGAGGAGCGGAGGACTCGCAGGTTTATGTTAGGGTTGCGGCCCGAGATTCAGGATGTGATGGCTCTGAATCGTTATGATATCTTCACTGAGGCTTTTGATGCAGCTTCTAGATTGGAGAAGAGGAAAGGGGATCAGATTGTCTCCAGTCAGCCTAGTAAGAGGCCGTATCAGCCGCCGGGCCAGCAGGTTTTATATAGGCCTCCAGTACAACAGGTTGTCTACAGGCCACCTGCCCAGCAGGGTTCTTTTAGGCCACAGAGTCAGCAGAGTTATTATCAGCCTCAGTTTCAGCAGAGGCCATATCAGGTTCAGACTCAGTTTAGGCCAGCCCAGTCTCAGGGTCAGTACAGGCCTAGTGTGGTGAGACCTCAGCAGCAGGCTGTATCAGCTGCTTCTTCAGCTTCTGGTTATTCTAGGGGCAGTGCTAGTGCCACATCATCGCAGTGTAATTACTGCAAGCGCTCAGGGCATGTAGAGTCCGACTGCAGGGTAAAGGCAGGGACATGTTTGGGTTGTGGCAGCATCGATCATAGGGTGAGGGATTGCCCTAAGTATGCGAGGACTGAGGGTCGGGCAGCGACTCAGGGTTATCAGGGTAGGCCTACGGGCAGTGTACCACAGCAGCAGCGGGTTCAGGCTCGGGCTTATGCAGTTGACTTAGAGGAGATGCCTGAGGAAACTGCAGTTGTGGAAGGTAACTTTCTTATACTTGATCAACTTGTTAAAGTGTTGATTGATTCTGGTGCTACGCATTCTTTCATTACTCCTGCTTGTGTGCAACGTGTTAAATTGCAACCTGAAAGATTGCCTTATGTGGTTGAGATTAGTACCTCTTTGACTGATAAGTATGTTACTGGCTTAGTATGTAAGGATTGTTTAATACATGTTAAGGGGCATAATTTTCCTTCGGACCTTATTTTATTTCCTATCTGGGGGTATGATGTTATCTTGGGTATGGATTGGCTTTCTAAGTATGATGCCCAGTTGAACTGTAGAACCAAGGTAGTACAGTTTCGTTTGCCAGATCAGCCAGTAGTTGAGGTAGCGGGTAACCGGGGTGCTAAGACGAGTTTTGTTATCTCAGCAACTAAAGCCGTTAAGTTGGTGAGTAAGGGGTGTTCGGGTTATCTAGCTTATTTGATCAACAAGCCATCTGTTAAGCTACAGCTTGAGGAAGTCCCTATTATCCGGGAATATCCTAATGTATTTCCCGAGGAGTTGCCAGGATTGCCGCCAGATAGGGATATCGAGTTTGTGATTAATCTTGTTCCCGGTACTCAACCTATTTCTAAATCGGCATACCGGATGGCACCAGCTGAGTTGAAGGAGTTGAAGACTCAGTTACAGGAGTTGTTGGAGAAAGGATTTATTCAGCAGAGTTCTTCACCTTGGGGAGCTCCTGTTTTGTTTGTGAAGAAGAAGGATGGTACCTTGAGATTATGTATTGATTACCGTGGTTTGAATCAGGTGACTATCAAGAATAAATATCCTTTGCCACTGATTGATGAGTTGTTTGATCAACTTCAGGGAGCCAAAGTCTACTCTAAGTTTGATTTGAGGCAGGGGTATTATCAGCTTCGGATTCGTTCGGAGGATGTTCCGAAGTCTGCCTTCAGGACTCGATACGGGCATTATGAGTTTGTTGTTATGCCCTTTGGTTTGACTAATGCACCGGCAGCATTCATGGATCTTATGCATCAAGTCTTTCAGCCGTACTTGGACCAGTTCGTGGTGATTTTTATTGATGATATCTTGGTCTATTCTAAATCTGAATTGGAGCACGAGCAACATCTACGGCTTGTATTAGAGAAGTTGCAGGAGCATCAGTTGTTTGCCAAGTTCAGCAAATGTGAATTTTGGCTGCGACGGATTTCTTTTCTTGGCCATGTTATTGCACAGAGTGGTATTTCTGTAGATCCCACTAAGATTGAATCGGTGATGTCTTGGAAGCGGCCAGAGAGTGTTACTGATGTCCGTAGTTTTCTTGGCTTGGCGGGTTATTACCGTAGGTTTGTCAAGGACTTCTCAAAGATTGCGGGGCCACTATCTAAGTTGACTCAGAAACGGACTATCTTTAATTGGGACGAGAAGTGTGAGAGTGGATTTCAGGAGTTGAAAAAGAGGTTAACTACCGCTCCAGTACTTGCTCTACCAGAGGGGACCGATAATATGGTCATTTACAGCGATGCATCCAAGGAGGGCTTGGGATGTGTTCTTATGCAGGATGGCCGAGTTATTGCCTATGCTTCTCGAAAGTTGAAGCCTTATGAGGTGAATTATCCGACTCATGATCTTGAGTTGGCAGCAGTTGTCTTCGCACTGAAAAAGTGGCGTCATTATCTGTGGGGCAGTAAGTTCGAGATTTTCACTGATCATAAGAGTCTTAAGTATTTATTCTCACAGAAGGAGTTGAATATGCGCCAGCGAAGGTGGATGGAGCTTCTTGGAGATTATAATTGTTCTATCAATTATCTGCCTGGTAAGGCAAATGTTGTGGCAGATGCTCTCAGCCGGAAGGCTAGTATTTCTTGTTTGGCTGTCAAGAAGTGGGAGGTTCTTGAGGAGTTTAGTTATTGGAGACCAGAGTTCACTCAGGTTGGGGTGATGTGTTCACATCTCCGTATTCAGCCTTTATTGTTGTCTCAGATCAGGGAAACTCAGCAGCTTGATGTTAACCTTCATAAGATCAAGGATCAGATCACTGATGATCAGTCTGACTTTAAAGTGCATGAGGACGGTATTCTTCAGTTTCGGAACAGGGTTTGTGTTCCCGATGAACCGGGCTTGAGACGAGGTATTCTGGAGGAAGCTCATAATTCTAAATATACTATTCATCCTGGTGGAACCAAGATGTATCGGGATTTGAAACAGCATTACTGGTGGAACAACATGAAGAGGGAGGTTGCTCAGTTTGTGTCTAGATGTTTGACTTGTCAGAGAGTGAAAGCCGAGCATCAACGACCAGCAGGTTTGCTTCAGCCGTTGGCTATACCAGAGTGGAAATGGGAGCATATTACGATGGACTTCGTCACTGGTTTGCCTAGATCACCGAGGGGTAATGATGCAGTTTGGGTTGTCGTGGATCGTTTGACGAAGACAGCTCATTTTATCTCGATGAGGTTAGGAGATGAGGTTACAAAGCTGACGGATCTCTATCTGGATCAGATTGTTAGACTTCACGGTATTCCATCTAGTATTGTCTCTGATCGAGATCCTCGATTTACTTCTCGTTTGTGGGAGAAACTTCAGGAGACTTTGGGTACTCAGTTGAACTTCAGTACAGCATATCATCCACAGACCGACGGTCAGTCTGAGCGGACTATTCAGATTCTGGAAGATATGCTTAGGGCTTGTGTTCTGGACTTCGGGAAGAACTGGGAGAAACATCTACCACTTGCCGAGTTTGCCTATAACAATAGTTATCAAGCTACTATTGGAATGGCACCTTTTGCAGCTCTTTACGGTCGTAAGTGCCGTTCACCTTTATATTGGGACGAGGTAGGAGAGATGAAGACTATTGATCCGACTATCATGCCAGAACTTCTTGAGAAGATCGAGAATGTTCAGTTGATCAGGCAGAGAATGCTTACAGCGCAGAGTAGATTCAAGAGTTATGCTGATAAGCGTCGTCGAGACTTGGAGTTTGCAGTTGGAGATCGGGTTTTCTTGAGATTGTCTCCTCGAAAGGGGTTTGTTCGTTATGGTAAAGGTGGTAAACTGAGTCCGAGATTTGTTGGGCCGTTTGAGATTACTGGCAGGGTTGGTAAGTTGGCATATCGGTTGGCTCTACCGGAAAACTTCTCTAATGTCCACGATGTGTTTCACGTGTCTAATTTGCGGAAATATAATCCGGATCCTTCTCATATTCTTGAGCCAGATCCGTTACAGCTTCGAGAGAATTTGACTTATGACGAGCGTCCGATTCGTATTCTAGATCAGATGGACCGAGAGTTGAGGTCGAAGAGGATTCCGATGGTTAAGGTGTTGTGGAAGCATCACGGCATTGAGGAAGCTACGTGGGAGAGACGAGATCAGATGCAGCAGCAATACCCAGATCTTTTTCGTACATCAAGTAAGAATTTCGAGGACGAAATTTCTATAAGGGGGGGAGAATGTGAAACCCCACTTCTTGCTTATCTCGTTTTACGTGCTTTACCTCGTTTTGCGTGCATATAACCTGTTTATGTGCTATAGGACCTAGAAAGTTATAATTTTGATTTCAATACTTCTAATACGTGCTAAATGTGCATTCATGAAATTTTCATCAAAAACGGAGTCAGAAAATTTATCGTCGATTTTCAGTGAATAGTGTTTTCGAAACACGTCCGCTATAATTTTGAAACTGGTCTTTTTAACCCTTCTAGACCTAGTCCACGGACTTTAATAGACCTGTGTTTGATGAAAACGGTTTTAAAATCGGCTTAAGAATTTATTAGGGTTTTTACACCGACTTTTGCGAAAATCGAGTTTTAAGCCGACTCGGGTGGAATTCTTTGAATGTAAAACTTCTTGTCACCTAAAAATAACTCACTTGAGATATCTTGGGGGTTGCATAATTATTTTTAACTTGGTGAGTACTAAAATGCAATTAAAGTCATTAAAAATACAAAAATGCCTATTAAAATAACTTTGACTTTAATTAAATATTTGACCTTATAAGCTCATGTCCTCAACACACACTCACACAACACAAAAACACCACCACACACACACACATTGCCGAGGGGTTGAGGGAGAAAAGAGAAGAAAGAAAACTCAAGCTTTTCAATCAATTTTTCAAAAAAAAACCTAGTTTTTGTCCGTGAAACTTCGCACCGACTTGGATTCTGCTTGTTGGGCACGCATTGCACGCATTCCTAGGCTTATATCGCATCTAAGGTGAGAGAAAAATTCTAGATCTCAAAATGTCATTTTTGTGTTTTTGCGTATAAATGAAGATTGAACCGTTAGAATTGAAATCTGATGTTAGATTATTGCTCCTTGCATGCTAGGGATCATTATATACTAATACTACGAATTTCTGTCGGATATAGCATAATTTTTATTTTCCGGGTATTTAATTTTGATTAAAATGTTCAAAGTTGATTTAATTGAGTTGCGTTGCTCGAAATCGATTGCCGTCGATTTCTAAATACTTGATAATTACGTGTTAGCGCTGTTGTAATGCCGAATTTTTGATTACATTGTTTGTGTGGAAATCCGGAAAATCCAGCCATGACGTCATAGGGTTTTAGGGTTATCGGGCATGTTTTGGAGGTGTTATGGTGGATTTCCGAGAGGGCTAATGTAGTAGGTTGAATGGGTGAGTGATAGGAACTGATTTGGCAATGTTTGGATTAGTAGATTGTAAGTTATGAATTTTAGAAGTTTAGGTTGTCATTCTTTAATTTCTTGAACGATGCCTTAGATGGTTGGGTAGTGTTCGAGTGATGAATGGTGAGTTGTTGTTGAGTAATTTAGAGTTTAATTATGAATATTATGCATGTCCGGTTAGATGGCCTACTTTGTCATCTAACTACGTTGTTTGATGTTTAATTTAATATTGATGTTATATTGATGTTATATTGATGTTATTGATTGATTATTATTGAATGCGGGAATCGGGCACTCTTGCTGCTGATCTCCCAATTGATTGATCGATTTATGCTTGCATGATGATTGATGAATATGGAGCCTTGGTATGTGTGTGCCACCTCTCGGGCAGCGTCGGGCTGTCGGGTTGAAACCGGCATGACTGCCATAGGCTACCCCCAGCTCGCATGACGGAGATGTCATGGAGGGAAGGGGATAGTGAGGTACCTCGGGTGCGTGAGTAATGGGGAGTTATAAGAAGAACGGTTGAGATCGTGATGGCGTTTGGAGCTACACCAAATAGAGTATCCTTATTGAATGGTCATATAGTTATGTGATGATAGCTTTATTTATGTTATTATTGTTGTTGTGTGTTTACTTGCTCAAAGGACTAAATCCAAGGAGCGTAGTGAATACTGTCGAGATCTATCGGATCCTCACTGGGCTTATGTATATAAGCTCACTCTCTATTAATGCATGTTTCAGGTGTACTTTCACAAGATTACGGGTACGTGCCTCCTGAAGAGGAGAATGTGGAAAATGTGCCTTTTGTGGATGAGTCATATGTTCCCGAGTCTTATCCATGACTTTATATTGTTAAATGTCTTGTATATTAGTTTAATAGACTTTATATGCTTTACGGTTCTTAATGTAATAGATATTGAAAAGATGATGAACCAAATGATGTTAACTTAGCGGTTTCCTTTTGTCTATGGTTAAATTGTAGTTGTGTCTCAACTTACTTTTGAAATGTATGATGAAGTTGAGGTATTGTATGTCATGTTGGAACGGAGGCGTATAACGAGGATGTTTTATTGTATAATATGGTTGTGTTGTATGTTGTTGTTTATATTGAGGAATTATGGGATGTATGATGTTTTATGAGGTTGGTTTAGAACCTCGGAAATCTGTTTACTGTCGTTATGCCGCCGAAATTCCGTTGCGTCCTGACTGATCGTAGGTGGGGTCGAGTTGGGGCGTGACAGTTTAAGTGGTATCAGAGCTCATGTTAGTTGTCAGCCGGGGTATTCTCGGAATGTGGGTAATGGTCTTAGCATGAATTATGTATGAAAGGAAAGAAAAATGAAATATGTATTGGTATGATTAATTGATTAAGTGATTATGTGATTTAAGTGCTTATGTGATTATGTGATCAATTTGTTTATGTGTTTTATATGAGTTTGTTATTTATGTGTTAATAGTTGTTTATAACCTGTCTACGTGCTATAACTGTGCTAACTCTTTGATTAGTAGAATGGCCGGTCGACCGAGAACCAGAGGTAGGCCTGAGTTGACTGATGAGACTCCGAGTAATGTGGCACCGGGCCGTGACGGGGGTGATGACCGATTTGGAGCAGCTATGGAGCGGATTGCAGAGTTAGTGGCTAGTCTGGCACAGTTATTAGCAGGGCAGGCTGCCCAGAATCAGGCTATGCAGGCTCAGCTTCTGAATATTCAGGGTGGTAACCACGGGCGTGGTACCCTGAAGGACTTTTTAGGATATCACCCACCGAGATTTCAGGGGGAGCCGGATGATAGGAAGGCGGAGTTATGGATTAGCAAGTTGGAGAAGATTTATGATCCACTTGGCTATACTGATGAGCAGAAAGTCTCTTTTGCCGTGTATTTGTTAGATGACGAGGCAGAGGAGTGGTGGCGCACGGTAAGGACTAGCTGGGCGGCACAGGGTATTCCTTATATTTGGGGTACCTTTCTGATGGCTTTCCGGGCAAAGTATGTCCCGAGGATTTGCAGGGAACGGAGAGAGGCCGAGTTTCTAGCCTTGGTCCAGGGAGATGCTACAGTGGCTCAATATGAGGCCACATTTACTCGATTGTCCCGGTATGCACCGGAGTATGTGGCAGACGAGGAGCGGAGGACTCGCAGGTTTATGTTAGGGTTGCGGCCCGAGATTCAGGATGTGATGGCTCTGAATCGTTATGATATCTTCACTGAGGCTTTTGATGCAGCTTCTAGATTGGAGAAGAGGAAAGGGGATCAGATTGTCTCCAGTCAGCCTAGTAAGAGGCCGTATCAGCCGCCGGGCCAGCAGGTTTTATATAGGCCTCCAGTACAACAGGTTGTCTACAGGCCACCTGCCCAGCAGGGTTCTTTTAGGCCACAGAGTCAGCAGAGTTATTATCAGCCTCAGTTTCAGCAGAGGCCATATCAGGTTCAGACTCAGTTTAGGCCAGCCCAGTCTCAGGGTCAGTACAGGCCTAGTGTGGTGAGACCTCAGCAGCAGGCTGTATCAGCTGCTTCTTCAGCTTCTGGTTATTCTAGGGGCAGTGCTAGTGCCACATCATCGCAGTGTAATTACTGCAAGCGCTCAGGGCATGTAGAGTCCGACTGCAGGGTAAAGGCAGGGACATGTTTGGGTTGTGGCAGCATCGATCATAGGGTGAGGGATTGCCCTAAGTATGCGAGGACTGAGGGTCGGGCAGCGACTCAGGGTTATCAGGGTAGGCCTACGGGCAGTGTACCACAGCAGCAGCGGGTTCAGGCTCGGGCTTATGCAGTTGACTTAGAGGAGATGCCTGAGGAAACTGCAGTTGTGGAAGGTAACTTTCTTATACTTGATCAACTTGTTAAAGTGTTGATTGATTCTGGTGCTACGCATTCTTTCATTACTCCTGCTTGTGTGCAACGTGTTAAATTGCAACCTGAAAGATTGCCTTATGTGGTTGAGATTAGTACATCTTTGACTGATAAGTATGTTACTGGCTTAGTATGTAAGGATTGTTTAATACATGTTAAGGGGCATAATTTTCCTTCGGACCTTATTTTATTTCCTATCCGGGGGTATGATGTTATCTTGGGTATGGATTGGCTTTCTAAGTATGATGCCCAGTTGAACTGTAGAACCAAGGTAGTACAGTTTCGTTTGCCAGATCAGCCAGTAGTTGAGGTAGCGGGTAACCGGGGTGCTAAGACGAGTTTTGTTATCTCAGCAACTAAAGCCGTTAAGTTGGTGAGTAAGGGGTGTTCGGGTTATCTAGCTTATTTGATCAACAAGCCATCTGTTAAGCTACAGCTTGAGGAAGTCCCTATTATCCGGGAATATCCTAATGTATTTCCCGAGGAGTTGCCAGGATTGCCGCCAGATAGGGATATCGAGTTTGTGATTAATCTTGTTCCCGGTACTCAACCTATTTCTAAATCGGCATACCGGATGGCACCAGCTGAGTTGAAGGAGTTGAAGACTCAGTTACAGGAGTTGTTGGAGAAAGGATTTATTCAGCAGAGTTCTTCACCTTGGGGAGCTCCTGTTTTGTTTGTGAAGAAGAAGGATGGTACCTTGAGATTATGTATTGATTACCGTGGTTTGAATCAGGTGACTATCAAGAATAAATATCCTTTGCCACTGATTGATGAGTTGTTTGATCAACTTCAGGGAGCCAAAGTCTACTCTAAGTTTGATTTGAGGCAGGGGTATTATCAGCTTCGGATTCGTTCGGAGGATGTTCCGAAGTCTGCCTTCAGGACTCGATACGGGCATTATGAGTTTGTTGTTATGCCCTTTGGTTTGACTAATGCACCGGCAGCATTCATGGATCTTATGCATCAAGTCTTTCAGCCGTACTTGGACCAGTTCGTGGTGATTTTTATTGATGATATCTTGGTCTATTCTAAATCTGAATTGGAGCACGAGCAACATCTACGGCTTGTATTAGAGAAGTTGCAGGAGCATCAGTTGTTTGCCAAGTTCAGCAAATGTGAATTTTGGCTGCGACGGATTTCTTTTCTTGGCCATGTTATTGCACAGAGTGGTATTTCTGTAGATCCCACTAAGATTGAATCGGTGATGTCTTGGAAGCGGCCAGAGAGTGTTACTGATGTCCGTAGTTTTCTTGGCTTGGCGGGTTATTACCGTAGGTTTGTCAAGGACTTCTCAAAGATTGCGGGGCCACTATCTAAGTTGACTCAGAAACGGACTATCTTTAATTGGGACGAGAAGTGTGAGAGTGGATTTCAGGAGTTGAAAAAGAGGTTAACTACCGCTCCAGTACTTGCTCTACCAGAGGGGACCGATAATATGGTCATTTACAGCGATGCATCCAAGGAGGGCTTGGGATGTGTTCTTATGCAGGATGGCCGAGTTATTGCCTATGCTTCTCGAAAGTTGAAGCCTTATGAGGTGAATTATCCGACTCATGATCTTGAGTTGGCAGCAGTTGTCTTCGCACTGAAAAAGTGGCGTCATTATCTGTGGGGCAGTAAGTTCGAGATTTTCACTGATCATAAGAGTCTTAAGTATTTATTCTCACAGAAGGAGTTGAATATGCGCCAGCGAAGGTGGATGGAGCTTCTTGGAGATTATAATTGTTCTATCAATTATCTGCCTGGTAAGGCAAATGTTGTGGCAGATGCTCTCAGCCGGAAGGCTAGTATTTCTTGTTTGGCTGTCAAGAAGTGGGAGGTTCTTGAGGAGTTTAGTTATTGGAGACCAGAGTTCACTCAGGTTGGGGTGATGTGTTCACATCTCCGTATTCAGCCTTTATTGTTGTCTCAGATCAGGGAAACTCAGCAGCTTGATGTTAACCTTCATAAGATCAAGGATCGGATCACTGATGATCAGTCTGACTTTAAAGTGCATGAGGACGGTATTCTTCGGTTTCGGAACAGGGTTTGTGTTCCCGATGAACCGGGCTTGAGACGAGGTATTCTGGAGGAAGCTCATAATTCTAAATATACTATTCATCCTGGTGGAACCAAGATGTATCGGGATTTGAAACAGCATTACTGGTGGAACAACATGAAGAGGGAGGTTGCTCAGTTTGTGTCTAGATGTTTGACTTGTCAGAGAGTGAAAGCCGAGCATCAACGACCAGCAGGTTTGCTTCAGCCGTTGGCTATACCAGAGTGGAAATGGGAGCATATTACGATGGACTTCGTCACTGGTTTGCCTAGATCACCGAGGGGTAATGATGCAGTTTGGGTTGTCGTGGATCGTTTGACGAAGACAGCTCATTTTATCTCGATGAGGTTAGGAGATGAGGTTACAAAGCTGACGGATCTCTATCTGGATCAGATTGTTAGACTTCACGGTATTCCATCTAGTATTGTCTCTGATCGAGATCCTCGATTTACTTCTCGTTTGTGGGAGAAACTTCAGGAGACTTTGGGTACTCAGTTGAACTTCAGTACAGCGTATCATCCACAGACCGACGGTCAGTCTGAGCGGACTATTCAGATTCTGGAAGATATGCTTAGGGCTTGTGTTCTGGACTTCGGGAAGAACTGGGAGAAACATCTACCACTTGCCGAGTTTGCCTATAACAATAGTTATCAAGCTACTATTGGAATGGCACCTTTTGCAGCTCTTTACGGTCGTAAGTGCCGTTCACCTTTATATTGGGACGAGGTAGGAGAGATGAAGACTATTGATCCGACTATCATGCCAGAACTTCTTGAGAAGATCGAGAATGTTCAGTTGATCAGGCAGAGAATGCTTACAGCGCAGAGTAGATTCAAGAGTTATGCTGATAAGCGTCGTCGAGACTTGGAGTTTGCAGTTGGAGATCGGGTTTTCTTGAGATTGTCTCCTCGAAAGGGGTTTGTTCGTTATGGTAAAGGTGGTAAACTGAGTCCGAGATTTGTTGGGCCGTTTGAGATTACTGGCAGGGTTGGTAAGTTGGCATATCGGTTGGCTCTACCGGAAAACTTCTCTAATGTCCACGATGTGTTTCACGTGTCTAATTTGCGGAAATATAATCCGGATCCTTCTCATATTCTTGAGCCAGATCCGTTACAGCTTCGAGAGAATTTGACTTATGACGAGCGTCCGATTCGTATTCTAGATCAGATGGACCGAGAGTTGAGGTCGAAGAGGATTCCGATGGTTAAGGTGTTGTGGAAGCATCACGGCATTGAGGAAGCTACGTGGGAGAGACGAGATCAGATGCAGCAGCAATACCCAGATCTTTTTCGTACATCAAGTAAGAATTTCGAGGACGAAATTTCTATAAGGGGGGGAGAATGTGAAACCCCACTTCTTGCTTATCTCGTTTTACGTGCTTTACCTCGTTTTGCGTGCATATAACCTGTTTATGTGCTATAGGACCTAGAAAGTTATAATTTTGATTTCAATACTTCTAATACGTGCTAAATGTGCATTCATGAAATTTTCATCAAAAACGGAGTCAGAAAATTTATCGTCGATTTTCAGTGAATAGTGTTTTCGAAACACGTCCGCTATAATTTTGAAACTGGTCTTTTTAACCCTTCTAGACCTAGTCCACGGACTTTAATAGACCTGTGTTTGATGAAAACGGTTTTAAAATCGGCTTAAGAATTTATTAGGGTTTTTACACCGACTTTTGCGAAAATCGAGTTTTAAGCCGACTCGGGTGGAATTCTTTGAATGTAAAACTTCTTGTCACCTAAAAATAACTCACTTGAGATATCTTGGGGGTTGCATAATTATTTTTAACTTGGTGAGTACTAAAATGCAATTAAAGTCATTAAAAATACAAAAATGCCTATTAAAATAACTTTGACTTTAATTAAATATTTGACCTTATAAGCTCATGTCCTCAACACACACTCACACAACACAAAAACACCACCACACACACACACATTGCCGAGGGGTTGAGGGAGAAAAGAGAAGAAAGAAAACTCAAGCTTTTCAATCAATTTTTCAAAAAAAAACCTAGTTTTTGTCCGTGAAACTTCGCACCGACTTGGATTCTGCTTGTTGGGCACGCATTGCACGCATTCCTAGGCTTATATCGCATCTAAGGTGAGAGAAAAATTCTAGATCTCAAAATGTCATTTTTGTGTTTTTGCGTATAAATGAAGATTGAACCGTTAGAATTGAAATCTGATGTTAGATTATTGCTCCTTGCATGCTAGGGATCATTATATACTAATACTACGAATTTCTGTCGGATATAGCATAATTTTTATTTTCCGGGTATTTAATTTTGATTAAAATGTTCAAAGTTGATTTAATTGAGTTGCGTTGCTCGAAATCGATTGCCGTCGATTTCTAAATACTTGATAATTACGTGTTAGCGCTGTTGTAATGCCGAATTTTTGATTACATTGTTTGTGTGGAAATCCGGAAAATCCAGCCATGACGTCATAGGGTTTTAGGGTTATCGGGCATGTTTTGGAGGTGTTATGGTGGATTTCCGAGAGGGCTAATGTAGTAGGTTGAATGGGTGAGTGATAGGAACTGATTTGGCAATGTTTGGATTAGTAGATTGTAAGTTATGAATTTTAGAAGTTTAGGTTGTCATTCTTTAATTTCTTGAACGATGCCTTAGATGGTTGGGTAGTGTTCGAGTGATGAATGGTGAGTTGTTGTTGAGTAATTTAGAGTTTAATTATGAATATTATGCATGTCCGGTTAGATGGCCTACTTTGTCATCTAACTACGTTGTTTGATGTTTAATTTAATATTGATGTTATATTGATGTTATATTGATGTTATTGATTGATTATTATTGAATGCGGGAATCGGGCACTCTTGCTGCTGATCTCCCAATTGATTGATCGATTTATGCTTGCATGATGATTGATGAATATGGAGCCTTGGTATGTGTGTGCCACCTCTCGGGCAGCGTCGGGCTGTCGGGTTGAAACCGGCATGACTGCCATAGGCTACCCCCAGCTCGCATGACGGAGATGTCATGGAGGGAAGGGGATAGTGAGGTACCTCGGGTGCGTGAGTAATGGGGAGTTATAAGAAGAACGGTTGAGATCGTGATGGCGTTTGGAGCTACACCAAATAGAGTATCCTTATTGAATGGTCATATAGTTATGTGATGATAGCTTTATTTATGTTATTATTGTTGTTGTGTGTTTACTTGCTCAAAGGACTAAATCCAAGGAGCGTAGTGAATACTGTCGAGATCTATCGGATCCTCACTGGGCTTATGTATATAAGCTCACTCTCTATTAATGCATGTTTCAGGTGTACTTTCACAAGATTACGGGTACGTGCCTCCTGAAGAGGAGAATGTGGAAAATGTGCCTTTTGTGGATGAGTCATATGTTCCCGAGTCTTATCCATGACTTTATATTGTTAAATGTCTTGTATATTAGTTTAATAGACTTTATATGCTTTACGGTTCTTAATGTAATAGATATTGAAAAGATGATGAACCAAATGATGTTAACTTAGCGGTTTCCTTTTGTCTATGGTTAAATTGTAGTTGTGTCTCAACTTACTTTTGAAATGTATGATGAAGTTGAGGTATTGTATGTCATGTTGGAACGGAGGCGTATAACGAGGATGTTTTATTGTATAATATGGTTGTGTTGTATGTTGTTGTTTATATTGAGGAATTATGGGATGTATGATGTTTTATGAGGTTGGTTTAGAACCTCGGAAATCTGTTTACTGTCGTTATGCCGCCGAAATTCCGTTGCATCCTGACTGATCGTAGGTGGGGTCGAGTTGGGGCGTGACAACTGCTAATGCTATTCAGGCGGTAGTAGTGTGTGAGTTTTGTTGTGGTCCACATTATAGTGCAGAATGTCAGGTTGGCAATCCATTTGTGCAAGGTCTAGCAGAACAAACACAATATGTGGAAAACTTTAATGGGCAGCAGTACAATTAGTATTCCAACAGATATCATCCAGGATTGGGTTATCACCCAAATTTGTCCTATAAAAATACTCAGAATGTGTTGCAGCCTGATCAGAATAACCCTTCACCAGAGAAAAAGGTAAATTTGGAGAATGCATTGGCTTAGTTGGCGACTTCGCAAACTTAATTCATGAATGAAACTAGGACTGCCCTCTAGAACCAATCCGCACAAATAAGAAATTTAGAGGTGCAGTTTACTCACAAGACTACTTTGTTTTCTGAAAGACAACAAGGAAATTTACCTAGTACTTCAGAGGTGAATCCCATAAGAGATGACACAGATCATTGCAAAGCGATCACTTTGAGAAGCGGAAAGAAGTTAGAAAAGCTAGTGAGAACAAAGAAGGTGGAGAAAGATGAAGAGAAAATAGAAGAGCAGCCAGAACCTCCTCAAGAACCACCTCTGAAAGTTCATTTTCCACAACGCTTGAAGAAGAGCAAGCTTGACAAGCAATTTGCTAAATTTCTTGAAATCTTCAAGAAACTTCACATCAATATTCCATTCATGGATACCCTTGAACAAATGTCGAGTTATGTGAAGTTTATGAAAGACATTCTCTTAAACAAGAGGAAGCTTGGAGATTATGAGATGATTGCACTTACTGAAGAGTGCAGTGCTATTCTACAAAAGAAGTTACCGCCAAAACTCAAGGATCTAGGGAGTTTCACAATTCTATGTTCAATTGGGAATGTCATTTTTAGCAAGATTTGTGTGATTTGGGTGCTAGTGTTAATTTAATGGCTTTGTCTATTTATCGAAAGCTTGGTTTAGGTGAGGTAAAACCTACTACTGTAACACTACAATTAGTGGATCGTTCGCTAAAGTACCCTAGAGGAGTTATTGAAGATGTGCTAGTCAAAGTCGACAAATTCATCTTTCCTGTGGATTTCATAGTTCTTGACATGGAGGAAGACAATGACATCCCCATCATTCTTGGGAGACCTTTCCTTGCAACTGGGGGAGCACTTATAGATGTTCGAAAGGGTGAGCTTCGGTTGCAAGTACAAGAAGAATAGGTGATTTTTAATGAGTTCAAGGCTATCAAGTACCCAAAGGCAAGTGATAGTTGTTTTTGCATTGATGCTGTAAAAGCTATAGTATATAACCATGGGGGTCAATTGGATCCCTTGGAGGCTAGCTTGTTACAAGATGATTCTTTTATTCCGGTGGGATTGGAGCACAAGGAATATTGGTATATTAAACAACTAAACATGGGTTTGCAAGCAGTGTGTGAGAAAGAATTGTTGCAATTGAATGAATTGGAAAAATTAGGTGATGAAGAAGATGAGAATGCAAGAAATTACAAGGAGAGGACAAACGAGTGGCATAACAAACCTGTTTCGGGAAAAGATTTCTCTCATGGGCAATAAATACTTCTTTATAACCACGGATTCCTGAAAAATGCAAGTCAAGATGGTTTTTTCCCTTTGTTGTGACTAAAGTGTTTTCCTATGGTGCTGTCGAAGTCACCCATTCAGAGAAATGGACGTTCAAGGCCAACGAACAACGGTTGAAGACTTATTGGGATAATGAGTTTGATAAGCACAAGTCCGTTGTCCACTTCAACTCGTCTTGAGAAATTGCTCTGTCGGGTTGTCGATGTTAAAACAAGTGCTTTTCGGGAGGCAACCCAGATGTTCTTAATTTTCTTTCATTAATAGTTGTGTTTATTTTTTGTTTATTTTCAAGTTATAATTGTCGTAGCTAATTTTTATATTTTTTTTATTATCATGTTAGGTTCAAGAATAAGTTTGAGGGAAGTTGAGCCAAAGAGAAGTGGTACCAAGTCAATTAAGGGAGAAAATATGGAAAAGATGGTGTTTGGATTGAAGGGGATGGGTGCGTTGAAGAAAAAACAAGAAAAAATAGAGTTGTAAAAGTAGCGCTGTTGCACCAAAATGTAGCACAGTTGCGCTGACGCTGTTTGAAGTCACTTTTTTTAAGTAGCGCTGTTGCGCTGAAAAGTAGCGCAGCTGCTCTGATGCCAAGTTATGTTCGTGAGTAGCGCTGTTGCGTTAAAATTTAGTGCAGCTGTACTGGCGTCCCTAAAAGTTACGTTCCTGATAGCTGTTAGAAAAAAAAAAGCGCTGTTGCGCTAAAAAAGGCACAGCTGCGTTGGCGTCCCTACAGTGACGTTCGAGAAAAAAAAAATTAGCCACTTACAAACCACTAACCAAACCCAATTCATATCTTCACTTATCTAATCCCACAACTCAAAACCCAAATCATAAAATCATAACCCACCACCTATCCGACCCAGAATCACAATAAAACCCATCCAAAACTACAACGCATATCACTACCCAAAACTCTTAAATCATTACCTAAGTACACAACCCTTACCTCTGTTATTTCTCTCTCTACACACAAACAACAAGGCAATTGGGCATCGCACCAGTACCTGACTTGCCCCCATGTTCTCCAGCTAGTGATTATATTCTCCCAGATGAGCCATGAGTATTGCGGCACGTCAAGGAAGTCCTCTATTTTACTTTCTTTCATCCTTTGACATTGTGGACAATGTTTCTTTCTCAGTTTGGGGGTGGGGATTACTTGTTTGTTTGCGAACTTGTGCTTTTCATATTTGGTTTTATGTGTTTTCTTATTCTAGGTGTTTTCTTTTCATGAATTTTGTTATTTTTATTTGTTTCATTGAGTTTTTTCTTCTAAAAAAAAAAACTAAAACAAAAGGAAAAACAAATTGAAAATTTGAACAAAAATTTTGAAAGTGATGCTGAAAAGATAAGAAATTAGGCCGATGATGAGTAGTATATGGAGTACATGATAGTAATGAGGATAATTAAAAATCCCCACCTTTTGCGCACTTAGCCTCGCCTAGTTATGTTAATACTTAGAGAAGGTTTATGTGAGTTTAAGTCAATAGAAAAATGATTATAAGACTTTAGAACTTGTTTGATTGTCACTCGAGGCGAAATCCTAGGTTGCATAGAATTAGGGAAATGATTTAGGCCATCTTTGGTTCGTTTGAGCCTTTCTAGCCAACCAGTTAATCATTGAATATCTCTAGTCTACCCTTTTGAGCCTAAGTTAGCCTTTTCTTTCTTATGCAACTTACAATATCTTCCTTAACTTGTCAAGTTTGAATTTCCCAAATAATGACCCTCCTACTTGTAACATATGATTGTTCTAAGATGATTATATGAAGCTATATTTTGTATTGAATGATGGGAGGTATGATGATTGGGTGATATGGTGTGCTGTTCTTGAGAAAAATGAAATATTGAAAAAAAAATAGCAGCTTGAAAAAAATCAAAAAAGAAAAGAATGAAAAGAAAAGAGAAGAGCCACACTCTTTGTAGTCAATGTCAAAATGCAAGTTTGAGGAGTGTGGACTCTTTATGTGTTTTGTTAATGTTGTGGATGAATGTTGAGGAAGTGAAATGAAAGAAGAAAGAAAAGAGATATGTTGGTGGTAAGAAGTAGAGTTGGCATATGTTCCATTGAATATCCTCGAATAATTGTGTGCTTACGGGTAGTTTGACCATATATTATATCCATTATCATACCTTGACCCTAGCCACACATTACAACCAAATGTAAAGTCCTACTGATCTTTAATGCTATGATTAACCTACATTAGTAGAGAGTGGCATGAAAAGTAAGCCTATAGAGTCCTAACTGATTGAAAATAACAGATTCACATTGGAAATTCGCTTAACTTGTATAAACTCATCCCGATACAATTGATTGGGATAGAGGCTATACACACACTCACTTGGGGGATTTGAAGTAAAGTGCAAATTATGTGAAGTTAAGATTTCTCATGCTTATGATTGAGAATTACATCTTGAGTTGTGAAATAAAGCTACTGAGGTTGTGAAAATTTATTATCTCACAACATTGCTTCCATGAGTTATACGGTGTAGAGTCTTTAGTTTTAATGTTGTTTCTTTCTTTAGTTGTGTCATTTGCTTGAGGACAAGCAAAGCTTAAGTTTGGGGTGTTTGTTGGATGTATTATAGATATATTATTTCAGCAACTTTTCATTTAAATTTTGTAGGTTCTTGAGTAATTTAAGAGCAATTTGATTGGTTTTGTGTTTGATTTGCGACGTAGGTGATTTCAGTGAAAAAATCTAAATTTTGAGGCGAATATTGAAAATAAATGGCAAAGGATTAGCTTTTATGCAACTTGTGGAGCAATTGAAGAGAAATCACAAGTAGCGCAGTCATAACGAAGCTGCGCAGTATCGTAGAAAATTTAAGGGCAATTTTGTAAAAAGGCGTGAAAAGAAGAAACTCTATGTTTAAAAGAAGGAAAAGAACGTGAAAAAGGGGGCTCTCTTTGGCGGCTAGTTTTGGGAGACAAGAAACGTTCCAGAGAAGAGAGAAAGCGAAAGATTCGTGAGTTGAAGATGGAGAACAATCTGGAGACAGACTTCTACCATGATTCTTCTTCAAATCCTAGTTTTCTTTATCTCTCTCATCATGAACTACAATAGATTTTGGATGTTATTTAATTTCTTTATGATGTTCTAGATTATTTTTCTAGGGCTACGATGTAGCCAGATTATGAATACTTGAAGCTTTTGGTTTTGATTGATTGATGAACTATTCCATGTATGCGTTGAGTATTTCATGCTAAGTTTAATGATTGTGATTGCCTAATCAACAATTGCATGATGCAAGATTTGGTTTGAGACTGAGAAGTGACAACTAAATTAGACCACATGTGAAATACCATTAAATCGTCATAAGCTAGATATAGTTATAAGATCTAGTGCAGCGCTTGAAGTTCTAAGGCTTAATGTGTTCCATAAGTTCACAGTTGTCACAGAGATGTAGTTAGTTTGCTTATTGGGATAGGTTATTGATGCTTAAGAAAGATTAATATCTACCTTAGTGAAATTGCTGGCAACGTAGGGAATAGACGTCAATTGATTTAAATCACTAGTTTCAAATAGGATTAATCTTAGTGAAATCGGAATCCCTAAAGTTTTTTAATTATTGAATTACCATCTTTTGTTAATTTTGTAATAGTGTTAGTTGCTATTTTTTTTTAAGTTCTATAATTTCTTTAGGCATTAGTTACAAATTCTCAATTCGTGCCAAATAAAGTTAGAGCTAAATCAATTTCGGTACTTAATAATCATAGTTCTCGTGGGAATGATCTTTACTTACTACTTTATTACTTGTTGTGATACGTGCACTTGCGTTAGAAATCGTAC
This sequence comes from Ehretia macrophylla, assembly GCA_037974665.1. Lineage (NCBI taxonomy): Eukaryota > Viridiplantae > Streptophyta > Magnoliopsida > Boraginales > Ehretiaceae > Ehretia > Ehretia macrophylla. The sequence continues at coordinate 75,931,926 of CM075781.1, forward strand.
AACACTCGGCTTCCATACTCTCTGCGCCTATTCCTGCATAAGTAAAAAAAGGGTAAGACATCGGATTTTACAGCGTAAGTGTAATAGAACATTGCAAATGAATATTAAAAGAAAAGAGCTATACCCTTAGACTCTTCTAGGACATTCGCATGGCCCAAGGTCTCTCCACTGCCTACTTTCGGGCACTCATCTCGGTCATACAACCCCGAAGATACAACACTCTCCAAGATTAGTAAGTTTTTACCACTTACAGGTTGAGGTTGTGATAATAAAAAGTCTTTAATATTGACCTCGGATGGGGATAGAAGAGGTTCTTTTTGGAGAAATTTGAAGGTGACCTTAGGAACGATATGCCACCTTCTCCTAATAGGCCACCTAGGGTGTTTTATGAAAAAGTATTTTGAATGCCAACCCTTATTATTCAAAGACAAGTCAAAGAAGATATTGGGGCCAGACCTCGGCGAGAAGTAATACCAGCCGTATGAGTTTACGGGGTCGTGTTTGGGTATTTGGAAGTAAATAAAGAGATTAACTATGGGGGTCAGTCCAAAAGACTTCACCCACATATAGAAAGCTATTATTTATCTCCAACTGTTTGGGGAAAGCTGGCCGGAGGCAATGTCAAAAAATTGGAGGATTTACTCAATGAATCGGGGAATGGGGAGAGACATGAACTCAAAAATGAAATGGTAAATGGTTGTCTCCCTTTCCTGGGGTCAGCAAGCCCAGTCTCTACGTCGAGACACTCTCACCACATACCCCGGGGGAAAAACATCTTTATGTTCTAGCTTTTCCCTCTCAATGCAGGTAGAACTGCAATTGCGACCTAGGGCAGCAAAGGGTTGGGGTTCATCAGAGTCGTTAGACGGAGAAAAAAGCTCTACAGGGGTTTGGGCCGGAATAGGCATTTCTAGATGGATGTCTGGCTCGGAATGTTCATTGTTTGAGGCCTCAGTAGGATCATTATTGGACGTCTCAAGATTTAAAGTTTGAAACGATATTGGCCACTACTTTCGTCCACTAAGCCATAACTTAAAAAAGCAGTTAATTTCAATAATTGTGCTCTTGAGGCAGTTATTGTCAATTTTGAACAACAATTCCCTCGACCAATTCCATTGCTCAGAGAATCGAGGGGCAATTGATATGAGGTAAATTCTCGAGCCCGAGCACAATTACCAAAATACCCCAGTAATGAAGCACATGACTAGGGCCACTGGTGAGCTCGGCTAAGGGTAAACCTTTCCCGAGGCCCAAGGTCATGAGTATTGCAAATATCAACGATTTGGAGGGCTCGGGACTGAAGAAGTATTCAGGAGACCTCGAGAAAGGTTGTTGTAACTAATTCTAACACAATCCCAGAGAATCAGGGAGAAGAAAGAAAATAGAATCTCTCACAAAGGCATAAATAACACTCACATTCTCATTTAGGAGGTACAAAATACATTCTACACACTCTTCTTCAAATCTATCTTCTTCATTACTAAGAAGGTTACTAACTTAATCGTCAGAATACTAACGTGGAGTCAACCTACAGCGTTCTTTTTACAGGCCAAAACCCAGTTCAGCTCTCAGAATTTTCTACCTTAACAATATCAAAAACTGATCCAGTAATAATTTTCCCTTTTGTAAATTAGATGTCTGTCTTTTTGTTTCGAAAACAAGATCTTAAGTCTCCATCATACCTGAATTATTGACAAGACAAGTGTGTTAGCTACTTTGGAGATCTCTAGACAAGATAAAATAACAACAACAATATAACAAATATGAGGGAATAAGTGGGGAATTTTCATTTTCTTCTCGCTGATGGGAGGTTATCTTTTGTGTAAGATGAGACATTCTAGGGGTAAAATTAGATTATTTAATGGATGTTAAGTTTGTTTTATTTAACTGTTAGTCAAAGAATTTAAGTAGTCACCGAAATATATCGGAAGTAAAGTATCACTGACCTAAACTGTTAGGAGTGTTAAGTGAAAAAATCTCTATTTTTTTATGTTGAAAGAAGACTTAGACGTCAATGAAGTGAGACATGAGACATAGAATTTATAAAAAATAATGAAAAAGCTGCGTGTCAAGTATAGTGAGATGAGCCCTTGTACAACGACAATTATACGGCAATAAATTAAAGACGAGAATATGACCAAAAAAAAAAAAAAAATTAAAGACGAGAAGACTTTTAGGTCTTCTGTAATTGTCAGAAGAAGACTTGAGGTCAATGATTGAAACGCTAGAAGACTCGAAGTCTTTTTTTTTTTTTTTTTGGTTCTTTACCAGAAGAAGTTCAACTACAAAAGTGAGTAATGGTGGATCCATAATTTATGTTTAGTGGGAGTTATTAAAATTATACAATTTAAGACTTAAATATAAAATAAAAAAATAAATAATAAGAGTGAAATTAATTTTTCAGTCTAAACATAATTTAAAAATACGTATATTTTTTTTTTAAAAAAAAAAAGGTTGAGAGAAGTCTGCAACCTCCTAATAACCAAATGGATCTGCCATTGAAGTGAGCTATGAGACTCAGAATCTATAAATGACGGCAATTATACGGCAATGAATTAAAGACGAGAAAATAACCAAAAAAAAAACAAATTAACTTTTAGGTCTTCTGTAATTGTCAGAAGAAGACTTGAGGTCAATGAATGAAACGCTAGAAGACTTGAGGTCAATGAATGAAACGCTAGAATACTTGAACTACAAAAGTGAGTAATGGTGAATCCATGATTTATATTTAGTGGAAGTTATTAAAATTATACAATTTAGGACTCAAATACAAAATAAAAAAAAATAGTAAGAGTTAAATTAATTTTTCAATCTAAACATAACTTAAAAATATGTATATTTTTTTTTTAAGAAAAAAAAAAAGATTTAGAGAAGGCTGCAACCTCCTAATAACCAAATGGATCTGCCATTTAAGTGAGATATGAGACTCGGAATCTATAAACGACGGCAATTATATGGCAATGAATAAAAGACGAGAATATGACAAAAAAAAAAAAAATTAAAGACGAGAAGACTTTTCGGTCGTTTGTAATTGTCAGAAGAAGACTTGAGGTCAATGAATGAAACGCTAGAATACTCAAAGTCTTTTTTTTTTTTTTCTTTACCGGAAGAAGTTCAGCTACAGTAGTGAGTAATGGTGGATTCATGATTTATGTTTAGTCAGAGTTATTAAAATTGTACAATTTAAGACTCAACTATAATATAAAATAAAAAATAAATAGTGAAAGTTAAATTAATTTTTCAATTTAAACATAACTTAAAAATACGTATACTTTAAAAATTAAAAAAAAAAAAAGGTTGAGAGACCTCCTAATAACCAAATGGATATGCCATTGAAGTGAGATATGAGACTCAGAATCTATAAACAATAAAGAAAATGTTGCTGTCAAGTGGAATGAGATGAGCCCTTGAACAACACACATTGTTCACGCAGTACCATAATAATTTTTCGGGCAAATATCACAATTAGTCCATATTATTTACATATTTTGAATATTTAGTCTTTATTATTTTAAAAGTTACGTTGTTGATCTTTAATGTTTGCAAATGTCTCACTATTAGTCCTCATTATTTACATATTTTGGACATTTAGTCTCTATTGTTTCAGAAGTCACGTAGTTGGTCTCCAATGTTTGCAAATGTCTCACTATTAGTTCCTAATATTTACAAAAGTCCTCCTATTAGTCCCTAACATTAACTAAACGTTAAACTTAACAAAAAAAATGGACTAATTGAATGACTTTTATAAATAATAGGGACTAATAGTGAGACATTTACTAACATTTGGGATCAACCGCGTGCTTTTAAAACAATAGGGACTAAATGTCCCAAACGTGTAAAAAATAGGGACTAATAGTAAAACATTTACAAACATTGCATATCAATCGCATAACTTCTAAAATAATAAGAATTAAATGTCCAAAACATATCAACAATGAGAACTAATTGTGAGATTTTTTCTAATTTTTCCGTAGAATATATCTTTCAATAGGTGTTTGAAATATATCTACTGAAAAAGAAAAGTCACAGGATCATCCCTCATTGGAAATCAATACGAATGCCATTATTGCTCTGTTATTAGGATATATTTAGCATTGGGTTGCGTTGTTCCCACTTCAGAAATAACTCGCTATGTTTGTTAGAGGTTGCAAACTTGAATTTTATTGGTTACGTTATACGACTTTAAGTCACCCCTAAGGACAAAACTATTTATACATGAGGGGGTGCACCCTCAACTTGGAAATTTTTTTTTCTTTTTTTGTGGTTTTTTTTTTAAAAATTATTATATTAAACACTTTCATTGTGTAATGACACATCGTGATTCACCGCACGAGTGCACTCTCTCACGTTGCATGCCTGGATTTGCCATTGGCCTCCCGTGAACAAAAAAAATAATAATAATAATAAAAAGAAGAAATAATCCCCCAAAGTTTAATGGTGGCCAATTCTGACTGCCAAACATGCTTCTCAACTTCGCTATAGATGGGCTGCAAAATTTAGACAAAATATCAAAATTCCTAAAGAAAACTGGTTATTTCATTTGTAAGTCGAAAAGCATATGGTTATATTCCTTTCTTTTGGCAATTGGTGTACAACCGAATACTTTACTCTCTCTCGAGTCCAAGTCCAACCTCACTCAATACGACCAAGTATATTGAGTGATTGCCAATATGTAGACCAAAAAAATTTAAGTAAAACCATAAGGAAAAAACTTTTAAGTAATGTGATAATATTGTTATTAGAAATGCATTTTCATTATAATTTACCATAGTTTTCGTAATCGTACAATTTGTGATACGAATTGTATGATTCGGTTCAATTCAGGTAAAAAATGATTCAATTCAGTTAGTGAATCGTTAATTAAAGTGAATCGGTAAGTGCATCGGAGTGAATCGTGGTAAATAGTGCGATTCATGATTCATGTCAAACAAAAAAAAAAAAAAAACCAAAAAGTCCAAAACTCAAAAAAAAAAAAAAAAAAACATACTTCAATTTTTTTCAAGCAATATAGAATTAACCCATTATTAAAAAATATGAACAAATAAAATAGAAAGAAAAGCCCATTTAGATTTACAGTCGTGCACTCTTTATTGAGTGTCTTTGTCTTTATTGGGTGTTTTTATTACTTTTTTATGATCTTGGCAGCAGCAACTTGGCATTATTAACATTTTCTTGTCTTTACAAATAAGTTGCAATTACTTTTCTTATAAACTAAACTACTAAAGACTAAATAATAAATATTGTTTTCTAATATCTAATTGTTTCAGTTGCTAGGAACAAGTAAACAATCTAGAAAAGTAACAAAAAATATATCAAATAACTAATTTCAATTCGAAACTGCTAATGGAAACATAATATATCAATTATCATCTAATTTTAAATTTGTAACAAAATCGGTACGATTCATGATTCGATACGATTCACGATTTAAAAAAAAATGAGATTTCAATTTATGATACGATTCACGATTCGCAAATTATGTTAAATTGACTATAGTAAAAAAAGATAATGAGTGCCACAAAAAAAAAACGAAATATAATAAATGTCACCTCAAACGTTAAGGATAAAAAGTGAATGGCACTTTTATTCAACTCTATGATTAACTACGTTATTCCACTCACCTCTATTTTAATTGAACTAGTGTATGCGTTGGGTCGCACCATTACACCCTGAGAGTTTTATCTCAAATACAGTTATAGATCGAGCGTGAAGCTATTAGTTCGATTCACCGACCAGACTCACATGGATTGGTTGGTTGGAGTTGGGGTTGGGGTGGGGGGGGGGGAGGGGGGGGGGGGGGTGGTTTCCACCGGTTAATCAAAAAGAAAACTATGTTATTCCACTGTCATCTTAGTTTTAGATATATACTAAACTCTCCTTATCCACTATAAAATGATTAAAAGATAAAAAAATAAAATAGTGGTCCAAATTTGAATGGCGCTTTTATTCAACTTTATATACACATATCATTAAAGTTGTATAAAAAAAGTACGAAGTCAAAAACGAAAAATCAATATGGACTCATTGAGTATGTAAAGAGAAAATAAATTGATTGAATAGCACATTATTTAGAGAAAATTGCAGGAAACGGGTGGGAAAACGTGCTGCAACTCTTCCAAAATGTAACTGAAAAGACAATTTACATAAATGTAATGTAATGTTTATGATGCATGCATCTAGCCACTATATGATATAGAACAAAAATGTGTTAAGTTATCACATCATTTTAAAGTTTAAATTCTTATAAAGAAGTTTATTATATTTATTTATTGTATTTAATATTTTCAACATAAGTTAAATAGTATTTTATTAAGACTTACATGTATGTATACATAACTTTAAAAATAGCTGACAGTGAGTTTTGAATCCATAATCTAATCATTTAATCTCTTAAAAAGCATGTTTTTATATTATTTATTTTGTTGAATATGATGTAACTTTATGAGTTCCATCTGTATAAGCGTTTACTTATCAAGTACACGGACATAAACATGACAATGACTAAGGATGAAACTGTCACTTGTTCGATAGATAAAGCCTCGTCTCTCATGGGCCATAAAGAAAAGCTGCTCTATATATGTTCCTTGAAACATTGTTGGAGCTACGGTAAGAAAGCAAGTTAAAGAAGGGAGGAAGATATGGAAATACATAAGTTTTTCTTTAAGTTGGCTGTTTCTTTGCTTCTTCTTCTGGCTGTGTACTTTCAAACAAGTCTGCAACAACAGCTAGCTGCATCAGCTCCTGCAGTTTCAGTTGCGCTAGCTTCCGAAGTTTCAATTGCACCAGCTGCCGATGATGCATTTGCGCCAGCTACCAGCGATAGCCCTCGAAGATCAATTTTACCCCCCGAAGAAGGTAACAAATATTTATCGAGTTCTTCCAATTCCCATGTTTATTAAATGACGTTGCATTTCAAAGTGTGATTATTTTGTATTTAAATCGTAAGCATATGAAAGTGGTGAATAGACTTGCCTCGGAAAATGTTGGGTTTTAGCTCAAAATTCAAACCCAAACCGACGAAGACAAGTAAATGTTTACTTGTTGGAGAGCCACACTCCATAAGATGGTAAACTGTTAACTTACTATCTTATTTAAAAGTTTAAAATGTTATAAATAGATTTATTATATTATTAGTTATATTCAACAAGCTCCCGTAAGTGGAGATAGAGTTAGTTTTTGAGTCTTACACTTGGACAGTTTTAATATTTTTAAATGGGTGGCGGTGAGCTTTGAACCCACGACGTTTTACTATCTAGGTTCTGATACCATATTAAGTTACCACCTTATTTAAAACTTTAAGTTATTAGAAAAAAAAATTATTATATTATTGGTTATATTCAACATAAACTGTACCAGTCTCCTTGTGCTTTTATGAAACTGTACTATATCTCCTATAGTCCAAAAACTGCACTACACCCCTTTTAGTACGTTAAAATGAGCACAATATTCCATCCCAAAAAAAAATCTGTTTATTTTGATGGAGAATGTACTACGTGCGTGCTATATGCGATTATTCATATTGTTTTACTTAAATAGGTTTTTTTAATACAAAATTCCCTGTTATCTTTTTCCTTTTTCTCTCTCCATCCACCCTTTTTACCAAAAAAAATAGAATAAAAAAAGAAAAAAATACTAACAATCATCTTCCCTAACCAACCACACCCCAATCTCACCCCAGCGCACCCTGTCAGCCTCACCCCGCCCCCGCCACATCCACCGCCCTTGCCCCTGCCCCCGCCCCCGCCCCCTCCCCCTCCCCCTCATATATATATTTCTTTTTTTTGGGTCTAGTATGTGTGTTTATGTGTATGTATATTTATATATATATAAACAAAAGGAGAAAGGAGAAAAGAGAGAAAGGAAAAGAAAAGAAAATGAAAGGCACTAAGTCTTTTTGTGCAAATCTATTATCCATGCTGACGGAAAGGTGGGGAGAAGGCAGTTGTGTTAAGTTTTGTTACACCACAGGAGGTATGGTGCAGGTTTTGGACCATAGGAGGGTATGGTATAGTTTCATAGAAGTACAGAAGGTCCGGTACATTTCACCCAACATTATTTTACAACAATGAACTTTTGCAGTTTTTAATCGTTAATGTAAGTAGAGGGTCAAACCATACTAAAATACAATATGTTTCCACCCCTTTTGTGTGTCATTGTCCTTGTCTCAACAGATAAGACCAGCCTTCCGGAAACATTCCATTGGGTGCAAATGGATGTTGTTTGCCGAATTAAAAGTCATGACTTGGGTTGAAGCATTAGGGCCTTAGGCTTGGATTCAGCTTGTCACCTTATTCTTTCCATGATTTTATGTTTATTACATTTTTTTCAAAAGCGTTTTATTTCGTTTTCTTAAAAAGTTAATTTATTAGAACATTTCTGATTCTTCTACTTAAATTTACGACCTTAATTTATAAAAGAAAAAACAGAGTTCGAGATGTTTGTTATATCTCGAGAGAAATTGCTTGATTTAATTCGAAATGCTGTGGCAATTCGACAAACAAGAAATTTTCTTATTCACTCCTCAAAGCATTTCTCAAGTCTTCAAGCTTGTATGGCTAACAACTTGCGATGAATACTTCGGTCTTTGCTTGGTTCATAGTTTATGTTGATATTGTGACTAGCCTCCAATTTTTACCACGTATGACCATCTTGATATATCCAACTCGAAGCTTTTAGATGAATTACAATTTTAACATGTTTGGTACATCTTATAAATGCATTTGCTAGTGGTTGCTGTGCGTGCGCTACTTGAGCTTATGGACAACAAGCCAAAAGGTTACTTTTCTGAGACCTCATGTTATGGTGAAACATTTTCGGATCTTATTACATGCAATTGTACTCTAAACAGCAACAAAACTTGCCGAGTGACAGTACTGTAAGTTCTTTATTATCTCAGATTCTAGAGATTTTAATCCTATATTATTTGTGATCTTCATTTGTTGGCTGGCCTTAATGTATGATGCATTTGTCTTTATATGTGTTCTTTTTGTTCTCAAATTATCGACGTCCCTCATCTACAACCGTTCATTTGAAGATTTTAATCCTATATTATTTGTGATCTTCGTTTCCTCGTCTTTATCATCTTTTGCTTTTAAATTTTTTGTTTTTTGTTCCAAGCAAGACATTGCCTTCTTCCTCTTACAACAATTTGCATAGCCAATTATTCTTGAGAAGACAACAAAATTTTCAGCTTCTTCAAGGATGGTTGTTCAACCTTGCCTTGAGTTGATATGACAAATGGAATGTATTCTGGCCTTAAACCACGAACAATATGGCACCTCATCTGTGCCGCTTAGATTAGCTCCTCCGGATCCAACAAAGAGATCTCTCCACATTAATTTTTTACTTCGAGAAAAAATTGAGCAATTGAAAGAGTATCTAGATATAGATTGAACACTTTAAAATGAACTCTGCCTTCACATTTTTTCGCTTCCAATACTTAATAGCATCTTCATTACCATTTCCGGAGCTATAGTTTGATCTCCACTCACGACTTCCCACAAGTCTTCTCCAAAAGGGTAGGACTTTTATACCTTATAATTGCATTAGCTTAACGTTTTGGATGGGCCATAAATTAAAGCCCAAGCCAATAAGCAAGGCCCAACAACAATAAAAGAGGGTTGGACCAAATGTGGTCCTAAAATATGACTGGGCCGTGGCCCAATAAGGAGACTAAGTCAACAACTTGAGATGACGTTAACTAGTTCAAAAGCAATTACAACTAACTCAAGAGAACATGCTCCTAAGAGTTCAGAAATCATGGGGAACAACCCCCCCATATCCATCGTGGCCAATCCCACTCCCCCACAACGGAATTATGAGCATGGTCTTGCCTATGAAAAGGCATCAACAACGTCTAAGAGTGGGTAACAAATTCTCACTAAGTAATTTATCTTACTATATTACTTTTTTAAGCTCTATCCGATCTCTCTTGTCCTCATTACTAACTTAAGTATCGGAGAAATACCTTAGGTGCCACCCTGGGCCCTTTATTTTTCGGTAATCTAGTCAGGATTCTCAACTGTTAGGCAAGGAGAAGGAGATTCAGCCTAATTTTTGAGGCCCAACTCAAATATGACATTAACAGTTTGGCACCGTCTGTGGGAAAATGACTTGATTATCTCATTAAGTAACCAACACGGTACACACAAGGAGTCAGAATACTAGTGATATTCGGCCTGCACAAGATGAGCATCCGCTTCTAGGAACAGAAAATCCATCTATGCCAGTATTCACTCATCCACCACTCGCAGCCACCATGGACCCTCATGTGGTGACCACAGCAGCAACAACTACACCAACAATGGTTATACCACCAAACTTGGCCTCGTCGTCTCAGGCAGTAGATATGCTGACCTTGGTATAGATGTTCTATAGCCTGTAAAGAGTAATGAACCAATTCATGCAAACTCAGGGCCTTACTACAACCCTAGGAATAGCTACGAGTCATCCCCAAATGAACCTCCCACAACCCAACCCACCTAGGCAGGGAGGTGGACTTTCGGCCTCTAAACAACAAGATGGTGACACAGACTCAGTCACGAGTGGATGGACCTGAGAATACCAAAGCAAGGCGGTAGGGTTCGAAGGGCTTGAAGCTTCACAGGTACGTTAAGAGCATCGTCGTCAAGGGAACCGACCTCTCTCAAGAGAGATTTAGGAAGAACCAATACTGAAGGGATACAAGTTTCCTACTCTACCTACCAATGACGAGACAGTAGACACTGAAGATCACCTGCAGGTCTTTGATCACCATATGAACTTCTACAATGCTTCTAACCTAGTTAAGTGTAAAGTTTTTCCCACTAGTTTAGTCCACGCAGTTGGAAGATGGTTCTCAAAGCTGCCCAACGGGTCAATAAGGAGTTATGAGCAACTATTTAATGAGTACTTGGACCACTTCGCCAGTAGCAAACAATACTCCAAGCTCATGATTTCTTTTCGAAACAACAAGCAACGAAGGGGAGAGACCCTTCGGGAATATAGATAGAGGTTCAATCAAGCAGTGCTCGATATCCCAGACATACAACAGTCCATTGCTTTGGTAGCCTTCATGCAAGGTTTGAAGTCACAGTCCTTCCAGGACTCACTAGCTCAAAAAGCCCTGCAGACCCTCTTGGAGTTGATGGCCAGAGCAAGAAAATATATATACTCGAAAAAGGTAACACTGGCCAAGCGAGAAGAGGAGAAGGATCTCGGATGACACAACCCTAGAAGGGCAAAGACTCCGAAGCGAATAAAAAGAAGGGATCATCATCAAGAAAGTAGGAGAACTCGGGCAAGGGGAGATATAAAGAATATACCCTATTGAATACCCCTAGAGCTAAGATCATGTATGAGATTCATGAAAAAAAAAATCTAAAATGGCCCAAAAAGATGACTAGTAACCCAGACAAGCGAAGCAAAGATAAATATTGCACGTTCTATGACGATCACTGTCATGACACCAAAGAATGCAAATAGCTAAGGGATGAGATCGAGTCCTTGGTCAGAAGAGGGAGACTCACCGACTATATAATTAGAGAACGTAGAGGTTGAATGAAGCAAGAACTCGAGCGCGACCGAGATCATAGCACTGGGCCTGGGCAGTCAGACAGGCACGCAGGAGTTATGGACACCATAGCAGGGGGCCTTGCGGCAGGAGGTGAAACAATGGCCGAAAAGAAATCATACCTGAGGTCAGGAAGAGGTGAACCCCTCACCACTAAACCTGAATATGAGGAAAAAATAACCTTTACCTCGGAGGACCTCATAGGACTCATCGTCCTACATGACGATCCCCTGTTGATTCAGGTAACAATTGTTAATTTCCTTGTGAAGAGAATAATGGTTGGCACAAGTAGCTCTGTAGAAGTGCTATTCCTGAATGCCTTTCTCAAGCTCGACATCAATCGTAGCAATCTAAGGCCCATGAGAGGGACCCTGTCTAGATTCACAGAGAGCCCTTTCAATAGAAATACATCATCAACCTACCTTTAACCTTGGGGATAGGCAAAAAGAAGGTTACCATCATGAGGCACTTTATTGTGATGGATTGCAGATGTACCTATAATGGAACCATAGGATTGGTAGTCCTAAGCCAGTTCCGAGCTGTGGCTTCCCCCTACTATCAGAAGCTAAGACTCCCTACTCCAGTAGGGATATCCACCATCAGAGGAGACCAGCTCCTAACCCGAGAATGCTATACAACATCACTAAAGATCCCAGGACCAGCAGCACAACTATCAGAGTACTTCCAAGGAAGAGGAGAAAAAAAAAGGCCAACTCCAGTAGAAGAACTAACAGAAATAGAGCTGGTCTCCAATAAGAAGGTCAAAGTCGGAAGCAGCCGTCTACTAGAATATAAGAAAGGTATAATCAACTTTCCTTGAGATAATATACATGTATTTACCTGGTCATCAACTAATATGATAGGTGTAGACCCAAGCACAGTTGTCCACTAACTAAATATGGACCCCGTTCACTAACTTGTCCACCAAAAGAAGAGATAGTTTAGTATAGAAAAAAGCCATAACATTCGAGAAGAAGTCAAAAAGCTATTTGAAGTTGTCCATATCTAAGAGGTCGAGTGCCTCAAAGGGCTAGCCAACGTAGTGCTGGTGCCAAAGCCCAGTGGCAAATGGTGACTCTATGTTGACTATACTAACCTTAATAAGGCTTGCCTTAAAGACTTCTATTCGCTACCCAAGTTAGACCAATTAGTAGATGCAACTTCAGGCTGTGAGCTTCTTACATTCATGGATGCTTTTAAAGGGTACAACCAAATCAGAATGGCTTCACAAGACAAAGAGCAAATATTTATAACCGACTTTGGCACCTATTGTTACAAGGTGATGCCCTTTAGACTAAAAAATGCTTGGGCGACCTAGCAAAGAATGGTTAACAAGGTGTTTGAAATCCAAATTGGCCGTAATATGGAGGTCTATGTGGATGACATGTTGGTAAAAAGCAAAAGTGCCCTGACACATATTGCCAACCTTATCAAAATATTTGTCACTATGGAGGGGTTCGAAATCAAGCTCAACCCTGATAAGTGTGCATTTGGTGTAAAGGCCGAGAAGTTTCCAGGTTTCATTGTGACTAGCCGAGGTATTAAGATGAATCCAGAGAAGATCCAAGCTCTCCCGCAAATGAATCTACCTAGGTACATCAAGGAGGTCCAATCATTAGCTGGGAAAGTAGCCGCATTAAACCGCTTCATGTCCAGATCTGCAAACAAATGTGCTCCCTTCTTCAAAGTACTCAGGAAGTTGAAAGATTTCCAATGGACAGAGGAGTGTCAAAGGTTGTTTAAGAACTTAAAATAATACCTCAAATATCCTCCACTGTTGTACCGACCTAATCCGGGCAATGTGTTGACCCTCTATCTGGCCTGCTCTACTACGACAATAGCAGCTACTTTAGTCAAGGAAAAAAGGTGGCAACAAAGACTTGTATATTACATTAGCAAAGTCCTTAGGTCGGGCAGAGTTAAGATACTCGACCATTGAGCAAATTGTTCTCGCTCTAGTGGTAGTCTCATGAAAGTTGAAGCACTACTTTGATGCCCACACAATCAAGGTGATGACTGGCATGCCATTAAGACAGGTCTTGGATAAGCTAGAAGTATCAGGGCGACTCCTCAAGTGGGCTGTAGAGCTCAACCAATTTGACATACACTATCAACCTTGCGTATCCATCAAGGCGCAAGTTCTTGCTGATTTCATTGTAGAATGTACTAGTAGGACAAACCCAAAAAAGGAGGACCCCTAGATAATTCAGGAAGATGGAGCCTCGGGAAAGCAAAGAAGTAGAGCTGGAGTGGTCATCACAAACCCAGTGGATCGAGGAGCTACAATACACTCAAAAATTCTAATTTTCAACCTCGAATAACGAGGCCCTAATAGCAGGTTTCAAAGCAGCAATAGTTCAAGGGGCTCGAGCAATAGATGCAACTATAGATTCACAATTGGTGGAAAACCAAGTCTCGGGGGAGTTCAAAGCAAAGGATCTATCCATGCAGGCATACTTCCAAAAAATAAAAGAACTAATATCAGGACTGAAAAGGTTCCACATTCAACAGGTCCCCTAGATAGAAAATGAAAAGGTAAATGCCTTCTCGCACCATGCTTTAGGCACCCTCCGACCTACCATGAATGTGTAAGATACATGGACGGAACCCATTAAGGCATACCTCGAATAAGGGGAACTACCTCAAGACAGATCAGAAGCAGCAAAAATCAGGAAGCACGCCTCCAGGTTTATCATCATAAGAGGACAGCTACACAAGAAATCTTACTCATGGATGTTATTAAAATGTGTAAACCTACCGGAAGGGAACTATATACTCAAAGAAATCCACGTAGGGGTGTGCGAAAATCACCTCGAAGCCAAAGCACTAGCTCGGAAAGTCCTAAGATTATGGTACTTCTGGTCTACCATCCAACAGGATACACAGGACTTAGTGGAAAAATACGATACATTTCAGAGGAAGGCCAAAATACAAAGACAGCTAGCCACCGAGCTCGTATCCATGATAAGCCCCTGGTCCTTTGTGCAATAAGGGCTAGATATTCTAAGACTATTACCTCTCAACTTGGCACAAAGGAGATTTATCTTCGTGGTAGTGGACTATTTCACAAAATGGAAAAAGGCAGAAGTAGTTGCAAAAATAATTGACAAATGCGGAGAGTTGGGAATACATTTAAAATTTGCTTCAGTAGCTCACCCTCAGACAAACGACTAGGTCAAAGTTACTAATCGAGCTACTTTGTGGGGGGTAAAAGACGAAACTAGGCCAAGCCAAAGGACTATGGGCCCAATAGCTCCCAAAGATCCTCTAAGCACATAAAACAACCCTCAACTCAGCAACAGGAAAAACCCTATTCTCACTGACCTTCGGGATAGAAGTAGTCCTCCTCGTGGAGATCGGCTCACCCAATAATCAAGTCCAACTTTAAGAAGAAAAAATAAATAGTCAGAAGCTACGAGAAGACCTCAATTTGGCTGAAGAATTCAGGCAAAAAACCCAAATCAAGATGCTAAGAGACTGGGTACTACGAAAAGCCAGTTTTCGATCTCAACCAAATGAAGGAAAACTAGCCCTAAATTGGGATGGTTTGTATTTGGTCAAAAAAGAGCTTTGCCCAGGGGTCTTCAAGCTAGCTGAGCCAGATGAAAAAGAGCTAAAAAATGCTTGGAACGCAAAGCATCTTAGAAAGTACTTATTGTAAATAAAGACCAAAACTAATGTAATAATGTTTGGATAGTGAATAAAAGAGCTTTTTTTAGAAATTTTGCATATGCTTGTTATTAGATTAAAAGGTCTTAAAGACCAATACAAGGCATAAAAAAAGCTTGCTAGCTCAAAAAGCCAAATAAGGAGCTACTCAATTCCAACAGACCTCCTTACAAAGGACATGGTCATTATTCATAAGCAAAGTCAAAGTCCTAAAGAGTTAAACTTGAGGACAAACGAGCTCTTAAGCTCAGAGAAATAATCTCTTAAAACCTCAAAAGGTTTATGGCTACCAAAGGTTAGCCAAAGAATAAAGGACAGACCTAATCAGGTCAACAAGGGCAAGGGTCAAGCAAAAAGCTCATCCGCTATAAGGCAAAGTCCCAAACAGTCCTAAGTCACTGTGTAGAACACAAATAAAGAATTGCAAAAGCTCAATGTTGGCATAAGTACAAGATCAAGCAGTGATCAAACAAGTCCGCAAGTGTAAAGTAAACGAAGACATACAATCAAATAAATAGCATTGGACAAAAAAAATAGTTTCATTCACAATAAAAAATATCTTACAATGGGGGACAAAACCCTACAAAAGATAGCCTAACAAGAAAACAAGAAAAAAGGAGCTACTCCTCGTTAGAGGTTAAGTTCTAAAGATCTACTTCTTCATCAAGAGAAGCTTCTCCCAGCAAGGAGTTAAGGAAGGATACCTTGATGTTGCCGAACCGAGCCTTGATCTCTTCTAACATATGAGTTCTACCCTCATAAATAAACTGGGTGTGGCTGGCTCGACAGGCCTTCCCGATCATACGGTTGAAGTGCTTATTCTCTTTGAAGTGCTTGATAACAACTTCTCCGTTCTCCCTGACCTTCATAAAAAAGGAATTAATCATCCCTTAAAGGGTATCCTGCTTGGATTGAAGCCTCTCTTGCTCCTTCTGGGCTAGCTCAACCTTGGAAAGGGCCTAATTATCCTTCTTATTCTTACCCTCTATCTCCGTCTCCACTTTAGCCCGAGTTCTCTTTTTCGCCTTAGCCACCAGCCTAAAGGCCGAGCGATAATTCTTGGCCTTAGCTAGCTCCTTCTGAAGCACTGACCTCTCTTCTTGGGTGGCCATCAACTCTTGGTTCAGGCCCTCGACACCCTTGTAGCGCTTGTAGAACTCATCATAAAAGAGAGTCAAGCGCCACAGATGCTCGGCGGTAGTCTTCATACCTCAAGAATGCTGTAGCTACCTACACTCGGATGGTAAACAAGGTTTTCAAAAATCAGATTGGCCAAAATATGGAGATCTATGTAGATGACATTCTGGTCAAGAGCAGAAGGGCGGAAGACCATGAAGCCGATCTAGCTGAAGCCTTCATCGTAATAAAGCACATTGGGATAAAGCTGAACCCGAAAAAATGCGTATTTGGCGTCAAGGCAGGAAAGAGAGTAGCTCGAACCCGGAGGTGGCATCCACCATTTGATCAATCTGAGGTAGGGGAGAGCAGTCCTTGGTGCAGGCTTTGTTGAGGTCGGTGAAGTCAATACATAGTCTCCATCCACCTGAGGACTTGGTCACTAGGACCACGTTGGATAACCAGGTTGGGTACTGGATTTCCTTTATGTGGCCGGCGTCTACCAATTTGTCCACATCTTCTGCTATGATTTGTTGTTTATCATAATAGAAGTGCCTGTGCTTCTGCTTCACTGGATGGTGATTCGGGTCGGCATTTAGGTGATGCTCGATCACTCCCGGGTCAATACCTGTCATATCAGAGGCAGACCATGCAAATATGTGTTTATTTTTCAGAAGAAATTGGCTTATACCTTTCTTGAGGTCATCAAAGAGTTCACTTCCGATCTTTGCATTCTTTGTTTCATCGGAGAGTTCTACCTCTTGAAGGTTTTCAGCTGGGCTTCCTCTCTTAGCAGCCCTCCTCTCTTCGGGCAAATCTGGTCCCCAGCCAACCTGATACTTAAGTCAGAAGGAGTTTTCATAACATTCCCGGGCTGAGAACTGGGCTCCGTGGATGGTGGTTGTACCGGCTAAAGTCGGGAATTTTAGGGCCTGGTGGTAGATAGAAGGGACGGCCCTGAAATAGTTGAGTGCCACACAGCCTAAAATCCCGTTGTAAGTGGAGTTGCAATCCATCACAATGAAGTTGGCTTACATTGAAACCCGCTTATCTCTGTCTTCCAGTTTTAGCGGAAGGTTGATGACCCCTTCGGCTCGATGGGCGTGCCCGGTGAATCCAACCAAGGTGCCCCTCAATAGTCTAAGCCGGCTTCTGTCCAATCCCATTTGCTCAAATGCCTTCAAGAATAGGACTTCTGCTGAGCTCTCGGTGTCTACCATCAACCTCTTCATGGTAAAGTTGGCTATTTCGACGCCGATCACCAGTGGGTCGTCATGGGGCAATATCACACCCTCCAAATCTTCTGAGGAAAAAATGAGCTCTTCCAACTCCGAGACCGGACCCCGCGCCGGCCCATAATCTCTTCCAGCTCGAACATAACCCTTCCTGCCAGCCGAGGTCTCTCCACCCGATGCCAATCCTCGAGCGATGGTTTCGATCACAGCTAGACGTCCGTCTCCGGCTTGGCGTCTGGGTGGACTTCGCTCCCTGTCCCTCTGATCTTGGCTCCGGGTCGACTGATTATCTAATTACCTCCGGAGGTGACCTCGAGCTATCAGTGCTTCGATCTCCTATTTCAAGTCTTAGCACTCCTCGGTGGTATGGCCGTAATCCATGTGGTAACGGCAATACTTGGTTCTGTTGCGCTTTTCAGGTCGGTCTTTCATTCTTAGTGATGAAGGTAGGTGGTTCTGGTGCTGGATCTCCATTAAGATCTGCTCCCTTGAGGTGTTAAGTGGAGTGAACATAGTGAACTGGGGGTTTTGCTTGGGCTGCTGAGGCTGCTTTCCTCGGTCGTTTTGGATCTTACCCCCAGGTTGGGCTCGAGAGGTTTCTCCTTTTTTTCCGACCTCCTTCTCCTT
The DNA here is from genome assembly GCA_037974665.1 of Ehretia macrophylla. Classification (NCBI taxonomy): domain Eukaryota; kingdom Viridiplantae; phylum Streptophyta; class Magnoliopsida; order Boraginales; family Ehretiaceae; genus Ehretia; species Ehretia macrophylla. The sequence goes on from CM075781.1 coordinate 75,950,124, forward strand.
GTCATCATCCCTCTTAGCTTGATGGATTTCTTCCGAGTGTATGTACCCTTCTGCCCGTACCATCAGCTCGGCTACGGTATCCACGGGGTCGATGGCAAGGAAGAGGTAAGGGGTCCTGACCTAAGCCCACTTTGGTAAGCCATTAGCGCCATGGAATCCTCAAAGTTGGGGATCCTGAGGGTCTCTTCATTGAATTGGACGGTATAAGCCCTCAAACTCTCTCCTTTGTGTTGTTTCACAGACAGCAATGATGAGGTGTGACACGTTGCACGTCGGCTTCTAGCGAAGCAGGACAAGAAAGCCTCAGCCAACTGATGAAAATTTCCAATAGAGCCGGGATGAAGTTTTTGGAACCAATCCAAGGCATTGCCAACTAGGGTGGTTGGGAATGTTTTCGTCTTCATGAGGTCGGTCATATCATGTAGAGTCATATGGTAGTCGAAGTTCAGCAGGTGGCTGGCTAGGTCTCCGTCCCTATTATAGACTGTCAGGTTGGGCATCCGATTGCCGGTGGGCAATGGCGTTGCCAGTACTTCAGGCGAGAGTGGGCTTACGCCGAGCTGGTTAATGACCTTGGCTATGGCAGCAGCAGTCTTGGCCTGCTCGGGGTCAGCGTAGGCTGCCCTCTTTCCTCTCGCCTCCACGGGTCTCGCCTCCGGCTCCAGGAATCATTCTCCATCTTGTGCTCGGGTTAGCCCCGAGGCCGAAATGCGGAACTGTAGGTGCATGGGCCGTGGTATAGTTGCTTGTGGAACTGGGGGTTCCGCAGCTAGCTGGGCTACTTGCTCCTTTAGCTCCTGGAACATCTTAAGCATCATCCTCATCTCTGGCGTCAGGCTGGAGTTGAGGTCTCCATCTGTGTAGGGGTTGGTTTCTGAGGCTAAGTGTATACGTTGGCTCGTTCTAACGTCGGCTTAGGTTTGATCTTGGCTAGGTACCTGCGTGGTTTCGAGGCTCTCATCCGGGTTGGGTGAGTCCTTTACCGGTGTGCTGTGACTTCTAATTTGTACCATGATGGTTCCTCAATGAGTGGTAAGAAGAATGATAAAAAAAACTCATTTTCCCACAGACGGCGCCAAACTGTCGAGGTCGGATTCTCGCAGTTGAGTTGGTCGGCTACGCTTACCAAGCTGAACTTTCAGGTTGGCCTCCGAGTTGAACTTTTCAGGTCGGCTACCTGACCTGCACAAGGGAAATGAAGAAAAATGCGACCTGACGAGTTACCTCTGAAATGAAGGGGGTGGAGCTCTATTTATACTAAATTCAGGTCTGACAGCATTTAATGCGGTGCAGCTTTATGTCCCATCAATGCTTTATGTACCATCAGAACAGCTAGCACTGAGGTCGGGGTTTTTTAGGGTCGGATCAGCATCCAGGTTAGGCATTTAGCTGAATGCGCTGGGCTTGGCTCTGATTAGCCCGTCTCAGCTCGGCGTGGGTAACTCACCTCAGTTCGGGGACCCCTCATCAGCAAATATTTAGGAATTATTCTCACATAGGTTGTTAACAATTTCTATGTGCCAACAGAAGTATAATCAATAATGGAAATTCAATATTATGAGTGAAGTATGCATTACCAAGCACACAAAACGAATGTATTGATCTCCCGAGCCAAAAACAATCGATATCCCAAGCTGAAAACAATTGATCTCCCAAGCTGAAGACAACAATTGATCTCCCGAGCTGAAAACAATTAATCTCTCGAGCTGAAAACACCAATTGATCTCTCGAGTTAAAAGCAAGCATTCATCTCTTGAGCTCCCATCTTCCGAGCTGAAGACAAGCTTTGATCTTTGAGCTTCTGAGCTAAAAATTCCCGAGCTGAAAGATAGCTTTGATCTCTCGAGCTAAAGATAAGCTTTGATCTCCCGAGCTAAAGATAAGCTTTGATCTTTGATCTGCCGAGCTGAAGATAAGCTTTGATCTTTGAGCTCCCGAGCTGAAATCAAGCTTTAATTTCTAAAGCTTATATCTTCCGAGCTGAAAACAAGTAGCAGCTTGTACTGATGTGGTTTCTCAATGGGATATTCCTTCGAGTTCCCATAGACAGCACAACTAATAAGGATAAAAAATGTCCTTCAGCCCGAGCTCAGCTTCGAAAGTGCTTAACTTGCAAAACAAAGGTCCCTGGGATAACCCCTAAAGGCCCACTCCGACACTCAAGTCAGTTATGGAGTCTAAGAATAGCATATAAGGTAAAGAGTAAGAGCTCAAGAAAGAGAGATCAGAGAGAGAAGAAGCATTTTAGCATGTTTCTTCCTCCCTTTATCTTATTTGAGCTCTTCATATTTATATCAAAACTCAAGTGCCTAGGGGTCACCACGTGTCCCCTAGTGGTCCCCACGTTTTAAGATATTTTTTAGGTTGACATACTACGATAGTTTTGGGGTTAATTTTGTCTCATTCACATAAAGTCTAATTTCACCCTATATCATTAATGATTTCATTTGCTCTAGAAATTTTCTTCTTTTTTATATTAAAAATCACAAAGCTAAATTTGATCAACATCAACATAGTGTCAAAAATAGATAAAAAGATAAATATCTTAGAATTTTCCTTCCGTTTTAACCATTGCTGGACTTGTATTTTGTGCATCTATGATGTTAGAAATTCTAATAAGTTATATATTATGGTATTTTTTAATAACATATTGCCTTCTGATTACAGTTATTTATCAAATCAGAAAATGGAAGGTTCGATACCAGAGGAAATTGGAGATCTCTCACATTTGATGACTCTGTAAGAATAACTGAACCACATATCTCGATTTGCTTCATCCGTTTTTTGGCTTAAAAGTAGCACCATGAAGTGGTATTAAACTATGTTTTTAGATCAATCCTCAGCAGAAGTTGACAACCTAATGAATTGAATTATGTTGAAATAGGATTACTTTTCTAGATTCCTAAAGCCTTACTTTTGGGTAATGCTAAGGAATTTACATCATGCCATGTTTGTTCCTTGAGTAATCCATGTTGGTTATGTTCGTAGGCTAGATCTAAAAAATATCACAAACAAGTTAGAGATGATTTCTTCAAGGACATTGTCTTCTTTTCAAGTTTATTTGATGATACATTTTTTACAAATTATTGGAATACCTGGTAATAGGGTGATTTATCTAACATTATAATGTTATGAGAGAATTCAAATATTAGGTATAAATATTGTGTTGATGGGTTGAGCAATTGTTAATTACTTGAACGCAATAAAGATATAGGAAAAAATAAACAATAAAATAATAATGCAAGAGCACACAAGAATTATGTGGTTCGGCTATGCCCGCCTACGCGCACGAAGCAACTGATAAATTTACTAATGTAAAGTAGAAAGAGATTACAATATTTCTGCAACCGAAGAAGAAAAGAAACCTCTCAAAGCCTGTGCTAATTCTCTCTCAACTATCATGCAATGAGATTGTAATATTGTAAAGCTACTCTCTCTCCCTCAAAAACTGCAAAAGGAGTGACTATTTATAGAAAAGAAACTAGTATTAATCCTAACATGATTATGATTGGAGATTAGTTAATGCTAATCCTATAAGGATTGGAATTTTCATCTTCTACTCTCATTAGACTTATTTTTTCAAATTGGCTTAGAAAAATACGAGTCACTTTCAACAATAAGTACTAACAATAACTAGGTTGGAGATATGCCAAGTTGGTTGGTGTTGGACAAATGCGTTGCTTGGGTAAGCGGATTTCCTTTTGTTTCGCTTATTATAAAAGGTAAATTTTACCAATGATCCCAATGTTTATATTTTTCTTCAATTTCATCCCTATTATTATAAAAGTGACACACTTAATCCTTAAAGTTTGCAAAACATTTTGGTTTACTTCGTCATATTTACGTTTCCTTTAATTTTATCCATGTTGTTTCAAAAGTAACGCACTTAGTCCACAAAATTTACAAAAATTTTCAATTTTTTCCTTTTCATGATATTTCTGTTAATAACTACTCAAAAAAATATCATATGCCAGTCACAAATTAGAATTTTATGACAGGAACTAAACTGAACTTTTTTACAATTTTTAGAGACTAAGTGCGTTACTTTTGAAACAATGGGACAAAATAGAAAAAAGGTATAAATATTAAGGGCTAAAATGAAACTTTTTTTCATTTGATTCATGATCTTTGTTGTGGATTAAAGGTTCTTGTAGACAGGATGATGATTATATAGAAGAATGTGTTAATCTCTTATGTAATTGATTTTTTGGATTGCACCACCTCAGTGCTCATCCCAAAAAATTTATTTCTCAAAAAATAAATCTTATTACAAACTTTAAAAACGAAGAGCATTACTTTTGAAACAATGAGGTCGAGATTGAAAAAAATGTAAACGTTATTTGTCAAATTTTTCCTATTGTAAATAAAGTCGTTTCCCTTTGCCCAAAAATAAATAAATAAATAAAGCAAGTTAGAGATTGTTGGGATCAGGGTGTTAGAACAAACAATGAACCAGAAATAGATGGGACAAGATTTAACGTGATTCGTCAAGCCTAAATCCATGGGCAAACAGAAAAAGAATTAACTATATTGATAAATGAATACACAAGATAGAACTCTCTAACATTATATCCTTAGTCTCTCTTTGCCTCACTACACTCATCTCAATGAGTCTAAGTCAATATTTATAGATACGAAGAGATCATCTTTCTGCTAGGAATAGAATTCTTATATAACCTATGTTTACTAGGAATATAACTCCTACGTAGGCTAGAACTAGGACACACAAGCCCATCAAGAAAACGTGCCATACTTCTATCAATCTCTACCTTGGCACATGTTCGCTTTCCATATGCAATACAAAACTCTTCTCCACTTCTCCGCTACACAGCCCCCACCAGGGCTCACTGCTCTACATTGCCCATGCCACCCAAGTTCAAGTTGCGCTGCTTGAATTTGCTCATAGGTATCTTCTTGGTTATCTCAAAGATCATATCAACATCTACAATGTCCCGCAGACCTCTGAGGAACTCCTTCACTGCACTCCAATGTCCTCTTAGCTCCTATAACCCACTACTAATATTGGTTGCATGTGAACGTGATCTTGAGCGCATACCATAGCACCTCCAATGTTACCAGTACTCGAACACGGTTCGTCCTTAGATATACCCTTGTGAAGAGAACTAACCCTTTTACCTACAATACCAACGCACTAAGATGTACTTGGACTAGACCAATCTCACCATGGGAGCCTTACACACGCGTCTCTATAGTAGACCAAGCATAAACAACTAAATTTGCATCCCTACAACCTTGAGTTTTTTTAACCTGTCCCTTTTGCTTCTCAATGACAACACAGAACTGTACTCCCTGATATTATTTCTCCTGTACCTTAGCCAACTGGACCGAATGACCTTTGTTAGAACCTGGAACCCCTAAAGCTTTAGCATGTAGCTCTACCTGCTCCTTGACATTGCATTATGAACTAGCTCCCGCCCAATACATGTGATTGTACTCCCATGAAGAACATATAGTCCTCTCATCAAGATCATTTTAAAGAACACGACAGAACCCCTCGTCATTTTTAGAAAATCTATTCTCACCATGAAATTTGCAACCACAATAATCCAAATGCCCAAGGGAAATTAGGTTCTTCTTCAGCTCTAGGGCATGCTAAAACTCAAGAGATCTGATAACTCCATTGAACATCTTAACTTTCACAATGCATGTTCTAACCACCTCTAGTGTGAGATCATTGTCTAGATAGACATTTCTACTATTATCAGAATAAGTAAAAAACCAGTCCCTCCCAAGACACATGTATGATGTGTCCACAGCTCTCATCCTCAACATCATCCATAATATTTGTGGTACTCTTTCTACCCCTATCTCTCATTGGACAATCCCTCTTAAAGTAACCATGTTCCCCAAACTCAAAACAACGTAGATTTTTCCCTATTGATTTTGATTTAACTTCCTCGAATATCTCTTTTCCCATGTATTTCCTTTTTATGCACAAAACCCAACCTAAAAGCATTCACTCTATTCTCTGAGAATTGTTTTTGAAGATCTTTAGATTTTAGTGAAGTATTCACGTCATCCAAACTGATTTTATCTATCCTGTATAATAGAGTATCGACAAAATTCTCATACAAGGATGGTAAAAAGCACGATAAAATTATAGTCTGATATTTGTTTTCAATTTTAACTCCTATGTTCTTCAACTCCATAGCGATGAAATTGAACTCATCAAAGTGTTCTTTATTGGGCATACATTCTTTTACCCGGAGATTATACAATCTCTTCTTTAGATAGAGGCGATTTGTTAGAGACTTGGATGTATATAGACCCCCTAGAGCCTTCCAAGCCTCAACTGTTGTAGTCTTCTCAATAATCTCCAGCAATACATCAACTTTTATAATAATGTGTATTGCGCTTATGGCACTTTCTTGTAACTCATATTTTTTCTCGGGTATCTTCTCTACTAGAATCTTTCCTTCGATGAAATTCCATAGTCCTTATATAACCATAAAAGTCTTGAACTTGATTTTTTAGAGGCTGAAACTACTTATTCAATCAAATTTCTCAATTTCAAACTTTTCAAAAGTTGAAACCATCTTTGTTCTTCAAAAACACACACGAGTTGGAATATCACAAACAAACCATGAATTCGGACTCAACACGTCAAAAACTCTCAAGAATGCCCACTCAACTCTAGTCAACGATCTCTAATCAACTCGATCCTAAAAAAAATGCACTTCAAGATGGAATTTGAAAACACTAAGCACAAATTTGGACTCAACACGTTGAAAAATCTTGGGAACACCTTAGACAACATTTGGTCAAAAAGATAGAAATTTGAATTCTGATAAAATCAACAAGAAGTTCTTGTGGATAGAATGTTCTAACTTATAATTAGTTTTCATGCACTAATAGGTTGGGTATGAACCTAAAAAAGAATTCTACGATCGCCAAAAAAGTTGTAATTATGTGAGGAGTATTTAGATGTTTTTCATACATAACCCCATTTCTATTGTCACCATTATTATATTAGTAACAATAATAGCTAATGGATTTAGATCAAAGATTTTGTCACATATTTGTTTGTACGATGCTGCAATAGGTGGAGAAATCAATATTGCTGGAAGGAAAAATAAATTCTCTAGTCTTTTTCTGTTCTCTTTCTCTTTCCTAAGAGAGTGGAACTATTCCCACATTTGGCTTTTCTTAAGGTTTTTTCTGTGCTATAATTTTTTAGATGGGTCATGTCACACATGGACACGTGTGGAAGATCACACACATAAAAGATTATTGAATACACGTATGACTTGATTTGAGAAAAGTCAAGTGTGGATAAACACACGTAAAAGATGACAAACGAAAAATGAACAAAACTAGACCAAGGGTTTAGCTTTGTTACCTTTTTAAATTACAACTTCATCTAAAAGTTTAAGTTGTTAGATCATGTCACACTTGTATTTAATATTCCACGTGTGTCCCACATGAATTCAACCTTCCATATGTGTTCATCCACTACGTGTTCAATCTTTTACATGTGACCCATTTCAAATCAGGTCACACGTGAGAGATAGTGTTAGAACATACACTTATTCCACATTGAAAAATCAGAAACTCCAAGACTACCTAATAAGATCCTGGACTAGGCCACCTAGTACCAATTGGATTTAGGATGAAATCTCATAATTCTTAACAAACTATTATGGAGCTTAAGAATATAAAAGTTCAAATTAAAGATGAAGATCAAACTCTTATGTTGTTGTGTTCTTTACTGCCCTCATATGAGTATTTCATAGATACTTCGTTGTATGATTGGGATAAAAATTGATTTGGATGATATGAATGTTTCACTTAAATTCAAATAGTTATGAAAAACCAAATCTCGGGAAATAGGGTAGAAGTTCATAATGAATGAAGGGGAAACACAAAAGAGAGGGATCTTCGAAAAAGTCGAGATCCTCTAAAGAGAAACAATCACGCAGTTTTGAGTATAAGGCATAGGATCATTTTAAGAAATATTATCCAAAGAGAAATAAAGATAATGAGTTCATCAAATGTAGCGGACGCTATAAAGGGTGAGAGTTTAGTAATGATCATGTATTTTTTTGTTAGTATACAATAGCAAAACAACTGGATTCTTGACATTGGTGGAATGTTCCACATGTGACCCAGGAGGGACTATTTCTCTAACTATTATGAAAGATTGGGAAGTCTATCTAGCAACAACCTCATACTAGAGTTGGTTAAAAAACATATCATTTGAAAATAAAGATGCTCGATGGCATTATCAAATCTCTTGAGTATTGGCATGCCTCGGAGCTAAGGAAGAACATTATTTTTCTTAGGTGTTTAGGTTCTCATGGTTACAAATTTCATATGTTCTTTAGGGGGGTACGATCACAGGTGTTGTAGTAATTGCATCAAGGGGAATTGATGTTGATACTACATGATTGAGGCACATGGGATTGGGCCACACGAGTAAGGAAGGACTGACTGAGCTAAGCATGAGTAATTTACTTTGCAAACAAAAGACATTAAAGTTTGATTTCTACAAGCAATATTGTGTCTTTAGGAAACAAACCAAGGTGAATTTTTCTGGAAATATGATGCGAATAACGGGAAGTGGCAAAAGATTTACGGGACTTGATTCAGGATTTACGAATCCTCACATAAAAATTACACAAAAATGCTCTGTTTATATTAAACTCATAAAATATTACAAAGAGTTTTTATCACTCTCTCTTTTCTGTGTTTTACTCATTTTTCACTCTTCTTATCTTTTCTTGTGTCAAAACACAAAGCCAATATACCTATTTATACTAGTAGCTAGTAATACAAAGAGTCACATATTAAATGCACCTAGGAAAGCTAAGAGACACATTATTAAATATGAACCTAGAAATACCAAAAGACACAAGACAATGAATTTGCAATTAAACTTCTTTATGTGTACCAAATGCTTTGCCTCTCCATTTTCCTAAGAGTTAATTCGGGTTTGGTTTGCATTCTTTAACACCCCCCTCAAACCAAAACTTTCTTCATGCCAAGTAGCACTCTCAACTTCTTGAATGCTTCAGTTGGTAGTGCTTTCGTAAAAATATCTGCAACTTGATCAGATGTTTTCCAATACTCCAACGAGATTATCTTCTGCTTGATATGATCTCTCAAGAAATGAAATTTGAGATCAATGTGCTTGTTTCTTCCATGCTGCACTGGATTTTTGGACAATTCAATTGCTGACTTGTTATCAACAAACACGAGAGTTGAATACTTTTGTGGATGATTAAGTTCCTTCAATAAATTTCTCAACCATATTGCTTCACAGACTGTTGAGGACAATGCAACATATTCTGTTTCGCATGATGACAATGCGACCATACTCTGCTTCTTAGAAGAGCCCATGTAAAAGCAATCGATCCAAGAAAAAACACACAGCCAGTAGTGTTTTTCCTTTCATCTTGATCACCTCCCCAATCACTATCAGAATATCCATGTAGGATAGCTTTATCTTTGCAAGAATAAAATAGGCCAAAATCCATGGTACCTTTGATATACCCTAGAATTCTTTTTGCCGCGAGCCAATGAGACTCTTTTGGATTTTCCATGTATCTGCTCAACAGACCAACACCATAGACAATATCCAGCTTTATAATTGTGAGGTAACGTAAACTTCCAATCAAACTCTTGAAAAGAGTAGCATTCACACATTTTCTTTCACCTTCTTTTGTTAATCTCAAGCCAGGAGGAATAAGAATTTCAACAGGATTGCAATTCTCCATTCCGAATTTTTTAAGTAATTCAGTGGCATACCTTTTTTGCGAAATGAAAATGCCATCATCCTTTTGATTCACCTCAATGCCAAGAAAATAGGATATAAGCCCAGCATCAGTCATTTCAAACTCCTTGAACATTGCTTGTTTGAACTCATCAAACATCTTTTGATTATCCACATAAAGACATGCAATGAGCACATCACCTTGAGTATTCTTCTTCGTATGAATTGCATGTTCAAATGGACATTTAACAAATCCATTTTCTTGAAAGTACTTGTCAATTCGAGAATTCCATGCACGGGGGGCTTGTTTCAACTCATAAAGAGCTTTCTTGAGATGGTAGACTTTGTTTTCATGCCCGTCTACAACAAAGCCTTCGGGTTGATCAATATAGACTTCTTCTTCAAGTATGCCATTTAAAAATGCTAATTTCACATCTAATTGATAAATTTTCCAATTATGATGAGCAGCAAGAGAAATCAACATTCTTACAGTGCCAACTCGGGCAATTGGTACAAACACTTCTTCATAGTCAACACCATATTTTTGCTTGTATCCTTTCACGACAAGTCTCACCTTGTAATGATCAATCTTGCCATCAGTTGTCCTCTTGATTTTATAGACCCATTTGACTCCAATTGATTGTTGCCCCTTTGGAAGTTAAGTCAATTCCCAAGTGTCATTCTTTTCAATGGCACGAATTTCTTCAACCATGGTCTTCTTCCAACAATCTTCTTGAACTGCTTCTTCAAATGACATTGGTTCATGATTGGTATAGAGACAATACAGATTTGTCTTTTGAGTCTCTTCATAAATTTCTCTAAGACTGTGAGTCCTAATTGGTGGAGAAGATGATGATGAAATGCTTGAGTTTTGAGATGATCATGTTTGTAGTGAACTTTGATTTTGAGGATTTCTCGTGCGAGAAGGAGTTACAACTCCTTGTTCTTGGTTTTCCTGCCTTGCCATTTCTTCTTCTTCAATTTCAAGTTGGTTCTATTTGCTTGAACCTTCTCGATTCCATTGCCAAACTTCATCTTCACAAAATACAATATCTCTACTTACCACTACTTTATTTGTAAGTGGGTTGTAGAGCTTGTAGGCCTTTGACTCCTCGATGTAGCCAATAAAGATACATTTCTCACCGCGATCATCCAATTTCTTCCTTTTCTCCTCTGGTATACGAGCATAGGCTACACAACCAAAAATTCTCAAATGACTGATAATTGGTTTATAGCTACTCCACGCTTCTTGTGGTGTCATATCTTTTATTTTGACTAGACACATTTTCAGAAAATAAGTTGTACAAGCTACTGCTTCAGCCCAAAAAGACTTAGGCAAGCCTTTCTCCTTCAACAAAGTTCTTGTCATATCCAGAATAGTCCGGTTCTTCTTTCAGCAACGCCATTTTACTGTGGGGTGTATGAAGTTGTGAACTGCTGCTTAATACCCTGCTCTTTACAATAATTTCAAAAATCATTTGAGGTGTATTCACCACCTCTGTCAGATCTAAGGATTTTGATTTTGTACCTATTCTCTTTTTCAACATATGCCTTGAAATATTTGAAAATGGTAAAAGCAATTGATTTTTCTTTTATGAAATACACCCACAATTTTTTGCTATTATCATCAATGAAAGAAATAAAATACTTTTTACCTCTGAGAGAAGGAGTTTCGAAAGGTCCACAAATATCCGTATGCACCAAGTGTAGTGGTGTATGAGCCCTCCATGAATTTTCACTTTGAAAGCTATTCCTCTACTGCTTTCCAAGAGTACAAGCTTTACACACAAATTCAGGCTTCTCAATTCGCGGCAATCCATGCACTATTCTTGCATTTTGTAGGAGCTTAAGACCACCAAAATTCAAGTGGCCAAGTCGAAGATGCCACTTCCATGACTCATTCTTCACTATCCCTTGAAAGCACTTTTCAAGACTTGTACTTAAATGTAGTGGAAACATGCAATTGTTCGCCATTTGAACTTTTGTAATAAGCTTTCCATGTGCATCTCTCAAATAGAGAGAAAGATTCTCCATATGTATTACATACCCCTTTTCAAGAAGTTGCCTAATACTAAGAATATTGTTTTTCATATTGGGTACATAATACACATTAGAAATATAGTTTGGAGCACCATTCTTTTGATAGATCTTGATTTTACCTTTGCCTTTCACCGGTAATTTGGATTGGTCTCCCAAGCTAACGTTCCTATTTACATTCTCCTCAAGTTCTTCAAAGAGTTCTTTCTTCCCACACATGTGGTTACTCGCTTCAGAGTCAAGATACCATACATCATTTTCATTCTTTGTTCCATCTTGTGCAAAAAGAAGTGCACCATCTCCATTCTCTTGTGTAGACGTTTAAGCAAGATTGGATTGCTCATCATGATCTGAATTGTTGTTCCAATATTCTGAGGCATAGTGTCCAAATTTGTGACAGTTATAACATTCAACATTTCTTTTGTTTCCAGAATTTCCACATCCACGACCAGCAGATCTACCTCTTCCTCTACCTTCGCCATCTTTGTTAACAAAATTATTTGAATTCTTTTGTTGAGATTGGTCATGAAAATTACCTCTACCTCGACCTCGTCCTCGATAATTGTTTCCACATCCGCCACCACGTTATGAACCTCCACTTCTTGGTTTTTGATCTTGCAAATTAAGTTTTGATTCCAAAGCTTGTTCAACTAGGGCAGAATTAGAATTCTTCTTCATGCGTTGCTCATGAACTTGGAGTGATCCCATCAACTCTTCTACAGTGACTGTATCTAACTCTTTCGATTCTTCAATTGCGACTACCATATGCTCAAAGTTCTTTGTGAGAGACTGCAATATTTTCTCTATCACTCGAACATCCTCAACTGTTTTTCCATTTCTTTTCAATTGATTAACAATTGAAAGTAGGCGAGAAAAGTAATCAGAAACAGATTCACCTTCTCACATGTGAGCATTTTCGAACTCACCTCGTAACGTTTGCAAACGAACTCTCTTGACTCGTTCAACTCCTTTGAACAAAGTTGCAAGTTTATCCCATACTTCTTTGCTTGATTTTGCTTCTGCAATTTTCTCGAACATGGATTCGCCAACGCCTTGGTAAAGCAAGAACAATGCTTTTTTATCTTTCTTTCTTGTTTCACAGAGAGAATTTCTCTGCTCTGCATTGAGAGTTGCTTCAACTTCTGCGGTGGGTTCAACATACCCATCTGTTAGAATGTCCCAAAGATCTTGAGACCCAAATAGAGCCTTCATTTGAATACTCCAATTTTCATAATTTTCACCAATGAGTTTTGGCGGTTGTGGCTACACAAGATTGTATGCCATCATTCACACACTCAGAACTGTGGCTCTGATGCCACTATGTTGGAAATATGATACGGATTACGGGAAGTGGCAAAAGATTTACGGGACTTGATTCAGGATTTACAAATCCTCATACAAAAATTACGCAAAAATGCTCTGTTTATATTAAACTCATAAAATATTACAAAGAGTTTTTCTCACTCTCTCTTTTATTTGTTTCACTCCTTTTTCACTCTTCTTATCTTTTCTTATGTCAAAACACAAAGCCAATACACCTATTTATACGAGTAGCTAGCAATACAAAGAGTCACATACTAAATACACATAGGAAAGCTAAGAGATACATTATTAAATATGAACCTATAAATACCAAAAGACACAAGATAATGAATCTGCAATTAAACTTCTTTATTTGTACCAAATGCTTTGCCTCTCCATTTTCCTAAAAGTTAATTCGGGTTTGGTTTGCATTCTCCAACAAATTTCAGCAAGGCAGTTGAGAAGACTAAGGTAGAGTTGACTACATTTATTCCGTCATTTAGGGTCCGAAAAAGGTCCCTTCAAAAGGTGCTCCCAAGTGTATTGTCACTTTTATTGATGCGTACTCACAGACGATTTGGGTGTATATTCTGAAATCAAATGACGACGTATTTTCCACATTTGTCAAGTAACATATGCTAACTAAGAAGCAGACTGGTAAACGAGTGAAACATCTTGAGATTGACAATGAGTTGGGATATTAAAATAAAGAGTTTGATGAGTTTTGCGCCAAGGAAGACATTGTGAGACATTGCACATGCTGAAAGACACCACAACATAATTTCGTCATAGAACTCATGAATATGACTCTTTTGGGGAGAGCTTGTTGTACGCTTTCTTAGGCTAGCTTGAACCAATAATTTTGCGCTGAAGTAGTGTACTACTTGATAAAATCAGTCTCCATCCACAACTATTGGATCGAAGCTGCCTCTTGAGTTAAGGTCTGGTAGTCTTGTTGATTATTCCTAGTTGAGGGTGTTTAGGTGCCTTATATATGCTCATTGGAAGGTGGAAAGTTGGAGCTGAGGGCAAGAAAATTCATATTCATAGGCTATGCATCTAGAGGGAAGGGCTATCTGTTGCAGTGCATAGATAAAGAGTCTCTATGTTTTCTCATCAGCAATAATGTCACTTTTCACGAGTCTAATTTATTATACTAGAAAAAAAAAAAAAAAAAGGCAATAGCTAGTTCAGATTGTGGTATCAGGGAACAAATGGAGCTACATATTGAAGCTGTAAGAGTTCCGTGTAGTAACAGGTACAGTTTAGTCTAGCCAGCTCAAGAAATTGAGGTACAAGAGAAAAGTATAGATAAAAAAGAGCAATACAATATTGTCATTGGGAGACAGATGAGACAAACCAGAGAATCTCAGGCATTTTGGGTATGCAGATTTAGTGGCTTAGGCTTTGTCTGTTCTTAAAATGGTGGATGTGCGTAAGACAAGCTCTTACAGTGAGGTTGTTTCTAGTCCAAGTATCTCAATGGATTAGTGTTGCCAATGAAGATATCAGTTCTCTTCTCAAGGATAAATTTGAGTATGAGGTAGAACAAATGTTACATATACAATGTTCGAGTATTAGTAGCATTGAGGATGCTATAGTATGCGCTCGATATGACATTTCACATGTAAGCAATGTTAGTAGAAGGTACATAATTTTACCTAGATGAGTATATCTGAGTGCTGTGAAGGAGTCCTTTAGATGGCTACAGGGAATTGTAGATATTGGTCTAATATTCAGGATGATCAGGGTGATACTGTGAGCAAGTTCAGACATTGCTTGGACTTAATTAGTATGTACAATGTATAGTGAGCCCTAGTAAGGGCAGTGTGGCAAAGGATTAAGAATGAGTATCAAGCTTGATGATTTGAGATGAACATTCCAAAATGGAGATGCGTTTGTGGATGACTTGTATCATCCACAAATGACTTGGTTTGGACATAGTAGCTAAAGCCATAATGGTGGTCATGTCCCATGCGGCCTGAGTATAATCATTAGGGAATACACCTTGGAGATCGACTTGCAGCAGAAAACACGAAAGGTGTAAGGTATTGTAAAGAGTGCATCTTGTCACCGGTTTTTATCAATGGTAAAACTTTTCGCTTACTATCCGTAGACGTAGACTTTGTCCAACCGAGTCAAATCGTGTGTATAAAATTTCTATCATGTTTTCGTTATAAACACATCTCGAATGCACTTGATCCCAACAAATATAACATAAAGTTCATATCTATTCAGAATTCAATTTAATATATTCCATTTTATAAAAAGTGAAATTAATGTTATATTTGGTGATAAAATAATTTAATCTTAATGAAAATTTGTAGTGTAAGATATGTCATCTAACACGTCAAAAATACATGTATTTGTGCCAGACACGCAGGGTCAATCTTTCTCTTTACTTTATTTGTTGAATATACTTTGGTTGTGTCGCAGATAAGTGTTAGAGTTATGATCAGTGTACTAATTTTTTTAATTATATTGTGAAACAGATATATGAGCGAAAATATGCTTCAAGGAACAATTCCAGAATCATTTGCGAACCTCTCAAGGCTTGAGACAATGTGAGTACTTTTGTCAACTGTAACCTGTGGATCTTTTTCCCTCAATTTCCTAGCATTGCATTTCAACCACAAGCTTCCTTTATACTTACTATCTCAATCTTTTGTTTTTTTTAAAACATTATTGAAGTGGTCACGATACGGGATTGAATCTCCAAATTTCATGATATATGGAATTGGCAGAGACAAGTATAAAGCTGATTAGCTTTTCTTAGAGCTTTCCGGGTATAAACACGATCAAGAATAGTAGTCTTTTGTACTCTTTGTGAGGAAATATTTGGCCACACGATCATTGCCCTTGTCACATTAATTGATAATCAGTATACAAGCTTGTGTTTTACAAGATATAGAAGTCTAGGCTATGTAGTGTATACAAGATATTTGATAGCTATACAATCCAGAGATATTATTACAACAACTAGATGTAACAAATATTATCTGTAACTGTTCGTGAGACTAATCTGATTGGGTTAACACACCCTCCAGAAGCTGAAGGTGGAGGAACTACAGGAAGCTTGTTATGGATCATCTCAAAACGCGCACGATCAAAATGAATATACATCTCGATATGCTTACTGCGCTCCATACTTTTATGTTTTTCAAATGATAGGAACAACTAAATTTATGTGTGTCTATTGGTTGATTGGAGGAGAGGCCAAGAGTTCTTCATATAATGCTTAGATCATCCATTCCGTCCATAATAAATTTGATTGCAATATATGTTGGAAGAGTTTTCCTAAACCAATTAACGCCACTTATTTCACTAACTATACCATAATATAAGATTGCAATACATACATAAACTCTTTAATATTATTCTTTCATGAATCAATGTTATTATGTAGGATGTTACTCATCAAAGTCATGGAATTAGTGATTTTTTTTGGTCAAAATGATATTAGTGATTGAACCATCTCAATTTTCAATGTACATGATGTGGCCATCATAAGGAAATCTTGTAAGAGAAAGTCGTTTTTGCCATTTCAAAGTGAGTCCTAGTATTAGTAAAGAAAGAGATGACTATAGAAAGATTATGACAAAGTGAGGAATAGAAGTGTGAGAAAGGGAAAAAGAGAGAAAGATCTCTACGGCATATTCTACTTTGCAGTAAGCATTCAAGATCAATGGAGATCCTTCCTTTCTTCTTTTTCATTTTTTTGGGTTAATATCAAAGCAGATCTCACTAACATTTGTTATGATTGACAGCTTTCTCAATGATAACCGATTGGAAGGGAGTTTAACATCTCTCCAACAAATGAAGTCACTGAGACGGATGTAAGTAATCTTGCTGAATGATAAGAATGAAAAAGGGTCTAGGGGCAAGTTAGTTTATATTATGGAAATGATGGAGGGGACTACAAAAACAAATGAAACTTTTCGTGTTTAATGTGTACACTTAGTTGACATGCCAAAAGAAGGAGAAATAAAAATGTTAATTATCTGGGCATATATATATATATCAACTAGACATACACGTAAGTGGTGATAAATTAGTGATAAAGAAGGGTGACATCTACGCAATGCTCAAATTATTTTAGTGAATCTTCAGCAAGGCATCTTTTCTTTAGTCAAGAAATTAAGAGGCAGATGTATGACTAAAGGGAAACTCTTAGGTCCGGCTAGTTGGACTTTGTGTGTGCCATTCGTCCGGGCAACCAGACCAAAGAGTTTCCCCTGACTCACTTGTTAGCTAACTGCAATCCAAAATAGTTAATCATATAGTTGTTCGAAACAAATAACTTTATGATCATTTCAAATTTCTGTTATCGTGTTGCGGACTACTGAAAATATGTTAAGAGTAGACAAGAAATATACTGTATTCAAATGATGACAATAAGCATTCCCGTTTCATATTGCCACTAGGTTCTGGGAATTGCAGAGTCATTCATGCTGACATCTACATCTTTCGCAGGTCTTTTTTATCACTGAAACCATAAAATGCTGTAATTTTTCTTCCATGTGCAGATATCTGAACAATAATTTCTTTAGCGATACAATTCCGTCTCAATTGGGTGCACTTCCGTCCCTTCGATATGTGTGAGTGTCTTGCCTTCTCGTTATCAGGGCGAGCTTTTTAAGAATACAAAAATTAGAAAAGATTAGTAAAATTCATATGGTTGTTTATCTGATTTCTTCTTCTGTCTTGTTTCTCCGTTATCCAACAGGTACTTGGACAATAATCTATTAACAGGAGAGATCCCAAAACAACTCGGAAACATTTCTAGCCTTTGGAAATTGTACCAACTTTACAAAAACTAATCCATTTAGCTTTAAAAATATTTTTTTACTACGCTTCTTATATTATATGGACTCTGTATCTTTATGCGATGACTAACCTATAAATATCTTGAATGAAGGTCTTTGTCGGACAATAAGCTCGGAGGTGAGCTTCCACGTGATCTTGGAAAACTCAAGTATCTCGATTACCTGTAAGTATATTTCACGTGTGTTGGGAAATTAAAGAGTTTTCTGATATATTGTTGGCTGATGCACCTGTAATGTGGTCCACCTCCAAAACTTCTAACAAATTTTTATACTGTTCTCCAAATATTTATAATTGACACATAGCTTTTTGGAAATAAAATTTATAATTGTCCGTCTATGCTAAATTTTATATCCATTGCATACAAACTAGAAGACTCACTGAAGACAATTATGATACCTTTACCTATACTTCATACTAAATTCAGTACCGAATCCTCCCTATGTTATGGAAGTTGAGTGCAAAAACTTGCAGGAAATCGTGTTCAGTAAAGGTAAAAGTCTTATTATGTGTATCATTCTCATTCTTCCTCTGCATTTGTCATTCAAGTTCTGTTGTCCATTTTAATGCCCCCTTTATTAAGAATTAAGCAAAAGTTAATAACATATTTTATTAAAAAAAAGGGTAATCATAAAATATAGAAAACACGAGGCTATGGTAACAGTTTGTCCTTTTCTTCAAAAACATGGACTGAAAAAATAGATCTCAAATTAGGAGGATTTTCGGCATTAGCTCAGAAAAAGTTCCTTGTATCTCACATTTCTTTACCATCTTTTATAAGTCACAATTGCAAATGATGTCAGGGATCTGTCGAACAATGAATTCAGTGGCGAATGGCCTCTTACCTTTAATTGGGAATACATTCGGACTCTGTGAGTGATTTTATACCTTTAAAAGTCCCGATTCCTTGGCAGTAAATCTGTAGATTGACAATGATCTTTGTCCTGTAGCGACATCCGAGGGAATAACTTGTCTGGAAAAATTCCAGATGTATCCAAAATGCAGAAACTCGAGTATCTGTAAGCTTTCTAATTATTCTTTTCAAACCTGTTAATTTAAGCAACTAGCAAAGATAGTACGTTCATATCCATCGGTCACACTTGACTTTTAATCTTGGCAGGTCACTGGCGGGGAACAATTTTGAAGCACCTTTACCCAAAACATTCCCGGAGTCTCTTTACTTTCTGTAATATTTAGCTATTTTCTAAATGCTTTTATTGCTGGTTTTCCTATGGAAATGAAAGTAATATCTTTCCAAGTCTGAATATGTTCCTGTTTCCAATGATAGAAAGACAGAAAGTGTAAGAACAAGGAGTAGAAATAA
This sequence comes from Ehretia macrophylla, assembly GCA_037974665.1. Lineage (NCBI taxonomy): Eukaryota > Viridiplantae > Streptophyta > Magnoliopsida > Boraginales > Ehretiaceae > Ehretia > Ehretia macrophylla. Next base: position 75,969,344 of record CM075781.1, read on the forward strand.
ATTAGCGAAAGATAAAACAAAACCTTTTCCATGAGAATGACTTAGTGAGAGAAAAGTATTTAAAAGACAGCTTTTAAAGGTTGTGGATAGATTTTCCAGTTTCACGTTATATATAATTTTCCTCTCAACTCTATGTAAATAATTTGGTCTATGGTTTTCACCTATTTTCTTTCTTAGAAAAAGGAGAATCTATAGGATATCAGTGCAATTTTCCTTCTCTATCACTCATAAATTCCTTTCTTCTCTTTGTATGTTCAGGCATGTTTCTAACTTAATTGGACTCAAAGAAGGTTCTCAGTTCCCTGATGTCTCAAAACTCAGCTCTTTAAGATCTCTGTAAGCTTTCTAATATGATTCAAGCATGCACAAGTTTTCAATGATACAACTCCTACAGAATGCCTTTTTCATGATCTTATATCTTTCAGGACTTTGAGGAATTGTTCACTTTCTGGTCCAATCCACCCTAGTATATGGAAGCTAAATTTAACATATCTGTAAGACAATCCCTTTTCCCCTTCTTACACCAATAAGATTACAAAACATCCATTATAACTTTTACATGTTCTTTCAATGCTGAATATATCTAGTTTGAATCCTTTCTGTAATCTAGGGACTTGAGTTTCAACAAACTGAATGGTTCAATTCCAGGTCCCCTTGACTATGAACCACCACAATCCTTGTAAGGGCGCACACGTCCAAACATTTCCTGTGAATTTCATGCAGTCTGTCGTTTCTGCCTCTTACATATTGATAATATGCTCCAGTTAACAAGAAAAATCTCTATGTTTGCTCTCTTTCTATTCGCATTGAGAACTAATTGGTGCTGGTTTTCAGTTATCTCAGAAGCAACAAGCTCAGTGGCTCCATACCAAAGTGGCAGACAGCTAACGGAACTTTAAATGTGTAAGTGCTAATATGTGGAGTTAAAAAGGTTATTTTAAGTAATTTCTTTTCTCACCATAGTTTGAGATTGATGTTGCATAAATAAAACTTCATCTTACAAGAGAAGATTGTCAAGATTGATTTCGGAAATATAACTTGATATGGACATAGATAAATTTTCACATCTCAAAAAGGGTAAACTGGAAGAACATTGTACTTTGTTATGTCAAGAGACCCATTTGCAAAAAACAAAACAAGAAAAGAATAAGTAGTAGATATAAGAAAAGTAGTATTAATGGTAATATAACTATACTGCCAAGTCAGGTTTAAGTATTATATAACTGGTCATTCCAAGTTAGTTCCTCCCATTTTCAAGTTATCTTTTTTTAGCTTTAGCTTCCCATAATATATATAAGTATCTGAATTTCCGACGTTAATAGGCATATTGTATTTAACTAGATTACTGCTATCTCTACGATGGTGGTAACCTATTTATATTTCCAGACTACTGTCTGACGAACTTTGCTAGCAGACAGGCATTCCCCTTGCGTTTAAGATAATTGACTAATGCCAATGTTTTTCTTCAGCTTTATTATATTCTTACCAATAACTTTGCTTCTTGTTAATAAGTAATTGTATAAAAGATGCCCATATGGTGCAACTTGAAGAAACCCAATTGGAAAAATACATTTGATATTGTACACCTTTTCTGAGGTACAAGCATTGTATTTATACATGTTTTAGGATTTCACTATACAAGTTTGAAATGCTTAATCTTCCCTATTTACCCGATTATGCCAAGGCTAGTACTCACACTATGAGTGCGAGATTTGCTGCTCCATATTTGTTGGAGACGAGTGATCCTGACTCTACTGAGCTAAGATTTCCCCCCACAAGATAGGCATTACATTGAGAACACATCTTGAAACATTGTTGTTGTTGTAGTTGATGCATTAACCCTTTGGTGAGCGAATTAGCTAGCTGAGCAACAAAGTGTACATGATACACACGAACTAGCTTCTTGGCAACTTGATACGGACAAAGTGGAAGAATGGTGATGTGCTCTATTCGAGAGTGGAAGACAGGATTTCCACAAAGATACCTCGCTCCCACATTATCGCAATAAATTGTGGGGTGTGACGGGGAGATGGAGCTCGCTAGGAGGTTTTGCAGCCAGTTCAGTTCAGCAGTCGTGGCTGCTACTGCGCGGTAATCCACCTTAGCAGAAGAACGCGCAATGGTTTGTTGTTTCATTGTAGACCAACTAGTTGGATTTGTGCCAATAAACACTATGTGAGCGGAGGTGGAGCTGCAGTGATTATCAAAATTGATTCCACCGAAATTGATTTATGCTTGGTGTGGACAAGCAAGAGCCTAGAGGTACTTGAGAATGGCTGCCTGATTAGAGTTCTTCAAGCTTCTAACCCCAAGCCCCCTTCGCTGATAGTCTTGCAAACATTAGACCAAGCAACCCTTGAATGTCTCGCGTTATCTTCGGTGCCAGTCCATAAGAAAGATGATAATTTCTTCTCAATCTCTTCTAAGCCCCTTCGGAATGATAAAAATTTGTGCCCAGTATGCATGAATATTGGCTAGCACTGTCTTGACAAGTTGAAGCCTGCCTGCAGAAGATAGCCATCTATGAGCGCAACCCCCAATTCTATTAGAAACCCGATCAACAAGTCCTCTGCAGTCGTTGATGTGAAGTCTACTTGGGATTAGAGGTATTCCCAGGTAGAAGACTTGTGAAGTCTTGACAAGTCGTTGAATTCTTCACTATATAGTTTTCTTTTCAGTTCTTAGTCTTATTCACCTAGCACCATTTACCTAAATATATCCCTCATATTCTCTACTCATTTAGAGTGAGAGAATTATCTACTCATCTTTGTAACTATCATTACTTTTTCGACTATACTTTCTTAGCATGAGCCTTAGTCTTTCCCTAAAGCTAAAACTGACCCCCTTTAGCAGCAAACAGTTAAAGAAGAGTTGTAGGTCCTCCTTTTCTTTCTAGTTTCCTTCTCTGTTTCCTTTTAGTTCTAAGTCTTATTCACCCAACTTACCATCTGCATATGTTATCCCTTCTTTTCTTTGCTCATCTAGGGTGAGGGATGTACCTATCTTTGTGACTATCATTACTTTTCTGACTATACTTCTAAACATGAGCCTTAGTCTTACTCTGAGGCTAATACTTACCCTCTTTGGAAACAAGCAATGAAGAAGAGTGGCAAGCCCCTTGAGAAAACTCACACATAAGGATTTTATCGACTAACCACCAGGGAAAAATGTTATAGGTTGTCATTGGTCTATAAAATCAGAACACATTATGGTGGCGCCTCTGGATGTCTTAAAACTCGTGTTGTGGCTAAAGGATTTGAGTAAGAATGTGCCATTGATTATGAAAAACCTTTTTCCCAAGTTGCTCATCTTATTGCCATCCACTATTTAATTGTTGTTACTATTGTCCGTTCAATGGACTTTATTAAAGTGACTGTAAAGAATACTTTCCTTAAAGGTGATCTTATAGAGGATGTCTTTATGAAACCTCCTCTTGGCTATGATCATCCACGGTTGGTTGGATGACTTATCTATATCATTGTCACTCGACCAAACATAGCTTATGCACTCAGCTTTGTTACTAAGTATATGTCGACCTCATGATCTACCAATTATGCTACCTTTTTTCCCATCTTACGTTACACGAAAGGCACTAATTTTCATGGTTTCCCCTTCGCTATGAACTCTTCTTACAAGCTTACTTTGATGTTTATTGGGATGGAGAAACCTACCGATCAACATTCCACCATTGGTTGTTGCTTCATAGGCAATTCCCTTATTTCGTAGCACAAGAAAAGCAAACTGAGGTTGCTTATTCTAGTATAAAAGCTGAATATCGTGCTCTTACTGATATCTCTCAAAAGATTATTTGGCTCCACTGGATTCTTGCAAACATGAATGTTTTTCATTCTGGCCTCACATCCTTCTATTTTGACAATCAAAGTGATATCCAAATAGTACAGAATGATGTCTTGACATGACATACTAAGCATATTGAGATAGATTATCACTTGATTCTTAGACAGTTCTTTAGAGTTTTTGTAATACCCCAATATTTTAATAATAATAAATAAAACATTAATATAGTGGTGTATTAATTTATAGACCAAATTTAGCAAAGGATTCTTGTTGATTCAGTGCACTACTTTGAGATCTTTACTTTTGGCTTAAGAAAGTAAATGAAGGACAAGATCATGCCAAGAAAGACTATTTTATTCAAAGGTGAAACCATATGAATTATTTTAATAAAAATGTGCAATCATTTTAGCTATTATTTTAGTGATTAGATTGGGAACAAAGTTGAGTGATTTCCGTAAGTGGTTATAATGCTAAAGCCACCAATTTGTCCAAGATGGTTTATTTTAATGCTAAGGTACAATACTTTGGGTTATAAATTAAGTATCATATCCTCTTTTGTTACAAAGAATGAAAGTTTGCAGAGAATCATCCAACCTGTGCAAGGCATAGGATATTAGGAAGTCCAACTTCTATTATTTGGATTTGGTGATTTTTTGCATCTAAAGCTTTTGGTTAAATTTTGTAAGTAGTTTACCTTTCCTTTTGATTTACCCCATTTGTTATTCTGCAAATATCATTCAGTTCGTTATTCTGTTATTTGTTCGTGATTCTTGTTCAGTTATCTGTTTCGATCCTTCTGATAAATCAATCTGAGCCTTTGATTTAGGTCCTACGAACTATACAAGCTGTGTATCGAATCCTATGCGGCTAGGAGTTAATTAGTCGTTTCTTGTTGTTGACTATTGTTATCGACTTTCGTGAATTGTGAATCTGAGCTTGTGATCATGCTGCTATTAAGTAGCTACGGCTTGTTATAGTGTCCCGTAGTGCCTGATATTATTTCGTGATTATTTTGCTACTTTATTGATCTTTGAACTATCGCTTTCTTCGGGGTAAATTTATTTACTAAGCATTGTTTCGCTCACTCCTTTCATTTTCTCTTTGCAGACAACAAAGTTAGATCGGGATTTACCGGACTAGAAATCTTGTGACCAGAGCTAAATATTCGAGTGAATTTGTTGAGATATATGATTATTATTATTTTTTGGAGAATTCTTTTGTAATTAAAGTTATAATTCTTATTTTTCGGGACTGTAAAAGCTCTGGATTAATTATTTATTAATGGTTTCCCAGCTCGTTTTATTGAGAGATTTGAGCCTTACGGGTTTAGGAGGACTTGTCTTTCTAGACGCACGGTGGTCTCGTCCTGGGTTTACCTTGTTAAATTTCGGGGCGTGACAGTTTTTGTCTTGTCAAAGTCTTCTCAAGTGATCATATTGCTGAGAATTTTCATCAAAAACTCATCCTCTAGACCATGATCATGATTTAGTTACCAAATTTAAGGGGGTCCCTGTCCTTCACACTTGTTTACGAGATGTTGTTAAATATTATTTAGTTGTGGCATTAGTCACTTAGAGGTTAACTAATTGATCCAGTTTCCGTACAAGACATGGATTGATTTCCCTGAAAGACTTGGTCACTAAGTTTTAAAACCTATATATAAACTCTCATTATACATATAATACACACGTCTACATACTATGGATTCTCTCTCAATCTCCTCCTTTCAACAATATCTTTGCAGGGATGTTTCTGAAAATAACTTCACAGGCTTAGAGATACCAACTGACAACATATCTCATAACATGTAAGCAAGCCAATCCTCACATCTCAGATTTTTGTTGTTGTTATCATATGTGAACGTATGACTGTAGGTGTGTATAAGTCTATATCTCTAAATTGAATTTCTATCATGTCATTCTAGAAACTTGTTTGCCTGCTGCTCAGGTTCAAATATAAGGAACGAGTAAGTTACGCTATTTCACATCTTCCGTAGAAAATACAAAGTATAATTGGTGGAAAACTCATGCCTACTTGTCCAATACAGAGACGAACAGTGGCTACATGGTGCTCATTACTGTCCCAATGAAAAGCACAGGAGTAAGTTATAATTTTCTATAACATTGATTTTTTTAACAGCATAAACTGCAAGAACATGCACCTTTAACACGTGATGATTTGTATTATTACCTAAGCGTGTGCGGCATAAGTGGTTCCGAAATGTCTGGTGATCAGTGACCAAATCTGTATTCACAGGATAAGACTGCAACCAACTCTTCATTCTATGTTTCTGTGTCTAAGCAAATTCGTCCTGTGAAAAAAAAAAAAAAGTAATGAAACTTGGTACAAATGTTTTTGCAGATGATAACTTGTACATTAACTGTGGAGGAAACTCGACCATAATCAACGGATTTAATTATGAGGCTGATGCCGAATCAGAGGGAGGGCCAACTTTCTTTCTCAGCGATAGTAAACGTTGGGGTTACAGCAGCATGGGAAAATTCTTAAGAGCAAACAATGACCTTTATATATTAAGCAAAACATGCAATCCTACAATGGCTGATGCACCATTGTACCAGACTGCTCTCGTAGCCCCAATATCCTTGACGTATCATGGATTTTGTTTTTAAAAAAATAGTTACATCGTGAGGCTTCATTTTGCTGAAATAGCATGGGATGCAAGTCAAGTTTCTGGATTCAAAAAGAGACGCGCTTTCAATGTGAAAATCCAAGTAAGTGCCTATTCATGGAAATGCAGGCTGATAATTTAAAAAAAAAACAGGAGACTGAAAAAAGCTATAACAACAGGACAAGATAGAACTAAGCAACTTCAACATTGAAGCAGCAGCAGAGGGTGCCGAGATAAACATAACGAAGGAATTTATTGTTGATGTAAATGACACACTGCGGATTCATTTATATTGGTCAGGAGAGGGCTCAACTGAATTTCCAACTACATACTATGGTCCTCTCATTTCTGCAATTTCTGTATCTCCTGGTATGGTTTATATACCTTATGTTTATTCTTTTTCCTGCCATATCGTGTGTATCTACTTATACAACTAAAATCACATATTGTTGTCTTTCTAATCAGTTCCAAAGAAGCATAAGAAACTATCTACTGCGGCTATTGCTGGAATTGGAGCATCTGCAACAGTTTGTATCATACTTACTTTGGTTCTCTTTAAGTTGTTGGGCTGGTTTGGTAGCGAGAAACTGCAAGATGAAGGAAAAGTTTGACAGATTTGACATAATCTTCATGTAATTTCTTCACACTTAGTTTGGTAGAATCTCTCTTCGGTCAAAAGTTTCTCTTCTTTCACTGGTCAGAACTTAAAGGCAAATATCCTGGATTGATTTTTAACTTCCGAGAGATAAAGGCTGCCACACAAAATTTTGATGCTTCAAACAGGCTCGGTGGAGGAGGTTTTGGCACAGTTTATAAGGTCCCTTCTTGCAATTTATTATGGCTTATACTCCTACATTATCTTGGTTTCTGTTCCTTTTGGGATTAAATAGCTAAAATTTTAATTAAAACGAATAGTTGGTTCATGGGCATCATTCACCTACTTTTAGAATATAAAGTATTCTCTCGCATCCGTCCTCCTTTCAGGCTAGCTATATCAAATCAATAGCAATCAGTAAATCTCAATGCATCATTTTTAGCATAATTCTAGCGCCTTAGTCTGTCCGCTCCTGTGGTTTCTTCTATTTCATTTGGTCCAATATGATGACAGAGTTTTATATATTGTCTAAACTAGGAAAAAAAAAAAAAAAGGGTAAATAGCACCACAACTCCCTGTGCTTTAGCAAAAATGCACATGACCCCCCTGTGGTTTAAAAAGTGCACCGGATCCCCCCGTGGTTTCAAAAGTGTAGCACCACAGACCCCTCCGTTAAAAAAACCGTTACTTTTAACGGAGAGTGTGTTACACGCGCGTTTGATGCGATTTTTCATGTTTTTAAGCTTAAATTATTACTTAAGTGGACAAAAGTGCCCTTACATATATATTTTTTTTTCTTTTTTTTTTCTCCCAATGCAATTTTCACCAAAAAAAAAAAAAAAAAAAAAAACCAAACCCATCTTCCTCAAACCACCGCCCCCCCCCCCCCCCCCCTCTCCCCACCCTCACCATCCCCACCCCACCATCACACCCACACAGACACACATACACACACACACACAGACACACATACACACACACACACACAGATGCACACACACACACACAGAGACACACACACACAGACGCACACACACAGACGCACACACACACACCTGCAAATCTTTATATATATATATATATATGTGTGTGTGTGTGCGTGTGTATATTATATATATATATGCGTGTGCGTGTGTATATATATATATATGTGTGTGTGTGTGTGTCTGTGTCTGTGTGTCTGTGTATGTGTGTGTGCGTGTGTGTGTGTGTGTGTGTGTGTGTGTGTGTAAACAAAAAAGAAAAGAAAAAGAGAAATAAAAAATAAAAAATTGAAGGGCATTTTAGTCTTTTTATACAATTCAGTTAAATTTGTTGACGGAAAATTAGGGAGGGGGTGCGTGTGCACGGTTTGAAAACTATAGGGGGTTCCGGTGCACTTTTTAAACCATAGGGGGGTCATGTGCATTCTTGCTAAACCACAAGGGGTTGTGGTGCTATTTATCCAAAAAAAAAACATTCTTTCACATAATGTGGGTGTACTTCCAAATGGCACTGAAATAGCAGTTAAACAACTTTCAACAAGATCGGCACAAGGAATTCATGAGTTTGTAAATGAAATTGGCACCATCACAGCTCAGCAGCATCCAAATCTTGTAAAGCTACTGGGATTTTGTGTCGAAGATCAGCTCCTGCTTATTTATGAGTACATGAAGAATAATTCCCTCCACCATGCATTATTTGGTAAGTTACTTGAACTCGTAATCTAAGTTGTTCTAATAGTAGAAAATCTCAAATTGGCTATTTTCAGGTCCCGAGAAAATAAAATTGAAACTGAATTGGCCAACAAGGGTTAAAATATGCCTTGGCATAGCAAAAGGTCTAGCTTACCTTCATGAAGAGAGCAACATCAAAATCATTCATAGAGATATTAAGCCACAAAACATATTGCTTGATCAGTATCTCAATGCAAAGATATCTGATTTTGGATTTGCAAAGCTTTTAGAAGACGGGAATACTATTGGCAACACACGGCTAGCTGGAACAATGTAAGTCAAGATTCTCAAGAACACTCATCATAACGGAACTTTTCTTTATATATATATATATCCAGTTTGGTCATCTCTAACTGTGGGAGTTGCTTGTAGAGGATATTTGGCACCTAAGTATGCCATGCAAGGACACCTAACAACCAAAGCAGATGTTTTCAGCTTCGGAGTTGTGACTCTTGAAATTGTTAGCGGAAAGAACAATGCCAATTTCACGCCAAACGAGCAGGCCTTTTCCCTTCATTCTTTTGTGAGTCAATGTTAATTTGTATCTATTGAATGTACAGCAAGTACGAATAGATCATATAATTCCTATTACATGTCAAGTAAATCATATGTTCTCTATCATACAATTGCAGGCCTACTTTTTACAAAGGCAGGGGAAACTTTTAGAACTAGTTGATCCAAATCTAGGGTCTGAGTACCCTCCAAAAGAAGCAAGCATTATTTTGGAGTTAGCGGTATTGTGCATTAATCAGTTCCCAACACTGAGGTCAACAATGTCTGAAGCTGTAAAAATTCTCGAGGGAAAGAGTAAGATTAAGATTGCATCAACCAGTGAGAGTAACACGATGGACAACTTCACCGCGGCCAAGGCTTTAGCTGTCCTCTCCGAATCCCCAGAATCTGGGAGCTATTCCCAGGGAGAGGCATCAGGCACTACCATTTCTCATTCTACCAGCAAAGAAATTGAATTATCCAACTTCTTTACTGATGATTCAGCTAAGACGGTCAGGTAGCTGAAAATTCTGGAAATGAATCCATCTTTTCTGCTGGTAATTCAGCTAAGATTGATAGTTCCTCCACCAGAGAAACCACGAAATGACACATTACAATGTTTACTTATACCTTCGGGCCAGCTACGTGATGTTTATGGATTTGTGAATTTCATTTCCGCACTGTGGTTTGTGTGTTTTGTTTGTATTGAACAAGAGAACGTATTTAGTGTAACACTCAATTCTGTCTGAAGTCAGAAACATATAATTATTTGCAGTCTTATACATGAGGATTTTGGTTCCTATGTGCAACTTACGAAATTCTTCCTGGCAATGGTTTTAATCTTTAAACAACTCAAATCTGCACCGAGACCCGATATAAGAGGTTACCTCGGTTCCTATATGCAACCTTAGGTATTCCTAATAACACGCTCCCACAAATGAAGTCGGAGTTAGTTTTTAGAACCTTACATTTGGATAATTTTAATGTTTTTAAACAGGTGATGGTGAGTTTTGACCCAAGACTTTTTTGGTTTCTATACTCTGATACCATATTAAGTGATCACTTCATCTAAAAGTTTAAATTGTTAGAGAGGAATTTGTTATATTATTTATTATCTTTAACAACTATTGACAACTAAAAATTTCATGGGAGCAAAAGTATTCTAAAAGATAGGAATACTAATAATGTGAATGTGAGCTTGAGAGAGTTATAACTATGTGAGAAAGATTTAATCGTTTTGCATATAAAATCATATTGTGTAATCATTATTCTATAATTAAACAAGAATGGTATAAGGACAAGTCATCGGATCGTAGACTATATGCCACTCGAACATTAATTGAAACACTGTCATAATATTGTCGTGAAAGGCATCTACCTTAGGAGGAGGCCTCGTGAAAATCGTTGTTTTGTGTTGGACAAGTATGATATAGGGACATACTAGGCAAAAAAAAAAGTATGATATGGGGACGTCCTATGACATGACAGTATGCTTAAAGAAGATTTACAAGAATTATACAAGGACATAACAGTATGCTTAAAAGAGATTTTTCTTTTCTGTTTTCTGCTCACAAAAATTAATTTAAGACCCCAAAAAAAAAAATCAAAATCCTTTTTACCTGAGCTCCTATGTTTTTTTTGTTCAAATCGGACCTATTTTTTACATATCTCTTGTTATTTGAAATTATATTCACCTCTTTGAACTTCTATTGAATCAAGAAATAGACTTGATTGTCTATCATTTTCATATACAAGGCATTCTCCGAATAATTCAAATAGAAGCAATTGAATTTCCAACTCGGGCATGATCCTTTTTATATTTTTATAATTTTTTTCTTTTGGAGAGGAAAGAAATCGTGCAAAAATCCACATAGATATCTATAATCACAAAATTACAAATCAAATACAATTCCCTAACATTGTGTTTGATATAATTAATTGGTGTGCATGAACATTTTGTGTATACTACAATTCATCATCTCATTTCTCCACAATTTCCTTTCCTGTACAAATTTGATTCTTTGAATCAATCATTATTTACTTTTGGGGACCCAGTAGTTCTATGTCTCATCGTAGAATTCAGCAGATGACATGTGACATTATTGTACATTGGCTTAAGTTGCATTAAATTACTCCTCTCCTTGGTGAATAATGCAGCCATCCACAGCTCTACAACAAAATTTAGCATGTGACATGACAACCTCAAGTTCAAGTTTTCACCTTATAATTTGTACTCTTCATTACAAAGAATAACCATTGGCTGAATGGAGATCCTTGACAGATGTTAAGGATGAGCCATTATATTCAACCTCCGATGAATGAACAAGAGTTTCTGTCTCACTCAAGTTCTTTAGTTGCAGCTTGTCGTACTTGTTTCTAAGGGCTTTAAACTTCAATTTATCACTGTAAATACTTGAGTTGATGTTTAGCTCCTGAATACCAACTTCACCTTCAAGCATGCTTACTACTGCATGCAGACATGGTAGGCCTCAGGGCTGGAGATGGATTAGTGCACAACAGAGCTACTTTAATCATTCTTATTACTTCCTCAATGTTGCAGTTAGAAGCCAATCTTGGATTCACTAGATCCAGCAAATTTCCTTTCTATTGTAGTACAAGTGCCTAAAGAAATATAGAGAGGGGAATGTCAAATGTCACGTATTAGGTAAAAATCAGTTAATAAACAGTCCAATGTTGTATCTAAAGTGAAACGCAATTTCATACGTCAATGCCTTAATGATTCATGAAGCCAGAAGGTATCAGAACATTAGCCAACAGAGAATCAGTCTCCATATCAAAGAAGTGTTCAAACACGAAGGAGTTAAGTGACTGTCTCAGATTCTAAAGTAGAAAGAGTCATGCCATAACAAGTCCTGTACCACGAGTTCAAACATAAAAAAGTAAGAATTAACAAGGAAACAATTATTGCTTACCTTGTCAAGAAGGCAAACATAATTTGCAGATTGATAATCCATTTTGTTCTTTCCTGTAACAATTTCTAAAGCAACAACCCCAAGGTTGTACATGTCACGCCCTGAAAATTAGCACAGTAAATCCGAGACGAGACTGTCGCGTGCCTAGAAAGACAAGTCCTCCTAAGCCCACAAGGCTCAAATCTCTTGATAAAACGAGCTAGAATCCATTAATCAATAAATGATCAAGAGCTTCTACAGTCCCAAAAATAAGTATTAAAGCTTTAATTACAATAAAATTCTCCAAAAAATAATAATTATTATTATTCTCAACAAATTCACTCGAAACTTTAGCTCTGGTCACGTGATTTCTAGCCTGATAAACCCCGATCTAACTTTGTTGTCTGCAAAAAGAAAATGAAAGGAGTGAGCGGAACAATGCTCAGTAAGTAGATTTATCCCGAAGAAAGTGAAGGTTCAGAAATCAATAAAATATCCAAATAATCACGAAATAATATCAGGTACTACGGGACACTATAACAAGCTGTGGCTACTTAATAGCAGCACAATCACACATTCAGATAGAATAACAGGCAGTGACGACTAATTAACTCCCAGCCGTATAGGATTCGATACATAGTTTGTATAGTTCGTAGGACTTGAATTAAAGGCTCAGATTGACTTATCAGAAGAATCAATACAGACAACTGAACAAGAATCACGAACGAATGACAGAATAACAAACTGAACAATATTTGCAGAACAACAAATAGGGTAAATCAAAAAAAAATGTAAACTATTTACATAAATTAACCAAAAGCTTTAGATGCCAAAAATCACCAAATCCAAATAATATAAGTTGAGTTCCTAAATTCTTAAGCCTTGCACGACTCACTACAAGTTTTGTGAGAAAAATGCACTTGCATCAATAATAAGATGGCACTAAATTTATAACCCAAAAGTGTTGCACCTAAGCATTAAAATAATCCATCTTGGACAAATTGGTAGCTTTATGGTTGTAGCATTATAACCACTTACGGAAATCACTCAACTTTGTTCCCAATCTAATAACTAAAATAATAGCTAAAATAATTGCACATTTTCATTAAAATAATCCATATGGTTTCACCTTTGAACGAAATAGTCTATCTTGGGAAAATTGGTAGAATTATAGTTATAGCATTAAAGAGCCATCAATCTCACGAGTCCATGTTGTCAAGCGCTATCAAGATCATTTTTGGACATGTTTTATCATTATAAAATATTATAACTTATACTTTGATGATAAACATCACTTATCTTGGCATAATCTTGTTCCCCATTTACATTATTTAACCGAAAGTGTAAATCTCAAAATAATGTAGTGAATCAGCAAGCAAATCCTTTGATATATTTGGTCAATAAATTAATACACTACTATAATATTGGGGTATTACAGTGCACATCTGCTTTATAAGTCAAATATCCCCACAAGACATATTCCGGAGCCATATAACTTCTGTAAAACAAACTGATACAAGAAAATGGAAAAAGAGGTGATGAACCTAAGCTTACTTATGAACTGTAATTACCATCATCCTCCTATTTGAAATTGTTGACTGGAGAATATACAAATCAAATGTATTTTCTAATGTGAAATCCATGTCAATACAGCTTATGCGATCAAAACATCTGCAATTCGTTATACTATACTAATGCTCAGAAAATTACTTCAAGATTATAAAAATATTTGCACTTGTTTAAAGCAGCAGGGAATTTGACTTACGAAAGGAACAACATAGATTAAATGAATTACTGGGTATCGAACTGATTACAAAATTAGTTCTTTTCTGAAGTGAAACATGTCAATACTGCTTCAATCAATGATGACAAAAGAACAAATCAAATAAAATAAGGAAAAATAATTGTAACTTTCCCCCTCCAGTAGTACACCTTAACATGCCTGGATTATCAACATATTTTATACAATACTAACTTAAACCACAAAGGTTTAATAGGGAGAAGAAAAGAAGAAATTTGATTGCCAATTTCATATGTGATATCACTATAGAATTTAATTTGTTGTCATGTAACATCTCATAGATACTTAGAATAGAAAGTTAAGTATAATATGATAAAAAGGATTATCAATGATATACTTTCTTGAAAATAAAAGGATAAAATAACTGATCAAAATATAAATATCAAACTACCCCATAAAACTTAGGCGAAAAAATTGTTTTCCATGTACTCGTAAACCAACAGCAGTTGATGTCCTTCAATGCAGCAACCTGACAAGAGTACCTCTAAGCTCAGCAAGCCACAAAGTCAACATGACATCTCAAAGAGTCAAGAGGCTGTTAACGGTTAATTAGTCGTGCTTAGTTGAACAAGTTAGTAGTTAGACAGTTGGCATTAGATTGAGAGAAATATACAGTTGTCACTTTATGTAAGGCATCAGACAAATCCTATAGATACTGATCTATGTAATAGTTCTCAATAATAAGAGACTTCAATTAAATGCATTACAGATATTTTTCCTTTTCTCTCTCTTTTCACATGGTATCAAGAGCTATCAAAGAAGCATTGTCTTTTTCCTCGATCTAGGGTACAGATTTTTTTTTTCAATTCTCTCTATTTCTCTCCACTACAAGGTCATCAATGGCAACAACTTCTACAACATCTGCTTCGAGCTCATCAATGGCGACGTCTTCTACAACATCTGCTTCCGCCTCTGAATTGCCTTAAAATCTTCGTTTGTTGCTTCAAAATCTGAGCTCACTTCTGCAATTGAAACTTGATAATACTAATTACATCTTGTGGCGAGCACAATTGCAAGTTCTATTGCAAGCATATCAACTCTTCGATCATGTTACTGGATTATCTCCAGCTCCTACGAAGCTCATCGCGAACAACGATGGCGGCCCTACCGTGAATCCAGACTACCTACAATGGAGTCTACTAGATCAACACTTAAAGGCTTGCCTTTTCGCGTTTATTACACCGCAGGTGTTGCCTCAAGTTCTGTATATTTCTACAGCTTCGGAGATTTGGCTTGCTTTAGAGAAACGATTCAATTTGCTTTCTCGTTCTCATGTTCATCAGCTTAAGATGAAACTGTGTACTATCACTAAAGGTGCACAGTCTATGCAAGCTTACCTCGATGAAATCAAGACGATTACTGATAGCTTGGCGAGTGTTGCTTAAACGATTCAAGATGATGATCTTATCTTGTACATTCTCAAAGGTCTTCCATCAAACTATGATTCTTTCAAGGCCTCTGTTCGTGTTCATGCAGAACCTCTCAGTGGTATAGAGCTTTCAAGCTTGTTACTCTCTGAAGAATTGCACTTAAAAATGACCAATTCTCTCTCGATGTCAGACTCATCATCTTCTGACCTCCATGTTGCTCTTAACACACAGAGGACTTACAATAATGGGGGCTCACAGAACTCTCGAGGTCGTGGAAGGAATCAAAACAATCGTGGAGGCCGTGGTAATAGAGGTAATACACGAGGTGGTTCTGCCTATAGAGGTGGTGCTTTTTCTTTTGGTGCTTCTCAGTCAAATCAACACCACTCTGATGGTCCAGTATACTGCCAAATATGTGGCAAACCAAATCACTTGGCTTTGGATTGTTGGCACAGACTTGACACATCCAAAAATACTAGTACAAAACAGAACAAACAGGCTTATACAGCTCAGTACACTTCCACCTCTGATCTGTCATCCCCTTGGTACCGTGATTCTGGAGCTAACTCCTATGTTACTGGTGACTTAACATTTTTGCAGGACTATTACCTTTACAATGGCTCAGATGGTGTCACTGTGGGAAACGGCACCAACCTCCACATTGCTCATACTAGCAATGGTATCCTTCCTACTCTTTTTTCTACTCTTAAACTGCATAATGTTCTTCATGTTCCTAGTATGACTTCCAATCTCTTGTCAGTCTATCATTTAACCAAAGATAATAATGCTACACTTGTCTTTACTGCCAAGGATTTCATGATCCTGGACAATGCCACACACAAGCTCCTATACAAGGGCCTCTGTGACAATGGGCTTTACTGCTTGCCAACATCTACTTCACTCCAGTCTCATCCTATTCCGTCCTCCTCCTCTAGATGTCTCAGCAGCACTACTAAATCTACTACTTCAGCTATCTGGCATGGGAGACTTGGTCATCCTAGTAATCAAGTCTTCAATACAGTTGCACCTCTACTGAATGTAGTTTCAATCCATAATAATGCTGTTTGTGAAGCATGCTCAGTTGCAAAGGATCACAAGCTTTCATTTTCTTTGTCTGATTCTGTAGCTACTAAAGCATTTAACTTGGTGCATACAGATGTATGGGGACCTTCCCCTGTCCCTTCCTTTAGCAATTACAAGTACTATATAGTTTTTGTTGATGATTTTTCCAAGTATACTTGGCTTTATCCTCTCAAGTGCAAATCTGATACTTTAGCTATCTTTACTGTTTTTCATAAAATGATTGAAACACAGTTTGCTTGCAAAATTAAACAGCTACGATCAGATAATGGCTCTGAATTTGCTAATCATAGGTTCAGTCATTTTCTTCAAACTCAGGGCATAGTTCACCAAACATCTTGCCCTTATACACCCGAACAAAATGGAAGAGCTGAACGAAAGCATATACACCTTGTAGAAACTGTTTTTGCATTGCTTCATCATGCTCATATGCCCTCTACCTTTTGGCTTGAAGCTCTTGCTACTGCAAACTTCTTGATCAATAGAATTCCTAAAGTTTTACTTAAACAAAAGTCTCCATTTGAGTGTCTTTATGGCTGTTCTCCTGATTACTCTGTGCTTAAAGTTTTTGGTTGTTTGTGTTTTCTCTGGCTCAAGCCCTACACCAATAATAAGCTTCAGCCCTTAGGTTACTCTCATTTGTCCAAAGGGTATAGATGTTTAGATCTTAGCACTAAATCAGTCTATACTTCCAGGCATGTTACGTTCTTGGAAGATGTGTTTCCCTTTGCCAACATCTATTCTTCATCTATTCCTAAGAGTCCTAAATCTTCTTTCCCTCTGACCCCTATCTTTACTTCACCTCAGTCTCATTTCCCCCATTCTACTCAGAAAATTACACCTCAACCTCCTCTAGAGCCTTCCTTATCCCCCAACACGTGTCACAACCCTTCCATCTTCCTCTACTCATCCATCATTTGATGTGCCTACAAATTCAGCACTTGAGCTTCCTGTAGTGTCTGCTTCTACCTTACCTTCTAATGCACATCCAATGATAACACGGTCCAAGACAGGCAATCTCAAACCTAGAATCTTTTCCATAAACTCTGCTAGTCTCACTTTTCCCCTATCTGAACCAACAAGTTATAAAGAGGCCTGCAAAAATGTACATTGGCAGAAAGCTATGCAAGCTGAATATGATGCTCTCATGCATCAACAGACTTGGAGTCTTGTACCTTTACCTCCTCATAGACAGCCAAGGTGTTCAAGATTAAAAGGAATACGGATGGCTCTGTTGCTAGGTATAAAGCGAGGCTCGTAGCTAAAGGCTTTCATCAAACGTATGGATTGGACTACTCAGAAACATTCAGTCCAGTTGTAAAGGCTCAAACCATTCGAATTGTCCTCTCTTTGGCTTTGCAATCTCAGTGGCAGATTAGACAATTGGACGTATCAAATGCCTTTTTACATGGGCAGCTTCAAGAAGAGGTCTATACGCAACAACCTAAAGGCTTTATTAGTACTCTTCATCCTTATCATGTGTGCAAATTACAGAAATCTATCTATGGACTCAAACAAGCCCCACGGGCATGGTATCAGCTTTTATCTAAGTTTCTTTTGCAACATGGTTTTCAATGCAATAAGGCTGATACATCTTTGTTTATTTATAAGCAATTGGAGTGATGATGGTGGTTCTTGTGTATGTGGATGATATCCTTGTTACAGGCAATAGCAATTCAGTCATTCAACAACTAATTCACACTATGAGCAGTCAATTTGCTATGAAAGACTTGGGCCTACTCTCCTATTTCGTAGGCATTGAAGTGCTTCAAACTCCCAACGGTCTTCTATTACATCAGACTAAATATGCCACTGATCTTCTCCAAAGAGCTAGTATAAGCAGCTGCAAGCCAATTACAACACCAATAGCACCAGTGTCAGTTAATCACTCATCTACTTATGCTGAAGATTCACCTTATTCTGCTCCTATAGAATTTCGAAGTCTAGTTGGAGCTTTGCAGTATCTTACTCTTACGAGACCGGATATACAATATGCTGTTAACACTGTTTGTCAGCACATGCATAGTCCATCTCAAAAGCATTATGCTGCACTTAAAAGGACTTTACACTATATTCAAGGCACTTTACATCACGGACTGCTCTATCAACCTGGTTCTCTTACTTTAAATACATTCTCCAACTCCGATTGGGCTAGTGATCACCATAATCGTAGATCAGTCACTGGCTTCTGTATCTTTTTAGGGGCCAACCTCATTTCTTGGTCTTCAAAGAAGCAGCCAACGGTCTCCCGCTCTTCAACCGAGGCTGAATATCGAGCCCTTGCTTACACAGCAGCGGAACTTCGATGGCTCACCTTTATTCTTCGAGATCTCTCAATACCAGTTGCTTGTCCTAAGCTTTGGTGTGACAATGTCTCAGCCATTGCCTTAGCATCCAACCCTGTATTCCACAATCGCACCAAGCATATTGCTCTTGATTATCACTTCATTCGGGAGCAAGTTGCAGCTCGCACTCTCAGTCTCTCTCATATTTCATCGGCTGCTCAATTGGCTGACTTGTTCACCAAGCCCCTGCCTCTTGCTAAGTTCTTATCTTTAAGATCCAAGCTTCCCCTTCTCACCGCTCGGCTCAGCTTGTAGGGGGATCACAAAAGTATCTCTAAGCTCAGCAACCCACAAAGTCAACATGACATCTCAAGAGTCAAGAGTCTGTTAATAGTTAATTAATCGTGCTTAGTTGAACAAGTTAGTAGTTAGACAGTTGGCATTAGATTGAGAGAAATGTACAGTTGTCACTTTATGTAAGGGCATCAGACAAATGTTATAAATACTGATCTATGTAATAGTTCTCAATAATAAGAGAGTTCAATTAAATGCATTACAGATATTTTTCATTTTCTCTCTCTTTTCACACAACCATATAATTTTACAAGATTTGAGTGCTCTGAACTAGAAATCAGGCCTACTTCATTTACAAATTCTCTATTTCCTTGCTTTGATGTGGAAGAAAGTTGTTTAA
Organism: Ehretia macrophylla; assembly: GCA_037974665.1. NCBI lineage: Eukaryota > Viridiplantae > Streptophyta > Magnoliopsida > Boraginales > Ehretiaceae > Ehretia > Ehretia macrophylla. The sequence continues at coordinate 75,988,715 of CM075781.1, forward strand.
CTGCAATTATAGTGCCATTCGAGAGTACACCCTGCAATTGAAAAGAAAAATGCTTTCTAGAAACTTTCATCCATCTTGAAATGTTAAAAGACAAAATGAGAAGGCACAAGAATACATCAAATTTATTATTTTAATTGCATTGTACCTTATAGACAGATCCAAAACCACCTTCTCCAAGTTTGTTTTGAGCATCAAAGTTCTTTGTGGCAACTTTAATCTATTTTAAGGTAAATCTATTATCTATGGCACCTTTTGGTTACTTGTTCTTCATCAAGATAGCATTATTTGCATTACCTTGTTCGCTTGAGTTTCTGCCTCCAAAGTAGCCTTTCCACCAAAATATATACATAATGATGAGGATGAGGATGAGGCAGCATGAACAGCCACAACTATGATCGGTATCTTCTTTCTCTCATTCGATGGAGGGTCAAAGTCTACATAGCATGAAAAAGAAGCATAAGTTTAGTGAGATATATGTTATTTTACCACCCACACAATTTATTATAAATCTTCTACATAAAAATGTGGCTAGACAATATTTGAAGGCGTAACAGGACTTCAATGGAATGCCTTAAAAAAATCAGAGTGCTGCAAGATTTGGAAAGAAAACAACTTTACATATCCTCAGAGAAAGAGATAGAGAGAGAGAGAGAAGGCATATTAATTGATGATTCAAAATAAATGATTTCTTACCAGATTTTACAGAAATAGCAGATATAAGAGGACCATAGTTTTCCCTCTGTGGTATTGCTGTTGTCCCCAGGCCTGCCCATTGAAACCGAATGTCTAATGTTTTGCTTCTCACAACAGCTTTAAATTCCTTGATCACTGGCTTATGAACTCCTCCTGCTTCATCTTCAATATCAAAATCCTTCCATCTCAGCTCATCCTAATACCAAGCAGTAAATTATTACTCTAGTACATTGAAGTGATTCTTATTTTAATAATATTGTTTCCCTGAATATAAATATCAAATATCTGCCTCCCAATACTCATATAAGACTGATTATTTGTAAAAGTTATCTCCGCAAAGTGAAGTTTCACTGTATAATTTCCATTAGGCAAACAACGCCCAAAATATGTTAATTAGTGATGATGCAGAGAGGCGAGCTGTCAGGTATAGTTCAGCATCATCCATTTGAAGCACAGATATGTTCCTTGCTGTGCCTCGACCTATAATTTTGGTAATATCCCAGAAGTGTCCAGTACTACTACTTCCCCAATATGCTTTTGGATTAACAAATTTAGCAAAACCTTCTGATGCTTCATCTGCTTCGTAATTAGTGTTTCCAACGGCGACTTCCTTTCCAGCACAATTTATATAAAAAGAGTACCAATCTGTACACAAAATACTAGTATTGTATTAGTTGTTGTCTCATTTTATGAGATAGAAAGAAAAGGCTAGCCCTTATATTAAAATGACTCATCAGAGGATCAAGAATAATTAAATTATGTAGCTTCTTTTCCTCTTTTTCTTTTTAATAGTTTCCAGAACTGACATTGAAGAGATCAATGTAAGTTAGAAACTGAAATAAGCGTACGATTCTGTAATTTTTGAAAAAGAGCATGCAATTATTTGTACTTCCTATAAATATGATGCCCTTACTCTGAGTACAAGAAGGAAGGCATTGACTAGATTCCCTGGAAAGAGAAGGCATAACAATAACTGTTAAATAATACTTAAAAGAGAAAAAATAGAAAAGGAGAAGTAGTAGTAGTAGTAGAAGAAGAAGATGGTTCATTCAACAGAGAAAGCCGTAAATGACACATTGTAACGTTCAATTATACCTTCGAGCTAGCTATGTGATGATTTATGTATTTGTAATTTCATTTCTGAAGTCAAGTTGTATGCTTTTTTTTGTATTGAGTAAATGAGAAAACATATAAATCAAGTGTGACAATATGTCAACATGTCTAACGTAAGAAACATATGATTATTTGCGTCTTATATATGAGGAGTCACTTCTTGAACTACAATCCATCTTTAAAATAGTAGACGTCTAGTTAGATATGTATTTGGTAATTGTTATGTTACGATGACGACATCTCATGTTTGAAGGGAGGTGATTGTAACACCCAAATTCTGTCATGTACAAATCTGTGTCATGTATTTATCTGAAAATGAAGTTGTCAACTCAATGGTGGATGTGGGACTTATACGCCACCAACAATATGACGAGCTCTGTGCATTACAAGTGGTATCAAAGCGAGAATTAGTTAGAACAAGGAGTTTATTTAGTTACACCATACAAATATGTGGTTAACTTGTACAAGTCGCTTCTATAATCTGATATTTGATTGGGAGAAAATGGTAATTTTAACAGCCCAATCAATTTCATCCCATAGACGAAAAAGACAAGTGTATATATATGTTGTTTTTTTTTTCTTTTTGAATGCTTGAGAACCCATTTAACAGAGGAGCTCGATCACTAACTGATAAATCCCTGAATCTATATATGTTTTTTTGTAAGTATCGGTATTCAGATGGGGGAATTCTTTTTTGATCAACAGTTTAAAGCTTCTTGTCCATCTCAAAGCGAATTTAGAACATAGCATCACTACTTTCAACTTATTTTTTCCTCATATCTTATTGGCCTTTTAAACACTTTGACTTGGTTTAAAACCCTTTTCTTACTGTGGCAACAGCTTTTACGAACAATCTGTTGTAAATACAACAAAAATTTTTAAATAATCTTTGCCCATCTTTGGTTAGCTTATATCTGATGAAGATAATTCGCCTAGCTCATGTTTCATATTTCATCATGTGGCATTCACCATCAATTTTCGATGAAGAGAGAAAGGAAAGGAATAGAGCTTCCATTTGGGTTTCGCATAGAGTAGGCAACAAGAAAAAATGATATTTCTACTGCTCTTTGTTTTACTTGTTCATGGGGGCTAAACTGTGGAGCTAAAGAAGCACATTTCTAGACTTGCGGGAATTAGAAAAACAATCCTCGAACAGCTGTTTTATCTAGAACACAGCCCCAATCGACGTTATAATGGGTCGTGATACTAAAGCAATTATTGCGCCCAATAAGATCACGGAAATAAAAAGTCAAAACCGTAGTCCTTTGCTTTTAAGATGCTAACATGAGTCACAATTAAAGAGACGCAATTTTTGTAAGCGCCCATATCTTTTTGCACGTTTGGAAGAACTTCTCTAAAATTATTAGCCAAATAAGATCATTTTCACCAATGACGAATTTATCTTTGGTTTAGTGGGAGTTGCAGTCACCACTGACAAAAAAATAAAATTAAAAATCTTATGTATATTTGTTAAAAAAATTAAATATTTATATATTTTTAATAAAGATTGTTTAATCCCACTAAAAAAAATACATTTATATAATTAAAAAATTATGTATATTAGCCGCTATGAAAATAATTTTGAGATAAACCCCTAATTTTCACGGGGTGTTTAGAGCCCTGGGTAGCAGTTAAACAACCTCCTTTAGCATAACAAAACAGTAACACTACTTGTTAATAAAGGGTAATTTAGATTTTTTTTTATCAAAATATGGAAAAATAAAAATAAAGGCCTTAATATAACAACTTGGAGAGGAAGTCAGTCAAAAGGGTGTAAATGTGGAAAATGCCCTTTATATAACGAAAAAACAAACGTTATACAAGACAATACGACTGTTGTAAAATATACTATTTTCAGTCAATGTTAAAAAAGAGGGTGAAAGCAATATTCCACCAAACGTGTAGCCTATTATTTTTCTTCACAGGAGCATCACACGTTAGCGTTGGTTTGTGCCTTGGGCTTTGTTTGTTTGCCGTAAAAATATGTGAGACATGAGATACCGATAAAGAATATGTGATCAATAGTGAAAACGTTGTCAGTTAAGTGGAGTGAGATGGGCCCTTGTACAACAACGACAATAAGACGGCAATGAATTAAGGACGAGAACGACCCAACCAAAAAATAAAAATAAAAAAAATAAGGACGAAAAGACTTGAGGTCAATGGATTAAAGACAAGATGACTTGGAGTCTTTTTTCTGTCGAAGATGACTTATAGAGGTTGACTGAAGTGAGATATGAGGTAAATGATAAACAAAGAGTTGTGGTCAAGTGGGAGTGAGATGAGCCTTGAAAAACACACATAGTTCACGCGGTACCATATGATTTTTTCGTTCAATCTTTGGATAGCTGTCTTTGAAATGCATTTAATGCAAGAGAATAAAATCATGACTGACCCGTCATTGGCTGTGAATGTGAAAAGCCATTATTGCTCTATCATTCGGATATATTTAGAACTAATCCCACTTCATAATTAGGAGAAAAAGTTCACCCTTTCTTTGTTACAAACAAGAGTCAAGAAAGTTTATGGTCTCTCGACTCCAAGGGTTAGCTCAATTGGTTGTGGGGAAGTCGTTGTTGGTCAACGACCCAAGTTCAATTCTCCCATGATACCACTGCCAAAAAAAAAAAGCCTTAACGACAATTTTAGAGCGTTTTTAGAGCATTTTACGGCGAATTGCAAATCGCCGTTTTAGTACGGCGGTTTAAACCGCCGTTTTAGCAGATTTGCAATTCGCCGTAAAATGCTCTAAAAACGCCTTAACTGCTGGTGTCGTAAAAGCTTTGTAGGCTTTTGAGACGATTTGGTGTAACGCCGTCATTAGAAGCATTAACGGCGGTTGTTTTAACCGCCGTAATTGATATGCTTTATTTGGTCAAATTAGTTTGATACATTTGCAATGGTCCTCGCACCCACAGTAATTACCGGCTTCCAAATTTTTCATTTTTTCTCTTTCTTTTTTTTTGGGGTTTGTTTCTTGTGCTACTTTATCATAATTTTTTATGTATTCTCATAAAGCATTTTTTTCTACCTACTTTCATTTGTTGCGGAAGATTTGAATCCATCAATTTGTTACTGCTGAAACACTTTAAACTACGTTGCTGAAAATTTGAATCCATCAATTTTGGAATGTTTACAACAAAAGCAAAACACAAACGCATGGCAACTGAAGAAGATGATAAGATAACCACCACTAAAAAGAAAGTATGTGAGGTTTTAACTAATATGATATAACCACTGAAAAGAAATTATGTGAGGGTTTCAGTTAAAACACTTTTAGTCAAAAGACATCCATACAAACAATTCCTAATTGGATGGATAAAAGACGTCCACAGTAAAACAATTCTCAACTCCAAATTTATGCACTCCTGTCTTGAACTATCTTGAGGATCCCGCACACTTCCTGCATGGCAAACCCGTAAGAAAGAAAAAAAGTATATATTATTGAGCCAAAATCATATAATACAATGACTAGAGATCTCAAGCATAAATAGATAAAGAAGAACATGTAGGAGCTAGCCAAGAGTGATTAATGCAGTTAACAAAAACTGTCTCATATATAAAAGTAAATCGCCCCATGGATGGTATACCTGAGAAAAAATGTTTCGCTAGAAGAGATCGATATAAAAATTAATCAATAAAAATCTACATTTTGACATGAAAGCATATCAATTGGTATGCCTGGTAGATTCAGAATTTGACTTAATCGAATAAGGCATTCACATACTGGTAGGTAATGCTTTACACTCAGTAAAAGAGAGAGCATCAAATATGGCTTTCTTTTAAGGAATTTAATTTTCTTTTCTTCATTTTTATATTTTACAGAATGCTGCAGACTTAAAGGGCAAGAGGCATTGGCAACCAAGACAAGATGGTCTATGCTCACCAAACACACAGATTATGCAGTAAAAACTCATTCCAATAGAAACAGAGATGGATGCAAAGAGTTGCTTTTCTATAAACCTTTTTGACAGAGGCACCAGTGATCAAATCAGTCAAAGAAACAGGATGCCAACCACACTCGCACCAAAGCACCTGATCGAAAAAGAATAAAGTCGATTTAGTATTTTTACAACGAAACTAAAGTAAGAAATAAATTGAAATTCCTTATCTACACAAAGTGATTCTATTGTTTACATCTTTTTTTCATCATTTTCTTTGGGAGTGGGGAGAGACCATATCCTTTAATACCTCAACCAAAACATTTGCCAAATGAAATATAAAGAAAGCAAGTAGATACAACTAAGTTATCGCAACTCTAAATTATATAGTTCTACGGTCCCAGTTTTAAGATAATGATGTAACATGAATCAAATATAGAGATTAACAGCACGATATAATCATTGTGTGATTGCATATCGAGTCTTCAAATTTTAAGCCTCAAAAAACCAGAAATCCATAACGTGGGCGGATGTGAGATATAACTTAATGGTTTAGGAATAAAAGTTGGATAAACAGAAAACCAAAAAAGAAGGCCACACTCTGTATGCAGCTGAACTATGGGAATGCAATTAAGGAACCATTGATGTTTGTGAGATGGATAATTTAACCATATGTTCAAACTGAGTGAACTTAGTTCAGCTTCATTCTACTAATTGCAATTCAATCCACATTAACGAAAAGTAATCTGGATGATGGTGCTGCTTAAGGCATAAAATAGAGTTAGTAAATGAACAATTTTACCTTGGCTGAGACAAGCTTTTGTTGCAGGCACAAGTCATGAAAACAAACCTTCCTCAGACCCTGAGATAGGGAGCTCTGAGGGAGGAAGGAAACGTAAGCAATATGCAACCGATGGAGATGAGGAAACAACAAATTTGCAACGGCAGTTAATTGAAACATTGGAAAGAAATGGTAAATTGCTTAGCTTTCAACTTGAAGGTCAGAACTCTCACTATCAGTTGGAAAGAGAGCAGCAGAAGGAGCATACAAATAGCTTGATTGCAGTTCTCAATAAGCTAGCAGATGCAATGGGAAGGATTGCTAATAAGTTGTAGGAAGATGCTCACTCATGGTGTACATAACAGAGATTTTCCAAACTCGGTGTCCTCAAGACATGCATATGTTCATTTAGATCAGACATTCCAAGACCACATTCAAGATGGCTCTTCTGATATACAGTTTTGTCTTTTCTTTTGAATGATCTTTATTACTATATGAATGCTCGGTGGTGTTGCAGGTTTACAGATTTGAGTACTCATAAGTATCAAATTTTTAGAAGCTAGCAGTTTCTTCTCGGATTTGGATTTCTTATAAACGTTATGATTTGATAATCTGATTTGACATTTATCAACCCTTTGTATAGCCATGACTGTACAGGTATAAAATTAATGTCTTCAAACTGAGTGAATTTACACCAGATGATTCAAACTCAACTAGACATTAACTTTATACTACTAATTGCATGAATGAAGTTTTTCTTTGAATATTCACTGCTCATGGACTTTCTTAAGTCGGCAACTGATTTGCCCCTATTACAAATATAATTCCCAAACCTAGCCCTAATTTAATTAAAAACATTAATTTTATACCTAAAAACCTAGCCCTAATTTAATTAAAAAAAAAAATTTTATACCTAAAAACCCTGCACTAACTTAATTAAAAACATTAATTTTTACACCCAAAAACCTAGCCCTAATTTAATTAAAAACATTAATTTTATACATAAAACCTTGCCCTAGTTTAATTAAAACATTAATTTTACAACTAAAACTAATCAATCCAATAGAAACAGAGAAAACACTCACCGATTACTAAGTTCTTCAAAGAAAAAACTGATTCATATATGATAATCAAACAATATTTAAAACTGATTCATATATGATAATCAAACAATAGTTAAACTAACAGAGATGAGATATACAAGTATACCAGTCAATATAGATGTTGCATGGCTTATTAAAGAAAAAAATACAAAAACATATTTGGACAGCGATAATCACGAAATCATACCGGATTGATATAGATGTTAATCGGAGATTGAGAAGCTTCGATTGATCGGAGACTCAGAAGCTACGGTTGATCGGAGATTCAGAAGCTGCGGCGGTGTGAAAGAGAGAGAGAAAGAGCGATGAAAGAAAGGTTGTGAAGAGAGAGAGAGACAAAGAGAGAGAGAGAGTAATATCTGAAGTGCGGTTTGATTCTTGGTGAAGAAGCTTTGTACTTAATCAGGAGACGTTGAGCTTGAGAGTTTTAGGCCGGAAGAAGCAAAGTAAAGATTGACAGATCATATTGGTAAAGTGATTTGCAAGAGAGAAAAGAAAAGAAATTTCAGGTTGGTAAAGAGAATTGAGCTGGGATGGTGATGTACTGAAAACCTTTTACGGCGGTTTTATAAAACCGTCGTATTTGGACATTTTAAGATTGCCCTTCTACGACGATTGTAGCTAACCGTTGTTAATGTTTCCTTTTGCGGCAGTTAGGAAGAACCGTCGAATTTGATCCGTCGTAATTGATCTTATTTTTTGTAGTGACGTTAGAACCTCTGTCTTGACTTAGCATGGTGCATGGCTTTTGGTCGAGTCAATACACCCCGAGAGTTTTAGTTCAAATTCATATGTTTGGCCAGGCAGGGGAATGCTGGTGTATCCATCTCGGGTTGGTGATAATCTAGTCTATGTCTTGTAGGACTAGTTGAGTGGGGGCGTTTCCACCAGTAAATCAAAAAAAAAAAGTTTATGGTCTCTTAGGAGTAGAATTGACACACACATGCATAAAATAAGAGAAAAATTAATGTACAATATTTTTAATGTGATTTGATTCTCTACCTATAATTTATATCCACGACCCAAAGAAATTGAAATATCTATTATTTAATAACAATGACTACAATGCAACAGATATTTTGTACGAACCAGAATTCAAACCCTCTCTCACACTCATATGCTCACAGTTTTTAAGACAAAAACCTTCACACGACTTTATGCACGAAATAGCCCTAAACCCTCTCACACTCGTCTTTTTTTTTTCTGGCAAAAGAATGAAAAACACTCTCGACTCACTCTCTCACACTCCCCATGTAGTGTGACTTCTATCGCAAATAATTACAAGTTAGGAAATCTTATTTATAAGAATCAAAACCTAACTCTACTAAGACTAGGACTCCTACGTCTACCCTCATTAAACTAGACTTTTACTTGTCTTTGACTTCATTTTAAACTGGAACTTGAGCCAAAACCGAAGACATTCTTGCATAGCCTGCTAACGACGATAGTTGTATTCCTTTCGAAAGCTGTAGAAATTCGTACCATTCCCTTCTTTCCAAAATTGTGACGAAATATGATCTTTTCCTTCTCATAAGAGGATGCAATTGTTCAATAAGAGGATTAACATTTACAAGGTAATCATAGAATCCTTGAAACTACATCCCTTGGTTCTGGTTGCTCTTGAACAATAAGTTTCTTTTTCTTTATTTTCTTTTTGTATGTTCTGATCCATGGGATGCTAAAACCAATTACATTAAACAGATCTAGCTAGAAGGTGTTTGGCCCCTCATATCTTTATCTACAAGTAGCCTTAAAGGTCTTGACATGAACAATGAGTGTTTTCTTTACGTAGGGGCGGATTCAAAAATTTTTCTCAGTGGAGGCTAAAATAAATAAAATTTTAATTATATGAGTTCGTTTTATTTTTTCAGTGAGGCTAATCAATTTTTTTACTAAAAATACATTATTTTTTTTATTTGTTTCCTAAAAAATATATAAAAATTTTAACGTTATTTCTAGACCAATGACCCTTGCTGGCCCTAGTGTAGCTCCCCCATTGTCTTTACGAGAACACTAGGTCCTTAATTAGGAAAATTATGACCGCTGATCTTCATTTCTTTTTGACAATTTATTTTGGTTTCATTAATCAGAAGTGGCTTTCGAATTACATAAAAGAACAGACAAATTTCCCTCTTTATACCAAAAAAAGAAAGGCACCGGGGGGGGGGGGGGAGGGGGAAGGGTGGTGGGTTTCATGTCTGTGCAAAGATTCCTGCTAATTAGTTTGTCGGTTAGTCGTACGCTTTACAATTGCACAGATTTCTCCAATAACAATTGTTCTAGGAAAAATTTTGCCCCATGACCTCGAATATTCGTATGATCTTACATATAATCCTATCAGCAATGATCATTTAGTGGTTCAATTACTAAGAATTTAGTCAAGCCCTAAAGCCTAATCCATAAACTTCATGAAATTTCGAACAAGCCTTAAACCCTAATACACGCAAAGGTCTATGGTGATTAGAGATTTGAAAGATTACCTCTACTAATAAGGGCATTTTGGTTTTTTCGCATGAAAATTTGTGGGGTGGATGTGTAATTTTGTAAATTTCTAGATAAAAATCCAATGCCTAGAATGAAGAGATCTAAGGACTCACGATGACAGGAGTTATAAAATTGTTCAAACAAACAAAGTTATTTTGGTGATTAGTCATAAATACATTCATGTTGTTATTGGCTTTGGTTCAAGTTACTACAGCTGCATATTGTTTTTCTGCCATTTTTTTACTTGTTTTACATTCATGAAATTTATTTACCACAAGTGACATTCTCTATACTTACGGCTTGCAAGTGACTTTCTCTATACTTACGGCTTGTTTTGATTTTTTTCCTATTTTATATATATATATATGATTTTCTTTATACTTACTGCTTGTTCATGGAATTTATTTACTACAAAGAAATTTATTTACCACAAGTGACTTTTTCAATACTTATTTCTTGTTTCCATTTTTTTCCTATTTGATATATATTTATATATATATATATATATATATATATATATATAACTTTGAGCTACTTCCTGTTATCTTTGCTTTGATTTTTTTTGTTGGATATTAAGATATGCTTGTTTTGATCAGGTTCTGTAAATTTGTAATTTGCTTGGAGAATATAATGAGTTACAAGCTTAGTTTTGATTATACGAACATCAACTAAATATTATAATACTTAGGTCTTCTTTCTTTTTTCTTTTTTTTGTTTCTTTTCGTATGAGATAAACTGTTTAATTTATGCCATGAATAAGAGAAAATAGATATATATATATATATATATATATACATAATTTAGAATTAATATAATATTTTCTTACGATACAAAAAAAATGCAAAAAATTGAAAGTCAAAATTATGCTTGGAACGAATATTTTACTTACCAAATCTTTAAAAGCACTATAATATGAAACCATAACCAAAATTTGTTCAATAAAATTGTAAAAAAAAAAAATTAAAACTATAAAAATTGAGTCTTTTCTACTAATCCAAAAAGTAGTGTAAAAAATGTTTATGAAGCATATACCTATCATATGAAGCCCCTACTTACCAATTGCCCAGAAACAAACATTTGCACGGACATAAATATGAGAATTACTCTAAAGATAAACTCTCACACTTGTCTAGGAAGGAATAAACTGGACTTTGATTTCAATAGGACCATCAGAGACAAGTGGAAGTTGTTTTATAATTAAGAGTTGGTCTCCTATGAGTCGTATGGCAAATTTTTGGGTGGTTTTAGATTATGACTCCACTCATGGTTTATGTCTTTTAATTTATTGACACATCATCATATTAGAAATTCATATTTACAACTATACTTTTACAGTTTATTAAATTATTAAACAACCCCATATTAATTACTATGTGTCAATAAATCAGAGACTATGATGATGTGTCAATAAATTAGAAGACTTAGATTATGAGTGGGACCATAGTCTAAGGCCACTCACAAATATGTACACCCCACACACGTGGAAGCTACTATTTTATTACACACCCTAATCTGACCGCAACCTCATCTATTCACGACAACGACTAAAAATGAAACTGTAACTTGTTCGATAGATGAAGCCTTATCTCTTATGGGCCATAAAGAAAAGCTGTTCTATATATGTTCGTGGAAACGTTGTTGGAGCTACGGTAAAAAAACAAGTTAAAGAAGGAAGAAGGAGATGGAAATACAGAAGTTTTTCTTTAAGTTGGTTGTTTCTTTGCTTTTTCTTCTGGCTGTTTACTTTCAAACAAGTCTGCAACCAGCTCCCGAAGTTTCAATTGCACCAGCTAGCAATGATGCATTTGCGCCAGCTCCCAGCGATGGCCCTCAAGGAAAAATTTTACCCTCCAAAGAAGATAACAAATATTTATCGAGTTCTTCCAATTCCATGTTTATTAAATGACATTGCATTTCAGAATATGATCATTGTGTCATTAAGTTGTAAGCGCGTGATAGTGATGAAGAGACTTGCCTAGGAAAATGTTGGATTTTGGCTCAAAATTCAAATCTAAACCCACGAAGAGAAGTAGATGTTTACTTGTTAAAGAAGCCACTACCCGGGCCGTTTGAAAATGAGGGTGTGCACAACTTAAAGAAAAAGAAAAATTATTATTTTGGATACTTTTACTATATGAGTACACACCCTAATCTCTCTCATTATACGAGTGTACACCTTAACTTTGGGTTTCTAGCTTCACCACTAAGAGAGTCACACTCCATGGGCTGTTGTGGATGTGAGTTTGAATGAAAGAAAGTTTTTTACGGTGCTTTATCTCTTCAAAAACCTGTGAAATTTTTTGTCCTTTTATTGGAAAAACGTTTATGTGAGCATTTAGATTTTTCTGTACATGCAAAAACATCATTGATGTTTAAATATTATCTTTCAATAATGGATTTTCCCAATTTTTAATCATTAACGTAAATAAAAAGTCAAATCATATTAAAAATACTATATGTTTTCACCCCATTGTGTGTATCAAAATCCTTAAAAAAATATTAGGTAATTTATCGAAATGATCCTATATTTTTGCTCTTTTTGATTTTTAAGTCCCGTATTTTTTATTTTAAATAAAATAGTCATTCATTTTTTATTTTTGTGACAATTGTTAGACCTTAGAGCAAAATTAGTCAAAAAAATAATGTTAATGAGCACGTGGACGCAAAATTCATAAATTTTAAGGGGTAAAATTGTCATGCGATAAAATATAAGTATCTTAAAATATATGCATTTTGCGGCCACGTACCATTCGCATGCTCACTAACGTTATTTTTTGACAGATTTTGCTCCAAATACTAATGATTGTCACCAAAATAAAAAATGAAGGACTATTTTGTTTAAAATAAAAGATAAGAGACTTAAATGTCAAAAAAGACAAAGACGTAGAACTATTTCAATAAATTACCCAAAAATATTTCAATTAGCACGCACTGACGAATTAGTCTCTCACTCATAAATTAGACTTATATGTGTAGATCTCGAGAAACTAATATCAGTTTGGACGGATTGAAAATTTTTTCATATCCTACTCCCAACAGAGAAGACCAACTTCCCAAAAACATTCCCCTGGGCGCAAATAAAGTATTATTTCATCTTTACATAATTTTAAGCGTCTCTTTTTTTATTAGAGACACTTTTAACTTTATCTTTTTATTTTAATCATTTATTATACTTTGACCAGAACAACTTCAACGAACTTATAAATTATCGAAAAACCAGTAAAATCACTATAATACCATTTCTTTTCTGTTTTCTTTTTATTTTTTTAATAATACAATCATTTACACAATAATACCCATATATACGTTTATAATTTGACCCCACACAACTCGAGATCCGCTCGTTGGATCTCCAATCGGCTAGCAACCTGCACTCCTCGTCGCATGTAAAACCCGTTGATGGTCTTTGATCTCCGATTAGCCACCGGACCACAATCCAATGCCACAACCCGATCCACGAGTTTATTTATTCTCCGTCAATGATCTCAGCAACGCCGGCTTGCCTGGCGAGTACGGTTGAACTCCTCTACACGCGATACTTCAAAATGGAATCGTTCATCAGCTTTGCCATCGACAAATGCGAGAACCTAGTTTGGTGAGCATATATATATATATATATTATCTATATCTATATCAAAGAACACCCAAAAAAACAAAATGAAAAGCACAAAAAAAGAGGATATAAAAATGGTAGTTGATAGATCAGTTGAGTAATTTTACGAAACTAGCAAAGTTGGCATGTGAATATGTATGTGAGTATTTATATATATATATATATATATATATATATATATATATATATATATATATATATATTGAAATATGTATTCCTTTTGCATTGAAAAATCAGTAATTCAAAAACCACCTCATAAGGTCATGGGCCACATAACACCAATTTGTTTTAAGATCAAAACCCATGATTCTTAACATGGTATTAGAGTTAGGTCTTGGTCCAGTCTTGTTCATCCACGTGTGACCCATCTATCTATTTCATTTCGCTCTCGCTAACTCGTTTTGCCCTCAATGTTAGCTTTTTTTTGGTTCTCGTCGGGTTGAAGGGAGTGTTGAAATATATATTCCTCCCACATTGAAAAATTAGTAACTCAAAGACCACTCTCGCTGACTCGTTTCGCCCACAATGTCAGCTTGTTTCTTGGTTCTTGTCAGGTCACACATGAAGGTGGGGGTGTTGGAATATATATTCATCCTACGTTGAAAAATCAGTAACTCAAAGACCACCTTATAAGGTCATAGGTCAACTCTACTTAACACCAATTGGTATGATATTTATGTCTATATAAAGCCAAAGGGGAGAGTCAATCCAAAAAATTAGTTTATTAGGACGGAGAACCCCTTACGAGTTGAGATCCTAATATGAAATCATTACATAGTGCCTGTCCTGTGTGTGCATGGTGTATGTGTGTGGTTCTCTATTTTTGTGTGTGAGTTACTATGTGTGTGGTGCCATATGTGTATCGTATGGTGGTGGGTATCAGGTAACTGAGAAGAAGAAAGGAAGGGGAGATGAAGGAAGAAGGAAAAAAGAAGAAAAAAGAAAGGGTATAATAAGAAATTCAACATCAAACCTTATGGTAGAACAAGCATCTGGGCTAGCCCAGCTCAACCCAACCAGTATGAGTTATGGGTCGAAAAAATTGAGCCTAACTCAACATGAATGTTTATTGGGTTAGGCTGGGTTGGACTGAGCTCATTTTTCAAAGTAAAGGATCTAGCTCCGCCTACAAGCTCGCTACCATAGTCAAGAGCTAGGCTGGGTTAGCCTATATATATATATATATATATATATATATAACTAAAAAATTAATTGAGAATACTTGGATAGTTGGATTAATAATTTAAAAAGAGTAAAACTTAAACTTAAATTTTTAAAGAAAAGTTGATTTAAGGATTAACGAGTCACAAGTAAATTGATAATATTAATATAAATAATAAAAATTACATAACAAACTACAAATTCACGAGGTACGATTACATTAGTAACACTTAAGAATATATAGAGAATTGAAATAAAGAATATTGATTTGGCGTGAGAAGAATAAAAAATAGTTAGGGGTTTACATGAATTGTTGGGGGACTAAAATATAAATAAAAAATTAAAAAGATTTGTTTTCTTTTGAAAAAAAAGTAATCATTGGCATAGTCGTTGCTAATGACTACTAAGCACTTATTACAGACTTAAGTTGTTCTACACTTTTCTTCTTCAATTTTGACTTCTTTTTTTGTTTTTTTAATTGAATTTGCAACAACAACTTGAAAGTTGCATTTCAAGTTGTTGTTGCAACTTTCAATAGGTAGCTTCTAGTCATTGTAACTTTTTTATTTAATATCAACTTTTAAAAAAAATTGCTACTTGTCATTATTAATTTGTTTTAAGAAAAATAGTTCATGTGATTTGTTATTTTTAATTATAATTATTATTTTTTAGAAGTTACTGTTGCAATTATAATGCAACGGCTTGTCGACTACTACTTGAAAAGTATTTATTTATTTATTTCTTAAAATATAGACTTGCAATTATTATTTTTTCTAAAACAACTGTTGGTTGTAGCTTGTTACAAACTTGAAATGATGCATTCTGAAATTGCTTAAGTCTTAATGCATATTATTTCAATCTTTCTTTTTAGCTCGAATTAGGCCTATGCTGGGCTCAAACTAGCCCTGTGTTGGGCTCAAGGTAGGCTTGAGTTAGGCTAGGCCATAGGTTGGTTGGGCTGGGCTTTGAGCTATGTTGGGCTCATGGGTTGGGTAGAGCTAGTCCTATGTTGATATAGGCCCAAGCTTAAATCGATCAAGTCAAAAATTACATTATTTAGCTCGGCCCACCTACATATAGTGAGTTAGGCCTAGTCGAGTCCACTTTCAACTGGGCCGGGTTGGATCTAAATTTTAGAAGCCTGTGTCGAGCCAGCTCGGCCAGATGCTAACTCTATCTGACAAAGTTATAACACCTATTAGTTTTGACTTGGGTTAAAAGATATAAATGGTTAAAATGACAGGTTAAGGTTGAAAGTTCCTCTAGAGGTAAATGATAGGGATACTTAGTAGCATTATCCCTTTTATGTCTATTACATTTTTGTCAAAAGATTTTGTTTCGTTTTCTTAAAGATTTAATTTCTTAAAAAAAAATTCTCACCCTTCTTCTTTCTTTTGTGACCTTAATTTATAAGAGGGAGGTGTCTTCTGAGTTCTTAAAAAGAGAGTTCGGGATGTTTTTGTATCACATTATAAATTGCTTGATTTAATTTATAATGATGTGGCAAATCCACACGCAAGAAATTTTCTTATTCATTCCTCGAAGTTTTTAGATGAACTATAATTCTAACTATTGGGCTATGACCCGTATTTGTAGTTAATACATAATTGTCTTATAAGCCTAATACTTAGAACCCTAGGGATTACCTATAAATAAGCCTAAGGCTATTGTAATTGGTGTGGTAGAAAACTGAGAGGTGAGTCTTTGTAAGAGAGAGTGCTTGTAACGAGTTCATCATATAGTGAATTATTCTCCTATTGCACGTGGACGTAGGCTTTAGGCTGAACCACGTAAAATCTTGTTCGTCTTATTTCTCGTTTACTATGTGTAATTACCCTTAATTATCCTAACAAACTGGTATTAGAGCCCTATAAGAAATTCTTTTATTTACTCTTTAGTTCACCATGTGAAACTCCTAACAAATTTGTCCCCCTTGATACATATTTCATTGCCGATGGATCTATCTTCACCACTCTCACAAGCTTTTTAAATGTCCTTTGCACCTTAGCTACAGTGGTGGTCCTGCTGCCAAGCTCTACTGAGAGTCCATCATGATAGTACCATAATTCTTTGAGAGTTCGGGCCAAGAACTGCAAACCATCGACCTCCTTGATCCATATTCATTGCCGATGGATCTATCTTTCACAAGCTTTTTAGATCTCTTTTACACCTTAGCTATTGTGGTGGTCAAGCTGCCAAGCTTTACTAAGAGTCCATCATGATAGTACCATAATTTTTCGAGAGTCCGAGCCAAAAACTGCAGACCATCGGCTTTGATACTAATTTGTTGTGGCAAACCCTGAGAATTTGAGAACAAATGGGCCTTAACACACATATGTAGAACTCAACTATTGACCCAAAAGCTTAAACTATTAAGTCTTGAGCCTACACATGTTTATTAATAGTTTATTATTCTCCTAATTTTTTCATGTGAGAGAAATCCTTCTCTTTATTCTTTAATTCACCATGTGAAACTTCTAACACTAACATTTTTTGGTACATCTAATAATTGCATTTGGTAGTGGATGCTGTGCGTACACTGCTTCACCTTATGGAAAACAAGCTACAAATTTCCTTTTCCGAGTCCTCCTGTGATAGTGAAGCATATTGGAGTTTTATTACCTGTAATTGTAACAACGACACAACTTGCCGAGTGACATTTTTGTAAGTTCTTTATTATCTCAGATTTTAATCCTTTATGTTTGAGATCTTCACTTGTTGGTTGACCTTCATGCAAAATGCTTTTGTACGTAGACTTGTATTAATCCATAAAAGACTTGAAAATTAAATATGAGGATTGATACTTCGAGATCAAAAGGTAATGGCTGGTTGAAGTGGAATATTAAGCTACTTTAGTATATTTAAAGAATTTTGGCCACATTTCGAATACGTGTCAGTTAGGAAAGATGTAGAAATATATATTACAGCAAAAAAAATACTGTTCTGAGCATTTGTGTATGTAACATCTTAAGTGATATAAAATTAACTTACGTTTCTTTTAAAAAAATAAAAAAAACAGTACCATTTTGGAACAGTCCCAAATCACAAGGTAGACATATAATTTAGTTTATCATTTGAGTAAGTTCAAGCTTGACACATGGCATCCATGGGTGTTACAAACATGTTAAAAGCTCGAGAAAATTCTCAATTAGTTCCTCAAGTTTTTTTATAATTTCAATTTAATCCTCGTGTTTTATTTTTATTTTCTTGTTATGCCTTCAGATTACGTAAGTTGGTTTTAATGAATGCTATTTTTTACTTTCATTAAGAGAAACTTAATTATGGAAGCAAATAGGCTCTCAGTAGAACCGGATATGTTAGTTTTATTGGGATTCTAAAGACTAGAAAAATTATTCAAAACCATAAAAACAAAATAGATGTGCTAAATTTAGATTGCGATAAATGTTAGACTATTTTAATTAGAATTTTAGTTTATGTAGTTCTAGTCATGTCATTTTGTTGAAAACAAAATTAGACATGCTAATAATTGGTTGACATTTAATTTTTCTCTAACTTAAAAGTTTTCAAATAGACATTTCTATTCTATCACGAGATCTGAATGAAAAGTATTGACGATCCAAAGTTATATTCTTGGGTGTGGGAATTTACTGGCTGAAAGAATGAAGAGACAACATATTGTGGTTACATCTTGTTGGTACCAGAGGGGGTGATTGTATGTGAAGTGAAATTGAAACAAAGAATAATGCGAGAAATATGATACGTAAATTTACGTGGTTCGGCTTAAAACCTACGTTCACGGGCAGCAGGAGAATAACTTTTACTATATGATGAAAGAATATAAGAGATATCACTCTTACAACAATGCCTCACCAATCACTTGTGTATGCACTCAATATTTGCTACAATTGATACAAGGCAAATGAACTCATTATATAGATGATAAGCTCCACCTACGGGCATGATCCACAAATACGGGCCATCGTTTCAACAAATCTCTACCTTAGACCGTATTTGATCCACTCATCATATATCTTCTCCGCTGCTAGAATGCCCCCACCGGGGCTCATTGCTGCACACTACAAACACCAACCAAGTCCAAGCAATGCCTGAACTTGCTAACAGGAATCACCTTGGTCATCATATCTGTTGGATTCTCATGTGTAGAAATCTTCTGCACCGATACGATACCCTGTGATACAACATCTCTGATAAAATGATATCTGGCATCAATGTGTTGTGTCATCTCATGATACATCTGACTCTTAGTCAGATGGATTGCACTCTGACTGTCGCAAAAGACAATACTCTGACCTTGTTGCAATCCAAGATCACGAACTAGACCATGCAACTACATGGCCTCCTTCATCGCTTCTGCAACTGCCATATACTCTGCCTCAGTAGTAGACAATGCAACTATAGTTTGCAATATCGCTTTCCAACTGATAGGACATCCAGAGAGAGTAAACAAGTAACACGTCAAAGATCTCATTTTATCAAGATCACCCGCAAAGTCTGAATCAAAATAACCCACAAGACTAGCACGATCTTCAGTCATCTTGCTGAACGTCAAACCAATATTTGTAGTGCCTCGCAAATATCTGAGGATTCATTTTACTGCATTCCAATGTTCCTTTCCAGGCGATGCCATATACCTGCTAATAGCACTAACTGTATGTAAAATGTCATGTCGAGTGCATACCATGGCATACATTAGACTACCAACAACACTCGAATATAGAACACGAGACATATGTTCTACCTCCTCCTTGGTCTTAAGTGATTAGTCGGCAAACAATATGAAATGAGCTGCAAGTGGAATGCTCACAAGTTTAGCTTTATGCATACCGAAACGCTCAAGCACTTTCTCAACATATCTCTGCTGAGACAAGAACAATTTTCCAGCATTTCTGTCCCTGTGAATCTCCATACCAAGAATCTTCTTAGCTGCTCCAAGATTCTTCATTTTAAACTCATCACCAAGCTGTTTCTTCAATTTGTTAATATCAGACATGTTTTAGCAGCAATAAGCATGTCATCAACATATAACAACAAATACATAAACGAACCATCTGGAAGCTTTATGAAATACACACAACTATCATAAGGACTTCTAGTGTATCTCGTACCTGTCATAAAAGTATCAAACCTTTTTTACCACTGCCGAGGTGATTGTTTCAACCCGTACAACGGTCAATACCTTCCCTTTGAGTATAGCCTTTTGCCACCAGACGAGCCTTGTACCATGGTCTTTCAACCCCTGGAGTACCTTCCTTCTTCTTGAAAACCCATTTGCGTCCAATAACACGTTGTCTCTCTGGCAATTTAACAATCTCCCAAGTTTGATTCTTTTGAAGAGACTCAATCTCTTCACTCATGGCACCTATCCATTGAGCTGCATCTGTACCAGATATGGCCTCTTTGTAGGAACTTGGCTCATGCGCCTCAATTGTCTCTGCAACTAATAATGCATAAGCGACTATATCAGTATATCTATACCTCTGAGGTTCTCTGATCTGTCTCTTCTGCCTCCCAGTGGCAATATTGTATTGTTGTTCCTGAGGTACATCCTCCTCATGTACCTTACTCTGCTGAGTCTACTGGATTGAACTGCTGCTACTGCATGGAACATCTAAAGCTTTAACCTGTAGCTCCACCTGTTCTCTGACTCCCTGGTCTGAATTAGCTACTGTCTTTTCCCTTTCCTGGTCTAGTGAAGCAGACTCATGAAATATGACATCTTTGTTAATGAGAAAACGTAGAGTCTTCTTATATGTGCACTACAACCCATAACCTTTCACTCCAGATGCATAGCCTAAGAATATTCATTTCTTTGCCTTCAGCTCAAGCTTGCCATCCTTCACGTAAGCATATGCAGGGCAACCAAACACCATCAACTGAGAGTAATTAGTAGGTTTACCAGACCATAACTCGCTAGGAGTCTTCAATTCAATAGTTGTGGATGGAGACTGATTCACCAAGTAGCACGTTGTGTTGACTGCTTTAGCCCAAAAATCTTGACTCAAGCCAGCATGGGAGAGCATGCATCGAGCTCTCTCCAAAAGAGTCCTGTTCATGCGTTCTACAACCCTATTCTGTTGTGGTGCTCCTGTGCATATGCAGTGTCTCACGATGCCTTCTTTTGCGCAGAACCCATCAAACTCTTTATTGCAATATTCTAACCCATTGTCGGTCCTAAGACGCTTGATTTGTTTACCTGTCTGCTTCTCGATCAACGTCTTCCACTTGACAAACGTTGGAAATGCTTCATCCTTTGTTTTAAGAAAATACACCCAAACTATCCTTGAAAATGCATAAATGAATGTGATGAAGTACCTGGCACCACCTTTGGAAGGAACTTTGTTAGGACCTTAAAGATCAGAATGGATGTAATCAACTGTACCTTTGGTTGTTTGTTTCGCCTTGTTGAACTGTTGATGGGTGCTTAGCTTAAGGTAAAATTAAGGTCAATTCTAAGCTAAGTTTTAACTCGCAAGTGCACGAGTGATTGTAGTGTAGTGTGCTAGTGCGAGGTCGAATCCACAGGGAGATTATTTGAAAGTTTGTAGAAAAGTGTGAGTAAAGTGCCTAAGTGATTAAACTAAATTAAATTGTAAATTGTGTGATTTGAATGAAAGTTAACTAAAAATAAAATAAAAGTGAAATTAAATGCGAAAACTAAAATTAAATATGAGAGCTAAAAGTGAGGTTTGATCACAATTGGGAAAGGTTTAGGGATCGGATTCCTATGCAAAGTTGAATTCTAGGCTCGAACTTAGGATTTCCTATTTTGATGCAAAATTAGACTACAAGCCTAATTAATTAAATAATCACCTAAAGTTAACTAATTAACGGGTTAGACCTAGTTTAGAGGTGCAACGCTATCTCCAAGTCCCTTATCTAGGTGGAGTATAGATTTGTCATAAAATCTTAGGCTCACGAGTTAATTAATTAAGTGTGGGAAACTATGGTACAACCTATAGTTTTCGCAATAAAGCTCAATTTATATATACGATCTACCGTAAAAATTCCTATTAATCACTAGCTACAAGCATAATAAAATAATAGAGAATATACGATAAAGCATGTAAATCAGATATATAAAATTCACATCAAAATACTCAAACCAAGTTCAAGACTATAAAATTAAACTATTACATAGTAGTCCTACTCTAAACAATAATTTAGCTATTCATGTTTAACAAATTTAAATCAAAGTTATGAAAAGAAATTATTATAAACTTCCTCATGAAATTGTTTAAATATGTCAAAACAAGTTAATCTCAATCCCAATTAAATAATAAAACTTGACAAAAAAGCTGAATAATAAAGAACTAACGAGAGAAATCAAATTAAACTTGCTGATGTTTTTTTTTCCTCGTCTACTGAAGCTTCTGTCTTTTTTTCTATTTTTTTTTATCGCGCTGTCCAATGCTCTCAAAGCTTTCTGCCTCTCTCCTCCTTTTTTTTCTTGCGCCGTAAAAGCTCTCTGTTCTCCTTTTTTTTCTTGCGTCGTAAAAGCTCTCTGCCCTCAAGCTTCTGTTCGTGCTTCTTTAATAGCTGCAGTTGACCGCCCTAATTCAATGGACGGGCTTTTTTTCTATGGCAATGAGGCCTGTCCTTTTTCTTTTATGCATCGTGCAGCTCCTTTCTTAAAGCTTGTAGGCTCTGTTTAATTGCAACAAATAACAAAACATCACCTAGGCCAATGGGGGCCACGTTGACCTATGCTATTTTCTCAAAATTTGAAACCAACCTTTTCTTTTGTTATACAAAAGTCCAGAGTGGCTTTTTTTTTACCAACGTAGGGCCAAGGCTTGCTAAAAGCCTTGGTCAACATTATATTGTTTTATTATTTAATTTCTCTTTTTCTTAATAACAATAAATCTTTAGCAAAAAGTCCATACTCCTCTTTTTGTTCAAATCTTTTAGTTTTCACTCCAATTGTTCTTTCACGATTAAATTCCTACATGTACAAAAACACAATATAAGTGATCAAACATTATAATAAATGTGCACAATTAATTCTAAAAAGCAAAGAAATAAGTCTAAAAAATATAAATACATCAACTGTACTCTGGTTTGCTTTCCGAAGATACAGTGCTAGTAGAAATCGAGCTTTCCAATCTTCTGTCCACAAAGCAAATGCCTCTTGCTTAGCTCTGTCAGTCCCCTCTCACTCATGTGGCCCAATCTCATGTGTCACAACCTTGTAGTGTCATCATCACTTCTGTCAGATGCACCTGTGACTGTACTTCCTTGAAGAACATATAGTCCACCTGTCAAGTTCCCTTTCAAGAGCACAATGGAACCCTTCGTCACTTTAAGAATTCTATTTTCACTATGAAATTTGAATCCGTGAGAATCCAAACAGCCAAGAGAAATCAAGTTCTTCTTCAGCTCCGGGACATGCCAACACTCCAGAGATTTAACAATGCCATCAAACATCTTGATATTCACAATACCGGTTCCAACCACCTCTAATGTGAGGTCATTGCCTAGAAAGACCTTTCCACTCTTTTCAGAATAAGTAGAAAACCAATCTTTCCTATGACACATGTGGAATGTGGCACCTGTGTCAAGAATCCACTGGTTTTGCCATTATCCTATACTGATAGACAAAACATCACCTGCACTAATAGAACTCTCTCCCTCAAAACTAACAGTGTCCACTACATTTGCAGAACTCTAAACATTTTTACCCTTTCTTTTTGCACAATTTTTCTTAATATGACCAGGTTCTCCACACTCAAAACAACGTATTTTTCTCCGTCTTAATTTTGATATTGACTTTCCTTTTTTCTTACCCAAAGACCCCTATCTATTTTGCGTTATCCCTCTACTCACCAAGCCCTCCCCATAGACTTTCTCTTTATTGCCCGAGAAATATTTCTGAAGGTCTTTGGATTTAAGTAAAGCATTCACATCATCCAAACTAATTTTATCTCTACCATACAACAGAGTATCTACAAAATTTGAATACGAGGGCGGTAAAGAACATAACAAAATAAGAGCTTGATCTTCATCTTCTATTTTAACACTAATGTCCTCCAATGTCATAATAATTGAATTGAATTCATCAAGGTGTTCTTTGATTGGTGTACCTTCTTTCATTTTGAGATTATATAATCTCTTCTTTAGGTAAAGCCAATTTGTAAGAGATTTGATGCATACAGATTCTTCAGAGCCTCCCAAGCCTCGACTGCCGTAGCCTTCTCAGCAATCTCCTGCAATACATTATTTGAGACACTCATGTGTATTGCACTAATGGCTCTATCTTCTAACTATTCCTTCTCATTTGATTTCAGCTCTTCCGGGACCTTTTTCTTGATGACTTTCCAAAGTCCTTGCATCACCATGAAAGCCTTGAATCTGATCCTCTATAAGCTGAAATTGGTTTTCCCGTCAAATTTCTCAATTTCAAACTTTCCTGACATTGAAGCCATCTTTGTTTACTCAAAACACACACTTCGGACTCAGCACGTCCAAAAACCTTGCAAATACCCTAGTCAACTTTTGGCCAAACCAGGTCAAAGTCAACGCCTGGTCAACAGTACCGATGAATAGTAGACTATGAACAGTAACGGTGAATAGTGAACAGTAAAATCAACGGTCAACCCGAGCTCACAATAGCTTCACTTTGCATAAAACACTTGATTTGCACCCTTTGAAGCTATCCAATCAGCACTCAAGCTCATCAAACTACCATGCACTAAACCACATCGAATCAAACACAATTGATGGACCAATCAGAAGTGAAGGTGCACCAAACTTTCATGCACCGCGTCACACCGAATCACAGCCATAGATCTGGATCTTCTTCTTGACCCAAATCTTGACCCGCTCGTATCTTGAGATCCGTCCATCAGATTTTCGTCGTATTATACCGTTGGAATCCTTGTTGAACGTAGAACATCCTGGTAGTGTTAGATTTCCGATCAGAGCTCCGGCCTATTCCCAGAATTTTCGAATAGCAGCAAAACTCCACCTTCTTCTTCTCTGACGTGATTTCGGCGAGCCACGGATTGCGCGACACCCACAAACAGCTTCGCCTTGTCAAGTTGGTTGCAATGGTGTGCTTTAAATCTTGGATTTGAGACCTCAATCACTGTGCACGAGCTCCTCAAGAAATCCGTCAACTTTGAGATCAATTTCTGGCCAACTCTGGCATCCGACAGTAACGCTACAGGTATGGTTGTGCTCCCCTCGCCGAGAGGATTCTGACGCTATGCTTGGAACAACCTGATGATACCGATCTCGGAGACCCAAATTTCAGGTACTGTAGCAATCTGAATTTTTTTTGAATCTGGTTCAAATGCACAATAGAAACAGAAAATCTCACCCCCACTGGCTCTGATACCAGTTTGTTGGTACTAGAGGGGGTGATTGTGTGTGAAGTGTGATTGAAACAAAGAACAATGCCAGAAATATGACACGCAGATTTATGTAGTTCTGCTTAAATTCTACGTCAACGAGCAGTAGGAGAATAACTTTTACTATATGATGAAAGAATACAAGAGATATCACTCTTACAACAATGCCTCACCAATCACTCGTGTATGCACTCAGTATTTGCTACAATTGATACAAGATCAAAGAACTCATTATATAGATGATAAGCTTCACCTACCAACTTCACCTACCACATCTAGGACCTTCTAGATGTTGGGCTAAGCCCATTGGGCATGATCCACAAATACGGGCCACCGTTTCAACACATATGCTTTTTTCTTATATAGAAAAGACCTTTGCAGCCAATTACCAAGATTTATCGAATAAGCAATAGATGGGATATTGACTTGCCCTATAGGTTATCTTTATATAGCATGAATGACAAACGGTTTCCTTATTTTATGTAAAAAGCTGAAATATATTCCCAGATTTCTTACATAAATTGCTGCATGTATTAACTAAAATCAAGTTGCAAAACTTAACTAC
Organism: Ehretia macrophylla; assembly: GCA_037974665.1. NCBI lineage: Eukaryota > Viridiplantae > Streptophyta > Magnoliopsida > Boraginales > Ehretiaceae > Ehretia > Ehretia macrophylla. Next base: position 76,014,440 of record CM075781.1, read on the forward strand.
TTTAGTAGGATGAAAGTCATTATACAGAATTTGCTATGAGATCAAAGGTTGGCTTTTTCTTTTGGGTGAATAGCCCCGGACACCCCTGTGATCAAGCGAAACTAGCTATAACTCCCCTGTGGTCTAACAAATATAGTCGGACCCCCATGTGGTTTACCCGTTGATGCACATCACCCCCCTCCGTCAAATTTTTCGTCATTTTTTATGGAAAGTGTGACAAACGCATTTAAAATGCGATTTTTATTGGTTTTTAATGTATTTAATAATAAAATAATATTAGTAATTAAAAAAAAATATTTTTTTTCTTTTTTCTTTTCATTTTCACCTATTTTTTAATTTATTACTAAATTAAAAAAAATTAAAAAAATCATCTAGTTGAATACGTTAAAAACTAATAAAAATCGCATTTTATTCGCATGTGATACATATTTCGTCAGTTTTGACGGAAAATTTGACGGAGGGAGGTGGTGTGCATCAACGGGTGGACTATAGAGGGGTCCGGCTATATTTGTTAGACCACAGAGGGGTTATAACTAGTTTCGCTTGACTACAAGGGGGTCCGAAACTATTCACCCTTTTCTTTTTTTGAATGACGTGAGAATTTAGCTAACGGAATCCAACTTCCGTATTATCTGGCGGAGTCAAAGGTTGGTTTTTACAGTGTAGAAAACCGAATTTGTCCAATCAAAATAATGATATTTCTTAGTGAATAGGAGCAAAACTATAAACTGGTTCGTGGTTTTGAGTAAGCCATTTCGAATTTGCAGTCATACGTAGGAAATGCAAATCAACTATCCCCAAAGATTGATCTACTTAATGATTGATTAGCTTGATCATTAGAAGGATGATATATTAAAATTTATTAAAAGAAAACAGAGTCAACCGTTTATAAATTGGGTGAAGTTTTTCTAAGTCTTTGTAATAGCACCTAGAGCAAACCATTACAGGAACATTTATTGAAAATAAAACACTTTTCCTGGAAATTTCTAGTTTTTTGTATTAAAAAATAAAAATGTTACATTTCAGCCTCAACATCATCGATTGAGAAATCTTTGAAAACCTGTCAAGGGAAATCTTGTAAGTATAACCGCTACACTCATAAAAGGTCTAACTTTTTAAGTTGCAAGGCTCGAAACCACATATACACAACAAATATAATTCCGCAATGAAAGATTGGCAATCTCAAAAGTTAACAAACCATAAATTTCGTAGGATGCCAAGTGTGTAAAACCACATCTTAAACGTCTCAAGTTGTCAAAGAAAGCAAGTTCTCAAAGTCGCAGCAGAAACTAGAATTTCCTCATCCATGGTAGGTCTTTACTTAGGGATGAATTCAGATTTTTTTAAAGTAGAGTTAAAAGTGCACAATTTAAATGTTTATATAAATATTTTACTAGTAGGGGTTAGATTATACATATATATATGAGTAAAAACTGCAACTCCTGCTCACTTACTAAGACCTCTGCACTTGTCTCTACCCAAATCCAAGCTAAGGATGCTTACCTTTCTTTTTCTGCAAAACATTTAGATTAATTTGATAGTGTATATGACCCAACAAGCTGATTTTTCCCTAGAAATAACATGGGATCATACTTCAAATAAAGAAAGCAATACTATATATAGTAGACGTTTTACATGTACTTGTGCTAGAGGAAACATGATAATTGGTAAAATCCTACCCACTAATGTTGAACACATTTGACAGAAATAGGTTTTCACTTGCTTACAATAAATTCTTTAAATAAATAAATGCGAGAGCTATAAAAACTAAAGTCAATGTGTTAAGTAATTCAATAATGAAATATTATCGAATAAAATTAACATAAGAAGACTGAACAGTTAGATGCTTTGGAAGTAACATATCACAGATCATCTTTAAAACTAAAATATAATCCAATTCATAAACTATATGCATTTCTAAAAGAATTTAATGCTCAAGATCATTTTTCACATGTCCATGATTGAACACTTTCTTAAGGTATTTAATTCACACTTATTCACTGGAGATTGTGGCTATTTTTAGTGCTAACAACTCAAATTCAAAGGTGAGTGAATTATTCTACCAATCCCCAATTGATAGGGTCCAGTAGACACAATCTCGTCGAAAACATTACCTCTGAAAATTTTCTTAAAACTCAATGCTCTTTTCAAATACCTTTTGAAAAAGTTTCTTAAACTTCAAGAAAAAGAAGTAAGCTATCTGATTTTGTTCAAGAGGCTCCATTGACATCTCGGAAGAGAAACGAAAAATTATATACTAAGTCTCAAGTGCACAGCAAGATGCCTTAGCTTAGACCATCTTCAATAACCTCTTTATTTTTTTCTCTATAATAAGGAGTGAATTATAAGCCTCTATTTTATAGAAACTCTCTATTTCAGTTTCATTCCAACACACCGTATTTCAAAGACTTCATATTCGCTTTAACCCTAACATCACTTTTTATTTAGAGAACACGTTATTATAATATTCTTTAATTATTAATGTTTATATAACCAACAATGATTGATAATGTTAATATTTTTTTTTTATTAAGATTCATTTTATTTCATTTATAATTTAAAAGCTTTTGAATAACTATATCATTTTTTAAGAAACATTTTAAATACATTTTTGCTCTGCAACTTTTTAAATTTTATTTCTAATTTATTTTATTCTTATAAGTATATATATATTTTTTTATTTTAAGCATTTAATATGAATAGGGGCCAAATTTTAGGGTCTCCACTTTAAAACGCCTCCATAAAGAGACTGCTGGAGACAAAAAAAAAAAAAAAAAAAATACAAGTTTGGCTCCCTATATTGGACTCAAAATAGGGAGACTCGGAGATGACCTTAGAAATCTTTGACAAGGTCGGTTTTTTTTTTTTTTTCTTTTTTTCTTTTTGTGTGTCAACCGAGGAAAGATGTTTCTACCGAAAAAATAAAAAAAACACCGAGGAATGATGTTGATTGATGTCCAAAGATGGATTCTCTGTTTAGCAAAACCTACATTTCCCGCATTTGAGTCTATATTATGCTTATTCGTCATTATTATTGGTTTTGAATCTTTCAAATCATTTCCAATATTAAAGAGAAAAACAAAAATCCTTATCGGGAATAAGCATCGTCCCCCACGGACAAAACTAACATTTTGATTTAGGGTCTGTTTCGCGAAATTTTTAGATATTTAAATAAAATAATGAGTAAAGATTTTTCCCACGAGTATTGAGATTATTAATTACCAAAATTGATTTAGCTTTAATTCTATTCAGATAATCAAAGTTTGAGAGATTGTGATTAAAAACTAAAGAAGTAATGAAATTAATAAAACTAGCAACTAAACAATTATGAATTTTGTGAAAAAGTTGGTTCAATAACTAGAGAGTTCTAGGGGTTCCGATTTCACCAAGATTTATCCTACTCGAATCTGTTGATTAAACCAATTAAAGACTATTCCTTATGCTGCCAACAATTTCACTAAGGTAGATATTGATCTTTCTCAAGCATCTATAACCTATCCCAATAAGCAAGCTACCTACATCTCTGTGATAACTGTGAACCTATGGAATGCATTAAGCCCTAGAAATTTAAACGTTGCACTAGATCTCATAATTATCTCTAACTTATGACAATTTAATGGTACTCCACACATGGTCTAGTTCAGTTATCACTTCTCACTCTCAAACAAAACTACAAAACAAGCAATTATTGGCCAGATAATCACAAGCATTAAGTATAGTGTGAAATACTCAGCATAAAAATAGAATAAGCAATCAATCAATCAATCCAACATAATTCGAGTGATCAAAATCTGGCTACATCGTAGCCCTAAAAAAATAGCTTAGAACATAATCATGAAAATAAATGAAATCCAAAACTTAATATAAATCATGATAAGAGAGATAAAGAAAACTAGGATTTGGAGAAAAATCGTGGTAGAAGTCCGTCTCCGGATTGTTCTCCGTCTTTAACTCGCGAATCTTAAAGTTTTTCTCTCTAGAATGTTGTTTTTCTCTCCCAAAATCAGCCGCCAGCCAAGAACTCCTTTTTTCAACGTCTGATGTCTTCTTTTATCGTAGGGTTTTCTTCCTTTCGCATCTTTTTACAAAATTACCCTTAAATTTCCTACGACGCTGCGCAGCTGCGCTATAACTGCGCTACTACTATTTTCTCTTCAATTTCTTTACCAGTTGTATAAAAGTTTGCCCTTGTTCGTTTTTCCTCAATCTTTGCCTCAAAATCCATGTCTGCTCATGTAATTCACCTACATCGCAAAACAAACATGGAACCATTCAAATTGCTCATAAATTACTCAAGAACTAACAAAATTTAAATGAAAAGGCGCTGAAATAATATATTAATATTACATCTGACAAACACCCCCAAACTTAAGATTTGCTTGTCCTCAAGCAAAAGACACAACTAAAGAAAGAAACAAACTAAAAACTAAAGACTCGACGCAAAATAACTCAAGGAAGCAATGTTGTAGGATAATAAATTTTCACGGTCTCAATAGCTTTATTTCACAACTCAAGAGGTGACTTTCAATCATAACATTAGAAATATTAACTTCACATAAGTTTCATTTTACTTCAAATCCCCCAAGTGAGTGTGTGAATAGTCTCTATCCTAATCAATTGTAATCAGATAAGTTTATGCAAGCTAAGCGAATTTCCAATGTGGATCTTTTATTTTCAATTACTTAGGACTTCATATGCTTACTTTTCATGCCACTCTCCACTAATGTAGGTTAATCATAGCATTAAAGACCAGTAGGACTTTACATTTGGTTGTAACGTGCGGCTAGGGTCAAGGTAGGATAATAGATATAACATAAGGTTAAACTATCTGCAAGCACACAACTATTCAAGGATGTTCAATGGAGCACATGCCAACTCTGCTTCTTACCACCAAAACTATTCAACATATCTCTTTTCTTTCATTTTTCATTTCACTTCCTCAACAATCATTCACAACATTTAAAAACACATAAAGAGTCCACACTTCCCCAAACTTGCATTTTGATATTAACTACAAAGAGTGTGGTTGTTCTATTTTCTTTTTATTCTTTTCCTTTTTTTCCTGATGATTTTCTTGTTCTTTTTTTTTTTCAAAACAAAATAACACATTACCCAATCATCATACATCTCATCATTCAATATAAAATATAGCTCCATACAATCAACCTAGAACAATCATATGTTACAAGTAGGAAGGTCATTAATTGGAGTAATCAACTTGGCAAGTTAAGGAAGAATTTGTAGGTTGCACATGAAAGAAAAGGCTAATTAGGCTCAAATTGGTGGACTAGGGATATTCAATTATTACAAGAGTTGGCTTGAAAGGCTCAAACGATTCAAAGATGGCCTTAATCATTTCTCTAATGCTATACAACCTAGGATTTCGCCTCGATTGACAATCAAGCAAGTTCTAAAGTCATATACTCATTCTTCTATTCACTTAAACTCACATAATCCTTCTCTAAGCAACAACATAACTAGGCGAGGCTAAGTGCACAATAAGTGGGGATTTTCCGTAAAACAAAACTCTGTTTCAGTCAATTATCCTTATTACTATCATGACATTCGTACACTACTCATCATTGGCCTAATTCTTATCTTTTCAGCATTACTTCCAAAAAAATCATTATTTTTTTCTGATTTTTTTTTGTATGAAAATAATTTAAACATGAACATAACTAAAACACGTAACACAAAAACAACACATAACACAAAACTCAATAAGACAGGCTCACAAAACAAGTAAAGAGACGTCACCCCCAAACTTGAAATAAAAACATTGTCCTCAATATGAAAATACAAAAGAAAAGAAATCAGAGGACTTTCCTGAATGCCCATGTCATTCATTGTCTGAAGGCTTCTCAAATATTTAAGCTCCAATTAAGCGAAACAGTTTGTTCCAGTAGTTGCATTGGCATATGGATATGCTAAACAATTTCTTCCAATTGACACCACCCAACAAGTTGTTGAGAAAGATATGATGATTTGGGTTAAGATGATTTGGGTTAAGAAAGATTTGATAGTTTGGGTGGTTATAGGTTTGAGGTTTGATAGAAAATGGATTTTGGGTAGGTAGAATTGTGGGTCTGGGTCGGGTAGGTGGGAAGTGGGCAAAGGATTTTTTTTTTCAAACGTCAAAGAAAGAGACGTCAGCGCAGGTGCGCCATTTTTAGCGCAACAGCGCTACTTCAAACAGCGTCAGCGCAGCTGCGCTATTTTTTTAGCGCAACAACGTTGCTTTGTTTTTGAACAGCTCTAAAAAACGTAACTTTTTAGGGATGCCAATGCAGCTGTGCCATTTCTTAGCGCAACAGCGTTGCTTTGTTTTCGAACAGCTCTAAAAAAACGTAACTTTTTAGGGACGCCAGCGCAGGTGCGCTAGAATTTAGCGCAACAGCGCTACTACACAACTTTGTTTCTTCTTGTTTTTTCTCTTCCATGCACCCATCCCCTTCACTCCAAACACAAATTTCTTCATATTTTCTCCCTTAAATGACTTGGTAGAACCTCTCCTTGTCTCGGCTCCCCCCAAACTTTTTCTTGAACCTATCATGACAATAAAAATCAACAATTAACTTTGACAACTATAACTCAAAAATTAATGAAAAACAACTAAAACTATTAAATCAAGAAAAGTAAGAAAATTCGAGTTGCCTCCCGAAAAGCGCTTATTTCAACGTCGACAGCCCAGCAGAGCAATTTTTCATGACGAGTTGAGATGGACACCGATTTTGTGCTTATCAAACTCATCATACCAATAAGATTTCAATCGTTGTTCATTGACCCTGAACGTCTCTTTCTCTGAATAGGTGATTTCGACAACAACATAGGAAAACACTTTAGTCACAAAAAGGGGCCAGACTGTGACGCCCGAGCTTTTTGCCTTACATTCATTTACTGTTGCATCCATTGTTTGCGCATTTCCTTCTGTGCTTTATTAACTGTTTTCTTTAGCCACTATTCACTCCATTTTCAAACTGCATTATATTAGTGAATTAGCATTTTTATTAAATCATATTAATTGTTAGAAGAGAGGGAAAAATGTGCAATTGAACTAGAAGAGATAGGAGAGCTCGTTTAGAAAATATTTCTAGTAGTTAAATGAATAGTGTTACGTAACAAAACTTAGAGATTTAATTAGCTAACATCACTTCTCACCTTAGACTCGTTTTAAAGTTAACAACGCGCATTTTAGAAGTCCACTTAACCACCCAACCATGACTCCACCTCAACTTAGCAACCTTATATATCACCTAAGCTCATAAAACACAAAACAAAAGAAAAAAAAATTGTGCAGATTTCACTATAGTAGGCCGACAGCCCTTCTCTTGCCATTTAGAGATTTTTGCTTCATCAAATCATCAATTCAAGCCAAGCCAAGCCTAGAGCAAGTAGTTTAGGGTGTGTGCAAGCTTCCTAGGTGCTCCTACGCGCATTGGTGAGGGATTTCACGGCTTATTTTTGCATTTTAAATTGGTTGCTATTTTCTTGATTTGTTGAAAATGTGACTAAATGCTATTATATTGATTATCTATGCTATTATACCTTGTTTATAAGTACTAGAGAACATATTTGAGCCATTGTTTCGCTTTTTAAACGGTTAGAATTGATATTTTGAATTATGAGGTGAATAGTGACATTTTTCTAGGGTTTTGTGTAATTACACGTATTAGCTCGATTCAACACTTCTAATAGATGCCTTAGGTGTTAATGAAGGTAGTCTAATAGCCCCGTACACTTGAATTGCTCTAATATCGCATATAACATGAATTAGCCGACTTTAACAAAGGGGTTTTCGGGGTTAAGGCGAATCCGGGTGGATTCGGGCTTCACTTTTAGTATTCTTAGGCTACCTAGGTGCTATAGAAGCTTTGCTAACCCCTATTTGAAGCCCGGATGAGGCATGTGTAGTTTAAAGCTAGAAGAGGGAATTTGGGGCTTTCGGGGTAATTGCGGGCTTTTGAATGTGTTTGAGGGTTGAAAGGGTTCCTTGAGGGTTAGTTAGAAGGTTGGTATAGTTTCCCTTTGAAATTGAATCGTTAACTTTGGTTTGGAAGAGAAATAGCTTGGAAAACAAAAGGGTTTAGTTGCAATTTCGGTTGTCTCGCGCTTCTAAGACCTTGGCACGACTTCTTGAGTGTTTAAATGTGACTTCAAGTTATTTTAGAGCTCTTGACATGATTCTATGTTGGTCTTGTATATACTCCTTTGTAAAACTGCTTTTGCTTGTATAAATTGATTCTATTCTAACTGCATCGAAGTCAACCTACCTTGTTGATCCTCCTACGTGTTATTGCTTATATTATTGATATTAACATGCCATTGTAAAGTGCATTGCATAGTAGTTGCGCAACCATAGTGTCAGGGGCGGATGTGTTGAATATCGGCAGGGTGGCAGAGGGCTTGCCAGTGGATATTCAAACTCCGTGCTCTATTCCCTTACTCGCCTGGTCCGGAGATTCAGGGGGTGTTGGGTCGTAGGATTATCGGGGTACATCCGGAGTACACCCATTGGAGTGTTTGGGGTTATGCCGGCTTATCGTGATCGTGATCGTGGTTTGTGGATCGTGAATGAAGACCAAGTGAAGATTGGAGTATAGGGGTTATGTGAAATGTATCATTTTAAATGTGTGGTTATTTAAGCTATCATTATTTCCTTAATTGTTTAATTGTTATTGTTGTTTAACTGTATTACCTGTTGCATTACACGCCCCGGGACCTTCTCCCTCACTGGGCAACAATGGTTGCTCATACCTCGATATATGTTTCAGGAGACGCTGAGGGTGATCCCCAGCTAGTTGAGGTGGTAGTGGAGGAGGAAGAGGTGCAGACAGAGCCTTTGCCCTAGTTGCTGTGTGTGTGTTGTTCTGAGGTGGATGTGATTTCTTGTTACTACATGATGTTCAAGTACTACTATGTTATGATCTATTTTGTGGCCTTAGGGCTATGTATATATTGTAACTGCAAGTTAAAAGTTAGTTGGTTGTAATGTTAGCTTTGAGGTATTATGGCTTGTAATAACTTTTGTTTCTGCTCTTAATCAACTTGCATGCTTGGGAGTGAATGACCTAATGTAGGATGTTTTATCTTTTAAGAATGTTTTAATGCTACCTTAGAATGACTTGGCTATCAGATTATGTTGAAATCAAGTTACCTACATGCTTGTGTGGTTTTGGAACTGTTGTATGCTTCAAGACTCAGATGGCCTTGAACCTTTAAATATTTAGTTATGAAAGCTTGTTTATCTTGTTGAGGCTTTATTTGAGAGTTTACAGGTTTCTTGTATGTCCACGGTACAGATGAGACTCTTTTCGTGTGTCGGGTCCGGACTTAACCATTAGTGCGGGGTTAGGTCAGGGCGTTACATTTTAGGTGGTATCACAGCTTATAGATTTGTTATGTGACTTTGTGGGTAGAGATTTGTTATGTGACTTTGTGATTGCATGAATCTGTGGTCCTTTGATTTGCCTGCGTGAAATTTGAATTAGAAATGAACATGCTAGCATGAAAATAAACTATCAACAGTCTAGAATGTCAAGTATGATCTAGTGACTTATATGTACTTTAAGAATGTAGGATATTTACATGAACTTCTATATATTTGACTTTATGTGCATCTATTTGAACTTTTCTTTATGTGATACTTGTAAATTGTATATATACCTGTCGTAACACTTTGCATTCTAATTATTCGAGATGGGACCCCGTCGTCGAACTGAGAATCAGAATGTCGGTAGAGAACCAGAGCGGGTTCACGGGCAAGAAGCCGATGTGGCAGAAAATGCACCACAGGTTCAGGAACCTAGCACTGCACAGATTCTGGCTACTATGGCTACTGCTATGAACACTATTGCACAGTTTGTAACTCAGTAGGGTCAGACAGGGGTTGCTAGGGGTAATCAGGCCGCCAGAGCCGAGGGTAGTGGTGTTGCTGGAGTTAATTTCTATGACCGATTTTTACATCACGAGGCCTACAGCTTCTTTGGAGAACCTGACGATATGAAGGCCGAATTATGGTTGAGGAAATTTGAAATGGCGGCTGCAATTCTAGAGTGCAGTGATGAGAGAAAGATTACTTATGCTACATTTCTGTTGGAGGGTGACGCCGAGGAGTGGTGGAGTACTATTAATGAGAAATGGGAAGTTGAAGCGGTTCAACATTCATGGGCAGACTTCGTTTGAGAATTTCGAGATAAATATATATCAGTGGTTGCCCGTGAGAGACGTCAGGCAGAGTTTATAGCTTTGAAATAGGGAAATATGACAGTAGATCAATATGAGGCTGCTTTTACTAGGCTTTCCCGTTATGTGCCGGCTTTGGTACAATCGGAGGATATGAAGATGCAGAGGTTCATTATGGGATTGAGGAATGATATTATGCTTAGTCTGTCTGCGAATGATTACCCTAACTATGCTGTAGTGGTCAAAGCCGCCTCGAGGTATGAAAAATGCAAGGCAGACATGTTGGCGGAGACTAGTCAATCGAGTAAGTGGCAGTTTCAATCTCAGAGTTAGGGGTACCAGAGGTAGACTATTCCAGTTGGGCACAGTCCACAGCCAAGGTAGACACAGAGTTATACAGGGCCTGTTCAGATTCAGTCGCGACTAGCCCAGAGCCAGAGTTAGGGGTAGACCCGACCAGCAGTAGTTCGTTCTCAGCAGGGTAGTTCAGCTACCTCTACTTACAGAGCTCCTTCGGGAGGCACTGTTGCAAGACGTCACCAGCAGTGCAGCTTCTGTCAACGCCAGGGTCATACTGAGGAGAATTGTTGGAAGAGATTGGGCCGATGTACCGGATACGGCAGTGATCAACACAGGGTTAGAGACTGCCAGAAATTCAAGAATACCAGGGGTCAGACATCTAGTCAAGGCAATCAGACCAGGGGTTCAGTTGCAGCACCAGTACCGCACCCGAGTATTTGCCTTAGATGCTGAGGAGCTTCTGTATACGACCGCTGTAGTAGAAGGTACTTTTCTTCTTAATGATCAATCAGTTAAGGTTTTAATTGATTCTGGGGCTTTGCATTCATTTATTACACCTATTTGTGCACAAAATGCTAAGTTGAAACATGATAAACTGTTGCATGATATTATGGTTTATACTCCTATGGGGCCGAAGTTTGTCACCAAATCTATCTGCAAGGCATATAATATTTATATTCAAGGTCGTGTTTTTCCTGCCGATTTAATTATTCTACCTTTCCGCGACTTTGAAATTATATTGGGGATGGACTGGTTAGGTAAATATTATGCCCAGCTTGATTGTAGAAAGAAGATTGTGAAACTAGAAATGCCCGACCAGCCCGTACTTAAAATAGTTGGTAGTAGAAAATCTACGGGGACTCCTATCATATCTTCTATTAAAGCATCAAAAATGTTAGGTAAGGGTTGTGAGGCTTACTTTGCTTATTTGATTAATCAACCTGGTGATCAATTGAAATTGAATGATGTACCTATCGTGAGAGAGTTTTTGGGGGTGTTTCCTGAGGAATTACTTGGTTTACCACCTGATAGAGAGATAGAGTTTGTGATCGACTTATTACCAGAGGCTACGCCTATCTCTAGAACTCCATACAGAATGGCTCCATTTGAGTTGCAAGAATTGAAAATTCAGTTGTAGGGTTTACTTGAGAAGGGATTCATTCAGTCGAGTTCTTCACCTTGGGGTGCACCGGTCTTATTTGTTAAAAAAAAGACGGATCTCTTCGGTTATGCATTGATTATCGGGGTCTTAATCAGATAACTATCAAAAACAAATATTCATTGCCTTTGATTGAGGAATTATTTGATCAGTTGCAAGGTGCCAGGGTATTTTCTAAATTCGATCTGAGGCAGGGCTATTATCAGTTAAGGATTAAGTCTGATGATGTTCCCAAAACTACTTTCAGAACTCGGTATGGTCATTATAAGTTTGTTGTTCTGCCGTTTGGGTTAACTGATGCTCCTGCCGCATTTATGGATCTGATGCAGAGAGTATTCCGCCCTTATCTGGATCAGTTTGTGGTTATTTTCATTGATGATATTTTTGTCTACTCTAAATTTGAGGCGGAACATGAACAGCATCTCAGGATTGTACTGCAGACTCTTCAGGAGCATCGGTTATTTGCAAAGTTTAGCAAATGTGAGTTCTGGTTAAGACAAGTCACTTTTCTGGGCCACATTATTTCTCAGGATGGAATTTCCGTTGATCCAACAAAGATTGAGGTTGTCATGGCATGGAAACGGCCGGAGACTGTTATAGAAATTCGCAGTTTTCTGGGTTTAGCGGGTTATTACAGAAGGTTTGTCAAGGATTTCTCTAAAATTGCTGGACCTTTGACTCAACTCACTCGGAAGAAGACTATATTTGACTGGAATGAGAAGTGTGAGGCTGGCTTCCAGGAATTAAAGAAGAGATTAACTACAGCTCCTATTCTTGCCCTACATGAGGGTACCGATAATCTGGTAATCTATAGTGATGCTTCTAAGGAAGGTTTGGGATGTGTATTGATGCAGAATGGGAGAGTTATCGCTTATGCTTCCAGAAAACTAAAACCTTATGAACTTAATTACCCGACGCATGATCTCAAGCTTGCAGCTATCATCTTTGCTTTAAAAAAATGGCGTGATTAGCTTTGGGGTAATAAATTTGAAATCTTTACTGCTCACAAGAGTCTGTAATATCTCTTTTCTCAGAAAGAGTTGAATATGAGGCAGAAGCGTTGGTTGGAGGTGCTTGAGGATTATAATTGTACTATCAATTATCTTCCAGGTAAGGCTAATATTGTTGCTGATGCCTTAAGCCGAAAGGCTACAGTTGCTAGTCTAATCATAAAAAATTGGGAGTTTATGGAGGAATTATGTTTATGGAAGCCCAACATTTCAGATTCTGGTATTCAATTTGCAAGTTTGCATATTCAGTCTCTTTTATTATCCAGGATTAGAGAGACTCAGCAGGCTGATCTACAATTGATGGAAATCTTAGAAAAGTCAAAAGGGGGAGAGTCAGATTTCAAATTGCATGATGATGGTCTTCTTAAACTCAAAGGTAGAATTTGCATTCCTTCTGAGCCAGCTTTAAAGAAATAAATTCTTGCAGAGGCTCATAATTCTAAGTATACAATTCATCCAGGCAGTAATAAGATGTACAGAGATCTGAAACAGAACTACTGGTGGAACAACATGAAAAGAGAGATTGCAGACTATGTTTCTAAATGTCTTACATGCCAGAAAGTAAAAGTTTAGCATCAGAGACTGGCAGGGTTGTTACAGCCATTGGCCATTCCTATTTGAAAATGGGATCACATCACCATGGATTAATGTCAGATTTACCGTGGTCTTCAAGGGGTCATGATTCAGTCTGGGTTGTTGTGGATAGATTGACCAAAACCTCTCATTTTATTGCTACTAAGAAAACTGAATCTCTTGATAGGTTGGCTGAAATTTATGTTGAGAATATTTTTAGATTTCATGGAATTCCCAAGAGTATTGTGTCAGACAGAGATCCCCGATTCACATCTCAGTTCTGGCAGAAGACACGACATTGACCTTTAGTACTTCTCATCATCCTCAAACTGACGGACAATCTGAAAGAACTATCTTAATACTTGAGGATATGCTCCGAGCGTGCATTTTGGACTTCGGTAAGAGTTGGGAGAAATACTTACCTCTTGCAGAATTTGCTTATAACTACAGTTATCAAGCTGCTATCGGTATGGCACCGTATGAGGCTTTATATGGGCAGAAATGCAGATCTCCTTTATATTGGGATGAAGTTGGAGAGTCGAAATGTGAGGCCCGACCTCGATTTGCGTGCGGTACCTCGTTTCGTGTGCCCTAACCTAGATTTGCGTACCTTAACCTAGATTTAAGAATCGTGTTTCGTTTTGTGTGCCTTGCATTGAATTATGGGCATTCATTTAGGGTTACGTGCATTTACTTAGGAAACGTGCATTCGTCTCGTAGTTCGTGTCTTATCTTGTAGTGCGTGCCCTAAACCTAAGAAAGCGTGCCCACACGTTAATCAAGAAAGCATCTTACACGAAGCACTAGATCATTAATTAATCCAACAAATTCCACTAACTAATATTAAATTACTAATTCAACCCACTAGAAGACAAAATCTCACAAAAAGCTAGACATTCCTTATGCCTTATTCTTTATTCTTTGCATATCCCAAACACACAATTAATTAATGCTCAAAAGTTGACAAAGATTCAGCATTTTCCAAGCCTTGGCCGACCACCTTGTGTGCTTTGTGCTTGCTTTGCATAATTCAAATTGAACCTAGACAATTCTATGACAACTAATGACACAAAGCAATAAAAAAAATAGCTCAAAAACTCTACCAAGCTCCACCAATCTCGACATAAGCTCCTTTCCCATGCTAAACACTTCAAATGATGCTTCTTGAAGACACAAAAATCTGAATTGCAAAGCTCAAGGCCGACATATGCTTCAAACCTTGCAAAAGCTTTTATTTTTTTTTCATTTCTCTCATTTCCGCTCATTCTTCTTTCTCCCTCTCATTCTTCTCTCTCTCTCTCTGCCTTGGCTGAGTTTCTTCACTCCATAGCTTATCTTCATTACTCCATGGTTCATCAAGGCATGCAAGAAGCTAGAGAGCTCAACTAAGTAAGCTAGGTTGCAAGAAACACACATGCAAGCTCTTTGAACCTCCATTTCGGCTTAGGTGAGTTTGCTAGCTTCCATTTCTTTTCTTCTTGTTCTAACCACATGCACCTACTAAGAACTTGGTTACTAAGCTAGAAACTAGAGAAAAATCAAGTGGTGTCTCGGCTAAGCAAGGAAAAAGGTCAACTTTGTGCTTCACCAAGAGTCTTGTGCATCTTCTTGTTGTTTTGCTAAGGTGAGGGCTAAAACTTCTTGAAAATCTTTCAAAAAACCACATGCATGCTCTTAAATGTCTATCTTTGCTTCTGTACTTGAGATATATGTGTGTTCATGAGCTTTTATAAACATGCATGGCAAGATATTTGGCTAAAATGTGATGTTGGATGAAATCGTGTATGTGACAGCTTTCTGTTTTGTTGGTGCGAGGTGGTTTTGGGTAGGGTAATTATGTTTAAAGTGGATGAAAATTGGTAGGTAACTATTTTTTCCAGTTCTGAAAAGTTTTTCCAGAAATAGGCTAAAGCTAATTTTGACTCTAAGGTCCTCAAAATGGCAAATCATTGAAATGTGTCCAAATCTGGAAAGTCTGAAAAAATGAAACAGGTTTTGGCAGATTCACTAACTTTGTAGAACGAACTAGGTTTGACTTATTAAATGATATTAAAAATGCATGAAATTTGGTGTGCTGCTAGATTTTTCAGTTTTGGACATTTTTGTCAGAAATGGACTAAGGCTAAATCTGACCCTAAGGCACTCAAAAATGACAAGTATTGAAATGTGTGCAAATCTGGACAGTTTTGTGTAGTCTAACTGTTTTGGCTATAACTATTGAACCCGAACTCCAAATGATGCGAGGTTTGTTTCGGAATTTAGTTCACTCCTTAAGCTTTAATTTGAAATCTTATTCATTAGAATTGGAGTTTATTTTCTTTTCTTAATGATTGTGAGAAAACAGTTCATTGCAGTGAGGGTTTCACTTAGTGATATGCTTAGAAAAATTATTGTAGCTTCTCTTGTTGTATTAAATGCTTGAGATTGTGGCATTGGGATTTTGTGTGGACTGTTTTGAATACTTGAGGGTGTTTGAATTAATCGATGCATGGCTTGAGTTTGATTTGAGATGACTTGGGGCTTAATCGCACGAGTAAGCACGAATTGGAACCCTAATAACTAGGTAAACTTGCTAAGTGTTGATCCTATGTATATCGTGTTTAATTATATGATTAGTAGGCTGCCCGTAGTTGCCCTTGTAGCCCTAAATGTGATTTTGATCATTACATGTTGACAAGTAAGCCTTTCTTGCACCCGGACCCACGTAGATGTCGTTGCATGTTGAATAATCTTATTATTTGATTATGTGAACTTCGAAATGAGTTATATGACTTGATTTACATGCGTTACATGGCTACCCGTTTAATGTTCACATAACTCCATGTGTTTTTCAAGTGAAATTACTTGTCTTACTGTACCTCGCTTGTTTACTTGTCAATGTGCAATCTTATGACTGCTCGGAGGCAACCTACTTTGTTGTCCTCCTAATGTGATATATTAAATATCATAAATGTGCATTGCATACAAGGTTGCAACCTTTCATTCTGGCGTGGTAGCGTTCACGCACACCGGGCGGCATTGGGCCTGCCGGTGCAACCGTGACTACCATTGTCCAATTCCCTCTCTCGCTTGGGGGCTAGACTTCCTCAGAGAGTTAGGTCATAGGATTTCGGGGTACATCCGGAGTACACCCATTTGGCGTGATAAGGGGATGATTTGAAGTCAGCCGCAACAACTGATGCTATAAATGAACTGAGAGCGAAAGCTCACCGTATCCTTTTCACTATGTGTATAAGTACTCTCGCTTGGTTCCTAGAAGACCTCGGGGAGAAAAGACGGGTAATTGTTCCTTTACTTTTATATTATTGTTATGTACTTATTTGTGATATATTCATACTTGCAAAAAGGGTTTTCATAAGTTGAACCGAAAAATGAGTTTCAAACCTATTTCTCATTCCCCCTCGCTGAGTTCATAAGGATTCACCCTCTTTTATCATCTCAGGTGAAGAAGACCAAGAACAGGTACCCGAGGACGACGTGCCTAATGATGATTCCTTGGAATGATTGCTTGTCCTATGTGCTTTGCTTGATTATGGCCATTTGTGAACACTATGCTACTTGAAGACTATTTCTTTTTATGTCGCTTGATGTTTGTAATGTAAAAGACCCCCGTTGTAATTTGGGGTCTAATTTTGGCTTGTACTGATAATAACTAGATAGACACTACTATGGAGCTAGTATCTATCATAGAATTATGAAGTATCAGGTAAGGACTAAGTAAAATGAACCTATCCAATCTTAAGCAGGTACTCATTGTTAAGCTGAGATCAATAGGTACTTTTGTAACGAGAAGTAACAAACAAATGAGACATAGTATCATGCTATGTTATTAATCAAACGAGACATCAAGATAACTAGTAGGCGTTTCAATTGATGGTAAATAGTAATCTTAGTTGGAAATGAAATTGAGATTGGAAAATTTGAGGCGTTTAGGGAATCAGGTCAAACCAAAGAGCCCAATTACAGCCGTTATGCTGCCGGTTTTTCGAAAAATTATGGAGTTTAGGCTAAAACGTTAAGTGTTAAACTTTCATGAACGATTAAGTACGAGATATGACTTGAATGTTTAGATCATACCCTAGTTTAACCTTTATAGGCCGAGTTGGGGCATGACACGAAATCTATTGATCCTACTTTATTGCCAGAGATGAACAGAATGATTGATAATGTTCAGCTTATCAGAAAAAGAATGCTTACAGCACAGAGTCGCCAAAAGTGTTATGCAAATAAACGTCATCGTGATCTGAAATTGCCGTTGGGATCGAGTATTTCTGAAAATTTTTCCCCGCAAAGGTTTGATTCGGCATGGTAAATGAGGTAAACTCAGTCCTCGTTATGTGGGACCATTTGAGATAACTGAAACCATTGGTGATTTGGCTTATCGACTAGCTTTGCCTCCTAGCCTGGGCAAAATTCATGATGTCTTCCATGTTTCTATGCTTCGGAAGTATCAGCCAGATCTCTCTCATATTCTTGAGCCCGAGCCTTTAGAGATCAGTGAGACTTTGACGTACACAGAGAAACCTCTTCGGATTGTAGATCAGAAAGTTCAAGAGCTGAGAAATAACCATTCTGATGGTTAAAGTCTTGTGGGATCATCACGGGTTAGAGGATGCTACATGGGAGAGAGAGGATCAGATACAGGAACGCTATCCAGAGTTATTCGCCGAATCATGTAAGAATTGCGTGGACGCAATTAGTTTAAGGGGGAGAGGATGTGACGCCCGAGCTTTTTGCCTTACATTCATTTACTGTTGCATCCATTGTTTGCGCATTTCCTTCTATGCTTTATTAACTGTTTTCTTTAGCCACTATTCACTCCATTTTCATACTGCATTATATTAGTGAATTAGCATTTTTATTAAATCATATTAATTGTTAGAGGAGAGGGAAAAATGTGCAATTGAGCTAGAAGCGATACGAGAGCTCGTTTAGAAAATGTTTCTAGTAGTTAAATGAATAGTGTTACATAACAAAACTTAGAGATTTAATTAGCTAACATCACTTTTCACCTTAGACTCGTTTTAAAGTTAACAACGCGCATTTTAAAAGTCCACTTAACCACCCAACCATGACCCCACCTCAACTTAGCCACCTTATATATCACCTAAGCTCATAAAACACAAAACAAAAGAAAAAAATTGTGCAGATTTCACTGTAGCAGGCCGACAGCCCTTCTCTTGCCATTTAGAGATTTTTTCTTCATCAAATCATTAATTCAAGCCAAGTCAAGCCTAGAGCAAGCAGTTTAGGGTGTGTGCAAGCTTCCTAGGTGCTCCTATGCGCATTGGTGAGGGATTTCACAACTTATTTTCGCATTTTAAATTGGTTGCTATTTTCTTGATTTGTTGAAAATGTGACTAAATGCTATTGTATTGATTATCTATGCTATTATACCTTGTTTATAAGTACTATAGAACATATTTGAGTCATTGTTTCGCTTTTTAAACGGTTATAATCGATATTTTGAATTATGAGGTGAATAGTGATGTTTTTCTAGGATTTTGTGTAATTACGCGTATTAGCTTGATTCAACACTTCTAATAGATGCCTTAGGTGTTAATGAAGGTAGTCTAATAGCCCCGTACATTTGAATTGCTCTAATATCGCATATAACAGGAATTAGCCGACTTTAACAAAGAGGTTTCGGGGTTAAGGTGAATCCGGGTGGATTTAGGCTTCACTTTTAGTATTCTTAGGCTACCTAAGTGCTATAGAAGCTTTGATAACTCCTATTTGAAGCCTGGATGAGGCATGTGTAGTTTAAAGCTAGAAGAGGAAATTTGGGACTTTCGGGGTAATTGCGGGCTTTTGAATGTGTTTGAGGGTTGAAATAGTTCCTTGAGGGTTAGTTAGAAGGTTGGTATAGTTTTCCTTTGAAATTAAATCGTTAACTTTGGTTTGGAAGAGAAATAGCTTGGAAAACAAAGGGGTTTAAGTGCAATTTCGGTTGTCTCGCGCTTCTAAGACCTTGGCACGACTTCTTGAGTGTTTAAATGTGACTTCAAGTTGTTTTAGAGCTCTTGACATGATTCTATGCTGGTATTGTATATACTCCTTTGTAAAACTGCTTTTGCTTGTATAAATTGCTTATATTCTAACTGCATTAAGGTCAACCTACCTTGTTGATCCTCCTACGTGTTATTGCTTATATTATTGATATTAACTTGCCATTGTAAAGTGCATTGCATAGTGGTTCGCAACCATAGTGTCAGGGGCGGATGTGTTGAATATCGGCTGGGCGGCAGAGGGCTTGCCAGTGGATATTCAAACTCCGTGCTCTATTCCCTCACTCGCCTGATCCGGAGATTGTCAGGGGGTGTTGGGTCGTAGGATTATCGAGGTACATCCAGAGTACACCCACTGGAGTATTTGGGGCTATGCCAGCTTATCGTGATCGTGATCGTGGTTCGTGGATCGTGAATAAAGACCAAGTGAAGATTGGAGTATAGGGGTTATGTGAAATGTATCCTTTTAAATGTGTGGTTATTTAAGCTATCATTGTTTCCTTAATTGTTTAATTGTTATTGTTGTTTAACTGTATTACATGTTGCATTGTACGTGACCTTATCCCTCACTGGGTAACAGTGGTTGCTCATACCTCGATATATGTTTCAGGAGATGCTGAGGGTGATCCCCAGCTAGTTGAGGTGGTAGTGGAGGAGGAAGAGGTGCAGACAGAGCCTTTGCCCTTATTGCTGTGTGTGTATTATTCTGAGATGGATGTGATTTCTTGTTACTACATGATGTTCAGGTACTACTATGTTATGATCTATTTTGTGGCCGTAGGGCTATGTATATATTGTAACTGCAAGTTAAAAGTTAGTTGGTTGTAATGTTAGCTTTGAGGTATTATGGCTTGTAATAACTTTTGTTTCTGCTCTTAATCAACTTGCATGCTTGGGAGTGAATGACCTAATGTAGGATGTTTTATCTTTTAAGAATGTTTTAATGCTACCTTAGAATGACTTGGCTATCAGATTATGTTGAAATCAAGTTACCTACATGCTTGTGTGGTTTTGGAACTGTTGTATGCTTCAAGACTCAGATGGCCTTGAACCTTTAAATATTTAGTTATGAAAGCTTGTTTATCTTGTTGAGGCTTTATTTGAAAGTTTACAGGTTTCTTGTATGTCCACGGTATAGAGAAGACTATGTCCGTGTGTCGGGTCCGGACTTAACCATTAGTGCGAGGTTGGGTCTGGGCGTTACACAGACCATCTTGACTTGCGTTTTCCAGGAATCTGTGGGTTATAAAGAAGTATTTGTTGCCCAGGAGAGAAATCTTTTACCAAAATAAGTTTGTCATGCCAATCGTTTGTCATCTCTTTGTAATTTCTTGCATTTTCATTCGCTCCATCACGGGATCTTTCTAGCTTATTCAATTGCAATAATTCTTTTTCACCCACTGCTTGTACACCCATGTTGAGTTGTTTAATAGACCAATATTCCTTGTACTTCAATTCCAGCGAAACAAAAGAATCATCTTGTAACAAGCTACCCTCCAAGGGATCCAATTGACCCCCCATGGTTGGACACTATAGCTTGGATGGCATCAATGCGAAAATAATTTTTGCTGGCTTCTGGGTACTTGATAGCTTTGAAAACATTAAAGGTTACCTCTTCCTCTTGTACTAGCAATCTAAGCTCACTATTTCGAACATCAATAAGCGCTCCTCCAGTTGCAAGGAAAGGCCTTCCAAAAATGATAGGAATTTCCTTGTCTTCCTCCATGTCTAGCACTATGAAATCTGCAGGAAAGATGAATTTATCGACTTTGACTAGCACATCTTCAATAACTCATATGGGGTGCTTTAGCGAACGATCAGTTAACTGTAGTGTTACAATAGTAGGTCTTGCCTCTCCCAATTCAAGTTTTCTGAAAATAGACAAAGGCATTAAATTAATACTAGCACCTAAATCACACAAAACTCGCTAAAAAATAACATTGCCAATTTCACATGGAATAGTAAACCTCCCTGGATCTTTAAGTTTTTGTGGTAGCTTCTTTTGTAGAATTGCGCTGCACTCCTCAGTAAGTGCAACTGTCTCATAATCTCCAAGCCTCCTTTTATTTGAAAGGATGTCCTTCATGAACTTCACATAACTCAGCATTTGTTCAAACGCATCCGCGAATGAAATATTAATGTGAAACTTCTTAAAAACTTCAAGAAATTTAACAAATTGCTTGTCAAGCTTGTTCTTCTACAATCGTTGAGGGAATGGTACCGCCACAGGTGGTTTCTGTGTAGGCTATGGCTGAGCTTCTACTTTCTCTTCATCTTTCGCCTAATTCTTTGCTTCACCTTTCTCAACCTTTTTGGTTCTCACTGGCTCTTCTAACTCTTTACCGCTTCTCAAAGTGATCGCTTTGCAATGCTCCATGCCATCTTTTCTAGGATTCACCTCTGAAGTGCTAGGTAAATTCTCTTGTTGTCTTTCTGAAAACATTGTAGCCATTTGGCTAAATTGAGCCTTTAAATTCCTGATTTGTGCAGATTGGTTCTGGCAATTTGTCCTAGTTTCATTCATAAATTGAGTTTGCAAAGTCGCAAACTGAGTCAATGCATCCTCTAAGTTTACCTTCTTCTCTGTGGGTTATTCTGCTCAAGCTGCAACATATTCTGATTATTTTTCCAAGATAGATTAGGATGATAACGCAATCTTATATGATATATGTTGGGATATTGATTGTGCTGCTGCCCATTAAAGTTTCCCATATACTGTGCTTGTTCTGCTGCGCCTTGCGCAAATGGATTTCTAACCCGACATTCTGCACTATAGTATGGACTACAACAAAACTCACATACCACTGCCGCCTGAACAACATTAGCAGTTGCCTGATTATTCTGTATTTGCTTAGCCAAGTTGTCAATTTTTGCCACCAAAGCGGTTATGGCATGAATTTCATGGACCCCAACTGTCTTCTTTGGTATGACTCTCTCGCTCGACCACTGCTGATTGTTCAAGACAATATCCTTAAGCAACGCATAAGCTTCATCTATTGTCTTGTTCATTAAAGCTCCTCCTGCTGATGCATCAATCAAAGTTCTTGTGGAGCTAATCAGCCCATTGTAAAAATTGTGAACTTTCATCCACTTAGGTACACCATGATTAAGACATTTCCTTAACAATGCCTTATACCTCTCCCACGCGTCATATAGAGTTTCTCCTTCATGTTGCACAAAATTATTAATTTCTATGCGCAGCTTCGCTATCTTTCCAGGTGGGAAAAATCTTGACAAAAACTTGTGCACCAAATCCTCTCAAGTAATGATTGAATCCGAAGGCAACGAAATCAACCATTCCTTAGCTTGATCCCTTAAAGAGAAAGGAAACAAGCGAAGGCGCAAAGCTTCATTAGTGACTCCATTGTACTTAACTGTTCCACAGACTTCTAGAAAATTCACAATGTGCTGATTAGGATCTTCAGAAGGCAGTCCATGAAACTGAATATTCTGAATCAACTGTAGTGTCACTGTCTTCAAATCAAAATCATTCACCTGAATCGCTGGCCTTCTAATCACAGGTTGAATTCCAGTGGGTGGCAAAGCATACTCTCGCAATGTTCTAGGTGGATTTTCCTGATTAACTACTTGATTATTTCCTTCCTGTGCTACCACAATGTCAGCCATATTTCATTTCAAATGATGGGTAGTTGTAGTAGCTCTTTTCTCCTTTTTGTTCTTCCGATAGGTCTGTTCTATTTCAGGATCGAAAGGCAACAAATTGCTACCTCCTAACTTTCGCATGCAAGTGTTTGTAAAGGAATATGTTCTTGAAACACACGTAACGAAAAAAAGAGAACAAAACAAAATTAAATAAAATCCAAAGTAAAATTAAAGCTATTTGGTATCGATGTTAATAATTGACACAGTCCCTGGCAACGATGCCAAAAACTTGGTGTGTGATTTCTAACATAAGTTCATGTATTGTAACAAGTAATAAAATGATGAGTAAAGATCGTTCTCACGAGGACTGTGATTATTAATTACCAAAATTGATTTAGCTTTAATTCTATTCAGATGATCAAAGTTTGAGAGATTGTGAGTAAAAACTAAAGAATTAATGAAATTAATAAAACTAGCAACTAAACAATTACGAGTTTTGTGAAAAAGTTGGTTCAATAACTTGAGAGTTCTAGGGGTTAATGCATTCCATAGGTTTACGTCATTCTTGATGATAATATCATATAAAGCTTTATTACTAAGGCTTTGTTTCGTCTAACTATAAAATTTTAACTTTTGAACTATAGAGTTTTAGCATTAGAACTTTGATAGAAGTGTTGTTAATAAAAAACCGTTGACTGTTTGGCCGATATTGGGAAATGTTAAGCTTTTAAAAAATTTGAGGGTAATGTTAAACTTTAAAAAATATGAAGGGATATATTTGAGAAAGAAAAAGAAAATAGCCTCTCGCACTGTGTATAAATAGTTTTTGCAAAAGCTTATTTTAAAAAGGTTCAATTTGGAGCTTCTCGTTTTCAGCTTTTTCCAACTTAAACTTTTACCTAAAAACACTTTCAGAAATGGGTCAAACAGGTTATATCAGTTTCTAAATTCATAAAAATCACTTTTGAGTGTTAAAAAGTTAAGTCCAATAGAGCCTAAATAGTTTAAATGCCCAAAGTTAGTACTTTCAATATAATTACAGACTTTGAACGTGCAATGTAAAAGAAATGAATGTACACCAATCTATATTCATAAGAAAGCATATAAGTTCAACTCTTTGTTATCTTTGTTTCCCATAGTCCTTCATATGCCACTAATTTTGATATATGTAATCATTCATGTCTTTATAATAAGTATCGTTAATTATATGGTAGCATAAATTAATGATGCCGACTTAAACGTCAATGAGGTCAAAAGAGATCGGATGGCTACAAGAAAGAAGTTCAGAAATTTGGAATTATCTAAGATGACGTCGGGATGATACAATGCTAAAGTTAGCCAACTTGACCAAGGGAAACTTCCTAGAAGTTGACTTGGATGCTAGCCACCCATGTGGTTAATTGTAGCCACCCATGTGATAAATATGGGTGGCTAATACTTTGAACATGGTTGGTAAAGCCAACCAAGATTGAAATGTTTGATAGGAAAGTCTCCTGTGGCGGGCTAACTGAATTCTATAAATAGGCATGCATTAGTTCATCATTTTCATCCACAACACAACTCCAAACACAATCCTAAGTTAGTCTTTCTTTCTTGTATTCTCCTTGTAAGTCCAGAAGCCATTGAAGCTCTAATATTGAGAGCGCACGGTGGGACAATTATCTTGTAAGTGTTATATTGAATTGTTATAACGAGTAGTGTTGTCTTTCTACTTGATTGTTGTTAAGACGTTTCTGGGAAATTGGTTATATTCTTACATGGTATCAAGAGCTTAAGGGGCTCTTAACAACAATCTTGTCTAGTAAAGCTCAACAACTATGACTACTCAAGGTGCTAGTTCTTCTTCTACCAGTTCTAGTTCCGGTTTAGTACCGACAATTCGTATCCGTCCCCCTACCTTCACGGAAGGAAAGCTCGATGGCACGAACTATCTTTTGTGGAAGTTCAAAATCACTACAGTTCTGAACTCCTACGAACTCCTTGATACAGTGTTAGGCACAGATGCAGAACCAGTTGCAGTTCGTGCTGAAGATGACACAAAAAAGGTCACACATCCAGATCCTCAGCTTGTCAAAGAATGGAGGAGACGAAATGCTGATGCACTTTGTGCAATTGTCACAAGTGTTCAAGATTCTGTCCTTACTCTTATTCAACACACAACCAAGGCATCTGAAGCTTGGAACATACTGAAAAATCAGTATGAAACAAGTAACCAGACTCGCATTCAGAACTTGGAGAATCAGTTAGCTGCTGAGAGATTAAGTGAAGATGAAGCAGCTGAGTCATTTATCAGTAGGATGAAAAACCTACGTGATCAAATGACTGCAGTTGGTATTGCCAAATCAACCGAGGAACTAGCTCGAAGGTGCATTAGAGTGTTGCCTCCAAAATTTGACGGCCTTGTGACAGCACTCAATACACAAGTTCGCATTCCTCCTTTGACGTTTGAAGAATTCACTGCCATGTTGATGGAGGAGGAGATGAGGCTGAGGAGCAGAGAAAATCAACTTGACTCTGCCTTTACAGCCAATGCGATGAGTAACCAAGAAGAAAGCAAAGAAGAAGACGTTCTCTAGATCGTGCTACTAGTGCAATAAGAAAGGTCATGCTGTCAAAGATTGCAGGAAACGAATCCATGACGAGAAGAACGGAACTTTAAAACCAAATTGGAGAAATAAAGAATCTGCCAATACGGCTAAAACGGAAGTGCATCTGTTTACTGTAACAGATGTATCGGAGGAAACGTGTACTAGCGCACATGTACATCAAACAAGTGCATGGGTGTTAGATAGTGGAGCTTCTCGACACATGACTAGCAAGAAGGAGTTATATGACTCCATAAAACCTCTACAAGAACCAATGAATGTTGTCGTTGGGAATAATGCGAGGTGTCCCGTTGAGGGCACTGGAACCATCTCGCTCGTGTCTCAAGATGGAGGAAGCAAGAAGCTGTCCAACGTACTCTTTGTACCCCAGATCACCAGAAATTTGCTATCTGTAGCTGCTATTACAGATAATGATCTAGAAGTGCGGTTCAAGAAGACGGAAGCTTTGATTCTTGACAAGGATCAAAATATCGTAAGTAAAGGTATTCGCAAAAATAATCTTTACGAAATCAGCTCTCTTTCTGCTGTCGTGGATGCCAAAACAAGTCAACTTTGGCATGAAAGGTTTGGGCACATTTCCTATCCTGTGTTAAAGGAAATGCAAAAGAAGAAGATGGTGGCCGACTTGCCTTCAATTGAAGAAATTGAAGGACCATGTGAAGCTTGTATGCTGGGCAAGCAACATAGACAGTCATTTCCCAAAGAGAGTCATAACCGATCAAAGGCTCCTCTAGAGTTGGTACATGCTGACCTCTGCGGAAAAATGACTACGACGGCGTTGGGAGGATCTTCCTACTTTATGCTGTTAGTCGACGATTATAGTAGGAAGATGTGGGTGTACTTCCTTCGGGACAAGGCTGATGCTCTTGAAAAGTTTAAAGTGTGGCACAAACTTATGACAAATGAGAACACAACTCAGTTGAAGAAACTTCGTACCGATCGTGGGGGGGAATTCTGTTCTACAGAGTTCACCAACTACTGCAACAAGCTTGGGATTAAGCGCCAATTGACTGCTCCATACACACCACAACAAAATGGAGTTGTGGAACGAAGAAATCGAACAATTGTAGAAATGGCTCGATGCATGTTGAAAGGTGCTGGCCTACCTGACACATTCTGGGCTGAAGCAGTCAACACAACGGTATACATCCTCAATCGGTGCTCAACCAGGGCACTCAACGATAAGACTCCTAATGAGGCTTATTATGGTACGAAACCTTCTGTGTCTCATTTAAGAAAATTTGGGTGTGAATGTTTTGTACACATTCCAAATGAAAATCGAAAGAAATTGGATGACAAGAGCAAGAAGGGCATTTTCTTGGGATATAGTGAAGAGTCTAAAGCATACAGACTCTATGATGTAGAGGCCAAGAAGGTGATCATAAGCCGAGATGTGGTGTTTAATGAGCGACCACACTCAATGGAGGATAGCGGTCCTGCCATTTCGTCATTAACTGATGAAGTAATCCACCAAGTGCCTGAACAACGACCGTTGAACAATGAAGAAGTCTCTAATGATGAGGAGACTGAAGACCAACCTATTGTACCCACAAGGAAGCCACAACCGAAGTGGTTCCAACAGCTCTTTGATGGAAGAAATCCAGGAATTACTGATGATAGTCCACGTCCTGATGGACTAAGACGATCAAAGAGAATAGAGGAGCAGAACAGATCAGGACAACAACTAGTAAACATGGCTTTGATGACCCAAATCATCAAGACGGTAAAAGAACCGGTAACTGTGGAGGAAGCCATGTCAGATCCAAATTGGAGAGCAGCTATGCAAGCCGAGTATGATAGTATCATGAAAAATGATACTTGGGAGATCGTTGAAAAGCCACCGAATAGAAAAATTATCGGCACCAAATGGATCTGGAAAGTGAAGTACAAGGCAGATGGAAGTCTTGAAAAATACAAGGCACGCCTTGTAGCACAAGGATTTTCGCAAGTCGAAGGTTTCGATGTATATGAAACCTTTGCTCCAACAGTAAAAATGTCAACAATCAGGCTAGTTGTTGCAGCTGCCGCGCATTATGAATGGATTGTACATCAAATGGATGTCAAGTCAGCTTTTCTTAATGGGCAACTTGAAGAAGAAGTCTACGTTGCACAACCCCCTGGCTTCCAAATACCAGGTGAAGAAAAAAAAGTCTACAAATTGAAAAAGACTTTATATGGGTTAAAACAAGCACCACGAGTTTGGTACAAACGTATAGACTCTTTCTTCTTGCAGCATGGTTTCTGTAGAAGCAAATCAGTGGCCAACTTGTATGTTCTAAGTGAACAAGGAAAGAAGGTAATTGTAGTCCTATATGTGGATGATCTTGTAATCACTGGTGACCATGAAGATAATATTCGGAAGACGCAAGAATGGTTGAGCCAAGAATTTGAAATGACAAATCTTGGTCTTCTTCATTATTGCTTGGGAATCGAGGTATGGCAAAAACCTCATACGATCTTCATCTCGCAGCAACGATATGTTCGTGAGCTTCTGACTGCATTTGGTATGTCCGAGTGCAAACCAGTTGTCACCCCGATGGAAGTGAATACAAAGTTATCAATTGACGATCCTTCAGAACAAGTTGATAACAAGCTCTACAGAAGGTTGGTGGGAAGTTTAATCTTCCTTTGTAACACAAGACCTGATATTAGTTATGATGTAGGAGTTCTCAGTCGGTTTTCAAATAAACCGAAACAAAGTCACTGGCAAGTAGGGATGCGGATCCTCAAATATCTCAAAGGCACGTTGGAGTATGGGATATCATACAAGTCTGGAGATACTTTATCTGGGTACTGTGACTCAGACTGGGCTGGTGATATTGACTCAAGAAAATCTGTTACAGGTTACGTATTCACATTCGGTGGTGGAGTCATCTCATGGGCTAGTAAGAAGTAACCCACCGTTGCACTTTCATCAACAGAGGTAGAATACAAGGCTGCTTGTGTAGCATCCTGTGAAGTTGTTTGGCTATGACGCATCATGACTGATATTGGCATTCCAATAGAGGAAGCAACAATGTTGAAATGTGACAATCAGAGTTGTATAGCCATGTCAAAGAATCCGGTATTTCATGCTAGAACAAAACACATAGAGATTCAGTATCACTATGTGAGGGAACTGATCGAGGAAAGTGAAATCTACATGGAGTACTGCCCTACAGAAGATAATTGTGCAGATATCTTCACTAAAGCGTTAGGGAGCATCCAATTGAGCAAGCATCTTCAAACATTGAGTATTGGCCCAATAGCTTAGTCAACATGAGGTGAACATTGAGGGGGGGTGTTGATATATGTCAATATCCACCTCTTCATAATAAGTATCGTTAATTATATGGTAGCATAAATTAATGATTCCGACTTAAACGTCGATGTGGTCAAAAGAGATCGCGATGGCTACAAGAAAGAAGTTCAGAAATTTGGAATTACCTAAGATGACGTCGGGATGATACAATGTTAAAGTTAGCCAACTTGACCAAAGGAAACTTCTTAGAAGTTGACTTGGATGCTAGCCACCCATGTGGTTAATTGTAGCCACCCATGTGATAAATATGGGTGGCTAATACTTTGAACATGGTTGGTAAAGCCAACCAAGATTGAAATGTTTGATAGGAAAGTCTCCTGTGGCGGGCTAACTGAATTCTATAAATAGGCATGCATTAGTTCATCATTTTCATCCACAACACAACTCCAAACACAATCCTAAGTTAGTCTTTCTTTCTTGTATTCTCCTTGTAAGTCCAGAAGCCATTGAAGCTCTAATCTTGAGAGCGCACGGTGGGATAATTATCTTGTAAGTGTTATATTGAATTGTTATAACGAGTAGTGTTGTCTTTCTACTTGATTGTTGTTAAGACGTTTCTGGGAAATTGGTTATATTCTTACAACTAACAGTAGTGAACTGTTTATGCGGATGAAATAATTTACATACTTTACTTTTGTTACATATCTCTCATAATATCATATAATATATTATATGAAAGAATCTAACTCCATTCTATTTGCCCTTGTCTTCCAATTTTTCTACCTTTGTCGGCCCCTCGTCATTTCCACCAATATTGTTGAGACAATTGGCCCTTGTTGAGCATGGTCTCTTAGGATTTTCACCCAACAATCCCTATTTCTTTCTTGTCCTTCTTTCTTTTTCTTCATTCATCTTCTTCCTCTACTGTTTGATAGCATTAATTTGTTAAATTACTTTTTCCCTTTTCTCAGTTCCAACTACAATTTTTAAGAGCGATTCTCCCTACATATACAACACATTTTATTGCCTTTTTACAATGTTATCCCTCTTTCTTTCTTCTTCTATTCTCTTTTGCATTATTCTTCTTCATCTTCATTTTTGGCCTATATCGTATGGACACTTGACAAGAAAAGGGCAGATGAAAATTCTTTAAAAAAATAGGACACAACACGACTAGACCTCACTAATTAAAATTATTTACAAATTATGTATGTTGAATAAATAAAGTAAGTAATCGTTACTATATATGTTGAAATTCTGGTAAAAATAAACAAATATCTTCAAAATGAAAGTAAATATTATATATATTGAAGTCATCAACAATCTTAGGGGTGTGATATATCTTGAAATATACATTTTAAAATAAATTTAAATTTCATAAAAGCGATATTGATGTCATATTTGGTGATATATTCCATTTAATCAGAGAATTACTAATCTTGAGGAGTCTAACGGGTCAAAAATATATAACATATGTGCTGACCAGGTTTGAAAAATCATTTTCTCTGTTACACAATCACACAGACACATCAGTACTATTAAGAGTGTTTTTGTGTTTTATAGCTTATGACTGCATTAATTTGTCATGTTTACTATGGACAGAGATTTGAGAAATAATAAACTTTCTGGAACAGTCCCTGAATCACTTGCCAATCTCTCAAAGCTTGAACATATGTGAGCACTTCTATTCACTTTAAAATGTTAATCATTTTTGAATATTTTGCTAGCATGGAATTTTCGAGCTTTAAATATATTTACATTCTCAATGTTGTTAAGAAGGTACCTTAAAGTGGCAGGCCTAGATGTTCATTAATAACAAACTCAAAGTATGAGATTGAGTGGAACATGAAAGCTTACTTCTATAGAAACAAGAGCATATACATATCTCATTCAAAGATAATAATTAACAAATAGTACTCTCTAGCCTTCGCAAATCTCTAATTTATGCCCTTGACGCCAAATCATTTGCAGCCTGTTGCTGTCATTAGTTATGTGTGAGACTTGAAGGCAGCTAAATATGCTTGATAATAAAGTTGTGGAAAACATACGCCATGAAATTGAAAAACTATCTTAAGACATACAAAATAAAGCCTGAGAATTTATTTTAAAAAACAGTCTTAATGAATCCTAAACAAAAGCACAACTTTAAGCCATCTAAAAGTGAGCTAGTTGTCTTCACCAAAGTATGTTTAAATATACATTTTTTCCACATACGAAAATCATAAAATTTCTATACCACCTTATAAGAATTTAAGCTCTTCCACTTGACAACAATTGGTTTTAGGATGAAATTGGAATGCTATGGTTCTTAACATGGTATCAAAGTTGGACCCTTGGTCTAGTCTTGTTTATGCATGTGTGACCTATCTCAAATTAGGTCACACCTGTGTTCAATCTTTTATGTGTGACCTGATTTGAGGGAGTGTTAGAATATGCACTTTTCCACATTGAAAAATTATAAATTTCTAGATCA
The DNA here is from genome assembly GCA_037974665.1 of Ehretia macrophylla. Taxonomy (NCBI): domain Eukaryota; kingdom Viridiplantae; phylum Streptophyta; class Magnoliopsida; order Boraginales; family Ehretiaceae; genus Ehretia; species Ehretia macrophylla. Next base: position 76,045,595 of record CM075781.1, read on the forward strand.
CCTTATAAGCTCTTTTCTACTCCACTTGACATTAATTTGTTTTAAGATGAAACCTACCTTATAATTCTTAACATGGTATCAGAGTTAGGTCATTGGTTTACTCTTGTTCATATTCCGTGTATGTTATTTCCCATGCATGTTCAGTACGTTTGATCAAGTCACAAGTATGTTCAATCTTCTTATATGTATGTTGTGTTCCATGCTTATTCAATTTTTTAAGTGTGTTCCACATGTATTCAATCTCCAATGTAGTATCACAACTTGACCCTTAGTTTAGTGTTGTTCATCTTCTGTGTGTGTCATTTTCCACGTGTGATTAGGTCATATGTGTGTTCAATCTTCTTACAGTAGTGTCATCTTTCATCTATGTCCAATCTTCCACGTGTCTCCCACGTGCATTCAATCATCCACAAATGACCCAATTCAAATCAGGTTAGACATGTGATCAATCTCTCAACAACTCCACCTAGCCCTAATTGGTTTTAAGATGGATCCCGCCTTATAATTTTTAACATGGTATTAGAGCTAGATCGTTGGTTTAGTCTTGTTCATTTTTTGTGTGTGTTAGCTTCCACGCGTGTTTATCCATATATGGTTGGGTCATACATGTGTTCAATCTTCTTACTCATGTGTCGTTTTTTTGTGGATGCTCAATCTTCTACGTTTATTCAATCTTGAATGTGTGCTCCCGTGCATTCAATCTTCCACCTATGACTCATCTCAAATCAAGTCAGACATATGTTTAATCTTTCACGCGAGTCCATCTCAAATCAGGTTATATGTGAGTAAGAGGGTTAGAATATATTTTTGTCCTACATCAAAACATCATAAACTCCAAGACCACCTTATAAGATTTTAGGTTGCTTCTCTTGATACCAATTAATTTTAGGATGGAACTTTATGTTGTGTAACACTGCATATAAAAATGAGGAATTACATAGTGTTGGGAATCATTTACACAACATAAAAATGAGGAATTACATAGTGTTGGGAATCAAACACACACACACACACACACACACACACAATGCATATAACACAGCGAAAATCATCACACAATATTTTTAACGTGGTTCAGCTCTCTGCCTATATCTACGACCCAAGAAACTGAAAAATCCACTATTCAACAAACAACATTACAACGCGTGAATCTTTTGAATGAAAAAGATCCAAACCCTCCCCTCACTCACACGCTCACAGTTTTTAAGAAAAATTATAAAAACCCTTACACCCATGACTTTTTTAACAGAAAAAGTTTAAAACCTAGCTAAAGCACTTTATTTATGGGTAAAGTCTAAACCCTTCCCATCGACTTTTTTTTTTGCCAAAGTATGAAAAACACTCTCAACACTCGACTCACCCCCTTCCACACCCCCCATGGGGTATGGCTCTCGTGGTACTAAGTCTTATTTATATGCAACAAATCCTAACTCTGGCAGGATGTGAAACCTATCTCTACTTGGACTTCTATTTGTCACAAACTTCTAATTGGGCTTGGACTTAAGCCAAAAAAACCCAACAAATCCTCCCCTTGGTGAAGAGTCTATCTTCATCTCCATCTTCCTTGTCATGCTAGAGTCCTTACTCAATAGCAATCAGAACAACACTCATGAGAGCCTTTCTCCAAGGCGCTAAAGTCTCACTCCACTGCTATCAACACATCTTCATCACTCTCGGTTCTCATAGTCATCACCAACATCTCTCACACATCATCAGTTTCTACTATCTAAGCCTTTCCATGTTTTCCCAACTTGCAATATTGCATCACCAAGAGAGATTAAACCAATAAGAGGAAAGAAATCACCCAAAAATGTAGCTACTGTTCATGCAGCAAACCCAGTGTGTAGAGAGCTTCAAATCAAATTTAGACCGTACAAATTGAAGACCTACGAGTTGTGAACGTGGTCACAAAAGTTTAGCTAGATCGAACCATACCCTCTGATTGTCCAATAGATCAAAATTGTGTAACATAACTTTTTCTCTTTTTTTCTCACATTTTCTCTTTCTTTCTCATTTTTGACACACTCTCTCTCCCTTCTTGTGATGACGTCATGCTAATGCCAACACTACCCAACAGTCTCATTTGATTGTCCTTTGTGCCCGTCAACTCAACAACTTGTCCTCTTTGCATCGTTATGCCCAGTCCTCATGCCTGGGCTCTGATACAACTTTTTGGAAATTGGACACACACACACACACAATGCACACAACGTAGTGAAAATTAGCACATTATTTTTGACGTGGTTCGACCCTTTACCTATCTCCACGACCTAAGAAACTAGGAAATCCATTATTCACCAAACACTATTACAACGCGATCAATCTTTTGAATGGAAAAGATCCAAACCCTTCACTCACTCACATGCTTATAATTTTTAGGAAAAAAATATAAAAACCCTCACACCCATGACTTTTTGAATGGAAAAAGTCTAAACTGTCACTAAAGGACTTTATCTATAGCTAAAGACTAAACCCTCCCCATCTCAGCTTTCTTTTGGAAAAAAGAACAAAAAATGCTCTCAATACTCGGCTCACCCCCTTCTACACCCCCCATGGGCTGTGGCTCTCATGGCACTGAATTACAAATTAGAAAGTCCTATTTATAGGCAACTAATAATAACTCTACTAGGATACTAAACTATCTCTACTTGGACTTCTATTTGTCGCAAACTTCTAATTGGACTTGGAATTAAGCCAAAAAATCTAACACATCGTGCATAAATGTTGATCAAACTCATCAATCTCTTTGAAGTTAAACAAGATGAGGATGTGCTCAGACTTTGAGTATCATTCGATGGACTTTGACGATTATAGAGAAGTTGGATTTTGAGTAGTCAAGGAAGATTCAAAATCAATTCCCAATAGGTTCTAAATTTGTTTTATAGTAGTTAGGACTTGGATCATTGCACGTGGTATAAGATGAAGTTATCGCAAAAGTATGAACTCCCTACTGTCTGGTGGTCTTAGATTGTGATCTTATGCTATTTGGAAGTAGTATAGTGTATACTTGAGAGGGAGAGTTATAATACCTTATTCCATATTAGTTGTGTGACATTGCATATTTGAGATATGAGATTCTAACACCTAGTCCTACTTTGGTTTTATAAAGGATTTGTTTTTCAATTTGTAATGACTTGAAGTCTCTACTACTATTAACATGAATTTAAACAATTTAGGCTAATTGATTAAGTTCAATAGCTTGAAAAGGTAGTAGTTTGATCCAAATCTTTGCAATTATCATTCTTTAACTGTTGTGAAGACTAAAGCCACCTTTTGCTGACTTATGATTGACATGAGAAGAAAGGGAGGTAAAATAATGCAAGCTATTTTGTTGACCTTTATGGAGACATAAGATAACATGCATGATTGACAAGCATGAAAGATGTGAAATGACATAAAGGCAAGGGAGACAAAAGGGAAGCAAAGGGTACCTCAAGTGGCTAAGGGTTGCTCGGGTGGCTATCTTTGTCTATAAATAAGAAGAGATTGGATGAAGAAAGTGTGTGAGTCATTCTAAAATTAGAGAGAAAAATAGTTAGGTTTCTCCTAAGAGTTCTCTTCCTCTTGTCGTTTATTGTTTGTGAGTGAGAGTTAGTTTCTCCTATTGTTTGAGAGAGTAGAATTGTTCTCTCCTTATAATAGAGAAAAGGTCATTATAAATTTACTCCACATCATAGTGAAATTCTCCTTAGTTGTCCAGTGGTTTTTCACTCGATTTGTTTGAGGGTTTTTCAAGTAAATTTGGTGTCTCATTTTTTTTCATTTTCTCGGTGTTCTAATTCAAATTTTAGCTGCATGATACTATTTGTCCCCAATTATTCCACTTTGTCGATACCCAACAGTGGTATTAGAGCCACTGGTTATAGGGTCACTATTACTATTTACGTGGTTGCTACTACTGGTTACAAAGTCACATACCACAAGTTACAAGCTCGTTAATCAGTGTTTACAAGGTCACAACCACTAGTTACGAAGTCACTGTTCATTGGTTACGAAGTTACTATTTACTAGTTACAGGACTACTGCCACTGGTTATGGGGTTATTGTTCACAATTACTATTCACAAGGAAATAGAGAGAACCAGTTCAAGTAGAGAAGCAGATCGTTGTTAATACTAAGGCGACAAAATTTGAAATCAAGAAGTTTAACGGGAGTAACTTATCCTTTTGAAAATTGGAGATGAAAGCTATCCTAAGAAAAGAGAATTGTTTGGTAGTAATTGGAGACTAATCATTGAAGGTAACAGACGACAAGTGGAAAGAGATAGATAGGAATGCTATGGCTAATCTACATCTGACATCAAATTTAGTATTATCAAGCATTGAAGAAAATAAGTCAATAAAAGAAATTTGGGATGTGTTGACTAAACTGTATGAGCTCAGGTCACTTTACAACAAGATCTTCTTAAAGAGGAGACTCTACACCCTTTGGATGAGTGAATCGACATCGGTGACAGATCACATCAATACCTTAAATACGCTATTTTCTCAACTGAACACAATAGGTCATAAAATAGCAGAGCTTGAACGTACGAAGATTCTACTCCAAGGTCTACTTGATTCTTATGATCATCTCATCATTAATTATACTAACAATGTTCTTTCAGATTTTGTTGTCTTTGATGATGTTGCAGCCGCTGTTTTAGAAAAAGAATCTAGGTGCAAAAGTAAAGAAGACATAATTGAAAGTTCACAACAAGCAGAGGCGTTATCAATATTGAGAGGTAGATCAATGGAACGTGGCTCAAGTAGGAGTAGTAAACATAGTAAATCAAAGTCGATAAGTAGAAACAACATTAAATGCTACAACTGTGGCAAGAAAGGGCACGTCAAGAAGGATTATTGGATGAGCCAGAGTAATCCCGAGGCGATAAATTCTTAGGGATGTGTTGTAACTGCACCTGGTGATAGAGATATCTTGTATAACAAAGTAATAACTGTATCAAAAGGAAAAAGGGAGCTCACTGATACTTGGATAAAAGATTCAAGAGCAACATGGCATATGACCACCCATAAAGAATGGTTCCATACATTATGAACTTGCCTATGAAATATCTGTGTACATGGGTAATAGTCATGCCTTGGAGATTGCTGGTATTGGTACTGTCAAGATAAAGATGTACGATGGTACTACTCATACCTTTCAAGGGGTATGACATGTGAAAGGATTGAAAAGAACCTATTGTTTATTGGGCAATTAGATGACCATAGATGTGAGATCCATATCGAGGATGGGATCCTGAAAGTCGTCAAAGGAGCACTTGTGGATATCAAGGCAGAAAAGATTACAATAAATCTATATATGCTTTGGGGAAATATATGTTGGAGGAAGCAGATGCATTAGTTGTATCAACCAGTCCAGAAGAATCAACGATAATGTGGCATATGGGCCACATATAGGAACGAGGTTCAGAGATTCTCTTGGAACGTAATCTCTTAGTCGGGCTCAAATCATGTTAGGAAATGAAGGTAAAAAGATGCAAGCTTTTTTGTTGACCTTTATGGAGACATGAGATAACATGCATGATTGATATGCATGAAAGACATGAAATGACATAAAGGCAAGGGAGACAAAAGGGAGGCAAAGGGTGGCTTGGGTAGCTCGAATGGCTAGCTTTGTCTATAAATAAGAAGAAATTGGATGAACAAAGTGTGTGAGTACATTCCAAAACTAGAGATAAAAATAGTTAGGTTTCTCCTAAGAGTTATCTTCCTCTTATCGTCTATTATTTATGATTGAGAGTTAGTTTATCCTATTATTTGAGAGAGTAGAATTGTTCTCTCTTTATAATAGAGAAAATTTCAGTGTAAATTTACTCTACATCATAGTGAAATCCTCCATACTTGTCCCGTAATTTTTTCCTCGATTTGTTTGAGGGTTTTCTACATAAATTTGGTGTCTTTTTTTTTTTCATTTTCTCGGTGTTCTCATTCAAATTTTAATTACATGGTACTGTTTGTCCTCAACCATTCTGCTATACTGATACCCAACAACTGTAGCCTACTGGCTACCAACTATGTAAAGATAAACAACTGAAATTGTTTTTAGATGAGTAGTACACGAGTAAGAAAGTAAAAAGATTGACTTAGTCTTCTCCTTTAACGTTGAGAGTAGGATAGCTTCTGGTTCCATTTGATGTAGGTTACATCTTCACATGTTAATATCTCATAGAAGACTTTTTTGGTTTATGTATTTGGCACCTTTTTCAAGATTCAAGCTTTTTGGAATTCTTTACTTTTAGATTTTAAGGACCTGAATTTCCACTGAAGTTAGGGCTACTCTTAGAAACATATTGTGGGCCTCATAGTTATTTGTGACGCGTGCATCACACGCATTAGTAGGATTCACAATATGTTAGAGGAGCATTAAAAATGTCTACATGTCTTTTAGCAAAATCCCCGAAATTATACACCTCTAACTCTGAAAAGAGAATTTGCTAGGCATTGAATTGATGGCTGATGATGATAGAATGCGTTTAGGGAGTTATGTCAACTTCAATATGTCTAAATCCCGTATACTGGCATTATAAATGATGTGGAATGAAATTAGTGAATATCACTCTCTCGGAAAGACGTTCAGCCATGATATGGACTGTTCCTACTTCCTGAAAGCTCATACGAGCGAAAGAAAGAAACTAATTTTGGAACTTTGAAAAACATATGAGATGATGCAATTTCGATTTGCTTGTGTGCTTGGGTTTTAACTTCATTGGTGTTTATCTTCTAGTGATCAAGTCAGCACTTTTCAGCAAGAGATATGGAGATAGATAGATATATATCCCAAAATACTCAATTACAGAGGGCCTACAAGGTTCTCCAAGGTTGTTTCGATGCTTTAGTCAGTTAGAATTTATGGCCTAGTATCTAGGGAAGGTATGATAGATAGGAATATGAGTAAAATATATAAATTAATCGCAAGGCAAGAATTATGTTGATGTGTGAATCTTCCTCTCTTTGTAGGTTTTTCTCTTCCTGGTAGTAATCTCTCATCATCCCCATTTTGTCCTACAAGGGTCAGTTGGAATTCGTAAACTGGTTGTGATTTGTGATACTTGCCCTAGGTTGGATATGCGACTAATGGGCATCTTTTGCTTTTATTTGTTACTGTAAAGCATGTTTGAAATATTTGCATAATCTGATAGGGCGTGCCTCTGAAAGGCTTCAGTGAATAGTTAGTGACAAGCGACTAGGTCAGTATTTTTAACTGTGCGTACATGTTTTTTCACCTCACTGGGACACGTACATGATTCTTTCCAACTTGACGCGCATTTCCCCCTCGTCAACACGCTTTAAGAATTGGACCTCAATAACATTCTATCAACATAAATGAGAAGTTCAATTGAGAAAAAATTTAAAAATAAATAAATAACAACGTTGATATGTTCTTATGTTGGCCAATAAAAATACATTGTAAAAGGTGGAGGATTACTACCTTCTTTATTCTCAAGTAGATCTATCAAATGAATGTTGATATCTTATAAAAAAAAGTTAAATAAATTAGGAAACATCAGATTTGTTGGCTATATTTCAAATGACACTTAAGACTTCAGATGTTGTTGATCAAAGATCAAGAACGAACACGTAAAAACCACAAAGTTTTAATCATTCAAAATAGATAAACTTGTAACGTTCAAAAACAGTATTACAATAAAGCTAAATAGGGTTGTATTCATAATAGTTTTGCTTTCAGCCTTCTTTCTCTTTCTTGTACGAAGTAGCATTATCATCAAATATTATATTGTGGCTATTGTTATTTTATGAATTTTCAAGCTCTAGAATTTTTATGCCTAAGACATTGTGTTGCACACAAAATACATATATATATATATATCTCCAATGGTGCCTTTGCCTTGAGCTCTAGCAACAACATAATTACTCATTCTCATTGGACAATCAAGGAAAATAGTTATTTCAAGAAAAAGACTTTTCTTACTAGTCATATGATTTCCACAACCATAGTCTAGTATCACATGCACATAGTGTTCTTCTTCTTCTTTTTTTGGCAAAATGAGCAAAGTAATCATTAATGGCTCAAAAACTATACATATACTTACAAAGAAAATTGATTTAGCTAGATAAAATCAAGCTATGTTCCTAAGTACTCCATACTTAATAGTGTCCTAGATTTTTATAAAAAATTATTCCTTTGTTGCTATAAAATTGTTAAATAACCTATCGTTCCTTGTTAGAATATGGAAGAGGCTATTTTATCGTAAAGACAAAATAATATGGAGACTTTAAACGAAATCTTTATTGCTTTACTATTTGGTATGGATACAATTGAAAGAACTGACCCGATTTATAGATTTACAAAAATCCTATATCAATTAAGATATGGTTGTAGGTAACCATTACCCACTAGGAAAGACTTTCTAGACAAAAACCAATTTAAAACTAACTAGAACTAATTTAATAGAGTCCTAATCAAGTTTATCTACTAACACCTCCTTTAAACTTAATTTGACTCTTGTAACTCCGAGCAAAACTCTAAGCTTCATGAACACTTCACTCTTGAGTGCCTTTGTGAGAATGTCTGCAACTTGATCTTGAGACCTCACATACTCTATCTTCACTTCCTTCCTCGTGATGCATGGTCCAATAAAATGGTAATGTGTGTCAATATGCTTACTTCTTTCATGAAAGACTGAATTCAAGGCAATTGCAGACTTGTTGTCGACATAAATCTCTATTGACTCTTCTTGAGGCATCTTCAGTTCTTTCATCAGATTCCTTAACCATAAAGCATGACAGACACATGAAGTAGTAACTAAATATTCAGTTTCACATGTAGAAAGTATGACAATAGGTTGTTTCTTGGAACTTCAAGTGAACGCTATATCTCCTATGAAGAAGAGGTATCCACTAGTGCTATTTCAATCATCAAAATCACCAGCCCAATCGCTATCACTATACCCCACAAGTTTGCAATCCTCAGAGTGGGTGTATAAAAGTCCACAGTCAAGAGTTCCTTTGATGTAGTGAAGTATTCTTTTGGCAGTCTTCAGATGTGTATTGGTAGGAGCCTCAATAAAGCGACTCACAAGTCCTACACCAAAGAGAATATCTAGTCTTGTGCAGGTCAAGTATCTCAAGCTTCCAACCAGGCTCTTGAAAAGTGTTGGGCTTACTTGTTCTTCTTCATCATCTTTTGACAATTGTATTCCACATTCAACAAGAGTGTTGACAGGTTTGCAGTCTTCCATCTAGAATTTTTTGAGAATTTTCTTTGCATAGCCTTCTTAAGAAATAAATATTCCTTTATTTGTTTGATTCACTTGAATTCCAAGATAATAAGACATGAGTCCAATATCAGTCATCTCAAATTCTCTTGCCATTGTCCTCTTGAAGTCTTCAATTAAGTCTGGATTGTTGCCAGTGAAAATTAAGTCATCGACATATAATCAAACAATCAACACGTCTCCATTCTCATATTTGGTGTAAAGAGTATATTCATATGAACACTTGGAGAAATTATTATGATGGAAGTATTCATCAATTATACTATATCAAGCTCTTGGAGCTTGTTTTAAACCATAGAGAGCTTTTTTCAACTTTAAGACCTTACTTTCACACCCTTTTGTCACATAGCCTAATGGTTGTTGCATATAAACCTCATCATCAAGAAAACCATTCAGGAATGCAGATTTAACATCCAATTGGTAAATCTTCCATTTGTGTTGAGTTGGTAGAGATATGATAAATCTTATAGTTTCCAAACGTGCAATAGGAGCAAATACCTCATCATAATCAATGTCAGCTCGTTTACTGTAGTCTTTTGCAACTAGTCTTGCCTTGTACCTTTCAACTTCATCTTTTGCATTCTTCTTTATCTTATAAACACATTTTACTCCAATGGCTTTGCGGCCTTTGGCTAAAGTTGCAAGCTCCCAAGTGTTATTCTTCTTTATTGCCTTGATTTTATTATCCATGGCTTGTCTTCATCTTTCACTCTTGTTAGCTTCTCAAAGCTTATTGGTTCACAATTAGCAAGTAGACAAAAAAGAGTCAGTTCATCATTTAAATTTTGAGTTACCTCATAAATTTCATTCAAGCTTTTGAAATGGGATGGGGGGTCTTTTCATGCGAACTTGAAGTTGTTAGAGTTATGTTTGCTTGAGATGAAGTCGGAGCTTGATATGGAGATGAGTTTGAGCTGGACTTGGAGATGGAGACGGGGTTGGAGATATAGAATCTTCATTAACTTCTTCAGAGTTGGAGAGATAGAATCTTCATTAACTTATTCTTCTTGCTCTTGTATGGGTAAGAATTTGTATTTTGATTGCTCATTGACATTCCAGTCCCACTCAACTTCTTCATCAAACTGGACATCTCTACTCACAATAGTTCTTCCATTAGTAGGATTGTAGAGCTTGTAAGCTTTGGAATGTTTATCATAGCCAATGAAGACTAATTTTTGGCTTTTGTCATCAAGCTTGGTTTGATTTTGATCAGGAACATGAGTATAAGCAATGCTTCCAAAAACCCTTAAATGCTTGATGCTTGGATTTCTTCCACTTCATGCTTCTAATAGTGTCTTGTTTGAGAGGCTCTTTATGACAACGATTCAACATATAGACTGTACAATCAACTGCTTCAGCCCAAAATTCTTTAGGCATTCTTTTAGACTTCAACATGTTTCAACCATCTCAAGAACCACTCTATTTTTTCTCTCGACAACTCCATTCTATTGAGGTGATCGAGAAGCTGTCAAAGGGCGTCAAATGTCATTCTCTTCACAAAAATTGTTGAATTCTCTTTATGTGAATTTTTCGCCTCTATCAGATCTCAAAACTTTGATCTCCCAACCACTTGTTGCCATTCTCTTCACAAAAAAAATAAATTCAAGTCCTACGGTTATAATAATCAATAAAAAGAATAAAATATTTATTTTTGCCATAGGAGCAAGGATTGATTGACCAACAAATATCAGTATGGACAAGTTCTAGTGGTCTTGTTGTCCATGATGTAGTCTTGTTTGGAAAACTTTTCCTAGCTTGTTTTCCAAGAATACAATCCTCACAAATTTATTTTGGATGATTGATGGAAGGCAATCCATATATGCATCATATTTTTTCATGACATCAAAGAAAGATTTTAAAATTTTATGTGCCCAAATCTCAAGTGCCATAACAAAGAAACTTTTTTGACACAAGGTTTAAGACATTTTGCAACATCGTTTTGAATATTTAATAAAAACAATCTATTTCTTATCATGGGCACTTTTGTTATCAAAAAATTATTTTCATCCTTTATTACTCAATTTTTATCTTCTAATAAAATTGTGTATTTTTTCTCAATAAGTTGACCAAGACTCAAAATATTAGTTTTTAATTTTGGCACATAATAAACCTAAAAAATAAAACGATGTCTTCCATCTTTCAAATGGATTAAAATTTTACATTTTTCTTCTACTGAGACCGTAGAGCCATTTCCAAATTTAATATTGCCCTTGACAGTTGTATCGAGTTCTATGAACATGCTCATTTGTCTAGTCATATGGTGCTTGCAGCTGTATCAATATGCCATGAAATATCTCCTCCATCTTGTTTGCCACGATGAGCCATCAACAAGGTAATCTCTTCTTCTCCTTGTCTTTTGACAAAGTTTACTTTCTCATCCACAACTTTAGGATTACTTCTACATTCATAAACATAATGACCATATTTTTTACAATTATAACATTGAATTTGCGATTTGTCATACCTTTATCCTGAATAATTACCTCTTCCACTCCTAAGTTTATGCGAATTTTTATTTTTCTCTTCTTGATTAAATATTCCTCTTCCACCACGTTCTCGTCCTTATTCTTGGTTTTGGCCTCGACCTCTACAACATCTTCATCCTTTTTGGTCTCCATCATTGCCAAAGGTTTCTTCTTTCTTCAAAGCGAGATTACTTTGAAGAACTTTTTTCAAAACTTCTTGGTTCTTCTTCTTGTGTCTTTCTTCATGAGCTTGTAATGAGCCCATGAGTTCATCAACGGACATGTTATCTAATTCTTTTCATTCCATCAATGGACACATTATCTAATTCTTTTGATTCTTCAATGACTACAACAATATATTCATATTTTGGATGCAAAGAATGAAAGATCTTTTCTACAATACGAAGATCTTTTAAATATTCTCCATATCTTTTTAGTTGGTTAGAAACCACCAAAACTCTCAAAATATTGTTTGAAATAGATTCACCATCATTCATATAGAGAGATTCAAACTCATATCTTAAAATTTGGAGATGAACCTTTTTCACCTTATCTATCTTTTTTGTGATTTTTGGAGAGTTTCCCATACTTGTTTGGCAGTAGTTGCGCATAAGATCTTCTCGAACATAGTTTCATCCAAAAATAGATGGATGATATTGTTGATCCTTCTTGAGATTCTTTATCAGTGTGTCTTTTTTATTTTGACTCAAAACTTCATCTTCTTTAAGTTCAACATAGTATTCTCTACAATCTCCCAAGCATGTTGTGAGCCATTTAGAGTCTTCACACAAATGGACCAATTATCATAATTTTTCTTAGTGAGACGAGGAAATTGAAAAGGAAACATACCATTTCCCATTATCCTTACCTAGCTCCGATACCACTTTGTTAGAATATAGAATAGGCTATTTTATTGTAGAGAGAAAATAAGAGAAAATAATATGAAGACTTTAAACAAAATCTTTATTGTTCTACTATTTGGTATGATACAATTGAAAAAACTGACCCCTATTTATAAATTCACAAAAATCGTATATCAATTAGGATATAGTTGTAGGAAACCATTATCCACTAAGAAATTTCTAGAAAAAAACTAATTTAAAACTAGCTAGAACTAATTTAATAGAGTCCTAACCAAGTTTATCTACTAACATTCCTTTCACTCCAAATAAAATAAGAAGCAACGACTAACTGGAGTTTGAAGACATACATTTGAAAATCTTTTACTGTTCATGGTAGTCCAATCAATGATATCATTTCATTTAATCATCTGTTGATCAATTCTCGAACATTTGAGGTATTTCTTCCAAAATTCTTTTGTTGAATCTGCAAATAAAAAATTAAATGATCCTTAGTTTTAGGATTTCCATGACAAAACAAAGAATTGTTGTTTGCACTAATTCCCAAGAGACCAACCTTTGTTTAGTGTAAATGTCTATCAAGCGAAGAAAAGTATATGGTAAAGAAGTGAGTTCTTATTATGCATTGGCAATGCCTTATATAAGTTACAAGATCCTAAACTAATTATGGTACAAACAAAAACAATCACGTTGGTGAGATTGAATATCAAGTATACAATCAAGGTTTATGTACAAAAAGATTGCCCAACGATGATTACGAGCGAATCTTTGTGATTGATCTCCAATACTCCCCATCAAGTTGGAGCATGAAGATATGAAATGCCCAACTTGCCCATCAAGCGATGGAATTGATGACCACTCAATGCCGGTGTGAAGATACCCGCTAATTGGTGGGTGGTAAATATGGCGCGCAGACTTAACTCATGAGATTGGATATGTTGTCGAACGAAATGACAATCAATATCTATATGCTTGGTTCACTCATGAAACATGGGATTGGCAGAAATGTGCAGTGCTTCTTGGTTGTCATAAAATAATGGACAGGATCAGTGTGCTGAACTTGTAAGTCGCAAAGAAGGCGCCGAAGCCAAATGATTTCGCTGGTCACTACAAAAAAAATTACTTTTGGCGACGACCAAAATTCGTCTCCATGCCGTCGCCAAAAGAATATTGGCGACGGCTAGCGACAGCGCGGAGAGGAAAATTGACCGTCGCCAAAAGTATTGTCGCCAATTTGTCGCCCCGTCGCCAATTCATCTCCTTTGGCGACGACATTTTAGTCCGTCGCCAAATTCGTCTCCAAATCATCTCCAAAAAATTGTCATCTCCACACCGTCGCCAATATAACTCCGTCTCCAATTCGTCTCCAGAGTCGTCGCCAAAACTATGTCATCACCTAGCCATCGCCAAATCTATGTTGTCACCGAGCTGTTGCCAAATTGTCGCCAAAACTATGTCGTCACCAAGCCGTAGCCAAAATATACTATCACCGAGCCGTCGCCACAAGTTGTTGTCACCAAACCGTCGCCAATCTTTAATTATTCTTTTATAGCAATTTTTATAACTAAAATTACAGAATTAATTTTTTTTTTCAAATAACAAATTAATATAAAAAATTAATTTAAATTTTAATGCATATAAATAAAAAAAATATAATCTAAAATTATAAATTAAATTAAATCAACACAAATCATAAATTTAAAATTACAAACTGTTTTAATATCTTAACAAAAATATAAATTTAAAATACAATAGATTTTAATATCTAAAAAAACACTCAATGCCTCGATTGATCTTTAACCATTGGGGCTACAAGAACTATTCCATCCCATTCATGTGGTTCCTTCAGAAGAGCTTTCAGAGCAACAACTCCTCCCATGGACTGACCAAACAAAATGCGAGGCAGCTCAATCATCTCCGACCTTCCTTCCAAATCATATGAGGAAAAGTTAGCTTTAATTGATCATTATTTGCATTAATCTGCTGAATTAAAGAGATTGCATATGACGAGAGATGAGATGAAAATTTTGAAATTTAACAAGAAGAACGTGCTTCCGCTGCTCATTTTGAGATGCAAAAAGGAAACTCACAAGCCAAAACATTCAAATGCACAATTTTTATGTAGATTTCTCACTAAGCTGAAAACTATATTAAGAAATAATCACAGGGTTTACCTTTAATTTTTGTAAACTGTTCAATGACATTGTCAACTAGGCCATCAAAGTTAGGTACATAACCATGCAATCCTTTAAAGAGGCCAAAACCTAGATAATCAATTGCATAAACACCATAGCCAGAAGCAGCAATGTATTTGGCTATACCTGAAACTCCAAAGGAGTATCCTAGATGTCATTCTATGAAGAACCATAAACTGAGGGAAGACGAACACAAGATAAAACTCTTTAAACTCACTGATAAGAATATGCACAAAAAGTACTCCAAATGTTCAGGAAAGACAGTTATGAAGTTCAATTTACTTTGTGGATGTTATTTCCGATAGTTTTACTGAAAAGCATAATTACCTCACTGTAGTTACTAACTTGACTAGCTCAATACTAAGTGCACACCTAGCTGTCACTACTTTCAAAGGTAGAAACTCCACTCTTAAGTCTATACACACACTAGAGTTTGTGGAAAATTTTCAACATGCAACACTTCTTTCAATTTTTCAGTTCAACTTCAGAGAATGATCTTAGTGTCATGTGAGCTCAAACTAAATATTGACTTTCAATTCGTGAGGGAAAAGTCATCATGAAATCCTGCAGCCTCCTTGTGCTTCCATTGACATTGTCCCTTCACATTTCTTTCATCAAACACATGTTCCACTGAAGATAAATATTTTGATGTGTAATGCGTATTTACATAAAGAAGCACAAATATTTACTTTTGATATTTCTTTTCAATATAAAAAGTGTTGATATCAAAATATAGTAGAGAGTTGTATTCATATAATGACATTTGAAACTTCCACGCCAGTGCATGAAACAAGCTGAAGCATGCAAACTTCTCATCTTTCTCATCAACTTTTTTGACTTCAATAATAGGCTTTGAATCCACATCCTTTTTCATGGATTAATCTTTATATCTCCAATACATATCTAAAAGGAATAATCACCACAAATTGGGAATATAGAGGTATCTTTTCTACTTATCCAAAAAATGAAAAAGAGATGCCTTTTCTTTTGACTACAATAGAAATCAAAATTATAGTTCAAATTTTTAAGACAAAAATAGTTAAATAGTGACCTATTGTACACTTCTATTCTCTCGAGAGCTTTCACCAAATACAAATTCAAGTCTATAGCTTTGCATCAAGAAACAAATATTAGTTCTCTTTCCAACATTTTGCATAGATATTAACTATTCTGATTTGGAACCACAAATAGGTTTCATCAAACTACAAGCAAGGCAATATTTTATTTCAAGATGAATACTATCCAAGAAAGGGAAGAATTGCTGCTGCACAATCAATTTGATTAGTTAACTTTGCATTTGGCCATTTGCAAAGATAACGATTCAAGCTGCAGAATCATACAAGGCATGAATAAAATATAATATGCAAGGTGCAAGATCAATTCAAATCATTAAAGTTCCAGCAACAATTTTCAAAGGCTATGCAATTGAGGTATTTCCACGAACAGGTAGTGTACAATTGGGATTTCAAAGCCAGATCCTCAAGACAAAACACATGAAATGCATTACAAAAGCAATGAAAAATGAAAATAATTGATTACCACGAAGCACCACAAAGATTCGGCAAAGAGAAAAATATTCAGCAACAACGATCCGACAAATAGCCTCGAAACTGAAGCACCACAAAGATTCTGCAATTTTCCAAAAAAAAAAATTAATGATAAACCCTAATTCAGCCCTTATTCTATTGAAATTAATAATCAAAAAATTAAACAAAAAAAATCAAAAATAAAAAATAAAAATCTGAAATTTTTTGTAAAAAACTCCAAAAATTAAAAAATAAACAAATTCGAAAATCAAAAAAATAAAACAAAAAACCGAAAATAAAAAAAAAGAAATAAAATCTGAAATTTAAAAAAAAATCAGAAAATAAATAAAAAACAGAAAAAAGAAAAACAGAAATGAAAAAACGAAAACTAAAGAAGACAAATATATATATATACAGATACAAATCCATATATATATAGATGTATATGTACGGACGGATATGTAATGAATATGTACATATATGTGTATATATATACACGGATTCATACATATATAATGAATCCGCACATATATGTGTATATATTTATGATGTGGGTCGCGAGGAAGGGTGGTGCAGTGGCGGAGGTGGTGCTGATCCAACTGACGGGGTGAAGGTGAGGTCGCTGGGTGGGAGGTGGCTGCGTGGTCGCAGGGTGGGGGTGGGGGAGGGGGGGGGGGGGTAGGTGCTTTTAAATTGCATCAGCTCTTGGAGCTGATGCATATTTATTTTAATTTTTTTTTGATCAACTCTTAGGGCTGATCAATTTATTGTAATTTTTTTTCTTTTTTTTTTTAATGTTAGGTGGAGACGGACTGGCCGTCTCCATCTTTTATTTTAATTTTTTTTCTTATTTTTTTTTTATATTGGTGGAGACAGACCGGGCCGTCTCCATCTTTTCATTTATTTCAATTATAGAATAGAATTTAAAAAAAAAAATTATTTTTTTAATTCATTTTTTCCTAATTGGAGACGGACATGGCCGTCTCCAATTTGGAGACGGCCTGGTCTGTCTCCAATTATAGAATAGAATCGAAAAAAAAATATTTTTTTTTATTCATTTTTTCCTAATTGGAGACGGCCTGGTCCGTCTCCAATTATTGAATAGAATAAAAAAAATTATTTTTTAATTCATTTTTTCCTAATTGGAGACGGCTTGGTCCGTCGCCAAATTTGGAGACGAACATGGCCGTCTCCAAATTGGAGACGGCCTGGTCCGTCTCCAATTATAGAATAGAATCGAAAATAAATTATTTTTTTTATTCATTTTTTCTAATTGGGGACGGACATGGCTGTCTCCAATTTGGAGATGGCTTGGTCCGTCTCCAATTATAGAATATAATAGAAAAAAAAATTATTTCCTAATTGGAGACAGCTCCAAAAAATTATTTCCTAATTGGAAACGGCCTAGACCGTCTGCAATAAGGATATATATATAATTTATTTTTTTAAAGTTTTGTTTCTTAGCATATATTTTATCGAGGAATAAAATCAAGTACTATAAAATATATTAAATTAAAAAAAATTATTAAAATACTTTAAACTAATTTTATTTTAATTAAAAGCACCTTTTCAATTATATAATTTTTTTTTAAGATTTATCAAAATATAAATCTTAACTCACATTAATTGAAATAATTAATGTAATTAAAATAAATACATGAATAAATGGAGACGACATAGATAAGTCGTCTCCATGTTGTTACCAATTTGAGACGGTTTGGAGACAGAATAAAGACGACATAGCTAAGCCGTCTCCATGTAGTCGCCAACTAGTAATATTAGGAGACAAAATCTAAACTGTCGTCATTCCGTCTCCTTTTGGAGACGGAATGGTGACGACTTAGCTACATCGTCACCATTCCGTCTCTAATTTGTCACAATTCTTGGCTACAACAATTTCCGTCTCATTTATGTCGCTAATTTGGAGACGAAATGGCGACAGATCGTCGCAAAATACAATTTTTTTTGTAGTGGGTGGTAGTGGCCATGCTCCTATATTTTGCCTCTACTGAGGATCGAGAAACAATCATTTGTTTTTTGGAGCGCCATACTATCGAAGATGAGCCCAAGAATATGATATATCCTATAGTAGAACATCGAGTAGTGGGACATCCAGCCCAATTGGCATCGCAATATGCACGTAGTGTGAGTGCACTGTTTGATGAGCGCATGATTCATTGTCTCGGGTTGGTCTCAAGATATCAAACCAAACGAAGAGCTGCTTCAAGATGTGGTTAGCTAGCTGTTCCATGAATTGACTTAGAATGTACATAGCATAGCAAATGTTCGGGCCCGTGATGGTGAGGTACAACAAACGACTTACCAATCGCCTATATTGGCCAGGGTCTTGGCATAGTATCCCTTTGTCTGCAACCAAATGATGTTGTTGTTCCATGGGAGATGCACTAGGACGAGCACCAGTCAAGCCACATTCGGATAAGATGTCCATAGTGTATTTGCATTGGCTAAGAAAAATGCCATACGGGGAATTGATGTGGAATTGAGTGTGTAGATGCTGCTTCAAGCGTGATTAGCTTGAGATTGTGCTACCTCAATGCCAAAGAAATACTTGAGGCGCCACAGACAATTATATTGTCTACGTAAATGAGAACAACAACAAGGTTTGTGCCATGACTATAAGTGAACAAAGAGTGATAGCCTGAGATTGTGAAAATCCAATGGCAATAAAGAAACTGGTGAACTTTTGATACCAGTTGCAAGATGCCTGCCAAAGTCTATATAATGATTTGCGTAAGCGACAGACTCGGTGCTCCCCCTGCTTAGCAAATCCTTAGGGTATTTTCATATAGACTTTCTCATTTAGATCGCCATGAAAAAAAGCATTGGTAACATCCAATTGATGAATAGCCCAATTGCAAACAGAGGCAATTGCAAAAAGGCAGCGAACAGTGGTCAATTTAGCTACCGGAACGAACATCTCATGAAAATCGACGCCTTCAATTTGAGTAAAGCCTTTGGCTACTAGCCATGCTTTATAATGATCGATACTTCCATCCGGTTTATATTTGATCTTGTACACCCACTTAGAATCAATAGCACGTTTCCCCGTGGGTAGTTGCTCCAATGACCAAGTGTGATTAGCCTCTAAGGCTTCAATCTCCTTTTGCATTGCTTCACGCCAATGCTTATGCTTAACAGCTTGAAAGAAATGGGTTGTCTCATCTAAAGAAATGATGGCTGCTAAAAAAACCTTGTGAGCATTAGAGAATTTATCATAGGACAAATAGTTATATAGGGGATATACCGTAGAGTTAACAAAGGGCGTGAGTGAGTTATATGGCTTGAGAGAGGGCGGCAAGGCAAACTCATAAGCATTTAATTTCTGCGGAACATGGCGTGTTCGAGAGGGTCTTCCTTATGCTACTTGAGGTATGATCAATTCAGTCGTGGAGTGGCTATCCATCACCTTCGGTTCACTAGTAGTTGTTGGATCGATCTCCACAACTAGGTCTTCACCTGTTTGGTTCTCATGGGCCAGCGAAATCAATCCATTATGGTCAATGGCAGCCTTGCCAAGATGTTCATTATTAGGAGCTCTTGGTATGTCATTGATCTTACTTGGAGTAAATGATGTTACAGCAAAATCAGTAGTGCTAGAAGTAAGATTTGGAACATGTCCTGATAATTGCTCAACTGAAAATGCATATTCTTTAACATAAGGGAAGTGGTCCTCATAAAATGTAACATCTCTCGAGACCTGCATCATTTTGCTCTCTATGTCAAAAACTTTATATCCTTTCTACCCAACAGGATAGCCAACAAAAACTCCACGTCGAGATTGCTTCGAAAATTTATCTCGCGACTTGCTTGTGACGTGTGCATAGCATAAGCAACCAAATGTTCGTAAATGATCATAGATGGGTGCTTTACCAAACAGCAATTCATGCGGCATCCGATTATGAATGATAGCTGTTGGCATCCTGTTTATAAGGTATGCTGCCGTTAAAATACATTTGCCCCAAAACATAGCTTGAAAACGTAATGCACATGCAACTTTCAACAAGTGTCTATGCTTGCACTCCACAATCCCATTTTATTATGAGGTGTAAGCACAACTAGTTTGCCGAGTAATTCCATGATCATAATAATATTGCAATAAATTACCATGCTCAAACTCTAAACCGTTGTCACTCCGAATGACTTTGATTTGACTATTAAATTGAGTTTTTACCCAGTTGCAAAAGTGTATCGCATAGCGGCATGTTTTGGACTTAGTCTTCATGAGGTAGACCCAAATAGTTCGACTAAAATCATCCACGATGGTGAGGAAGTAGTGTGCGCCTGAATATGAAGGTGTCTTGTAGTAACCCCGTATGTCACAGTGAATTAAATCAAAAGCTTGAATACTTTTATTATTTCGATCCGGAAAAGGAAGTCTAGTATGTTTAGCCCTTTTGACATGCATCACAAAAAACTTGAATATGAAGGTGTCTTGTAGTAACCCCATATGTCACAGTGAATTGAATCAAAAGTTTGAATACTTTTATTATTTCGATCCGGAAAAGGAAGTGTAGTATGTTTAGCCCTTTTGACATGCATCACAAAAAACCTGAATATGAAGGTGTCTTGTAGTAACCCCATATGTCACAGTGAATTAAATCAAAAGCTTGAATACTTTTATTATTTCGATCCGGAAAAGGAAGTGTAGTATGGTTAGCCCTTTTGACATGCATCACAAAAAACTTTTTGATCAATTGAAGAAAAAAAATCCAGTACATGGTGTTACGCCCCGAACCCAACTCCCACGCCTGCAAAGGATACCCCCTGGGACTTAGGCCCAAGCGAGCACCGAGGCTATGGTAAGCATGCCCAGCAACACACTATACAAGTATTGTCCGCTTTGAGGCCCATACTTCTTATGGTTTTGTCCCTTCCCAAGTAGAACCCCACACTAGAAAAGGCACTTGTACGAATATACAAGACAACTCTATATATTCAATAACCCAGACTCGTAACCTTCCGATATGGGATAGGATTACCACACATGGGAAATCTTGTTTATTGGTAAGTGTCCCAAGCGACGGTGCCAAAGAATAACATCCTCAACTCTCTTTGCCATAAGTGTTTTGCCCTCCTCTAACTGCTCCAAGTAGTACAAGCCATTCCACGTTCTACCCACTCCAATCAGCCTCCTCAAGGGTAAGTCCTGTATCACACAAAAATCCGAGCAAAAGGTTAATACACAATTCCAATCCTTGGTTAATTGGTGTACAGATAGAAGATTGCAGTTAAATTCGGGAACGCCCATGACTTTATTTAAGACTAGATTATTGCCTAAAACTATGCTTCATATTGCTCGTACTGGAACGGTCTTCCCATTTGGTATTCGAACGGGAGATATATTAGGATTTTCAACCTTGTTGGCAAGTAGTTCAGGGGTGCATATGAAGTGATCAGTTGCTCTGAAATCAATGATCCATGGCATAGAATTATTAATCATACCAGAAAGATTGCTTGAAGAGCCTGTGGAGTTGTTCAGTAATGCTAAAAGTTGTTGATATTGAACCTCCGTGAGTCGCGGCACAACTGATTGTATATCCACTTTTGTTTGCATCTTATCTCCTTCATGCATCATTGTATTTACTGGCATGATAGTGGCTGCACTAGGACTATGAATATTGTTGCCAAATTGTCCACTTTTTGAATTGTGCGTGGTCTGCTTCTTCCTTCAATTCAGCGGATATCCCACGATTTCGAAGCACCATTCTTTGGTGTGTCCCTACTTCTTTCAATGCTCGCATATTGGATTTTCACGGTTCGATTTTCCTTTGTTGACTGAGGCTGCCAATGCAGCAACTGATTGGCCTATAGCGAATGCTGCTATGTCGATGTTGTTCATTCTCGATGCCACCACCGACTGCTGTTTCTCTTCTAGCACAGCCATTGCGTAAGCTCATCCTAACGTGGGCAACGGGTCCATATTTAAGATTTGTGATCTCACTATGTTGAAACCACTATCTAACCCCATCAAAAAATCATACAATTTTTTACTCTCACGCATGGATTGCACGTTCTTGGACGTGCCGCATTTACATACACAAGGGCATGTAGGTACGGGATTAACAGCTTGAAGTTCATCCCATAACCCACGCAGCCTTCCGTAGTAATTGGACACCGATGTCTTCTCCTGCTGCAACAATGCTATGGCACGCCTTAGTTCGTAGATTCTTGGTGCATTTCCTTGTGAAAAATGCTCCTTCAAATCTTCCCAAATATCTTGCGCCGTTTCTGCATATGTTACGCTGTTTTTGAGTTCTTTGGCTATCGAATTTACCAGCCATGAGCGCACCATTGCGTTACATTTTATCCATGGCAATAGATCTTGTGAATCGGCATTCGGCTTATCAATAGTTCTGTTTACAAAACCAGCTTTCATTTTTTACTCCAAGGCGTTTAACATATTCTGCCTCCATGTAAAATAATTCTCCCCACTCGCATCGAGAGGAGTCACCACAAAGATCAAACCCGGAAGCTCCGATGGCTAGAGGTAAAACGGGGAATTTACGTACCCTGTCACTGTTTGTTGTCCCTCTTTCCTTACGGCATCAAGCTGCTCACTGACTGTTTTGTCGCCAGCCATTGACTTGGTATGAGAAAGAGATGAATGAAATTGTTTGCTAGATAAAACATGTTATTTTTGTGAAACCTGCTTTGCTACCATGAAGAAAAGTATATGGCAAAGAAGTGAGTTCTTATTACGCATTGGCAATGCCTTATATAAGTTATAAAATCCTAAACTAATTATGGTACAAGCAATCACGTTGGCAAGATTGACTATCAAGTATACAATCAAGGTTTATGTACAAAAAGATTGCCCAAAAATTATGCGATGTGAATGGTGCGACGATTATGAGCGAATCTTTGTGATTGATCTCCAATACATGGTGATTCATGAGTAGAAACAGTGTTTAGAAATGTTTCCTTTAAACCAAATCACATATGGCCAGCTGAATTTGGGGATTCTTACACAGATAGAATCATAAGCAGATGAGATTGAAAACTGACCTTTTGGTTTTGGAGTCCATAAGACAATGTTGCGTGAGGATTGGCAAAGTTGGGTAGATCTGATAAGGTATCTATAGTGGTCAATGAAGTCAACTCAATAAATCATCAAGAAGGTGACAACTCAGCTGATCAGATTAGAAGTTAGTTAGTTAGACATTAGTTGGATACAGCTGTATTAGCAAATGTGATGAATTAGATTACTATATATAGACTTCATTGTACGGCATTACATTAAGACGAATAAGATGAATAGATATTTTTCTCTCTCATTCTAAATCTTCTCATGGTATCCAGAGCAACCTAAAAGAGTCTTCTCTTCATTCTTGGTCCTGAGCCTTTCTTTTTCCGCCATTGTTACATCTTCAAAGCTTCAAACAACAGCTTGAACTACTACAATGGCGACTGATGGTACGAATGATCTACCGGCAAATCTTCGTCTGCTTCCCCAGAATCTAAACTCTTTGGTTCAAATAAAACTTGATAATAGCAATTATCAGTTATGGCGAGCTCAGATTCAAACAATTTTTCGCGCAAATCAGCTGCTGGACTATCTGCTAGGCACCAAATCGTGTCCTTCAAAACAGATTACGGATGCTGATGGTGAGAAAATTGTGAATCCTGCTCATGAGCAATGGTGTATTGTTGATGAACACCTCAAAACGTGTTTGTATGCTTCGATTACGCCTTCGGTCCTCTCGCAAGTACTTATTCTACCAACAGCTTCTGCAATCTGGCGTCATCTTGAGAAACGATATCACTCCATGTCACGACCTCATATTCAACAGCTCAAAATGCGGCTTCATACTCTTAACAAAGGAGCACAGACGATCCAAGTCTATTTGGATGAAGTTAAGCGTATTATTGATAGTCTCGCCTCTGTATCTGAAGTAATTAGTGATGATGATCTGGTCCTTTACATTCTGAATGGATTACCGCCAGAATTTGATACTATAACGGCCTGGATACGAGTCAGCAAAGAGTCTCTCAGTGTTGAGGAACTCACAAATCTGCTAATTACTGAAGAATTTCGCCTGAAGCGTGCTAACAAACTTGTAGGTGTTGAATTAGCCAGCTCCGATGTTCACACAGCTCTTAACACACAGAGAACCTATGGTAACAATGGAAATAATCACGGACGAGGTCGTAACTTCAATAATCGCGGTGGTAGAGGACATAGAGGCGGCGCAGGTCACAATGTTAGTTACAACCCATCGCCTTCGACAGTTAGTAAGCCTTCTAATCCAGAAACTAAGGTGTATTGTCAGATATGTGGAAAGCCGAATCATCAGGCTTTGGATTGTTGGCATCGATTTGATGGAACCAACTATGTTAGTACAAAGACAAACAAGCAGGCTCTTACTGCTCAAACTGGAGTTCATCCTTTTTCCACACCATCTGAGCAGGCTTCATGGTACCTGGACAGTGGAGCAAACTCGCATGTTATAGCTAATCTTGGATTTCTTTCGTCTTACTATCCTTACGAGGGTGGAGACTCTGTTTCGGTTGGCAATGGCTCTACTTTGCCTATAGCACACACTGGCCATGGTATTCTTTCTCCCTCTTCCAGTATTTTATACCTAAAAAATGTCTTGCATGTTCCTAGTATCTCTTCTAACTTGCTTTCAGTTTATCAACTAGCTCATGATAATAATTCTACTTTAATTTTCAATGACAAGGAGGTTACCATTGTGGACAACCTCAGTCATCAAATCAAGTACAGGGGCCCCTATAGCAATGGTATTTACTGTCTTCCTGCTACTGCGTCTTCAATGACTACTTCCTCACCTACACACTTCTGCTACAGTTCATCTACAATTGCTTCCCAAAATAATGATGTAGCTGTTTGGCATCAAAGGTTAGGACACCCTAGTCAAAAAGCACTGCAGCATCTTCATTCAATTCTTTCTATTAGCCGAAATAATACTGGCTTTGTGTGTGAGCCCTGCTCTAGAGCTAAATCACATAAATTGTCTTTTTCATTGTCTGAGTCTAGAGCTGCTACTCTTTTTGCTTTAGTTCACACTGATGTCTGGGGACCTACTAGTGTACCCTCATTTTCCCACTACAGATATTATGTACTTTTTGTTGATGATTTTACAAAGTACTCCTGGCTGTATCCCTTGAAATCAAAGAGTGAAGTTTACTCTGTTTTTCTTGCTTTTCATTCTATGATAGTGACTCAGTTTAATGCAAACTTAAAAATCTTGAGGTCGGATAATGGTTCAGAGTTTGTGAATATAAAATTTGCACAATATTTACAAACTAAAGGAATCATTCACCAAACTTCTTGTCCCTATACTTCGGAACAAAATGGTCGGGTAGAAAAGAAACACATGCATCTTATTGAGACAGTGTTAACTCTCTTACAACAGGCTAAACTTCCCAATATTTTCTGGCTTGAAGCTTTGGCGACTACTAATTACTTGATCAATAGACAACCCAAGGCTTTACTTCAAAATAAATCACCTTATGAGTGTCTTTTTTCAAAACCACCTGATTATTCTTTGTTAAGAGTCTTTGGTTGCCTTTGTTTCCCGTGGTTAAGACCATACTCTAAGCATAAATTGGAGCCTCGGTCTACACCGTGTTTGTTTTTAGGCTATTCTTCAACCACAAAAGGCTATAGGTGCTACAGTTTAAAAACTAAGCAAGTTTTTTTGTCTCGACATGTTAAGTTTTTTGAACATGTTTTTCCTTTTAATTCTTCTCATACTAGCACTGAGTGTACTACTCCACCTATTTTTCCTATTTTTACTTCCCAGTGTATCCCTGAGTCAACTGTACCCTCTCCTCACTCGCCGACAGTCACAAGTGAACAAAGTGTGTCACCTACTCCATTTACTCCTATATATGCGCCCTCTGATTCTTCCAACACATCACATGCTATAAACGATGTTCAGTCACCTATGTTCACATCTTCTCCTCAACTTCCGCCTGTTACTTCTCACTCAATCTCTGCAACTCACATGCTTGACATTCCTACCAACATTACTTCTACTCATTTGATGGTAACCAGATCACGAACTGGTTCACTTAAGCCTAAGCTCTTTCACCTAAATAACATTACTCTTACTCCCCCTATTACTGAACCTCTATCATATAAAGAGGCTTCTAAGAATATCTATTGGCAGAATGCTATGAAAGAAGAGTTTGATGCCTTAATTGCAAAGAACACATGGTCCTTAGTTCCTCTTCCGGATACAAGACAACCTATTGGCTGTAAGTGGGTTTATAAAATCAAACGTCATGCTGATGGGAGTGTAGCACGGTATAAGGCGAAGTTAGTTGCTAAGGGATTTCATCAGTCCTATGGTTTGGATTATTCTGAAACATTTAGTCCAGTGGTTAAGATTTAGACTGTGAAGATTGTTCTAACTGTTGCCCTCACAAATGGCTGGAATATCAAGCAACTTGATGTCTCCAACGCTTTCCTCCATGGCATCTTGCAAGAAGAAGTTTTTATGCAACAACCACAGGGGTTTGTTCACATGCAGTATCCCAATCATGTGTGCAAGCTTCAGAAATCAATATATGGGCTAAAACAAGCCCCAAGGGCTTGGTATCAACTATTGTCTAAGTTTCTTACTGATCATGATTTTGTTTGTAGCAAAGCCGACACATCTTTGTTTGTCAGACATCAAGCTCATGCAACAATCATTGTGCTTGTATATGTCGATGATATCTTGATTATTGGTAATACAGATGCAGCTATTCAAACACTTGTGCAAGATATGAGTCGCAATTTTGCAATGAAGGACTTGGGAAATTGTCTTATTTTCTCGGTCTTGAGGTTGAATATAACTAAGCTGGAATCCTACTTCATCAATCGAAATATGCAGCTGATCTTCTTAAAAAAGCAGGCATGGCAGATTGTAAATCCATTGCAACTCCGGCTTCAGCTGTTCCAATGGATTCTCTTCGGCAGCTTTCTAATTCTCCTTATGCTGATCCCACTTTCTTTAGAAGCATTGAAAGAGCTCTGCAGTATTTAACAATAACACGTCCTGATCTTCAGTATGTAGTGAATAATGTTTGCCAGCAGATGCACAGTCCTACACAAGGTCATTTTGCATCTCTTAAACGTCTCCTACGTTATGTGCATGGTCCGATACATCTTGGTCTCCAGTTTAGGCCAACTACACTAACGATGCAGGCCTTTTCTGACTCCGATTGGGGCTAATAGTATTCCCGATAGAAGGTCTACTACTGGTTTTTGTATATTTCTCGGAGCTAATTTGATTTCTTGGTCTACCAAGAAGCAGCCCACTGTATCACGCTCTTCAACAGAGGCTGAATATAGAGCTCTTGCTTCTACTGCTCAGAACTTCGCTGGTTGAGTTTTATCTTGAAAGAATTGTTCATTGATAGTTCATGTCCCAAGCTCTGGTGTGATAATATTTCAGCAATTGCTCTTGCCTCAAATCCGGTGTTTCACAATCAGACAAAGCACATAGCACTAGATTATCATTTCATCCGTGAGCTTGTATCAGCCAAGTTTCTCAGCCTTTCTCATGTTCCTACTGCTCAACAACCAGCTGATCTTTTTACAAAACCATTGCCTGTTGTGAAATTTCAGTTTTTGCGCAACAAGCTGCCCCTTCGATCCTCGTAGCTCAGCTTGTGGGGGGATGATAAGGTATCTATAATGGTCAATGAAGTCAACTCAATAAATCATCAAGAAGGTGACAACTCAGCTGATCAGATTAGAAGTTAGTTAGTTAGACATTAGTTGGATACAGCTGTATTAACAAATGTGATGAATTAGATTACTATATATAGACTTTATTGTACGGCATTACATTAAGATGAATAAGATGAATAGATATTTTTCTCTCTCCTTCTAAATCTTCTCAAGATCTAGTGAACAATATAATCTAGGAAGGTACCCCCATATCAGTGATAGCTAGCTTGGCGAGCGAAGTGGTCCTTAAGAACTCCCAAAGGATGCAAATTATCAAAGTAGAGAAAAGTATCATTCCAATAACCAATTTTCTTGAAGAATAGATTCCTCGTGAGGTCTCTAGCTTTAAGAATTTCGTGCCAAGCCCATGTAGCATCAACATGAGGTTTGATCTCCCAATCACAACCTGATTTCATATAGTAAGTTTGTACCCATTTAACCCAATGGTTGTCTTTCATTGTATGCATCTGCCAGAGATATCTCATGATACCAGCTTGGTTAGAATCCTCAAGGTTTTAAATGCCCAAGCCTCCCTTATCCACAAGTTTACCATTGTTATAGCATGCCACTTTAGCTCTTCATTTCAAATTTTTGTTGCCCTTCCAAAGGTATTTGGAAAATAAGCTTTCAATCTCACGAATGACCCCTTCGGGAACGATGAGTATATTACTCCACTAGGCTTGAATGTTGTGTAAGGGGAGCTCCAACAGCTCTTTCAAATGTTCAAAATTATTAAATTTGGAGAAGCTGTTGGTACTATATAGCTCCAACAGCTCTTCCAAATGATCCCTTATATTTTAGGAGATAAATGATTTGAAGTTTGGATCCCCTATTGCTGGGGGATGAAATTCTTCCCCCATCCCATCCCTCATAGTTTTTAATGTTATAGACGTAAGAATTTTTTATATAGGGGAGCTATTGGAGTAAAACTAAAATAGGGATTCTATAAAATAAGGGATTGGTTAAAAATAAGAGAATTGTTGGAGTGAAACTGAAATAAAAAATTTGTAAAAATAAAAAAAATGCTTCAAATCTCTTAAATATAAAAATAAAAAATAAAAAAAATTGTTGAAGTTGACCTAAAACTTATTTAATAAGCTAGACCCTTCCTGCATAAGATAACCACTTGAGAGCCCAAAAGTCAACACATTTGATGATTCTGTCCACATGTTTGATGATTCTATCAGCCAAATTACTGTAATCAGTTTTTTGTAGTCTTCCAAGGTGAGAGGGACGCCCAAGTAACGTATTGGGAGACAATCTTTTTTACATCTAGGCTCCGTTTGTTTGCCATAAAATATTTTCTCGAAAAATATTTTTTAAATTTTACAGTGTTTGATAATATTAAAAAATTAATTAATTATAAAATATTTTCTTGTCAAAAATTACCGCTGATTTTTTTTAATTTTACGATGTTTGGTAACACCGTAAAATTAGTTAACCATAAAATATTTTCCGGTCAATAATTGCGGCTAGTACAAAATTTTGTAAAATATTTTATGAGACTTTGGGAGAAAAAAATATTTTACGGAACTTACGATACATCTAAATACAAAAAAATATTTTCCAGTAATTTATTTTCAAGAAAACTATTTTTTTCCAACAAGTTATTTTACGGTAAACAAACGAAACCCTGTAAAATATTTTATTTTTCAAGAAAATATTTTACACAAATAAATTATTTTACGACAAACAAACGGAATCCTTGTAGGAAAAATTCTTTCCTGTGGCTGCAGCAACTCTGTAGCAGACGACATGGACAAGGCATGAGCCATGTACTTGACACGTGGTTAATGCCTTTTTTAGACTAATGCTACGTGATTATAAATATTAAAAAATTGTGAGCTAAATTTATGAATTTACCCTTACAATTAAACTTTAAGTATGTGGTTCTAATTATTGGAATGGACATGAATAAAAAATTATAAATATGTACATTGACTTAAAAATAAGGGGAGTCGATATATTAAAGGTCGGACTCAGAAAGTGAAAATCAAGGAGGTTAATTTTTTTTTTTAATTTTTGAAAATATTATGTAGATTTTTTAGAAGATGTACAAAATGATTAAGATTCTGTTTGCCCTAATTTTTAGATATTCGAAGCACTTTTTGTAAGTTTAGAGACCGGAATTAATATGTCGGTGAGATTAGAAGTTGAAGTTAACATCTTAAAAAATATGTGAAATAACTAAAGTTTTGTTTGGCTTAACTTTTAGACACTTAAAAACACTTTCTATAAGATTAAAAACTAAAAATAACCAATTTGGCTTGTGTTTAAAAGTATTTTTAATTAAAAATTAAAATTAAAATTTTACAATTAGAACAATTTATTCTGTTTTTATTTCAGGATAAATTTGTAATTGAACCTGAAATGACATGTATTAATTGAAATAAAATGGGGTCAAATCATTGCAGCTGCCACATTGGCAGCCGCATGAAAGAAGGACCCATCTAGTAGCACTGAGAATCTGATCAATGATATAATCATTATGACCACCAAAGAATACTTTGCTCTTCTTCGGATTTGTTTTAAGCCCTGAGATTTTTAGAAGTGAATTATGGACTTAAGGGTATCTCTGACGGGAGAAATTATTTACAAAAATTTATTATTTTTGGTAATTTTTAGAGATTTGGGTCTTTAAATTTAGAGTCAAAATACATGGGGCTCACATAATTTTAGAGATTTACACTAAAATAGAGATCCAATCACTTTTTTGGTCTCTAAATTTAGAGCCAAAAAAGTAAATTGGGTTTCTATTTTAACTCAGATATCTAAAATTGTGTAGACCCCATGCATTTTGGCTTTAAATTTAAAGACTCAGTCTCTAAAAATTACCAAAAATAATAATTTTTTGTGAATAATTTTTCTCATTAGAGATATTCTAAGTTAGATGTGACTAAACCAAATTAACGTTTATATGTGGATGTGCCTTTGTCGCAACACTGACAAACGTGGTTGTCTAGAGGCTTCCCAATAGAATCACCAAAAGGAATACCAAGCTTTTTGTACTCTTTTCCTTGGTTACCAACATATCCATATCACTAAAAACAATTGCTCCTCATACTCAAAATTTGAACTCATTTTAAGACTCATAATTATTGAATAAAGAAAGTCGTGTTTGCCATGTCAAAGTGACCACTGATTGTAGAGAATGAGATAACCATTAAAAAAAAAGAAGACTATCTAAAGAAAATGAACCAGACAAGAAAATGACTAATGAAAATTTGTGGCGAGAGACATTTCTGTAGCATATCTTTCTCTTTATTAAGTTTTCAATGATCAATGCAAATCTCACTAACTTTGTTATGTTGACAGTGATCTCAGCAATAACCTATTGGAAGGGCATATACCACCTCTCCTTTTCAAAATGAAGTCACTAGAATATATGTAAGTGATCATGTTATTGAAATGATACAATATTGACTAATAGTTGTTGCAAGTTGAGACTTAAATTCATTGGTAGTTGCATCAGCTCTACTATCTACTCCTACAAAACACACACTTAGAAGGAAATAGAAAACAACGAAACTATAACCACAGCGTTATAAGATAAAAAATTAAATGATTTTTTTAAAGTTTGAGTACTTTCAGCTTTTGAAGAACATTATTGGAATTGGAGTAACAATGCATAAAGGATCAAGGTCCAATATAGTTTAGATTATGGAAACTATTTTGTAATTAATTGCATAAGGAGTTATTCTAAAACTGATTGACTCATGACCACGTTTTGGCAACAATCAACAATATTTTAAACATTGGTAATCCAAGTAATTGCTTGTGAGTATTGGATCAACACTTGTCACATTTTTGTGGCACTAATCATTTGTATTTTGAGTAAACTATGTATGCCTTTTTCTTAAGTTTAGGACTAGTTTTGTTTAACCATCTAAATATTTTTTTATTACACCTTTTAGGGCAAATCTTTTTATTAGTCCTTAAAGTATAATGCAGAGACATATTATTCTGATTTTTCAGAATAACAACTTTACTCCTAGGCTTATTATATTAGCGAAACACTGTTAATCCCCAAATAAGATTCCATATGTTGTTTTGACAAATGATAATCACATGTACTCAAAAGGGAAAATTGTAGGAATAGTCCCCATTGTTTGTCAAATTTTTAGTTTTGTCCCTATTATTTAAAAAAGTGCAAAAAGGTCCCTAATATTTTTAAAAATTGTTGATTTGGTCCTCGCTATCAAAAGCACTGTTAAAATGAAAAAGAAAAACTAAGAAGAAAATTGTTCCCTTACATATTTTGCCAAATGACCAACCTTCCCCTTAATAACCCGGTTGCTTTTGCTTTTTTGCTTTTTTATTTTTACTTTTCATCATCCCAATCAAACACACACATACACACAAAATTTCACTGAAACATATACACAATTTCATACACGCACATGCACAATTTTGTGTACACACACATAGATCTAATTCACACGCACACATAATTTCACACATATACAGATTTGATTCACATATATACACAATTTCACTCCCATTGATACCAACCACTTAACATCATTATCATCACTCCACCGATTCCTTATCACTCCCATTGAATACAATCCGGATATACCAAAACCTAGACCCACACCTTATGATTTGCTCTGTCCATGAAGGATAAGGGATAGAACATAGTAGTCGTGCTAATGCAACCCGGCAAGTCTGTTACCGCCCGATATAACACAACCCTACCATGCCTCACAAATATTTACCCATACCCCATCAACACACTTCATACTCCGTCCATGAAGGATAAGGGATAAAACATGGTAGTCATGCCAATGCAACCCAACAAGTTCGATGCCGCCCAGGGTGACACAACCCTACTGTGCCTTACAACATTTATAATATTTCAACACTTAACACTTTAACACTTAACATTCATTAGCATTTAATATCATTTCATGGAAACACTTGGTATGTGACAAAGTAGGCTACAATACCTAATATGCAAGAAGTCATGGCATTTTGGAAAACTTGTACACTTACACTATTATTTTCATGAAAAAATTCAATTACACTTTTATTCGATAACAAATGACATGACTACAGTTTAAATGGTGTTTGCAAATATCAGGGAAGTAGCATAAAAACACATAAAAGCACTGTTCCCCTTAAACCTTCAATTTTCCTTCGTATTTATTCCACCTAACAATCATTTCACTTTATCACTTATTTCCAACTAGTATTCATTAACATGTAACTCAACACTTTAACAACACAATTCAACACCTAACGACAAGCACTTAGACATTTCCTCAACCATTCAATAACCAATCAACTAGTAAACACAAATAACTCCAAGCATTAGAGGTCTCCAATCATTGACTATCCTTAAACCATACTAACACCCGTATACTAAGCATTAATTACCATTAGACCATAAGGACCACTAAACATTTATTATCATCAAACATTCGAAAGGCCAAGCATTCATTAACACCAATCATTAATAAACTTCAAACACATTATGCACCACACTCAAATATAAACACACATTCTACCAAATAGAATTCAAACCACACTTAACTTGACTTCTAGCCACATTTAGTCCACCTACTAGCAACAACACTTTCATGTTTTAGCTCATTCCAATTACCTTTGACACCATTCAAGCTTAGCAACACAATCAACAAACTATAATTCAACAACACTTTAATTCATCTTCTAGCAACATATACACCATCTTTTAACCCACTTACAAGCAGTATAATTGTTCAATCTCCACACAACCAATATATACCAACTATAATACCTTATAAGTGCAAAACCAAGCATTAAACAAGTTCAATAAGTGAAATAACGCAAGTGCACCTTCATTGAAAATTTCTAAAAATTCACTAAAATCACTCTAAATTCTACCAAAATTGCACCGAAGCCATGAAATTAAGTTATAAACATACATATATACATATACAAGCACATATGTAGCATTTGGGAAGCATTTTAAGCAATTTAACCACAAAATACCTAATCTGGAAAAAAAAATTAACAACACACATTTCACACATTCAATATCCAATCTTGCTTCCAAACTTTTAAAACATGTTATGAATACACATATATGTATATAAACTTCATATTTAAGCTATACAACAAGAATCAAACTCAAATTTTAACTAAAGATTCATCTAGAACACATTTAAGCAAGCTACAAGTTCCTATGGATCAAAGAGGCTAAAATTCAAGTATGTTGGTCTCCAAACACTACTCTAGCAAGTTCCTTAAGCAAAATAGAAATTACATGGCTCAAATCTAGACTTTCATGAAATGGAACAAACTTTAAAATTTAGTTTTGAAAGAACCGCTCACCTATTTTTGAAGAATAAGGCAAGAACAAGCAAGAATGGGTAAGGATTGAGCTAAGCTCTTCATCTTCTTCTCCAATTTCTCTCCAAAATAGCAAACCCTACCATTTTCTTCTATTTTCCCCTTTTTTCCTCCATAGTCGTGAGTTTCTTCTTCTCTCTTGGCTCATCCGATTTTTGCTTCTTTCTTTGGCTTGTTTGGCTTGTTTTATTTAAGTAATGGTCAAAGCTTAAGGTCAAATGGTCAATCTTGGTCAATGGAAGATACAAGTCTTCAAATGGGAAAAAGATTAGCTTAGGCTTCTATTTTGCTTCCAATTACAAGTAATGTCATTCTAGAAAAATCTCTACAAGTGTTGAAAGACCACATTGCCCTTGTTTGGTCAAACTAGATGTAAAGTCAACTAATGCAACTTCAATGAACTTTAAATGCAAATTTAGCTAAATAAGACTAAATAAATCATGTAATTGCACATATTATTTTCAAATAATGACTAAAGTATATAAATGCACATGAAATGCATGCTCGGGTCTCACATATATACTGTATTGTACATCCGATTTTCTTATATATATATACCCACATGAATACAAACTTATACACACGTAGAATAGGTTAAATAATGCAATGGTCAGCTATATTTTGCCATCTGTTGGGACTTATTTTCTTACTACTTAGTTACAGGTCTAGTTTTAAGGTTATATTTATCTTTGTAATCGACTTGCAATGCTTCTACCAAATGATTACGGTGAGTGAATTTGTATTTACAACTTAGGATTAACTTGAGTTAAATACTAAACACTAGGGACTAATACGCATATTATGTACAACATTAGGGACCTCTATAGATGTTCTTGGAACAATGAAGACTAAAATGAATTTTTATTTAATACATTGGGGACTTAATTAAACATTGTTAAAATTTTAAGAAATTTCCCTAAACCACTAGTCACTGAGACGCACGTGACCACCTTTCTATTAATTATAACTCGATGTTTTACGACGAGGGCTAAATTGATAAGTTTTAAAAATATTAGGGACCTTATAGCACGTTTTAAAATAATGGGGACGAAATTGAAAATTCAACAAATAATGGTAACACTTCTTGAAATTCTCCCTACACAAAACATACTATTTTTATAGGGACATATTGGTAAGTTCAACCCCTTTATGTTCTCTTTTTTCTTGTTTTCTCTTTCTTTTCCTTTTATTTAATTTGAAGTTTTTTTCTTCATTTTCTTCATCTCCCTATATACATACACATATACATACATACATATTTGATTGTTGGATTTCCGATTAGCTGGCATCAATACGCCCCATATGATCTCATGGCTATACGAACACACTAACGGTCTCAAATTGGCAATACAATCTCTGACTACTATCAATGTTCACAAGCTTGGCCAACAAACTTCATTTTCCAATTCGCTGCAATACTACTACTTTTCCAACAACGTGAACTTCTTCTTTTAAACTGTAAAATATCAAATTTAATTTGCATGTAACTTCTAAATATAAAGTATAATTATAATAATGAACAATATAAATATAGGTGTTAAATAAAACTCAAATATTAATTAAATATTGAGTCATGTGCTTCATTTCTAAGAGTAAGAATAATATATAGTAACTTTCTTAAGCATTTAAAATAAATTTCAACTAGAATCGTACTTTATAAGAATTATATGTACAAAAAAAATCCTTCGTTGTGTTATTAGAAGCACCATGATTATTATAAATTTATTTTTGAATGTTGCATGTCCATACATGATTAGTAATCGCAAATCTTTAAAATATCACTCTTTTATTATATTGTTTGGACTATCTTGAAGTACAATTAGGAACAACTAAAAATCTCTTAAATTTACTATGATCAATAGTGAAATGGAGATATTTATATAAAATGATTACAAAGATCAAGTAATGTCATGTAATGTCTGGATTAAAAGAATAAATATATAATTTTTTGAGTAATCCATTTTTCTTCTCCATTTTAGTATACTTTGTCTAATATCATTTTTCTATATTTTTACATTTATAAATATCTTAAATCCATTTTTCGCTTACAAACAATTCAAGACGAGTTCAAGAATGGTCACATGCGAGAATATGAAACTATTTTTGATTATTTTTTCTCGCTTAGTGTCCATTGTTAATCAATTGAAAAGAAGTTGAGAAAATATTCAAGATATTCGCATGATAGATAAAATATTGCGATCTCTTAAAAAGACTTTGGAAAATGTAATGGTCTCAATTGAAGTGTCATTCAGATAAACTCACTATAAGAACATTGATGGGATCACCCAAAGTTGATAAGCAACGCATCAAAAGACTTATTAGTCTAATACGATCAAACAAGCTTTGGAATCAAAGCTTAATCTACAAGACCAAAAGTCAAAATGTAGAGGTGTGCAATGTGACGGACTTGGCAATAATAATTGAGGAAGAGACTGAGGCAGACAAATTTGGCCAAAATTTAAAAAAATACAAATAATTTTGTGAATAGAGATGAGAGACAAAAAGGAAGAAGAATATAGCTAGGGTCGTGGACGTGAAAATAGAAAATGTCACATGTTATAACTACCACAAATTTGGTCATTATACTTTAGAATTTTAGAACACTAATTCTAATCATTATGACCAATCCAATTTTACTAAAACCCCCAAGGAAAACAACGAGGAAGGCATATCTATTTTCGATCAAGAAGAGTTCAATTGAACATAGTGTGTGGTATTTTGATTTTGGGGCAAGTAACCACATATGCAGGAAAATGAAACTCTTTGCAGAACTTGAGTAAAATAGTATGCAATATGAGCTTGGGAAACTTATCTACACTACTAGAGAAAGACGAAGGCAAAATATAATAAAGCTTTATCGAAATAATGTGGTTGCAAAATATAGTTCTAATGTATATTTTGTTAGGAGTTTCACATGATGAACTAATGAGTGAAGAGAATGATTTCTCCCACTTAGAAAGATTATGAGAATAATAAGCTATTAATAAATATGCGTAGGCTCAATGCCCAAAAACTTAAGCTTTTAGGTCAATAGTTGAGTTCTACACATATGTGCTAAGACCTATTTATTCTCAGATTCTCAGGGCTCATCATATTAAAGAGGTATCAGAGCCGATGGTTTACAGAGCTAGCTCGGACTCTCAAAAACTTATGGTGGTCACATTATTTGTGATAGATTCTCGGTGGAGCAAGGCAGCATAGCTTAGATGATGGAGTAAGGTCATGATAAGTATGATTCTTGGGCTATACTCTCAAAGTTGCATGATGTTATGGTAA
The DNA here is from genome assembly GCA_037974665.1 of Ehretia macrophylla. Classification (NCBI taxonomy): domain Eukaryota; kingdom Viridiplantae; phylum Streptophyta; class Magnoliopsida; order Boraginales; family Ehretiaceae; genus Ehretia; species Ehretia macrophylla. The sequence goes on from CM075781.1 coordinate 76,083,198, forward strand.
CATGGTAGAGTAAGGTTTGGTTGTATGAGGTTATGGTAACGCGATGGATCAAGTGAGCTCAAATGAGAGTAAGATCTCGGTGTCTTATAGTCAATCTGGGTGCAATAGGAAGAGCTACTAGAGCCGGAAGGGTAACTAAGGTACATAAGAGATCTAAAAAGCTTATAAGAGTGGTGAAGTTGATCTATCAGTAACGAATATGGATCAAGGGGGAGTTAGGATCTAACATGGAAAGTTCACATGTGAAAAGGGAGAGATTTGTTAGAAGTTTGACATGGTAAACTAATGAGCAAAGAGAATGAGTTTTCCCACATAGAGAGATTATAAGAAGAATCAGCTATTAATAAATATGTGTAGGATCAAGACTCAAAAGCTTAATCTTTTGAGTCAATAGTTGAGTTCTACACGTGTGTTAAAACCCATTTGTTCTCAGATTCTTAGGGCTCAACACCATAAATTATTATTAGAGTTAACAGTTTTCAGATCTGGCCTGGACTCTCAAAGAATTATAATGGTCACACTATTTTGATGGACTCTCGGTGGAGCTAGGCAGTAAGGCTTAGATGATGGAGTAAGGCCAATATAAGTATAATTCTTGGACTATTATATCAAAGTTGTATGATGTTATGGTAACGCGATAGAGTAAGGCTTGGTTGTATAAGATTATGGTAACGTGATGGATCCCAAGAAGCCTCGTACGAAAGTAAGATCACAGTGTCTCATGGTTGATCTAGGTGCACGGGAAAGAGCTATTGGAGCCGGAAGTGTAACTAAGGTGCATAAGAGATCTAAAAAGCTTATAAGAATGGTAAAGATGAATCCATCAACAATGAATATGGATCAAGGGGGAGTTAAGGCCTAATGTGGAGAGTCCACATGTAAAGAGGGAGAGGTTTGTTAGGAGTTTCACATGGTGAACTAATGAGCAAAGAGAAAGATTTTTCCCATGTAGAAAGATTATGAAAAATAAGTAATTAATAAACATGTGTAGGCTCAAGACCCAATAGTTTAACCTTTTGGGTTTATAGTTAAGTTCCACACATATGTGTTAAGACCCATTTATTCTCAGATTCTCAAGGCTTACCATAATAAATTGGTATCAGAGTCGATGGTTTGAAGATCTGGCCTGGAATTCGAAGAATTATGGTGGTCATATTATTATGATAGACTCTCGGTGGAGCTTGACAACAAGGTTCAAACGATAGATTAAGGTCACTATAAGTATAATTCTTGGGCTAACTCTCAAAGTTGTATGATTTTATGGTAACACTATGGAGTGAGGCTTGGTTGTATGAGATTATGGTAAGATCGCGGTGCCTCATGATTGATCTAGGTGAATGGGGAAGAGCTATTGGAGCTAGAAGGGCAACTAAAAGAGCTACTAGAGCCGGAAGGTAAACTAAGGTGCATAAGAAACCTAAAAAGCTTGTGAGAGTGGTGAAGATGGAACCGTCGACAATGAATATGGATCAAGGGGGAGTTAAGGCCCAACGTGGAGAGTTCACATGTCAAAATGGGGATATTTGTTAGGAGTTTCACATGGTGACTAATGAGCAAAGAGAAGGATTTCTTCCACGTAAAAAGATTATGAGAATAATGAGCTATTAATAAATATGTGTGGGCTCAAGACCTAATAGCTTAAGTTTTTGGGTCAATAGTTGAGTTATACACATATGTGTTAAGGCCCATTTATTCTCAAATTCACAGGGCTCGCCACAACAAATACAAAGAATAAACAAGAAATAAGATAACACAAGGTTTAACGTGGTTCGCCAAGCCTAAATCCATGGGTAGACAGGAAAAGAATTTACTATGCTGATAAATAAATACACAAAATAGAGCTCTCTAGATCTATATCCATAGTCTCTCTTTGACTCACCACACTCATCCCAATCAATCTAAGCTATTATTTATAGATACAAAGAGATCATATCTCTACTAGAAATAGAATTATTACCTACCCTATTTCTACTAGGAGAAGAATTCTTACATAGGTTAGAACAAGAAAAACATGCCCATCAAGATTACGGGTCATAATCCTAAAATATTTGTCCCCAATATGAAAGCAATATTACTAGTATTGGACAACTTCTTAAAAAGGAGTTTGTAATGCACATGGAAGATCTTTCTCTTCATTTAATAGATGCATAAGAAAGACTTATCCCAAAAGTTTAAATGGAAAACAGTCACATTTTTCCACTACATCTAAGCACGACCTTTGAAAGTGATTTTAGGGCATGGTAAAGAATGAGTCATGGAAGTGGCATCTTTGACTTAAGCATCACAGCTTTAGTGGTCTCAAGCTATTGTCCGATCCAAGTATGGTAAATAAGTTGCCATCTATTTAAAAGCCAGAATTCAGATGTAAAGCATGCACTCTCAGCAAGCAACAAAGGAATAGTTTTAATGTGGAAAATCTTGAAGAATTCATATGCCATCATACTCGGTGCACAAGAAAAACTTTAGGATCTTCAAGATGTCATCTCATGGAGGGAACAAGTAATTCATTTCATTTATATATTGATAATTTCAGCAAAAAATTATAGATGTATTTATAACTCAACTGTTTTTACAATTTTTGAAAGTTTTAAGGTTTTCATTGAAATGAACAGTGATCATAAAATTAATTTCTAATCTGAAGAGGTGGCGAATATACCTTAAATGATTTTTGAGACTATTATAAAGAGCAAGATATTAAGCAGCAGCTTACCACTTCATATACTGCACAATAAAATGGTATTGTAAAAATGAGGAATCACACCATTCTTGACATGACAAGACCCATGTTGAAAGAGAAAGGCTTGCCAAAGGCTTTCTGGGTTGGAACGGTGGAATTAGAAAGCTTACTTGTTAAACCGATGCCTACTAAAAGTGTGAAAAACAATACACAACAAGAGGCATGAAGTGGCTAGAAACCAACTGTTAGCCATTTACAAATATGTTTTATACCTTATGCTTGAATACTAGAGGCAAAAAGAAAAAAAAACTAGATGATTGTAGTGAGAAATGTACTTTTGTTGGCTACAGCGAGGAGTCAAAAACCTAATCTCCTAAGTCCATTGAGTAATAAAATCATGGTAAAAGACAAGAAATCAAGAATAAGAAGTCTCAATTCCTCATGCAAAAATCTCTCAAAATCAAAGTTCACCACAATCGTCTTCAAGACAATTCTCACCAATTCAAATCTTAGATAGTTCTTTATTTTCATTATTATTTTCACCAATCAAGACTTGCAGTCTAAGAGAAATTTGTGAACACACTAAAGATATGCAATTGTTGTCTCTATGTCAATCATGAGTGCTTTCCTTTTAGGAAGTTGTTGAAGAAGATTGTTGGAAAACAACGATGGAAAAGGAAATTCATGTTATTGAAATAATGACAGGTAGGAATTGACTTCACTTTGCAAAGGATAATAATTCTTTGGAGTCAAATGGTTTTGCAAAATAAACTGGACTTTTAAAGGAAAAATTGATTGTTATAAGGTGAGGCTTGTAGGAAAAGGTTGCAAGTAGAAACATGAGTTGATTATGATGAAGATGTTGCCCAATTCCTCGACTTGATATTGTAAAATGTTGATATCTCTTATTGTTTATCATAATGGGAATATATACTGATTGGATGTAAAATAAGAACTTTTTAATGTCATACTTTGAGCGAGGAAGAGATTTATGCCCATCAATCCAAAAGTTTTGTTGTGGACTTACAAGATGACAAGGTGTATCGTCTCAAGAAATTGAATGTCTTACTTTGTAAAGGCAGTAGCTAATTATTATAAGTTTATTCTTCTTAAGTAATATATATATATAAGTCACTGATATAAATCCAAAATAGCATCTGAAATGTATAAGTCACTGATAACTGAACAACAATTAACAGTTATAAATTCTTGTTCTTTCATATAAGCAGAACCCCTTGAACTAAATTAATAATCTCTTTTAAATAATAAAATTATATGTTTCTGAGTAGGAGCCAATGTGCTAAATTAATAATGTCCTTAAACTTATATGATAATACATTTTAAATATTTCTTTTGTATGTTATAGATCCTAAATATTTTATAAATTAATAATTAGCTAAAAGGTACATATATTTTTCTCATGATTGTGCACCAAATAATTAATATTTTTTCTTTACCACATTTCATACATTTTCACTTTGAAATTTTAAAATGTTCTTCCTCAAAATTTTAGACAAGCTACCCTTAACTAACTAGCAAATCATATTTTTCCAAAAATCCATTGCTACAATTTTTTTTGCATAAATGAAGGATGCTCTTTGTTATGCTCACATAATGCTTTACACATTTCATCTGTCGTGGTCCTTTTCTTGATAGATTTGAGATGTGGAGTTATTTTTGCTATTTTAAAACTGAATATATCATAAACAATAAGAGATTGTTTTGGGTTAAATAGTATTTGCTTTGATTCAATACACATTCTATGCACTTGTTTTAATAAAGTTGAGATAGTACTTTGAATATTATACTATTTTGAATCTTAACTTGATCACTTGAGCGATAATATGTTTACTGTTAAGTCAAAAAAATTAAAAATATCTTTACAAATTAATGATTATATGTATAAATTAATATATTATTAGATTAGTAGAATTTAGGTGATTGCAAAATTATTAATTTAAAGAGGCTATTTCTGTAGTAGTTTTGAAATGAAGAACATTATGATCATTTCTAGAATTATAATTTGTGTTCCCGTGATTGAAACTATATCAGAGAACAAGTTATTGTAGGATGCCGGAGACAAACAGTATAAATAATATATTGCATTCTCATTCTATATTGCCCCTTCTTTTTGTGAATATATCATAATGTCAGATTTTCTATTTCTCTCGGCCATATATCACTGCTGTGACTTTTCTTTCATGTGCAGAGATCTCTCCATTAATTTCTTTAACGGTACAATTCCGTCTCAATTGGATGCACTTCCCTCCCTTGAAACTCTGTAAGTGTCTCATGTCTTCTCCTCTCAAAGAATACCAAGATTAGAAAAGATTGGTAGATTCATTTGGTGTTTCTTAATTTGTGGACTTGAGCAATAATCTATTATCAGGAGAAATTTCATAAGAACTCGGAAACATTTCTAGCCTGCAATACTTGTACCAGCTATACAAAACCCATCTACTTTGTTTTGCTTTAGAATTCATGGACTTAGTAATTTGTGCGTTGCCTAACCTTTATATAACTGCAATGAAGGGGCTTGTACGACAATATGCTGAGAGGCCAACTTCCAAATGAGCTTGGAAACCTTAGTAATCTTACCTACCTGTAAGTATGTTTTAAATGTTGAAGCTATTGAAAAGTCTCTTTCTTTTTGATCGACTAAAGACAACAAACTCATGAAGTTTGTCTCATTTTTCAATTCATGAAGTCAGGTAGAAGCCCAGTTTTAATGAGGAAATGTTTGGAAAATGTTTCTTAACTTTTTAACTTATAATTAATTGACACGGGGCCACACCCCATTCATGTAGCGTTAAATCTAAATAATTACTCATTACAAACCAAAAATAATAATAATAATAATAATAATTCCTCATCAAGAAATGCTAACAACTCTAGGTGCACGCTCAAATGCATCACGTCAAACGTGTATCCACCACTGGTACATTTAGTACTTTCATTACTTAATTTATACTATATTATCATATAAACTAGCTTACTTCACCAGAGACCACTACCAGTATAAATCTTATTTTGTGCAGCAACTTCTTTTTTTCTTATACATTTCTCATTCAAGTTTTGTTTAATTCACCCTCATACCCACTCTGTTAACAAGTACTCACAAAAGGGAAATATAGGCAACTATGACACAAGTAGTTAGTAACATGATTTATTTATTGGAATTTATATTTCTCTCATATTGAAAAATCACAAACTTTAAAACTACCATATAAGATCTTAGGCTACTCTTTGTAGTACCAATTGATTTAAGGATGGAACCTCATAATTCTTAACTTTGTATCAAAGTTTGGCGTTGGTCAAGGTTCAGTCATATCCATCTATATGTAACTCGTTTGTTGTCCGTTGTCTGTTTTGCTCTTGCTGACTCGTGCTTTGTTATTGGGTCACACATGAAGGAATCGTAAAACAAAAAAAATGGACGGGAATTATAATAATTTTGCCATTTTCTTCAACACGTGGTCCGAAGATTTGAAATCTCAAATTAGGATGCGTTGCATCTAATATTTCTCTACTATTTTTTATGAGTGATGACAGATGCAAATGATGTCAGGGGTCTGTCGAACAATGAATTCAGTGGCTCATTGCCCCCTAGCTTTGGAAAATTGAAGAGCATGAAGTATTTGTGAGTGATTTTATTGCTTCAAGAGTCAGAATTCTTAAACAGTAAGTCTGTAGATTGAGGATGATCTTAATTTGTCGTGTAGTTATGTCGACGGGAATAACTTGAATGGAAAGTTTCCAGACATCGTATTCAGCTGGCAGCAACTCGAATATTTGTAAACCTCCTGATTAATCTTTCTAAACTTGTTATTTGTGCAACTAATGAAGCTAGCCTGTCTATAACTGTCGGTCACACTTGACTTTAAATCTTGGCAGATGGCTGACTGGGAACAATTTTGAAGCACCTTTACCTGATAAATTCCAAGCTTGGGAGAAGATTAATACCCTGTAATATTTTGTTCTTTGTTAAATGCTTTTATTGCTGGTTTTTTATGATGGAGATGAAAGTAATCTCTTCTCAAAGTCCAAATGTAGTTATTGTTCTCAAGGATATACGAAGAGAAAGTGTAATTTTTTCTTATCATTTCCTCTATAAATTTTTCTTCTGTATATGTTTGTCCAGGCACATTACCGACTTAACTAGAGTCAACCCAGATTCCCAGTTCCCTGATGTCTTGAAGCTCTCCTCTTTAACATATCTGTAAGCTGTCTAAAATGAGTTTCCTTTGTGTTCAAGTTTTCTATTATACAACTTCTACGGAAAGTATTTTTCATCTTTTACCTTTCAGGACATTGAGGAATTGTTCACTAGCTGGTCCAATCCACTCTAGTGTGTGGAAACTACCAAATTTAGAATACTTGTAAGACAATTCCTTACCCATTTAATTGTTTGATTGTTTCTCATTCATACACCAATAAGATTATAACATTTATTTTTACGTGTACGTTCTTTCATTCATAAATATTATATCAATTTGACTCCTTCCTTGTTTCTGTAATCTAGGGACTTGACTTTCAACAGATTGAGTGGTGGAGTTCCGTCAAACATCGGCAAGTCATCTTTAATTTACCTGTAAGGGCGCACGCGCATGTCCAAATATTATCTGAGAATTTACCCATTTCTGCTCTTATATAATCATACTATGCTCCGGTGAACAAGAGATATATCCCTTTGCTCTGTTTTCTCATTGCATTTACAACAAATCAACTTCTTAAGTAGTTCTCTTTCATCCCTATGAATGAAAAATCAATTTTCTAATACTTGTATGAAAACAAACAAAAAGATTCTTTTATTCTCCAAATAATATTCCCTTGATGTGAGCCTTAGGTGTACTTGATTAATCAAGGATACATGCATGGCCAACGCGATTCAGTAAACATATTGTATATAATGTTAAACTTTCTTCTTGTTCACCTCTACCTTATATTAATATGGATCTGATTTGCCCTAACTTATTTATAATCGGAATCTTGTGGGAATTGAAAATGCAAAGTTCAAATATAAGTTATATGCTAAATGCATATGAAATTGCACACCTACACCTTCGGATCGGAGTTAAGCTTTTTAACTTGGTGGTGGTGGTGGTGGTGGTTTTCAGTTATCTTAGGAGCAATGAATTCAACGAGTCCTTGCCCAAGTGGATGACAGAAAACACAACTTTAAATGTGTAAGTGTTAATATGTTGAGTTTAAGGCTTTTCTTGAGAAATTTCTGCACATGCCTTAGTTTTGAGTTTGATGTTAATTAAGTTGAATCTCATCTTAGAAGAGAAGTTTATCAAATTTGATTGGACGAAATTTTAAGTGAAGAGAACCAGATAGTTTTGTTATTTCAAAAATTGGAAACTCGAACACGTACTAATCATTCTTAATTTGTTATGTGAAACATAACCATTGCAAAAGAAAATGAAAAGAATAAAAGTAGTCATATAAGAAATGTGGTATTAGTGATATAATTTTATTGCCGAATCACGTTTAAGTATTATATATTTGGTATTTCCGAGTTATTTGGAATTTTATTATGAAACTCATGTTTGACTTGTCTTATATAACACAGGCAATAGTATGTGAATAGATTACATGATAGGTCTAATTTCTTAACTTTTCTAGTTAAGTAAACCTTTAGCTTCCTCCGTTTGTGATCAACTTATCTTTGTATAGCTTTAGTTTCTATCTTTTTTATTTGTCTCCAAAAATAAGAGTAAATTGATTGCCGTCCCCCTGTGTTTTGCCCAAAATACTCATTCACCCCTTTTGTTTTTAAAATAGGCTCATTACCCCCCTGTGTTTTTTCGATTAAGCTGACGCACCCAAAATCTCTTATTCCGTTAGCAAACGTTACCAAATTAGTTAATTGATCGTTATACCCTTACATAAAGTTAAAATCGAAAAAACACAGGGGGGTAATGAGCTTATTTTAAAAATACAGGGGGTGAATGAGTATTTTAGGAAAAATACAGGAGGGCGGCAAACAATTTACTAAAAGGGTATTTTTGTCCAACAAAGAATTTATTTTAACCAAAAGTATAAAAAAAATCACATTTTAAGCGCGTGTGTTACAATTGCCGTTAAATTAGACGATTTTTCTAACGGATGGGGGGTCAGCTGCATTTCGAAAATCACAGGGAGGTAATGAGCCTATTTTAAAAACACAGGGGGTGAATGAGTATTTCGACCAAAACACAGGGGGGCGGCAAGCAATTTACTCCCAAAAATAATACAAGAGACTAGGCTTTGAGCAAGTCCCATAAGGACTTAGGAGTCAATTAAACTTTATCTCTTATAACCTAGGAAGTCTAATTACCATAAAGTATAAAAAGACAATAGAACTCTTATATTTATCAAAATCCTATTTAAACTCATAAAAATATAGGGTCATTACACTAACTATTATCTTCTCTTTCTTATGTTGCATAGTACTGCTCTAATACTTTAATTGAAAATCCAAGAAATCAGAGAAGAGAAAATGTGAAAAGATGGAGAGATTATCATTCAGAGTAGCTGCCATTAGTGGAGGCTCTAAAAGAGAGGGGCTGATAATCTTACATATCAAATGAGTGTTGTCAAAGATGGGGAGATGATGAATATGAAGAAAGGGAAGATAATCTCCGACTAACAAAAGATTCTAGGTTCTAGTCATGTCGCTAACTGTTTAAAATAATATGTTCACGTGTAAGGCTCAATTCAACTGGGACGTCAAGGAGGTGTTGAAGATTATAAATAAAAATAACTCATTTTGAGCATTTTAAGCTTTTCGGATGAGGTGGTCGATTAACATTATAGTTTGATGCATCCCAGAATTACTTACTTTTGTATCTTTTATGTTATTTGTTTTATTTACTGTATTCCTAAAATCAAATGGTCATCTAATGCAATGTTGATTTCAAGCATTTGTATTATAAAGAAGTCAGAGGTTCCATCTTAAAATCAATTGGTGTCAAATAGAGTAGCCCAAAATCTTATTAATTGGTCTAAGAGTTTATAATTTTTTATGTGGGACAAGTGCATATTTTAACACTTTCCCTTACGTGTAACTTAATTTGAGAGGGGTCACACGGAATAAAATTGTACACACGTGTAACCCGTGCGACAGATTTTTGAGATAGCTTATACATGTGGAAGATTGAACACACGTGTGGTAGACACCGGCGGAGCTATGTGCATATCAGGGGGTTCACATGAACCCCTTGAAATTTATTTATTTTTTTCCTTCTAAAAATACTCTTTTATTTTTATTTTCTCTCTTCTCATGCTTTTTTTCCTTTATTTTTCACTTCTATTCTCTTATTTTTAAATAGGTTTTAAATTTAATTTATATATTTCGGAATTATTTGTGTTATCATTGTATATAAATTTTGATTTATCTATTTTTGTAATATTTTTAACATTTAAATTAAACTTTTTTAGTTTAATTGTACATTTAATTCAATTTCAATTTTTTAAATAATTTTTAGACTGTCTTTTTATTTTTAATTGATTATTTTGTATCTTTGATTAAATAGTTCAGTTCGAATATAAATGATTTCTATATTTCTAAATATTTTAATATTTTTTTACCATGATCATGATTTTAGGAATAAAGATAATAATTTTATTTTTCAATTTATATAAAATATATTTGTATTTCCTTAACCCCAGGGAGTGGAGCGGCGCCCCCTAATCATGGGTGCCTGGTTCTACCACTAGTGGTAGATAACGCACGCGGAAGAAGATTGAATACACGTGTGACATAATTTGAGAAGGGTCATACGTGGAAGAAGATTAAATACGTGTGGGATACACGCGAAACCTATTTTTCGAGATGGGTCACACATGTGGAAGATTGAACATACGTACTTAATTTGAGAGGGGTCACGCGGAAAAAGATTGGAACCTGATTTTCGAGATAGGTCACACATGTGGAAGATTGAACATACGTACTTAATTTGAGAAGGGTCACGCGGAAAAAGATTGAGCACACGTGTGACAAATTTTTGAGATAAGTCATACATGTGGAAGATTGAACACACGTGTAGTGAGATGGGTCACGCAGAAAAAGATTGAACACACGTGTGACAGATTTTTGAGATAGGTCATACATGTGGAAGATTGAATACACGTGTGGTAGATAACACACTCGGAAGAAGATTGAACACGCATGTGACATAATTTGAGAAGAGTCACACGTGGAAGAAAATTAAATTCGTGTGGGACACATGCGGAACCTGATTTTCGAGATGGATCACACATGTGGAAGATTGAACACACGTGTGACATAATTTGAGAAGGGTCACACGTAGAAGAAGATTAAATATGTGTAGAACACATGCGGAAGATAAATAAGACTAAATCATGGGTCTAGCTTTGATACCATGTGAAGAAGCTCAGGTTCCATCTTAAAACTAATTAGTGTCAAGTGGAGTACCTTAGGATCTTATTAAGTGGTCTAAGAGTTTATAATTTTTTTATGTGGAACAAGTGCATATTCTAACATGTATATATCGTTGCAGGGATATTTCTGAAAATAAGTTTAGAAACATAAGCATACCAATTGGCAAAATTTCTCACAATATGTAAGCAAGCTAATCCTCACATGTCAGCTTCTCTGTTTATTTATCTAGTGTGTGATATATAAAAATATATCTCCAGTGGCGGACCTACCTTATAACTAGTGTATGCACAGGCATACACTCAACAAAAGTTAATAGAGTTCAATGGTTAAGTAATCACCTTTAAAATCAAGGTATGTTACACCTCACAGGTTCGAATCCTGCTGGAGTGCTTTATTGGTTTTTTTCTTTTGCCAATTTGTTAATAGCTTGTAAAAGGAAAAAGAAAAATTGTGTGCTAGAAGAATCGAACCCGCATGTTAAGAATCATTATTTCAAGTGCTAAACCAGCAGAGCTACCTTGGACATTGTTTATTTCTATCATTACTAATAATTTAAAACATTCAACTGGGTTTGATTGAAAACATGAATGTTTCATCTTTATTTTGCTTATTTCAGCAGAATATTTTCAAAACAATGAAAAATTTTATATGTATTAGGGAAAATTTAAATATATTCATATGCTAATATGTGATTTTTTTTTCAACTTTGGAGGTAGTTACTTTTTTATACTTTAAAATTACTTTTTTCCTCTCTTTTGTATTTAAAATGTGTTTAATATGTATTTATTTACGTATATATAAGTTTATTTAAACCTTTAGTTATTCACTATATTTTTGTAGTGCATGCACTGACCCCCGTAGCCTGGGTCCGCCACTGTATATCTCTAAGTTATTTTTTGTACTATTTTCATTCGAGAAACTTGTTTGCTTGCTGCTCAGGTTCAAACATAAGCGACAAGTAAGTTGTGTTATTTCACTGCTTGATGTTTTTTGCTTTCTTCCCTGAAAAATGCCAACCGTAATGGTCGGAGACATTGTTTATGCACTATTTCTTCAAAACAGGCATAAACAATGGATATATGGGGCTCATTACTGTCCTGATGAAACGTCCAGGGGTAAGCATATAATACTATTGCTATGATATTTTTCCACGGCATAAACTGCAATAGTCATGTTTGGTGACACCAGACATCGTAGGATAGGAGTACAACCAACTCTTCATTCTATTTTCTGTACTAATATGTTCGCAGATGACAACTTGTATATCAATTGTGGTGGAAACTTAACCACTATCAATGGAAGTAATTACGAAGCTGATTTACAGAAAGAGGGAGGGTCAACTTTCTTTCTGAGCAATAGTAGACGTTGGGGTTACAGCAGCATGGGGAAATTCTTAACAGCAAACGATAACCTTTATATATTAAGGAAAACATGCAATCTTACTATGGCTGATGCACCATTGTACCAAACAGCTCGCATAGCCCCAATATCCTTGAAGTATTATGGATTTTGTTTTTAAAAAAAAAAGTACATTGTGAGACTTCATTTCGCTGAAATCGCATGGGATGCAAATCAAGTTTCTGGATTCAAAAATAGGCGCTCTTTTGATGTGAAAATCCAAGTAAGTACTTCTTCATAAAATAGTAGGTTGATATCTGAAAAACAGGAGACTGAGAAAGGCTAAAACTACAGGACAAGATAAAACTAAGCAATTTCAACATTGAAGCAGCAGCAGGGGGTACCGAGATGAACATAACGCAGGAATTTATTGTTGACGTAAATGACACACTAGAGATTCATTTATATTGGTCAGGAGAGGGCTCAACTTATTGGCCAACGCCATACTATGGTCCTCTCATTTCTGCAATTTCTGTATCTCCAGGTATGGATATCTACTTTATGGTAATTTGTTTTTGCTGACATATCGTGTGTGTATCTACCTATAGTACTAAAGGTCACATGTTATTGTCTCTCATCTCAGTTCCAAAGAAGCATAAGAAACTATCTACTGCAGCTATTGCTGGAATTGGAGTATCTGCAGCACTTTGTGTCATACTTACTTTGGTTCTATTTCGATTGTTGGGCTGGTTTGGTGGCAAGAAACTACAAGATGAAGGTAATATTTGACTGATTAAACTGTTGTTGTCATGATCACATAATTACTCCTAAATTAGGTATACTCGAACCTCTCTGCTGTTAAAGTTTTTATTCTTTCACGGGTTACATGTTGAAACAGAACTTAGAGCCATTGAGTTATATCCTGGAGGATATTTCAACTTCCAAGACATAAAGGCTGCCACACAAAATTTTGATGCTTCGACCAAGCTTGGTGAAGGAGGTTTTGGTGCGGTTTATAAGGTACCTTTGTTGCGCTTTATTATAGACTATAACCTACATTATCTTGGTTTCAGCTCCTTTTGGATTACAAAACACATAGTTGGTTGCTGGCATCATTCTCCTACTCTTTGCCATATGGCTCTTTGATTTCATTTGCTCCAGTAACATATAGAATTTTAATTTTTCCTTCAAACAATGTAGGGTGTACTTCCAAATGACACTGAAATAGCAGTTAAACAACTTTCAGCAAGATCAAGACAAGGAATCCATGAATTTGTAAATGAAATTGGCACCATCTCAGCTCTGCAGCATCCGAATCTTGTAAGGCTATTGGGATGTTGTGCAGAAGACAATCAACTCCTATTTATTTATGAGTACATGGAGAATAATTCATTCGCTCATGCATTATTTGGTAAGTGGGACAATTTTTCTGTAGGAAAACCTGATCTCAGTAGTTCCAATAGCAGAATTTTTCAAATTGGGTATTTTTCAGGTCACGATGAAAAGAAATTGAGACTGAATTGGACAAGAAGGATTAAAATATGTCTTGGCATAGCGAAAGGTCTAGCTTTCCTTCATGAACAGAGCAAACTCAAAATCATCCATAGAGATATTAAGGCAACAAACATACTACTTGATAAGGATCTCAATGCCAAGATATCTGATTTTGGATTTGCTAAGCTTTTTGAAGAGGAGGATACTCACGTCATCACACGAATAGCTGGAACATTGTAAGCAACAAACATTTATCACAAGGGAGCTCTTCTTCAGATATATATATATATGTTTTGGTCAATTTTTTACTACGGGGACTGCTTGCAGGGGATATATGGCACCCGAGTATGCCATGCGAGGACACTTAACAACCAAAGCAGATGTTTATAGCTTTGGAGTTGTGACACTTGAAATTGTTAGCGGAAAGAGCAATGCTATCTGTAGGCCAAATATAGATCAAAAGCCAATAGATAATATAGAGCCAGATCATATGTTCTTTATCATACAACCGCAGGCGTACGTTTCAAAGGAGCTAGGAAATCTTTTAGTACTAGTTGATCCAAATCTAGGGTCTGAGTACTCTTTGAAAGAAGCAACTACTCTTTTGGAGCTGGCAATATTGTGCACTAATCAATCCCCAACACTCAGGCCAACAATGTCTGAAGTTGTAAATATTCTCGAGGAAAGAGTGAGATTAAGGCTGCATCAACCAGTGTCCCTTATTCAACTAACAGCTTCACCATGGCCAAGAATCTAGCTTCCCTCTTTGAATCCCCTGAATCTAGGAGCTATTTGGAAGGAGGGGCATCAAGCTCTACCGTTTCTCGTTCTATCAGCAAAGAAATTGAAGAATCCAGCTTCTCTGCTTATCATTCAGCTAAGACGGTCATGTAAAAGCGTGACAAATCTGGAAATGAACCCTTCTGTTCTGCTGATAATTCAGTTAAGGCGATTACCAACTAGTGTGAGAAATTTGGGAATGAGCCAATATTTTCTGTTCATAGTTTTGCTAAGATGGCTCATTCAACAGAGAAAGCTCTAAATGACACATTGTAACGTTTAATTATACCTTTGAGCTAGCTACGTGATGTGTTGTGTGTTTGTAATTTTATTTCTGAAGTCAAGTTGTGTGCTTTTCTTAGTATTGAGTAAATAAGAGAACATATAAATCTAGTGTAACAACATGTCAACTCTGTCTACCGTGAGAAACTTGTGATTATTTGTGTCTTATGGTGTATCTAGAGAACCTGCTAGCTTTGGGGACCATAAGTCTTGTATTGAAGAAACTACTATATCATGCAAACACGGTGGGAGTCACTTCTTGAACTACTAGCACACATCTAGTTAAATATGTATTTGGTAATTGTTATGGTGCATGAAGACATCGAATGTTTGAAGGGAAGTGATTGTAACACCCAAATTCTGTCATGTACAAATTTGTGTGTATATAAGAGGTAACTTTGGTTCCTATATGCAAATTTCTGTCATGTATTTCTTTGATAATGAAGTCGTCAACTCAATAATATGACAAGCCTAATGCATTACAAGTGGCATCAAAGCGAGAACTCTTAGTTTATTGTGTTACAACATACAAATGCGGTGGACTTGTACAAGTCGCCTGTTATCAAAGGCGACAAACAATAGCAACAGAAAACGAAAAGAAAAATAAGAGACACGCATATTTTACGTGGAAAACCCTTGACGGGAAAAACCACGGGCAGAGGAGGAGCAAATTCACTATATCGAAAATTGGTACGAGAGATTAGCAAATAGAGTCGGCTACTAAAAAACCCACTTGACAAACCTAAATACATTACTATATATAGGCTCATACGAATAAAACCTTCAGCCCAAAAAGTCCATACCGCGGGGGCTCAGCCCCCGCACCCCCAATGGGGTCAGTGGGGGGCTTCGGTCTCGGGCCTATCGGTCCTCAACCTTCGCTACTACCACAGACCCCTAATTTTTTTCTCCAAAAATAAGTTTTCACCAAATGGGTCGCACCGCAAACTTTTTGGGTTGGGCCAAATAGAATTCGGCTCACCAACTCTAACAATCTCCACCTTGACACGAATTCCATACAAGGAATGAAACACAAACTACAATCTTCAACAAAAGCTCTCATCTTCTTCCACAAAAGCCCCTAAGGGCATAACTCAACAACAAACACTAACCAAGTCCAAGCAATGCTCAAACTTGGCTATCGGAAATGACTTTGTCATCATATCAGCTGGATTATCATTCGTACTGACTTTGCTGACAACAATATCACCACGAGCAATGACATCACACACAAAATGATACCGTACATCAATATGCTTTGTTCTCTCGTGAAACATCTGATCTTTTGTGAGGAAGATTACACTTTGATTGTCACAAAAGATTGTGGTAATCTGCAAACCATCATTAAGCTCACCCAATAGTCCTTTCAACCAAATAGCTTCCTTACAAGCCTCTGTTATAGCCATGTACTATGCCTCAGTAGTAGACAACGCAACTGTGGTCTGCAAGGTAGCTTTTCAACTGATAGCACAACCACCAATAGTAAACACATACCCCGTGAGAGACCTTCTTTTATCTAGGTCTCCAGCAAAATCATAATCAACATAACCAATGACTCCATCTCTAGTTCTGTCAAACTGCAAACAAACATTAGAAGACCCCACGCAAGAGTCTGAAAATCCACTTAACTGCTTTCCAATATTTTTTACCAGGATTTGCCATGTATCTACTAACTGCACTCACAGCATATGATAAATCTGGACGTGAACAAACCATAGCATACATGAGAGATCCCACTGCACTAGAATATGGCACTCGAGACATATACTCAGTCTCATCATCTGATTGAGGAGATAAAGCAGACGAAAGCCTGAAATGGGCTGCTAGTGGAGTACTAACAGGTTTGGCATTCTGCATATTGAATCTATAAAGAACTTTCTCAATGTACCCTTTTTGACTTAGGTACAATTTTCCTGCCTGTCTATCTCTGAGAATCTCCATTCCAAGAATCTTCTTTGCTGCTCCTAAATCTTTCATCTCAAACTCTTTACTAAGCTGGGCTTTGACCTTTCTTATTTCTCCCTTATCCTTGGCTGCTATCAACATGTCATCCACATACAAGAGTAAGTAGACAAACGACTCGTCATCACTCCTCCTAAAATAGACACAACTATCATAACTGCATCTCTTAAAACTGTGAGAGATCATAAATGAGTCGAATCTCTTGTACCACTGCCTGGGAGATTGTTTGAGGCCATAAAGGGATTTCTTCAACAGGCACACATAGTCCTCTTTACCTGAAACTACAAAACCCTCTGGCTGTTGCATGTAGATGTCCTCATCAAGTTCTCCATGTAAAAATGTTGTCTTCACATCCAACTGCTCAAGCTCAAAATCATACATGGCCACAATACCAAGCAAAACTCTAATTTAACTATGCTTTACAACTGGAGAAAACACATCTGTGAAGTCAACACTTGGAACTTGACTATAACCCTTGGCAACAAGTCTTGCCTTATACCTAGCATCTTCAACTCCTGGTATTCATTCCTTTCTTTTGAACACCCATTTGCAACGAACGGATTTCTTACCCTTAGGTAGTCTCACTAATTCCCATGTGCTATTCTTATAAAGGGACTCTATCTCTTCCTGCATAGCAATCATCCACCTGCCAGAATCGTCACAACTAACTGCCTCTGAATAAGTAGAAGGTTCTTCACTTGAAATAATACCTTCTGCTACATTTAAGGAATAAGCAACCAAATTAGCCTCAGCATACCTCTGTGGAGGTCTAATATCTCTTCTGGGCCTATCTTTAGCAATAGAATACTGCGATGCTGGAGGTGGTGATCTGGTTATAGCATCATCATGTATTTCTGAGCTAGACTGAGATATAGACTCTGATGGAGATCCTGACCCAATCTAAAATTCTACTTGTGTGCTTGATTTCTGTTGATTTGTATCACAAGGGTCACTAATAGCCAAATCTCGCAGCATTGCAGTTTCATCAAACATAACATCTCTACTAATTATGGTCTTACTAGTTTCCGGACACCATAACTTATATCCCTTAACACCAGACTTATATCCTAGAAAAATACACTTAACAGATCTAGGTTCTAGCTTTCCATTGTCAACATGAGCATACGCAGGACATCCAAAAATCTTCAAATCAGAGTAATTACCAGGAGTACCAGACCATACCTCTAGAAGAGTCTTTTTGTCAATAGCAGTTGAAAGAGACCGATTAATAAGAAAACAAGCTGTAGAAGCCGCTTCAGCCCAGAACAACTTTGGTAAACTGGCATTAGAAAGCATACACCGTACTTTCTCCATTATAGTTCTATTCATCCGCTCTGCTACACCATTTTGCTGCGGAGTATGACGAACTGTAAAGTGTCTCACAATTCCTTCTAATTCACATAGAGCATTAAACTCGTTAGAACAAAACTCCAAGCCATTATCGGTGCGAAGATGTTTTATCTGCTTCCCTGTTTGTTTCTCAATCATAGTTTTCCACTCCTTGAACGTAGTGAAGACGTCACTCTTCTGTTTCAAGAAGAACACCCAAAGTCTCCTGGAAAAATCATCAATAATACTCAACATATAACTAGCACCTCCTTTAGAAGGCACTCTAGATGCTCCCCAGAGATCAGAATGTATATAATCAAGTATCCCCTTGGTGTTGTGAATGCCTTTAGTGAATCTGACTCGCTTCTGCTTCCCAAAAATACAATGCTCACAAAACTTCAATTTACTAATACTCTGACCATCAAGAAGTCCTCTTCTGCTCAATTCAGCCGTGCCATTTTCACTCATATGAACAAGACGCATATGCTAGAGACTAGTAACATCACCATCTGACAGAGAAGGCGTAGCAACAGTCGTATCACCAGTAACAGTAGAACCCTACAAGACATACAGCTTGGCAGATTTTTTCTGCCCTTTTATCACGACAAGAGCACATTTACTAGCCTTCAGAACTCCACCTTCAGCAGTGTACTTGTACCCTTTCGAATCAAGGGTACTCAATGAGATAAGATTCCTCTTTAGATCTGGGACGTGTCTAACATCCCCTAGTGTCCTGATAACTCCATCAAACATCTTAATTCTGACTGTTCCGATCCCTGCAATCTTACAAGATGAATTATTACCCATTAACACTACGCCTTTAGACACAGTTTCATATGTTGAAAACCAGTCCTGATTGGGACACATATGAAACGTACAGCCAGAATCTAGAATCCACTCCTCACCAGGTTTAGAGTCATTATCAGAGATAACAAGGAGCTCTCCATCACTGTAATTGTCTTTTGCAACACTGGCCTGACCGAAATTTTCTGGTTGTTTTTCCTTTTGATTAACAGCAGCCCTCTTATTCTTATTTTGTAACTTATAACACTCAGATTTAATGTGTCCCTTCTTCTTGCAGTACCTACATACTTTGTCCTTGTTACTAGATTTTGATCTGCCTCTCCCATCACCACCATAATTTCTCTCTTGTGACCTACCTCAAACAACAAGGCCTTCTGCTTGAGCATCAGATCCGACTACAAGATGTTTCATCTTCTCCTTAGAAAGCAAAGCACCATAAACCTCATCCAGAGTAAGAGTATCACGACTATACAAAATTGTATCTCTAAAAGTAGAATATGAAGAAGGCATAGAACATAATAAAATCAACCCTAAATCCTCTTCATCATACTTAACCTCCATGGCCTCTAAATCAGCAACGATTTCTTTAAAGACAGTTAAATAATCAGCCAAAGACGTACCTTCAGACATACGATGAGAATATAGTTGCTGCTTTAGATGCAATTTGCTAGTTAGACTTTTTGTCATGCACAATTGCTCCAATTTCAACCAAAATGCAGCGGCAGTTTTCTCCTTCATAACATCCTGCAGAATTTGATTCGATAAATGAAGTTGAATCTGAGATAAGGCTTTACGATCCTTACGTTGTTTTTCCTCCTACGTCCAAGACGAGGGCATCTTATTAAACCCTGACAGCGCATCATCTAATTCCATCTGCTCAAGAACAGCCCACATCTTAACCTGCCATAGCGAAAATCTAGTGTCGCGATCCAGCAGCGGAATATCATACTTCATAGTTGCCATTGTAGTGAGCAAACCAAAACCTGGATGCTCTTGATACCACTTGTTATCAAAGACGACAAACAATAGCAACAGAAAACGAAAAGAAAAATAAGAGACACGCAGATTTTATATGGAAAACCCTTGACGGGAAAAACCACGGGCAGATGAGGAGCAAATTCACTATATCGAAAATTAATACAAGAGGTTAGCAAATAGAGTTGGCTCGGCCCGAGACCGACGCTATCACCACAGACTTCTAATTTTTCTCCAAAAATAAGTTTTCACCAAATGGGTCGCACCGCGAGCTTTTCGGGTTGGGCCAAATAGAATTCGGGTCACCAACTCTAACATCGCCTCTATAATCTAATAAATGATTGGGAGGAAATGGTAACTTTAACAGCACAATCAATTTCATCACAGAGAAAAAAGACAAGTAGCTATATATTTTCATTTTTTTTGGATGACGTGGGAATTTAGCTTGTAGAGCTCAATCACCTGATTATCCGATACAACCCGACTACCAATTGGTAAACCTTCAATCTATATATGCTTTTGTGAGTATTGATATTTAGATGAGGGATCCTTTTGTGATTAACCGTTTAAAGCTTCTTGTTCATCTTCTGTGAATTTAGAACATAGTATCACTACTATTTTTGTGGACCCCATGTTTTTTTTCATGTTTGGAAGAACTTATCTAAGATCATTAGCCAAACAAGATTGTTTCCATCAATGGCGGATTTATCTTTGAATTAGTGGGAATTGCAGTCACTGACCCAAAAATTAAATAAAAGATCCTATATATTTTTGTTCAAAAAAGTCTAAATATTTATGTACTCTTTTTTGTTTTCAAAATAAGCAAAACTGTGTATTTTTGTAGAAAAAATAAAACAATACAAAGAGTTCATACAAACAGATAAGGCCCATGAGAATATTTTGTTGGACAGTATGCTTAAAGGAAGATTTACAAGAATAGTACAAGTACATGACAGTAAGCATTTATCTTTTCAAAATTATTCCGTACATCAATCCACTCTCCGTCTGTGAGTGTGGGGTGGGCCTCATAGGAGCCGAACCTATCTAACTGATGTATAAAAAAAAATTCTTGACCTTTTTTTTTTTTTTTTTCAGATCACACAAGTTAATTTCAAACCAAAAAATATATTCACATAAGTCAAAATCCTTTTGTACCTATGTTCCAAAGTTTTTTTTTTCTCGTTCGAATTTTTCTCATCTTCATGAGATTCGAATCTTGATATTCTAATTGTTAGAGAGAGTAACCCACCACTAGGCTATTCCTTAATCTCATTGAAAAGTTAAATTTTTTTTTGGAAGGGAAAACGAATCAAGCAAAAATCCACATACTTATCTATAATCACACAATTACAAATCAACTACAATTCCCTGATATAGTGTTTGATATAACTAATTGGTGTTGCTTGAACATTTTGTGTCAAAATTTTATATTGTACAAAACTACAATTCATCAACATCTCATTTCTGCATAGTTTCCTCCCCTTCACTAAGAAATATATTTCCAAATGCAGAGTTTCCCTATACAAATTTGATTCTTTGAATCAATCATCATTTGCATTTGGGGACTCAGTAGTTCTATGTCTCATCATAGAATTCAGCATATAACATTATTGCACATTGGCTTAAGTTGCATTAAATTACTCCACTCCTTGGTGAATAATACAGCCTATAGCTCTACTACAAAATTTAGTATGTGACATGACAACCTCAAGTTCAAGTTTTCCCCTGATAATTTGTATTCTTCATTACAAAGAATAACGATTGGCTGAATGGAGATCCTTGGCAGATGTTGAGGATGAGCCGTTATATTCAACCTCCGATGAATGAACAAGAGTCTCTGTCTCACTCAAGTTCTTTAGTTGCAACTCGTCGTACTTGTCTCTAAGGGCTTTAAACTTCAATTCATCACCGTAAATACTTGAGTTGACGTTTAGCTCCTGAATACCAATTTGACCTTCAAGCATGCTTACTACTGCAGACATGGCAGGCCTAAGGGCTGGAGATGGATTAGTGCACGACAGAGCTACTTTAATCATTCTTATTACTTCCTCAATGTTGTAGTTAGAAGCCAATCTTGGATCCACTAGATCCAGCAAATTTCCTTTCTGTTGCAGTACAAGTGCCTAAAGAAATATAGAGAAGGGAAGGTCAGATGTCACGTATTAAGTAAAAATCAGTTAATAAACAATCCAATGTTGTATCTGAAGTGAAACGCAATTTTAAACGACAATGCCTTAATAATTCATGAAGACAAAAGGTGTCAGAAGATTAGCCAACAGAGAATCAGTCTCCATATCAAAAAAGTGTTCAAACACAAAGTAGTTCAATGACTGACTCGGTTTCTAAAGTAGAAAGAGTCATGCCATAACAAGTCCTATACCACGAGTTCAAACATAAAAAACAAGAAAAAACAAGAATTAACAAGGAAGCAGTTATTGCTTACCTTGTCAAGAAGGCAAACATAATCTGCTGATTGATAATCCATGTTCCTCTTTCCTGCAACAATTTCTAAAGCAACAACCCCAAAGTTGTACACATCTGCTTTATAAGTCAAGTATCCCCACAAGGCATATTCCGGAGCCATATAACCTCTGTAAAACAAACCAACACAAGAAAATGAAAAAAAGGTGATGAACCTAAGCTTACTTATGAACTGTAATTACCATCATCCTCCTATTTGAAATTGTTGACTCGAGGATATACAAATCAAATGTATTTTCTAATGGGAAAATCCATGTCAATACAGCTTATGCGTTTAAAACATCTGCAGTTCATTATGCTATACTAATGCTCAGAAGATTACTTCAAGATTATAAAAATATTAGCATTTGTTTAAAGCAGCAGGGAACCTGACTTACAAGAGGAACAACATAGGTTAAATGAACTACCAGGTATCGAACTGATTACAAAATTAGTTCTTTTCTGAAGCAGAACATGTCAATACTGCATCAATCGATGATGCTATAAGGTCTAGTGTAGTAGAGCAAATTGGTTTGCTTCCTCCTATTGCTCAAGTTTTGTCAATATGTGATATGTCTGGTAGAGAGCACATAATTTACTTCTCAAAAAAAAAATGAGAGCACAGAATTTACACCAAATAGATGAAACAGTACATTGAATCTTAGGCTGCTCCTGGGAAACACATTTCTGCCATTTTCCTCATTTATTGTTTTCAAATCTGTTTCATGATGTAACTTATGAACGCAGATTTGTGATAGAGATGCAGGTTTTAAAGTTTATAAGGGAAGAAAAACCCATGTTACTTCAGAGTAAGAGAACTTCAAAGCTAAATATCCTCCTTTATATCTACTCTCGTGACAACCTCATTTGAGGGGACGCAAACTGAATATAGGGGATGCAAATTGAATGTGAACACTTTTTCTATTGTCTAAAATAATGATACATCTCTCTTTGCATGTGATGTCTAGGATTTCTAATAATATCAATGTTGCTATTGCTTTTCCTAATAACTTGTGTACTCCCTCCCTCTCAAAAAGATATCGACAATTTTTAGTTTTATTCATCCTAGCACTAGGTGTACTTCGACACCAAAACTAGAGTGTTCTGGTTAAATATCCTATTCTACACTTATTAATACATTCATTAAAAATTTTACTCAAATTGTTGATGCAAGCTAGCATTTAAGATGCAAACAATGATGGATGATTCTGGAAATGTAGAAACAAAGTGTGGTAGATAAGTGCTTATTTCATGTTTTATCAGTACGTGCAAAAATTTTAATTTCCATATCTTTTGGGAGGGAGAAGAGGATATGTTCTAGACTTTTTTCTCTTTTTTGGTACAAGAGAGTCCGAAGCCGCGCTTCGTACTCAACACCTCTGATTACAACAAGTCACTATCTGATCATTCCACCCAACTCTTGGGTGTAAGTTCTAAACATTTTCAGCATCTACTTGTACCAGTTCCACTTGATCATACAAAAGAAGTCCTAACATTAGGAAAGCCTAGCTTCTGGATCACTTTCATTGGGTGGGTGTGGGTACACAAGCTAGAACTATCCAAATGATTCCTCGTCTACATAGCAACTATATGTATTTCTACTTCTAACTGCTTCAAAGCAGAATCAAAGACTATGGATAGAGTTTTCTGAATGAACATGAATTTAGACCTGTACTAAGTAAATGCATAATTATGGACCTCATAAGCTCTTACATACTTAAAAGTTTCGACAACTCTAATGCAAATAAAACATGAGAGTTGTTTTCAAATATTAGCCAAATGCTCCATAAATCTTCCACTCAACCAGTAAAAACATGGAAAGATTGGAGCAGTAATCACTTTCTATTACAACTAACCAACATTTTTTTCCCTTGTAAGTAACCAATAGTATATACCATACAACCAATCACAAATTGCAAAAACATGTAAATGGTCACATACTTAAAATCTTAAGATATTATTAGAGGGAAGATGATCATTGCTCACATGGTTCCTGCAACTCTTGTGGATATATGGGTCTTTTCCTCTTCGTCAAGCTTGGCTAGACCAAAATCAGAGATCTTTGCGTTAAGCTCCGCATCAAGTAGCACATTGGTTGCTTTGATGTCCCTATGAACAACCTTTAAGGCTGATTCCTCATGCAGGAAAGTTAGGCCTCTTGCTATTCCAATGCAAATTCTTTGTCTGGTAGGCCAATCCAGATTCAATTGAGATTGCGCTAGACCTATCATTCAAAAAATTTACTTGTCAAAATTACCATAAAACTCTATAGGGAATGAACTGGTTTGTTACTTCTTGTTGATTTGACGAATGATGGCATACTCTAAAATACACACTTATACATCGTATGAATTCTTTGCAAACATCTAATTCCATACTAGTTTCTAGACTCACAGCCTGAAAATAAAAAGAGAACATTCAGATTTTCTCATTTTTTTCTCTTTTTATTTGAGTTGAGAATCTCACAACTGTTCAGTGCAATTCTGAATCAGCTACAGAGTGTGAACTCTGAAAAATGAGAACTACAGGTCTGAGTCTTCTGCGGGTAGACACGTAATCAGCTACAGAGTGTTAACATATACTTCATGACAAAAGAACAAATCAAATAAAATAAGGCAAAATAATTGTAAGTTTTCCCCCTTCAGTAATGCTCCTTAACATGCCTGGATTATCAACATATTTTGTACAATACTAAATTAAACCACAAAGGTTTAATAGGGAGAAGAGAAGAAGAAATTTAATTGCCAATTTCATATGTGATATCACTATAGAATTTGATTTTTTGTCATGTGATATTTGATAGATACTTAGAACAAAAAGTTAAGTATACTATAATAAAAAGTATTATCAATGATATGCTTTCTTGAAAATAAAAGGACAAGATAACTGGTCAAAGTATAAACATCAAACTACCCCATAACGCACGGGCGAGGGAATTGTTTTCCATGTACTTGTAAACCAATAGCAGTTGACGCCCTTCAATGCAACAACCATATAATTTTACAAGATTTGGGTGCTCTGAACCAGAAATCAGGCCTACTTCATTTACAAATTCTCTATTTCCTTGCTTTGATGTGGAAGAAAGTTGTTTAACTGCAATTATAGAGCCATCTGAGAGTACACCCTGCAATTGAAAAGAAAAAACACTTTCTAGAAACTTTCTTCCTTGAAATGTTAAAGACCAAATGAGAAAGGCACAAGAAGACATCAAATTTATTATTTTAATTGAATTGTACCTTGTAGACAGATCCAAAACCACCTTCCCCAAGTTTGTTTTGAGCATCAAAGTTCTTTGTGGCAGCTTTAATCTATTTTAAGGTGAATTTACCAGTTTGCAAATCTGATGCTCTCCAATCTCAACAAATCGAGTGATTTAAATTAACCAGTAAGCTATATTGTTCAATTCCACAATGCCTTTGTGGGAAGAAAAAGAAAATAAAATATAAGGATTCGCACCTCCTACCACAAAGCGGATAACAAGGATGCTAGAAATATATGCCCAACAACTAACAGTCTCTAGAAGGAAACTTATGCAATGTTCTTATTTGTGGATAGTGGCTGCCCTTTTTACAACTCAGTGTAAGCATATTGCAATTGGTCGTTCAATTAGAGGAATTTAAATGCATTTGCACTGCAAAGGAATTCGTTTGAGACATCCTACAACATAACCCCATGTTAATAGAATCTATTATCTATGGCACCTTTTGGTTACTTGTTCTTCGTCAAGGTAGCATTATTTGCATTACCTTGTTCGCTTGAGTTTCTACCTCCAAAGTAGCCTTTCCACCAAAATATATACATAATGATGAGGATGAGGATGATGCAACATGAAACAGCCACAGCTATGAACAGTATCTTCTTTCTCTCACTCGATGGAGGGTCAAAGTCTACATAGCATGAAAAGAAGCATAAGTTTAGTGAGATATATGTTATTTTGCCACCCAGACAATTTATTATAAATCTTCTACATAAAAATGTTGCTAGACAATATTTGAAGGCATAACAGGACTGCTATGGAATTAAAAAATTCAGAGTGCTGCAAGATTTGGAAAGAAAACAACTTTACATATCCTCAGAGAAAGAGATAGAGAGAGAGAAGGCATATTTAATTGATGATTCAAAATAAATGATTTCTTACCAGACTTTACAGAAATAGCATATATAAGAGGACCATAGTTTCCCCTCTGTGGTACCGCTGTTGTCCCCAGGCCTACCCATTGAAACCGAATGTCTAATGTTTTGCTCCTCACAACAGCTTTAAATTCCCTGATCACTGGCTTATGAACTCCTCCTGCTTCATCTTCAATATCAAAATCCTTCCATCTCAGCTCATCCTGTTACTAAGCAGTAAAGTATTACTCTTAATACATTGAAGTGATTCTTATTTTAATAATATTTTTTACCTGAATATAAATATCAAATATCCGCCTCCCAAAACTCATATAAGACTGATTATTTGTAAAAGTTATCTCAGCAAAGTGAAGTTTGACTGTATAATTTCCATTAGCCAAACAACGCCCAAAATATGTTAGCGATGATGTAGAGAGGCGAGCTGTCAGGTATAGTTCAGCATCATCCATTTGAAGCACATATATATTCCTTGCTGTGCCTCGACCTATAATTTTGGTAACATCCCAGAAGTGTCCAGTACTACTACTTCCCCAATACGCTTTTGGATGAACAAATTTAACAAAACCTTCTGATGCTTCATCTGCTTCGTAATTAGTGTTTCCAATGGCGACTTCCTTTCCAGCACAATTTATATAAAAAGAGTACCAATCTGTACACAAAATACTAGTATTGTATTAGTTGTTGTCTCATTTTATGAGATAGAAAGAAAAGGCTAGCCCTTATATTAAAATGACTCATCGGAGGATCAAGAATAATTAAATTATGTAGCTTCTTTTCCTCTTTTTCTTTTTAATAGTTTCTAGAACTGACATTGAAGAGATCAATGTAAGTTAGAAACTGAAATAAGCGTACGAGTCTGTAATTTTTGCAAAAGAGCATGCAATTATTTGTACTTCCTATAAATATGATGCCCTTACTCTGAGTGCAAGAAGGAAGGCATTGACTAGATTCCCTGGAAAGAGAAGGCATAACAATAACTTTTAAATAAAACTTAAAAGAGAAAAAATAGAAAAGGAGAAGAAGTAGTAGTAGTAGTAGTAGTAGTAGAAGAAGAAGAAGGGGAAAAAAGGATAAGAAACAATTAAGCTAAATGCATATATTTCAATGTTCAGTTGGGCTCGACAAGAAAAACTTACAAACTCCTTCCATTGAAGCTTCTAAACAAGTTTCTGATAAAAATTACTGAAGTTAGTTTCCCAACATATATCATCTTGATGGAGGAAAAATGGTGCAATAAATGTAGTAGCTTACAAACTATCTCGACAAGTTGAACTTCCAGAGAGATTATTGTAGGAAAGATCAACTACTCTGGAACACAAAAATCATAACTATAATAGTGAGAAAATAGGGAGGAGGTATAGAGTAATAAAGAGAGATTCATAACAATAAAAGATGCACCATCGATTAAGAGTTAAGGAACCTAGTACAACAAGGAGATAACTGAGTCTGAGAAACTATTTATAGAACATTACCACTGCTAATGTAGACTCAGGTAAACTTAAATAATTATTGTTTGACAGATCAACCAGAATTCTCTCTGCTTTGCAGGAAAAGATGGTGCTTAAATAGTTAATGATTAAAAAAACCCAACAAACCCTTGTTAATTAACTATAGTAAGATGCTATTTTAAGCCCAACAAATATAGTTATTGTATAGCCTCTTCATCGTATTCTATATGTGTGTTTCATCTTGAATGCAATCCTACATCAATCTAAACCTTCTACTTTTGACTTAATCAGCAAACTAAAGCCTCCAGCTTTCCTCAAAAGGGCTAAACAAGTTTTAGGGATCACATTGTGGCTTTTGGCTTCTACAAGTCCTCCATTCATACTCTTTACTTATTGTTGCCAAGTCAAATCCTTTGAACTACTGCTCCATTTGCGAGAAATCTAAGGATAATGCTTTTATCCTGTGCTAAATATTTCTATATTTGTCCATATTTAAGTTCGCAAGTAGTTTTCATGAAAATGCTACTGCTTCAATAGAATTGTCTAGTGAATCTTATTACAGCATTCTTTGTTCTTTTAGTAAACAAGCCATGGATAAATTTATTGTCATGCTTCAATTATCTTTTGGCGCCTGCATTGACTTGCACTTACCAAAACCATGCTGCTTTTAGTTAAACTAGATTTTTAGTTTTTTATTTTGATCAGAAAGTTAATTTTAGTCTATGCACTGTCAAAATCAGGTCTTGAACAAACATTTGGCACAACCTAGAGGCCATTAACCACAATTCAAGAGCATAAAACTTCTTCACTTCTTCATATAGAAAATGAGTTTGCTTCGGATTTATCATCCAGATGAATTCATGTGTGAATCATATAGACTTATATCCCACCAGATATCTTCAAATATACACGCATATGCATATTGGTCTGAACAGAAGTTCATGAAATTGATAGATATCTAGAATGTCAAACAAAGAAACATACAGTTTAGTATCTGCATTGTGAATCCAATTAGGAATTTGTCCAGTGAGGAAGTTGCTTGTCAAATACCTGTCAAAATGTCAGTTTAGAACAAGGAAAATTTACAATCTCGTAAGAGATAAAAAAAAGGATAGAACAAGCTATAAAATAGGGATTGTGCATTTAAAAATTTTCCAGAGTCAGTAGACAAGACTAAGTAATAACTCTTCATATGCTTGACTTGCTCCCTGCCTAGTTTATCATTCAGTGCAGGACCATAATCCTAAATAGATCCTTAGATGTGCTGCCATTGCATAGTTACACAAATAAATTTTGCACTCTTAATCTAACAGGAAACAATGTAGTTAAATACGATAGCATAGTTATTCTTTGCATTGATGAAGATACTCTAGTTACATACTTGCATTAGTATAGATATTCTTGCAAAATCTCATTACATGAAATTTTTTAAGGAAACTGAAAGGGAAACACCAACTATATATGCATTGTATGCCAATAGCTTACACATTTTCCAGTCGAGATAAGCTTCCCAAATCAGGGATTTCTCCATACAAGTTATTGAAACTGAGATCCCTGCCGACAAATATTCACTGAAATAAGTGAAAAAGAATAGTAAAAGAAGTTCCAACAGATGATAGAAAAATTATCTTGACAATGAAATTGATAAAGTCAAAATTATGCTGAAACTAGTCTATGATGAACCAAAAAGATATGTGGCCTAGTGATCTTTTACTTCATTATATTTTCACCTATATCTCCATTCTATCACCATCGTTTTGTTTATATGCATTATATCAGCACTCATAGAAAGCCATTATTTGTTATCAGAACACTACAATAAATACAAGCTAAACTTGGCAAACTTATGTTTCTACATATCCTTATCACTAAGTTTCATGCATTTATCCATATCCAATTACTTTCAAGTGACCATAAATTGTTTCCTTCCTTTCCTCGGAGTACAGACTCTAGGATGTCCTAAAAAAATTCAAAGATCAGGAAGAAGATGTTAAGCAGAAAACTTTGCTAGTTACCTCACATGATTGACCAAAAAAACAAAGGAAAAAACTTCACATGGTACATAGTGATTGTAGGGAACCAGTTAATTACTAACAAGCATCCGAAATGCTTCTTTTCCATTATGTAATGATTCAGGGATTTTCATAAATCAGAAGTTAAAAAAGATAAAGGGATAAATCATTAAAATTATTTTATACACACAAAGTGCAGATCAAGCACAATGTCCTTTACTAGAGAGGATGATCTTGCTAGGCGGGATTGATGTGACAAGCATCCCATCCCACACCGAAAACATTTTAATGTTCAGGTTGGTGCTCAGATAGTAAAAAAGCACAACCACCCTAATATAATTCCATCTCAAGTGTGAATAATTACATAAACTAATTAACTGAGAGAGTGTAATGAAGTTGTAAGTGTTTAAAGTCTTGGGAATAGTGTGATGGTATTTCAAGCTTTCCTAAAGGATGATTTTTTAGAGAGTTTTAGTTTCTTCAAAGTTCGATTCTATGCACAATTCTGATAGGGGGAATACACCAATATTCCCAACATATCCAAAGGCATATGAGGGTCAAGTAAAGGTTAAGCGCAAAATTAGCCAATAAAATCTACACTTTCAAAAGCAATCAGCAGATTACCTTTCTTATTTATTTAATTAGCCAATTAATTAGCATGAAAGAGGAACACTTTTGGTTTCTCTTCCCTACTACACAAGGAGACATTTGATTAAGATCCTAATCATGATGCCCTTAAGGACCCATTTATATATGTCAATAAACCACAGGCCCCGTGAGTCGTGACTCATCCCTTTATGTAAGAAACAATTGTCTAGAACATCTAATCAAAGGATTTTTCTTGACATCAGAAAGACTCAATGCCGGATTTTCCAAAAAACAATGCAAGCAAGAACTGCGTTATGCTTTGATGGTACTTCTAGCACAAAATGACCATAATTTTTTCCCACATTTTTTTGCCTGTGTTTTTATCTCTTAATTAAGACTGGTACCCTTTAGAAAGCCATGTAGTAACTGAAGCAACAAAAAATTGCTCTGAGAATAAACATGAAGTCTATGAAGCAAGGTTTTAAATATGAAAACTCTCAACCAGCATTTACAGAATCTGCAACTGAGACATCTTTAATAGTATATCAGTTGGTATTGTCCCAGATATGTTGCAGCTCCTAAGCATCCTGCAATATGTTCACAAACATCTTGAAAATGAATCCTGAAAATTTGGGGCTCAAATGTTTAGAGATAAGACTTACAATCTTTGCATCCCAACCATAGCTCCGAGCTGCGGAAAATGATAACTTTCTCCATTTAAGTCACTAATCCTTCTGCTCAGAGAATACTTGACAATAAATACCGTCACCCACATTTATCGTATAATGTTAACCAAATAATGAAAAAAGAGCAACTCATAGTTCCGTCAGATTTTTCAAGAGGGATATGCTGGCAGGTATGGGCCCTTCAAAACCACTGCCTTGAATCTCTCTGGTGGGAAATGATATTGAGGGGATCAGAGATGTGGTGAAAGATTTCAAAAGAGTTTAAAAGAACTACTTGAGATTGATAAGAGGCTCACAATCTTTAGAGGTTCGGCCATCTGTCGAAACTAGGAAGTTGTCCAACAAATTTGTTGCTGCTTAATCTCCTTTATTCACCAAAATAACAAAAATCATAATAGATTTTCGAAACCAAAAGGTAATAAGATGTGGAAGTATTTTAAGTGCAATATCACACGGGTATTCATTGAACTTACAGCTCCGTCAATTTAGTCAGATGAGAGAGCTCGTCCGGCAATGCACCAGTCAGATTGTTTGTACTTAGAACACTATAGTGACCATGAGGGGAAAGGTTATCAAATCATCTAAATATGAGAAGTTTTTAGCATATCACCATGATAGCTAGATATAACAAATGAATTAGAAACTTGAGTGACTAAATTAGCCTCACAGGTTCTCTAAGTTGGTCAATTTTCCAAGACTCGCCGGAACATGTTCAGAAAACATGTTGGTCTCCAGGCTCCTACAAACCAAATATCCATCAGAACAATAATAGATCCCAAAAATACCTGAAAAAAGTATTCCACTGCTATAAGTTATGTTTGACACACACACACAGAGGGAATGAGAATGAACATACAAATATGTGAGAGTTGATATATTTCCCAAGTATTCTGGGATTGGTCCTGATAAGCGATTCATCCCTACAGATCTGCAGCATTCTCTTTGTCAATCAATAGAATCAACAGGCTAGTGTAATACAAATCAAGATAAACCGGAGACAATAGCTTACAGAATCTGCAACTTGATAGAAGCCCATTCTTGAGGAATTGTTCCGTTAAGGTAGTTGCCATAGAGATCACTGTGAAAGTAAATTCTTCGATCAGATTGAAAGAATAAGTAAAATTTGATCTATATGGACCGAAAACAATGTTAAATTTGTTGTTTCTTGTTACATGTATATGATGTAAGAAAGCTTCCCCAGGGATGGTGGTAAGACACCAGCAAGATCTTGCCCTTTAAGAATTCTATATCAAAAAGGAAAGGAATATTACAAACCTGGAAGTTGCTGAATACAAGCCTTAACAGTCATTTTCAGTGACTAGCTCAAACATCATACACAAAGAGAAGTATCTTTAGCATTCTCCTCATCAGCCACAAGTTGCACTTACTACCAAACAAGATAATCCATATTGAACCTGTACCTTACCCTATGAACATCAGTTCCAGTTTTCTATCTTATACCTATCATATCCACTTTAACTGAATTTCAATCATAGCATGGGATAGGGTAGGATATTGGTTTACCATGTCCATTTGCTCACTTAACATCAAGCTCAGTTAGTACATCTGAAGAATTCTCATGTGTGAGATCTTATGAATGTACAAGTACGATATGTAATCAAACCAAATTGAACCCTATCATATTAGGAGAGATCAACTATATAGATCTAACAATGCTACTCATTCTTATGAGAAACATCTCTTCTATTAGCTCTATGCATGGGAATCCCATGTGAGTGTGTCCATCCAATTCCTCTTAAATCTTCTTCTGCCCATCTTACAGTCTACAACCCCCATACATTCATATCCTTTTCTACCAGTCACCTCCTAACATGTCTAAATCATCTAAAGTTATTCTTCCTCATCTCCTGCTCAATCAGGGCCACCCCACTTTTTCTCGGATCACATCCTTTCTAAATTGTCTTCCTAGTATTCTCAAACGTCCACCTCAACATTCTCATCTGGGCGAAAGACATCTTGGTATTTCACCCCCAAAAACTGTGAACTACACAACAAAACTAGTCTTGTGTCTATCTTATAATACGAGTATGACATGCATTTTTGGAACACGTTGACATCATGGTCTACTACATGTTAAGAGAGGAGATTTTAGGCTCATACTGTTCATAGTTTACATACCAACAGTATGCTTAAATTACATTATAAGGAGCATTTGTTATATGTTAAGAAGCAGATGCATTCTCCAGTAATCAAAATATAAGTTTAGTAAGGAAGCATACATGTGAGTAATATGACATGCATCAGCAGTGCAGTTACCACAGAGGACCGTGTTGTTATACAACAGCAAATCTGGCCTTGGTGGTGACACCCAGCTCGTCGTGTTGTCGCAGGGATTTAAATTGAAATCCCAGTCCCTTTTGCCCAATTGATCAGCTATCTCACGAAGTGCTTTCACTGCAAGTAAAAGCCAAGAATCATTTCTTGTAAGTATACCAGCAGATTTTGTTCGGGACTCCATACATAGCGGGAGCATTGTGCAACGGATTACCCTTCCATACAAAAGGAGATTATAATGCAGGACTAACAGTGTTTACTTAGTACTTGTGAGAAAGTCTTGGTCAGTCTACACGGAGTTGTTTTTCATATATTGGTGAGACTCACAAGTAGGCTTTAACCGTGTTTACTTAGCAATTGTGGAAAACTTTTCAGTCAGTCTAGACGGAAGGCGGCTTTCATATATTGGCAGATCCAACACATGCGGGTCCCACCAATAATGTAAGAGATTGGTAAATTAATCTAAACTGATCCAAGATTTTCTGAAACTTGTTTGGTCTAGCTTTAAAAAGAAGAGATCGACAAGTCTATCCTGAAAAATGAAAGGCAAACAAAGTACAGGCGATGGGAAATGTCAACACCAGGATATTTGGTAATTAGGCCTAACATCTATGCGAAAAATATATAAAAAATAGTAATATCAATTTTATCTAGTTTCATCATGTTAGACTTTAGATAGTCGATGCAATCTCACTTTAATAACAAAACTCATCGTCTAAAATAACGTACGGCTAATAACACTTTACGTGCATATGTATATGCAATTTAACATTAGTGATATAATTCTCGCTTTGCATATAAAAAAATCTTATAAAAACTTTCCATTAAATAAAAAAATAAAAAAGGTGAATGTACATAACTACCCTATTTTTTAATCAAATAATAAATACGTACAAGGTTGTGACCCTTGTGTCCAAAGGCTCTACATCATTCATTGAGTTCTTCAACTACATCACTTCCTCTCATTTCTCTCTGTAACTTATGTGGTAGAATCCAAAGTACAACGGAGACCCATTTTAAAATATTGAAAATAATAAATAATTAATAATAAATCATCTTTAATAAATTTAAACTTTTAAATAAAATAATAATTTAATATAACACCAAAATTTAAACTACCAAATAGTTTTCAGTTCAAATCTCATCATCACAAATTTAAAAATAATAAAAATACTGTTAACATGCAAAACTCAAAAAGAATAATGCCACCATATAAAGAAGTGTATATTGAAAATAATAACTAAACATAATAAAATTCTTCTCTAACCCCTTGATCTCTGACGGCTTAAACTTTTGATATAAAATCCATGAGCGGTGTTGTCGATGTAATACCATTAAAGCTTACATGCTTTTTTGACGATTTTGATATCTTTTTACGATCAAAATCACCAAATTTTGTATGTTCAAAAAGGATAAAATTTTAACTTTTGAAAAAAGGTTATATACATGTCATGAATCAAAACCTTTTCTTACCTTCTTCCTCGGGCGGAAATGAAATTTGTGCATCGACGCTCCTGACAACTAAGCTTGTCAGCATAACGAAGATGATCAGCAGCTGAGCTGCCAAGTCTTTGTTTTTTAGACTAAAATGTGGTGTCATTTTTTCTAGTTTTGAGTTGTTTGAGCTCATGGTTATTTACATGCATGAATATATATATATATACACACACAATATCTTATGGCAATGCTTTTGAGACTAGTAGCCTTTAGATTTTTTTTTTCTTTTTGTAAGAAGAAGACTTGAGGTCAACCTCAGTGAAGGATAAGATAATACAGAATGCATAAAAAATAAATGAAGAAATAGTTGAAATCAAGTGGACTGGAGATGGGTCCTTCAACATTAATTGCACATTGCACGTAGCTCACATAGTACCATAATCACGGGATTTTGAATTTTGTTCAGTAAACGTTAAAAATGTATAATTCAATATGATATATAAATAATTTTCTTTATTACGATTAAACTGTTTTTTAGATTAAAAATATTTTTAAATATTTATAGTTTCAAAAGGTTATCTTTAAATAACATCTTATTTTTACCACTCGCTTTTTATTATATGTACATCTAGTTGTCATAAATCCTATCTAAAAAAGAGAGAAGATATAAAAAAACAAAATTGTTAAATTTGTATACCAATTAATATGGGTAACTTTTGGACCCCTTGTTATAAATGATTGACCACATTAAAAGCATAAAGGAATCAATAGGATGGGCCACAAAAGATATTAGGATTTTGTCCGATTAACTCTAAAGACACCAAATAGACCGACCCTCTTAAGTGTTTTTTAGATAATGTATTTTTTTAGGAGATCTTTTCACATGTTCAAGACTAACTATATATTTTAAAAGATTCTTTATCAATAGTATAAATAGTATTCCAACAATTATAAAAAAAATATAACATAAATAGTACTCCAATAGTCATCAAAAAGGTAACTTAAAATTTTCATACGCACTGTTTTGTGCTCAAACACATTAATTGTATTGATCATCGTAGGAGATCCCCAAAAATAATTATCAATGGTACTTTTATTTTACAGGTTACGTGCTCAGTTCGAATTGTAAAATTTCATCTTAACACTAATTATACGTATGCATAAAATTATATGTAGAAAACGATAAATAAACAGTAAAATAGAGCAATATTTAATATATCCTTCCAAAAATTACAATTTGAAGTGAACCAAGACCACACGTCTTAGATTTAACCTTCTATAAGAGCACTTCGTATTCACAAAAATATGGGCCTACGCACCTTTTTGATCAGTAACATAGTTGTCGAATCGTGAATCGTATCGTGAATCGAAATGTCATTTTTTTGAATCGTGAATCGAATCGAATCGTGAATCGTACCGATTCGGTCACAAATTTGAAGCTAGATGATATTTGACATATTACGTTTCTATTAACAGTTTTTAGTTGAGATTCTTTATTTGAATTAATATTAATATATGTTTTTGTTAGTTTTCTAGATTGTTCACTACTTCACTTGTTCCTAGTAGCCTAAACAATTTTTGCATCACAATATCACACTATTTTTTTTGGTCGGAACAATATTACATTTCACAAGTATCCAAACTAGTGCCCAAAAGTTGTTGTAAACACAAGTGGTCCAATCAGTTACGAGTTTTGTGTCCCATTTTTTTACTAAAGTGGACTTATTTTGTTAGCTACTTTGAAATATTTTGGGCTTTAAAACAAAAAAAAAAAAATTGACCCGAATCGCGAACGATTCAGTGAATCATACGATTCACTAACGATTCACACTATTCGGTACTGATTCACTTGCGATTAACGTCGATTCACGATTCTCCTATCCAATTCATATTATTTTTTTAGTGAATCGTATCGAATCGTACGATTCGAATCGCGAATCGTACGATTCTGATTACAGAGATCAGTAACACCTTGATCATAACAAATTGTTCGTACTTCTTGGGATAAGTGCCTGTTGGGATTTCCATTTGTTGGCCGCCTTCATTGAATTCATTTGTAGCTGCAATAATACTCCACTGTCTTCATTTTCAAAAGTATGTAAAGCAAAAGAAACGAATGAACACATGGGGCGACCCCTCATTAGCCGCCAATGTGAATGCATAGCGTTTCTTTTATTATTTTTTACACAAAAAACTTATCTTTAGTAAACATAAATTATAAATTTTATAGTATAGAGACGCACATCCATGCATATATTAAATTAATTAAAAATAAACAATACTTAGTATTGGAAAGGCACAAATTCAAATCCAAACTTAATTTTATCCGCAATAAATAACTAATTAATTATTTCATCCAAACCTCAAGAAAAGAATACCATATGCAGTAGCGGACCTAGTTATCTTTTTTTTGGTTTTTTTTTTTTAAATATTATATTAAACACTTCCGTTGTATGAGTGTATATCCTAACATCTATTACTACACGAGTTCACACCTTAAATTTAGTTGTCTAAATCCTCTACGGAGCATATTATTAAGACCATCTTTGGCTTTGACCCCATTTGAGAATAAGAAAAAAAAAATAAATAAATAAATTTTAAACTAGTTTTTTGTTACAAGAAAGTTAAGTAAGAATATGGTATTTCAAAAGATTTCGCACTAAAGTTTGCAAAGAGTCGTGATTGTATTTCCTTTAAAGGCTGTCGAATGATTAACAATTTGTCATTCTCTTTGACTTCAACGGTCGCCATAAGAATCAGCATAAGCATTCCCTTCTTCACTAGAACTATGAAGAAAAATAAGACTATTTCCATTACTTCTATAATCTTTTATCGTTTAGTTAATTTTGATGTCCGAAATAAAAATATTAATCCTTAACAAGGGAAAATTGTGACACTGAATCTGTAGCATTGGTTGTGGTGTGATTAGATGAATCGTATTAAAGGTAGTAAGACTATAAAATTCTTCACAAGAGGATTAATTTTCATCGGATAATTTAAACTCTAAAATAATGGAACGAAGTCTATAATCTTTTATCGTCTAGTTGATCTTGATGTCCGGAACAAAGATATTAATCCTTAACAAGGGAAAATTATGACACCGAATCTATACAACTGGTTGTGGTGTGATTAGATGGATCGTATTAAAGGTAGTACTTGGGTTTGATAAAGAGTAAATGCCATTTACCCTTATGAGTTTTAACACAAAGTCCAAACTCTTCTATGAACTTATACTTTTATCCAAATTTTCTCATGGCATTAAAGTCTCCAAAACAAAGCTTTAAAGTTAAAGGGTATTTTGGACTTCTGATTTTGTAAAACAAATCATATTTAAAAACATTATAAAAAAATAAAATAAAAAAACCTTCTCACTCACCCACCGCACCCCACCCCACCCCAACCCAAATAAGGAAACAATTTGTTTCACTACAAGGTTTATATCACAATATTAACAATAAAAATGTATTATTTGTGTAAAAAAATTGTATACCCATAAGTCAACTGGTACCATTCTCTGGATAAAATTAAATCTAATTTCTAAGATAAACTTTATATTTTTGGAAATAAATAAAGTTTACCAATACTATTATTAATATTTTTCCTCTTCGAGTCTTGCTGCAAATAAGCAAGCGAAGTGATTAATATGTGATCTGTTTTCTCCAATTGAAAGCAGAAATACTTCCAACACAAAATTTATCCTCATGCTTTTAAATGCTTTGGGTTGTTCTAAAATGTATATCCATCTCATAAGTTAATCAAACCATTGATTGCTAATATTAACGGTCATAGCATAAAATTAAGATGAATTGAAAGTTAGATTTGGTTGAAAAGTTTTATGATCAGATTCATACAAATATTGTGATATACCTTACAGTGAACGAAATTGTTTCCTCATTTGAAATTTTGTTAATACCAAACCGAAAGCTTTAAAGAAATTGTTTCTTTATTTGCAGTGAAAAAAATTATTTCCTTATTTGTGAGAATGTGAAAAAGAGAGAGACAGAAAGAGAGAAAAAAAAAAGAAAAAAAGAGAGATGATGGAGAGAAATAGAGGTTTTGACTGAAATTTGTCAAACTAGTGAAGGACTAAAATACCCTTTGTCATTAAGATTTGTTTGATAGGATTAACTCTCATGAAAGAAATTGGG
The DNA here is from genome assembly GCA_037974665.1 of Ehretia macrophylla. Lineage (NCBI taxonomy): Eukaryota > Viridiplantae > Streptophyta > Magnoliopsida > Boraginales > Ehretiaceae > Ehretia > Ehretia macrophylla. Next base: position 76,122,433 of record CM075781.1, read on the forward strand.
TAAAAGTAAGACTTCATAGGAGAATCTGGGAATTGAATAAAAACTCATGGGGGAAAATGTCATTTACTCTTGGGTTTGTGATAAATAACTCAACTAGTCAATTTAAGTTAGTAACAAGTAAAATCCATTTTGCCCCATGAGTTGTTAACAAAATCCCAAAGTCACCCATGAACTTTAGCATTTACCCAGATGCCCCCATAAAGCTCAACTCTGTTAATGTCTTTTGGGTGAAGTGCACAAGATCCCCTGTGTTTTTGTAAAATTGCACAATACCACCCCTGTGATTTTGAAAATGCACAGTATCCCCTGTGATTTCTGAAACTAAGAATAATAACCCCCTTGTGGTTTTAAAAATGCACGATACCCCATGTGGTTTATGAAACTAAGCACAACAGCCCATTCTATCAAAAAATCCGTCTATTTTAACAGAAAGTATGATGCACGCGCATTAAATGCATTTTTTTTGCTTAAATTATTAATTATTTGGACAAAAATACTCATTTTTTCCAACCCTAAAAAAAAAGTGTCATATAAGGGTATTTTTGTCAAAATAATTAATAATTTAAACAAAAAAAAACCTTGAATAATCGCATTTAACGCGCGTGCATCATAATTTTTGTTAAAATAAACAGATTTTTTGACAAAGGGGGTTACTGTATTTAGTTTCAAAAACTACAGGAAGTACCGTGCACTTTTAAAGCTACAAGGGATACTGTGCAACTTTACAAAAGTACAAAAGGTCCTGTACACTTCACCCATGTTTTTATAACAGTCAACTCATTGACTGCATAGTTTTACCATTTTGCCCATGGCACAATTCCTACAATAGTTTTACCATTTCCAATAGCAAAAACACCATATCCTCCCATTCCAACACCATTTACCTTCCATACAGCCCAAATTCTCAACCCACAACTCCACTTCACCTTTAATTTCTTCCAAAACAGAACCAGTCCTTTTACAAAATAATCATATAAAACAACCAAAAAAAGATCATTTGCACCTTTCTTTACAAAATAGAGCACCTCTTATATCATATCATGTGGCTTATAAAGATCACATAAAACAATATAAAAAAGGAACAAAATCTGCACATCTATTTTCGAAACAAAAAAGCTCCAACATTATATATTTTTCCTCTAAAACAGTCCAAAAATATCTCAAACAACAGACTAACAACATAATAATCTGAAAAACAGGCAATGTAAGAAGTCTAATGAGGCCATTACATCAATCTAGTACATCTTATTAACGAAAGAAAGGAAAAAGACCATGACTACTGTACTGTTCCACTTGAGAAGTTTGGCTAGCCTCCCATTGTACCTGCAGTCTAATACCCAAAATAATTCATATAAATGTGAGAAACCATTGTAAGATGAAAAGTTACTAATAACCACAACATAACTACCTAAAATTAAAGGAATAATCAAGTATGGAACCTGGGGCTGCATAAAAGGCTTAGATGTTTTTGGGCACTTTCTCTAGGATGTTCCCGAATAATGTCTTGGTCATGTAGTTTTGTTATTAAACGCTCTGATGCAGATGTGGTTCAGCCATAAGACCAATTTGACGAAAATATATTTGACCAACTGGATGTCTCAGCACAAGAAGAGCCTAAAAGAAGTATCAGGGTGAGATTCCCTCCCTCCAAGGAACCTGAAGAAACAAACATCCACTTGTTTTCATTGTTCCTTTCTCAGTTATTTCTTTTCTCAAACAGCTTGTAAGCATTTCAACATTTCATGAATATAGTCAATACATGCTGAATTGGCTACATAGCTCAACCTGTTAATCTTTAATTACGTTAATTCTCTTGCAACCATTTCTTTGCACATGGAAAAAACAAATCATATGAATACGTTGATCTTACACTAACCATAGCAAACTAGATTTCAAATAGAAATATACACCGTTTTAATTTATATAAACCAAATCAACTATAAGAAAATGCAGTTTGATAAACTAGATTATACAATGATATATGATTGGTCAAGCTTTCATCAGAACTGATACTATAACAGACAAAAAAAAAAATTAAGTACAATCGAAAGCTTAAACAACAATTAAATAGCAACTGTCAACTTAAAGAACGATTGAATCGCCGATTGAGTTACCTGTAAGTGGAAATGGAATCACGGTGGAACCATGTATGGTCATCGACAACTGCTCGTGAGTGTTCGGTAAGAGAGGAAGCAGCGAGAGAGTGTGTGTGTGTGGAGAATTTTGGTCGGTGCACAGAAGCAGGGATGGGATCCAAGAAAAATGTTTGCGTTAGAAGAAGGGTAAATGTATAATTTAGACCATTATTTTTATATAATTTTTACTTTTATTTATTATTTTTTAAAATAAATTTTTTAGTTCATTATTTTTTGTATAAATAACACTTTTACTTATTATCTTTTGAAATGAATCTATTAATTTAATATATTTCACATCAATGACGCTATTAGTACAATTTTAAAACATATTTGAGGAAATATATTGGATTAATGGCGTCACTGATCTGAAACATATTGGATTAAACAGTTCATTTTGAAATATAATCGATGAAAGTGTCATTTATACCAAAAATAATAGGCCAAAAGGTTGGTTTTGAAAAATAATATATAAAAATAAAAATTATATCAAAGATAATGGACTAAATTATACCTTTATCCTTAAAAAAATATTTTATCCTTGCAAATTAACGTAATGTTAACCTGTTAACTTAGATGGGGAATCTGGGTAATTCAAAGACTTCAAGGGGACTTTGAGACTTAACTATAAACTCATGGGGAAAAATTGGATTTACTCGTTGATTTAAGGAGTCTAGCAAAAAAAACAAGAAAAGAAAGTTACTAAATTTCAGGCCTAAACTTGTTATTCTAAGCCATTATTTGCTTGCAGGCTCAAAGGTGGGCCTATGGGGTGAAATGAAAAAAAAACTGTAGTGGTCCACGCGATTGCGTAGAAAATGTGTGAATCAAAAAATGGATTGGTGTCACTAGGACTTTGATCTAGTGATAAGTTATAGGCTCAGTATACGAGAGGTTGTGAACTCGATTCTCGCTGGTTATATATATATATATATATATATATATATTGTATGGCCTTTTGGCCTTTCTTGAATTAAAAAAAAAAAAAAAGGTGGATTGGTTTTTTACAGCCTTGGATTAGTCAAAGCTTTTAACACTCGTGTATCTTGATTTGTCCATGTTTGTAGAAATACAAATGAGGTGACGAATTAGTTAATTAGGAATGTTAGGTTAAGAATGTTGGCTTCAAAATTGGATGATTGACCTTTTAATGAAACTTTTTAATATCTTACACCTTGTCTTTGAAATTACTCGCTGATCTTGCTTTTGTTTTAATGAAATTTCTTACTTTTCAAATTAAAGAAAAGAAAAAGGTGCATTGATTTGATAATTTATGTCATTCCCTCCCCTCTCAAAAATCTCAAAAATATAACCTTCATGAAACTTAGAAGACTAAGCCCTCTTAAACACATCTATGTCCATAAAATATAAAGTAACTTCATGTAGAAAGTGTACAAGATATAATTTGCATTACAAGAAATCTAAAGTACTTTTAACGTCCAAAATTATGAGGTTACAAGATATACCACGATTTCACAATTTTAAAGGTCAACAAATATATATAGGGTATTTTTGTTCTAGATCCCTTCAAAAATTAGAAAGTGAGACTCAGACTCCCTCACTTATTGAAAAAGAGACTTAGACCCTTTCTGTGAGGGATTTGTTAAATTTTCTGTTAAGTTTATATGAATTTACAATTGTATCCTTATCATTTCAGCCGAAATTATGATTATATTCTTACCATTCACGAGCCTTTTTCCTTTTCTACTTTTCCTTTTCCTTTCATTGTCTCCTCAACGTCCTTTCTTCTCTATTGTTTTACCTTTTTCCTATTCTTTTAATTTGTTGTCTCTTTTTCCTTCTTCTTTCCCTATTCTCTAAACGTCACATTATGCTATGTCTATATCACTCCTTTCACTGCCTACAAACTAAAATTTCAACAATTTATCTCACTCATTCGACTCCCTTATGAGGAGAGCTCAACTCAAAGCTCAACAATTGCTACCGACCTTCAATTCCAACATTATGCACTTTTAGGACTGTGGATGGCATCCAATATGCTTCACCCATCTTAAACTGCAATTCCCAACACACATCCAATACACACTTGAATGGGTTCCTCTCGCATTCCTACTTCGTGGTTTGATAAGATTCTTTCTTCTTTTTCCAGTTATTTTTTCCTTTGATTCTCTCCACCTCTGTTGTCTCTGTGGCTTTCACTTTTTTTTCTTTTTCTTTTCTAACCAAAAAATAATAATAATCTGGTGCCTCCAACAAGAACGGTAAAGAAAGAAAGCAAAAAATTATATTATATATACAAGGTGGACATGGTTGAATCAAACCTAGTTGTTGTAATTTTGTTTAAAGCAAATCAAAACCAACTAACATACAAGAGAATATAAGAAATTGCTTTTTTTGTAGAGTAATTAGAAAACTCATAAATGTATAGATTATATATATTTAAGAGAGATTAATATAAAGAAAGAGCACCCTTAGAGATGTATAGATTCGAAGTTGAGAACAACGGCTTAAAAAATATTTTTTTGTGCTTTTGGTAAAGACATTTTAGTCAAGACATTTTAAAAGGATGAATATACCCCTTAACTTGACAGAAACTTTGACAGACTCCTAACAAAAGGGGTCTAAGTCTCCTTTTCAATAAGTGAGGGGGTCTGAGTCTCACTTTCTAATTTTTGAAGGGGTCTGAAACAAAAATACCCAATATATATATAATAGTAACTGATCCTACTTCCAGTTGAAATTATTGAAAAGCTAAATCTCACCATTTAAAAAAAAAAAGAGGTAGAAAAATGAGGATAAGATACTTTATATAGGGTTGACTTACAGAAAATCTCATGTGATATTATGTCACGGAAGTTCAAAGTATGCCATGAATGAGATAGATAATGGCAAAAAAAAAAAATGTCATGACAAAATATTTCAAACTTCATAAGTGCAGTATGCAAAATGAAAATATTCAAATTAAAATATATAATTCATGCAATTCCAGAAATCATGCAGCAAATAATGCATTTCAAATGTTTCATGAAGAATGAAATAATAATATTCTAAAAGACGAGCAATGCTAAACCAATGTTAAGATTTATGACAATGTACTTCAAACTCTAAAATCAAACTGTGTGCAATTAAAGGAACAAAATAAAGTCCAAAGTTCACATTTCAAAATCTAGTGTCTAAGTTTATTATTTTAGGTCGGAACAAATAGATATAATATTCTTTTTTATGTCCCTTGTGTGGCGACTGGAAGATTCTAAGCCACTACCATTAGTATAGGAGGCTTCTTTATTTCAGGATAAATCATCGCTGCTGAAATAAGACTGCTGCTTATCTACAACGATAAGATCTCTGCTCTATTTGCTTACAATGCTATGCCTATCAAAGTTGGCGTTGATACCTTCTTCCATAACCTGAGTTCAGAGAAGAAATAAATAAGAGGGCCTTATGGAGAATGTGGTCAGAAATCCATAATAGAGTCAGACCACAACACCGAATTGATTATCTTCATGCATAAGGATAAAGCCTTCCAAACCCCATGCTAGATTTACGGATTGTAGTACAAGAGTTAGTTCTTAAGTGCCAGAGATTCTTCCTTCTAATAAACTAGTTTTTTGGATTGAGCTCTCCTTTTAGACTTGAGTTGTCACATTATAGGTACAACCTCTAAAGTGGCACAAGGGTCCAAAAGCATTTTCGTTTTCAAGATAATAATTTATATGTATAGAGCTTTTTATAAAGGTTCTTAGATCCTTTAGGTCCAAGTGCCTCTTTTTTTTTTTTAACCCCCACCCCACCTGCCTCCATCCTCATAAGATTTGATTCATGGTCTTCCAACTGCCAAAAAAAATAGTTCACCACTAGGTTACTGGTTAATCTTCATTTAGGTCCAAGTTTCACATGCAATGGATTAAAAAGAAAACATATAAAGAAAAGTCATGGTTAAGAACTTGTAAAAACAATAGTTTAAAAAATCAGTTTCGTGCTAGATTCTCAACAAAATAATAGCTAATCACTCAAGATGCAATCACTATAATCTGAGATAGGAGTTCATACAATAAATCTCAAAGTTTCATATAATCTGAGTACAAGTTCCATCCAATCAAAAAGGATAATTAATTTTCTTTTAAGGAATGAAACAATCTTGCGGATGTTATAATTTTGGACAGTATATTCTTTTTTTTTTTCTTCTGGTACATAAAAGTAGAATTAAATTGTTAATTGGTTAATTAATGTTGCTTGAACATTCTGTTTAGATTTTTTATAAAAAATAATTCAAGGGAGGTCTAAGCCGTATAACACGTATCAAAGGATCTCATCCACACAAATGGTTCTCAGGATCTCTCTCACTCACAATGAGGAGCATACCAGTAAACCAAAGGCCCGGTGGTGCATTTAGAATTTCATATTCTATAATTCTTCAATATCTCATTTCTGCACAGTTTCTTTCCCATAACCAAGAACTTATTTCATATGCACAGTTTGATTACTGCAATTTAACTGTGAAAGATTATTATACAAAGAAAATGTATCTTATTGCTAACCTAAAAGTGGGATGATTAACATGAAAAGTCTCGATTTCAATATGATATCAAGAATATAGTTTAACAGTAAGTAAATGGATTGCTAGGTGGAAGAAATCTAGATGATCTCAATGCAGCCATCCATAAGTCTACTATGCAGATTAGTATGTGAGCAAAAGACCTCATTTTTCACCTGATAATCTGTACTCTTCATTACTGAGAATTAAGATTGACTGAGTAGAGGTCCTTGGCAGATGTTGAGGATGAGGCCTTATATGCAACCTCTGATGAGTGAACAAGAATCTCTGACTCGCTTGAGTTCGTTGATTGCAACTCGTCATACTTGTCTCTAAGGGCTTTAAACTTCAATTCATCGCCGTAAATACTTGGGTTGACGTCTAGTGCATGAACACTAGTGTGACCTTCAAGCATGCTCACTACTGCAGACATAGTAGGTCTAAGAGCTGGAGATGGATTAACGCACGATAAAGCTACCTTAATCATTCTTGTTGCCTCCTCAATGTTGTAGTCAGGACCCAATTTTGGATCTACTAGCTCTAACAAGTTTCCTTTCTTTTGTAGTACAAGTGCCTAAAAAGCATAAAGAAGGGAATGGCAGATGTCACGTATTAGGGAACTGAAAAAATCCAGTTAATAGTCTACTATAAAGTAGGTTAATAAACAATGAAAGGTTGCATCCAAAGTGAAAAGCAATTGTACAATCTAATATCTTAATAACTCAAGAATCTCGAAGGTGACAGAACATTAGCTAGCAGAGAATCAATCTCCATATCAAAGAAGTGTTAAAAAACGAAACAGTTCAGTGAATGTCCCAATTTCTGAAGTAGGAAAGTCATGCTATAACAAATCTAGAACCACAATTTCAACCATATGTAGCAAGAATTAACAAGGAAGCAGTTGCTGGTTACCTTGTCAAGAAGGCAAACATAATTCCCATCAGATTGATAATTCATGTTGCACTTCCCTGCAACAACTTCTAGTGCAACTACCCCAAAACTATACACATCTGCTTTGTACGTCAAGTATCCCCACAGTGCATATTCCGGTGCCATATAACCTCTGTAAAACAAACAAAATGAAGAAGAAAAAAAGGTGATTATCCTAAGCTCACTTTATTAACTAAACTCACCATCATGCTCTTATTTGAAATTGTTGACCAGGGGAGATACAAAACAAATGTATTTGTATTGGGAAATCCGTGTCAGTCCAGCTTATGCAATCAAAAGATCTGCAGTTTGTTATATAATTCTTATGCTGAAAAGAGTATTCAATATTATAAAGATATTAGCACTTATTTTAAAGAAGTAGGAGCCTGAACTACTGAAGGATAACATAGTTTAAGTAAACTACTGGATATAGAACAGACTACAAATTATATAGTTCTTTTTCTGAAGCAGAAAATGTCAATACTGTGTCAATCACAAACATGTTAATCACAGCTATGATAAGGTTCAATGTAGTGGAACAAATTGGTTTGCTTCCTCCTGTTGCTCAAGTTTTGCAAAGGTGCAATATGTCTTGTACAGAGCACAGGATTAACATCAAATTGCCGTAACAGTAAATTGGATCTTAAGTTGTTCTTGACATCCACATAGGGGACATTTCCTCGCCTTTTGAATTTGAATTTATCTTATGATGCAGCTTATGTACATGGCTTAATGATAGAAACCTGCAGGCCGACATGTCCTTAAATCAATCAGATAACTAGTGAAACACGACAGGATTGGAAATATTTGTGCAATAATCACTTTCTATTGCAACTAACCAGCATTTTTCAACCCTTATAAGAAACCAACAGTATATATATATAACAAGAAATCACAATTTCAGGCACATGTAGAATATGCAATCTCAATATATTATTAAAGGAAAAGTCATTGCTCACATGGTTCCTGAAACTCTTGTGCTAATATGGGTCTTCTCTTCTTCGTCAAGTTTGGCTAGACCAAAATCAGAGATCTTTGGGTTAAGCTCCCCATCAAGTAGCACATTGTTAGCTTTGATGTCTCTATGAACAACCTTAAGTGCTGATTCCTCATGCAGAAAAGCCAGACCTCTTGTTATGCCAAGACAAATTCTTTGTCTGGTTGGCCAATCCAGTTCCAATTGCGAATGCTCTGGACCTAACATCCACAAATTAAACTTGAAAATTACCTTAAAACGTCGGAAATGAAATCTTCTATTGCTTGTTGTTGTTTCGCTGAGTAATACCCTACTCCAAAATGCACCATGATACATCATATGGTTTCTCCTTAAACATCTAAATCCATACTAGTTTCTATGTTCACAGCCTGAAATATAGAAAGAGAAAAGTTCGGATTTTGTAGATTTGTTTAGTTTTCTTAAGATTCTGAATCAGCTACAAAAAATTAACTATTTGAGTTGAGAACTGCAGGTCTAAGCCTTCTACTGCAGACATGTAACAAGATGGCTTCATGCATTTGAAATGGCTTATATTCTAAATTATATTTTGTGACAAGAGAACGAATGAAATAAAATGAAAGCCAATTATCCTTGTTTTTATTGCCTCCACTGGCCTGAATTACTAACATAATTTATACGATTCCAAATTAGACCACACAGGTTTAATATGAAGGAAAACAGAAGATTTTGTTGCCAATTTCAGATCTGATAACACTTTGCAGCCATAAATAGTATATGTAGAATTTTAGTCGTTGTCATGTGATAGCTCATAGATACTTAGAATAGTATTGAAAAGATTACAAAAGTGTGAAATAGACAATACAATGAAAGTAGATCCAACAACCTACTTTCTAGAAAATAGAAGGAAATGATAAATGAATATAACGATCAAATTACCAAATAAAGCACGACCGAGGCAGTTGTTTTCTATGTACTCATAAACCAACAGTTGTTGATGCCTGTCAACGCAACATCCATATAATTTTACAACATTTGGGTGTTGTAAACCAAAAATCATGCCTACTTCATTCACAAATTCTCTATTTCCTTGCTTTGATGTGGAAAAAAGTTGTTTAACTGCAATCATAGTTCCATCCGAGAGTACACCCTGCAATTGAAAAAGAAAATAGTTTCCAGTAACCTTCACTAATCCTGAAATGTTAATAAAGATGAAATGAGAAGGCACAAGAACACATCAAACTTATTATTTTAATTGCATTGTACCTTACAGACATATCCAAAACCACCTTCCCCAATTTTGTTTTTAGTGTCAAAGTTCTTCGTGGCAGCTCTAATCTGTTTTAAGGTGAATGAACCAGTTTGCAAATCTGATGCTCTCCAATCTGTACAATAAATTGAGTGAGTTAACTTCACCAATAAGCTGTATTGATCAACTTCATAGCCTCGTCAGCAAAGAGAGAAATAGAAGAAGAAAAAGATTTTGACCTCCTACCCACAGTGGAGAAAGGATGCTCATAATATATGCATCAACTAACAATCACAAGAAGGAAATTATGCAATGTTCCTAAAAGTGAATACTGGCTGTTCTAGTTACAATATAGTATAAGTGTATCGCACTCGGTTGTCCAATTAGAGCAATTTGAGTGCACTTGCATTGCATCAAAATTCATTTGAGCCATCCTAGTCAAGGTTGAGGTAGCATTGATTTGTTAACAGAATCTATGATCTATGACACTTTTTGGTTATTTGTTCTTGGTCAAGGATGAGGTAGCATTGATTTGCATGACCTTGTTGGCTTGATTTTTTGCCTCTTAAGTAGCCTTTCCACCAAAATATATACACAATGATGAGAACGAGGCAGAATGAAGTAGCCGCAGCTGAGATCAGTATCTTTGTTTTCTTATTCAATGGAGGATCAAAATCTACAAAGCACAGAACGAAGCATAATCTTAGTGAGATACATGCCATTTTTCCACCAAGGCAATTTATTATAAATCTTCTATGTGAAAATGTCTCTAGACAATATTTGAAGGCATAGCAAGACTTCATTGGAATCCCTTGACATTTAAGAGTTTCAAAATTTGGAAACAAACAACTTGAGATATCCTCGTAGAGAGACACAATGAGAGAGAAAAAGCATATTTGGTTGATGATTTAAAAGAAATAACTTACCAGATTTAACGAAAATGGCATATATAAGAGGACCAGAGTTTTCCCTCTTTGGTACTGTTGTTGTCCCTAGCCCTTCCCATTGAAATCGAATGTCTAGTGTTTTGCTTCTCACAACAGCTTTAAACTCCTTAGTGACTGCCTTATTAACTCCTGCTTGATCTTCGATATCAAAATCTTTCCATCTCAGCTCATCCTATTACCAACAAGTAAATTATTATCCTAACACATTGAAATGATTCTTAAGTCAATAATACAATTTACCTAGATATAAATATCAAAGATCCGTCTCCCGAGACTCATAAAAGATTGGTTATTTGTAAAAGTTATCTCAGCAAAGTGAAGTTTCACTATATAAGCTCCATTTTCCATGCAACGCCCGTAATATGTTAGCGATAATGGAGAGAGGCGAGCTGTCTGGTATAGTTCAGCATTATCTATTTGGAGCACAGATATGTTCCTCGCTGTTTCACCTATTGTTGTTTTAGTATCCCAAAAGTGTCCAGTACTGCTACTTCCCCAGTACTGTTTTATATGTACAAATTTAGCAAAACCTTCCGATGTTTCATCTGATTCATAATTAGTGTTTCCAATGGTAACTTCCTTTCCAGCACAATTTATATGAAAAGAGGACCAATCTATACACAAAATACTAGTAACTATTAGTTTTTGTCTCATGTCATGTATAGAAAGAAAAGGCAAGCCCTTAAGTTAATATGATGACACATCAGAAGAGCAGGAACAATGTCAGTTAATAACTGAAATAAGTGCACATTCTGTAAAATAACATCCAATTATTTGAACTTTTTGTGAATCTCATGCCCTTACCCTAAGTGCAAGGAGTAAGGCATTGACTAAGTCCCCTGGAATGAGAAAGCATAATGATAACTGGTTAAAGAATATTGAAAAGAAAAAAAAAAAAAAGAAAGATAAGAAGCAATTCAGCAAAAAACATATTTTTGAAAGTTCACTTGGGCTCAACAAGGAAGACTTACAAAGTGCTCCTTCCATTAAAGCTTCTAAACAAGTTTCTGATAACAATTACTGAAGTTAGTTCCCACCAGATATCATTTTGATGGAGAAAAAAAGGTGCACTAAATGTTAGGAGCTTACAGAGTCTCTCGACAAGTTGAAGTTGGGGACGAAGAACTTTCAGAGAAATTATTGTAAGAAAGATCAATTCTGCAAGACAAAGATCATAACCTATTAATGTGGACTTGGCTAACCTTATTAATCAATGCTTGAGCCATCAACCAGAATTCTCTTCGACTTGCAACACAACACGATGCTAAAGTATTTTAATTTAAAAACACAATGAATCCTAAGTAACTGAGTACCTAGTATTCAGAAACTACTGTAAGCCTATCTAATATGATTATTAAATTGCCCTTTTTTTCTATTGTAAATGTCTCCATCCAGGGGATAATTATGCACTAGTCCTCTCTTTTTGACTTAATCAACAAAGTAAAGCCTCCAGCTTTCATGATATTGCCTACACAAGTTTTAGGGATCATATTATGGATCCAGAATCTCTTTCAACTTCTTTAAGTTCTACCTTCATATTCATTTCTTCTCCTTGTTGTTGAGGCAAAATCCTTTGAACTGATTCCCACGTTGCTTGAAATCTAAGGATAATGCTCTTATCTTGCGCTAAATCTTTGTAAGTTTTTCCATATTTAAGTCCGCAAGTAGCTTTCCCGAGAATGCTACTTGTTCAATATTATTGTCTAATGACTCTTCTTACAGCAATTGAAATTATTCTTTGTTCATTTGGTAAACAAACGATGGATAAGATTATTTCCATGTTCCTAAGAAATTCAAATATTCTTTAAGTGCCTAAGTTGTCTTGCACTTACCAAAACCATGTTGCCTTTGTTAAACTTAAATTTAGTCTATGCACTGTCAAAATTGGGCCCTGAACAAGCATTTCTCAGTTCTTTGATACAATCATGTAAAAATTGCATCATGACTAATGATAAAATTGATGTTAATCACAGGTCAAAAGCATAATAACTCTTTCATAAAGAACATGCTGGTTAATTCATGTGTGAACATATAGAATTATATCCCATTATCTTCAAATTACAGGAAGAATCACTAAACCCGAAAAACATATCACAGGCACAAACAACAACTGTGAAAGTTGATATTTAGAATGTGAAAGAATGAAACATACAGTGTAGACGAAGTTGGATTCTGAATCCAATTAGGAATAGTTCCAATGAGGAAGTTGCCCGTCAAATACCTGATCAAAATATCAAACTTCAAATAAAGGACATTTTATAATCTTTTAAGAGTAAAAAGGATGGAGGAACAAGCTATGAAGAGAATTGGAAATTTGACATTTATTAAGGGTCAGTAGACAAGACGCAGTAATATCTTCAAATGTTTGACTTGCTCATTGCCTGGTTAATCATTCAGTGCATGACCATAATCAACGATTACATAAAGATATTTAGAGATCGTCCAGTGAATACTTTACACAAATGGCTATGGTACTCTTAATGTAAAACAAAATCAATGTAGTTATTGTTTAGATTGATGAAACAGTCAAGTACTAGCATTAATATATATAGATATTCTACAGTAAAACACTTACATAATTATAGATATTCTTGCAAAATATCATTACATGATGTTTTTGAAGAAAACTGAAAGGAAGACTCCAATTAAACATGCATTGTAGGCCAATAGCTTACACATTTGACAAATTAGATAAGCCTCCTAAATCCGGGATATCTCCATGCAATTTATTAAAATTGAGATCCCTGCCAAGAGATACTCAATGAAATTGGTCAATGAGAATCTTAAAGAAACTTCTACAGGTAATTAGCTTGAACAATAAAATATATAAAGTCAAAATGCAAATGCAGAAGAAAGAAACAAGCATAATTTTTATTTATACATATTCACTATATGTTCTCTATGGTAACTGAGTTCATGAATTATGATCAACAAACAATACAAGCAGCCAGGTACATTGGTCGAGGTTTCATGATTACCTTGTCCCACGCGAATCGTTTACCAGTAACTATTCAATACCTCTATGAAAAGTTGATCACATCAGAACGTTTCCGAGGCCGAATCCACTTTGAATTTGAAGCAAAGAGATATCTGAAACAGCGATATTTTACTTTTTTATTATATTTACCTCTACATGCCCCTCCTACAACCATCATTTTGTGTATATTACTTTCACTCATAGAAATCCTTTTTTTTTGTTGTTAGAACACTACGTAAAATACGAGAGAAGTTTGGAAAATATATGCTTTTACATCCCTAATTTCATGCATAACAATTTCTTTTTCTCAATTCAATGTACAATATTTCCTTATTTCTTCTTAGCCATCAAAACTAGAATGCTTTAAATGTTTAGATTTTAGCTCAGCTATGTTGGAGCAATACAGTGAAATTCTTAGGTTTTCACACTTTTCATTCTCAACTTTTATTTGGTTCCAATTAGTTGAACTCATAAAACATCCAAAACATACACAGACAACTGGATTCTACTATCCATGGTTATCTTCTACTTATCTACTATGTTCTTGCAGTTTGGGGCACATGAACCACATAAAGGATTATTTCTTCATAATTTGAGCTTCGTTACTCGATTGAGTTCAAATTAAAAACCATAGACCTCAAAGCACACTGCTGCAGTCACAGTTGGTTAAATATTTGTATAAGGTGCACAACATATTCTACTCATTAAGAGTTTTAGTCCTTATATACACATATAAAATGAAAATGCATAAATGTGCTATAGTGCAAAGGTAGAATTATTTGCCTATTTCAAGACATAATTTTTCTTTTCTTAAACAGGTTTTTGTCATTTTCTTTTCGTTTGGAAGTTTACTCTTACCCATGGTTAAATTATGGTGGATTGAAAGAAACTTTTTCTAGTCACCTCACATTTTCCCAGCAGGGTGTCCAACAATCAGGGAACCAGTTAATTAGTAACAAGCATCCAGTCACTCAATTTGTGATTCTTTCTTTTATCTTCTGGTTCCCTCTCAAATCCAAACGTTATGTAAGGCAATGGCCCATGGTAGAGTATTAATAAGCAATTGTCTAGTGCATCTAACAGTGTCAGGGTTTTTTTCCAACATCAGAAAGATATAATGACTAATTTTGACGTAGCAATTAAATATACAGGACCATTATGCCTTGATGACACTTCTTGCACAAAAAAGACTAAAATTTTTCCACACATTGTTTGTCTGTGATTGTTCTATTAATTAAGACTAGTACCCTCGAAAAGCCATGAAGAAATTGAAGCAGTCACAAATTACTTCGAGAATAAACCTGAAGTCTTTGAAAACTATAAATGCGAAAAAGTTTACGCTAGCAACTTACTGAATCCGTAAATGAGACATCTTTGATATATCATGGGGTATTGTCCCAGATATGTTACAGCTCCTAAGCACCCTGCAATATAATCTCAGAAAACATTGTTGTTAATGAATCTGCCAAGTTTGTGGCTCAAGTCTTTAGAGATAAGACTTACAATTTTTCCATCCCAACTATATCTCTAAGCTGTGGGAAACGAGAACTTTCTCCATTTAAGTTACTAATCCTTCTGCTCAGAGAATAGTTGACTGTAAGTATCTTTACCCACACTTACTGTATCTTAACTAATCAATGTTAACCAAATAATGCAAAAGAAGTGTAACTCACAGTTCCGTCAGATTTTTCAAGAGAGATATGCTGGTAGGTATGGACCCTTAAAAACCACTACCTTCAATCTCTCTGTTTGCAAATCATATTATTAAGATTCCAAAAAAATTTAAAGATACTGTTCAAGTTATTGGCTAGAAACTCACAATTTGTGAAGGTTCGTCAATGTCTCGAAAATAGGTAGTTCTCCTTCAAATTTGTTACTGCTCAATCTACTGAATCACCAAAATCAAAAATCATACAAGAATTTTTTAGACCAAAAGGTAATAAAATGTGGAAGTACATTAAGTGCAGTATCAGAAAGTTGATTCAGTACACTCACAGCTCTGTCAATTTTGTGTGATAAGAGAGCTCCCTAGGCAACCCACCAGTTAGATTGTTTGTACTAAGAACATTGCAGTGATCACGAGCCGAAAAATTGTCAAATTTTCTAAACAGGAGAAGTTTCTATTCATATATCCCAGAGGTAGCTAGATATAAGAAATGGATCAGAAACATAAGATACAAAAATAGCCTCACAGGTTCACTAAGTTGGTCAATTTCCCCAAGCTCGCCGGAACATGTCCAGAAAACATGTTGGATGCCAGGCTTCTGGAAACAGAATTTCCTTTAGAATAGTAATCAATTCTAAAAACACTTTAAAAAACATTCTACTGCTGCAAGTTCTGTTGGTTTGTCTTAGACACACACACATACAGAGGAAACGAGATTGAGCATACATATATACGAGAGTTGATATGTCTCCCAAGTACTCTGGAATTGGTCCTGATAAGCGATTCACCCCTACAGCGCTGAAAATTTTAATTTGTCAATCAAGAGAGTTGATAGGCTAGTGTTGTACTAATCAGGATCAGTAACAGCTTACAGAAACTGTAACTTGGTAGAAGCCCATTCGCGAGGAATTGTGCCGCTAAGATAGTTGCCATAGAGATCACTGTGAAAGTATATTCTTCAATCACACTGAAAGAATACGTAAAACTTAATTTGCATGGACGAAAAACAACAATAAATATGGTGTTCTTCTTTTACATGTATGTGATGTAAGGAAGCTTCGCCAGCGATGGTGGTAAGACGCCAGCAAGATCTAGCCCTTTAAGAATTCTATATCAAACAAAAAGGAAATATTAGAAATTCGAATGTTGTTGAATACAAGCTCCAACAATTCAACCATGATATAAAAAGAGAGGTATTTGTAGCATTCTACTTGTTAGAATATACAATCGTCCTATATGAAAAATTATAAACTCTAAGGCCCCCATAGAAGATCCTGTTTCTCTTCGTAGTATCAATTGGTTTTAGGATGGAGCACCATGATCTTAACATAGTATTAAAGTTTAGTCTTGATTTAGTCTTGTCCATTCATGCGTGATAGTTTGCTGACAATACCAGTCTTTTCCATCCACGTGTAATATATCTCTTTCCTTGTTCACTCGGCTCATCTCAATGTCAGTTCTCAGAGTCAAAGCTCTTTTTTCAAATTAGGTGACACATGAAGAGGGTTAGAATATATGATTGACCCACATGAAAAAATCAAATGCTCCAACACTAAAGAGAAACGAAAAAGAAGCCACCGCCAATGGTGGCTCTAAAGGATAGGAAAAAAATAATAACCACAATTTAAATACTTTGATTTTGAGAAGTACAATAAGAGAGCATATTTATAAGTTTAAAAACTTGGTGATAGAATCAACCTAATAAGGTAGTAGTCTAATAAGGAAACTAGCCAAAAACTAGGACTAGGAAACTAGTGTACTACTAGGACAATGAAAACTAGTCTAAAACTAGGACTATGAAACTAGTCTACCAACACTAATCCTCCTTGAATCAATCCTAACCAAGTCCCACAATATAAGAAGTTATATTGATACTTTAAGAGTCCCCCTCAAACTCAAGTAGCGCGTGTAGAGACCAACTGGACTTTGTTAAATGAACTGTTGTGGTGTCTTGGAGTCATTGTTGGCATTTGCAAAAGAACATGGTGATATAGCAAATCATTTTTTAACAGGTAACAAATATGATCCTGAAAGCCAATACCTGAAGGCCAATATCCAAAGACCAAGACCCGAAGCCAACGTCCAAATACCCATGCCGAAACACCAATGTCCAAATATGAATGCCCAAAGGCCGATGTCCAAAGACTAACACTTGAAGGTCAATGCTCCAAGGCAGCTAATGCAATTTTTAGAGTCATCCCAAGTAGCATGGGGCACGTGGAATCCCGTGTGAATCATCAAAGACCACATTGTAAGGCTAAATACTCCTGGGTGACCCAGTCGCAAAGCACATCACGACCTACAGGCAACACCGGAGAGACCAGGGAAGGCAACCCAATTGAGAGTCAAAAGATCCATAGTCCTTGTAGCCTCCTGGACTTCATATTCATCATTTTTTAAAGTGGGGGGAAGGGATCTCTTTTCTACAACAGAAAAAAAGGGAATACGTTTTTTTGACCGTCGTGGTATGATTGCCGAGCCCTCTATGAAAAACAAGAAACAAAGACTATTGACAAAATAGATGGTTTAAGATGCAATTTTTAGAGCCACAAAAAAGGAAAAACAAAAACTATTGACAAAACAGGTGGTCTAAGACAAATTTCAATGAAAAGAAAGCATCAGTGGTGGTAATAACAAGACTTAAATTATCAGAATGATAGCTATAATACTATGTTAAGAGAAAACAAAAGAGAAAATATGTAAACAAGAGAAATTAGGAGCCATGACCAACCGTGGCTTTAGAGGAAGAAAATTTTCTCCATCTTAAATTCTTATTTATTAAAAATACAATAAGAGAAAGAGAGCCTATTTATCAGTCTCAAAACTTGGTGATCTGGAATAGAGAATCAATCTCAAAAGGCATATAGTCTACTCCAGAATAAAACTATGACTAGGAAACTAGTCTAATAACTCGTTGAATTAATCCTAACCAAGTGCCACAATATACGAATTAAGTAAAATTGCAAAATATACCTTAACAGTAAGATCTTAGGCTACTTATCCTAACACTAGTTTGTTCACAATGAACCCCACATTTCTTAATACTACTTCTTGGCCAATTGCACTTACCGTCTAACTAGAAAATTTGTTAAGCAAAACTTTCACTGTGTACCTAACCTTGTTCCTTACCCTATTAACATCAATACTAAATTTTCTATCTCATACCTATTTTATCAAAAAAATTTTTTATCTTATCTTATAAAATTGGGATAGTTATTCATTTTGATTTACCATGTGCATTTGCTCACCTTAGGGTATCTCCAATGAGAGATACTATTCACAAAAACTTACTATTTTTTGCAATTTTTAGAGACCTGGTGCTCTATTTTCACTCAAATTTTCAATGGAGCCCAACCACTTTTTAGATATTTAAGTTAAAATAGAAACCCAATCACTTTTTGGGTCTCTAAATTTGATGTAAAAAAAAGTAAATTGGGTCTCTAAATTGGTGTAAATATCTAAAAAGTGGTGGACCATATTGGAGATTTGAGTTAAAATAGAGACCCGTGTCTCTAAAAATTACCAAAAATAGTAAGTTTTTGTGAATAGTATCTCCCATTGGAGATACCCTTATGCAAGCTCAATTAGTACATTTGAAGAATCCTCGTGTATAAGATGAATATACAAGTATGGTATCTAACAAAACAGACTAAGCCTTGTTCTAATAGGTAAAGTCAACTATATGAATTTGGCGATGCTACTCAGTCCTGTGAGTATTATATCTTCTGTTAGCTTTGTGTTTGAGATATTTCATATAAGTGTCTCCATCTAATTCTTCTTAAAGGAGTATCATTTTGTTGGTCGTTAGTCGGCCTAAGATGACTTATCTGAACTAAATGATAACGGATTAAACCTAAGCTTATCATAAAATAAAAATACCTTGATTGGGCCAGGAACTCAAATAATTATTAGTGGAGTGGAAGGTAAATCGGAGGATGTCATTCTTATTTTAGAACCGTGGTCCTTACTTGATATTTTACCACCTATATACTTTTATATATTCTAACAAGCACCAAAAGTCACCTCCTAACATATCTAAACCATCTCAAACAATTATTTCTCATTTCATCCTACTTCTTCTCGAATCACCTCATTTCCAATCTTGTTCTTCTTAGTATTATCTCACATCCATTCCTACATTCTCATCACTTCATTTCTAATCTTGTTCATAGTATTATCTCACATCCATCCCTATTCTCATCATCACTGACATTTGCATAACATGTTAGTCTTTACTCCCTAACACTCCGAACCATTCACTACTATTTTTATAATACCAAGTATGATAAGTATTGGGTTTAATGTTACATCTATGCTTTTTGAGGAACATAATAACATCATCGTATAGTATACTACATGTTGGAGAGGAGCTTTTAGCGCAACTCCACACTTGTCATGCTTTACTTACAATAAGTATGGTTACATGAAATAATACAAGAGCATTTGTTACAGGAATAAATAAATGTACAAAGCTTTGCACCGAAGAGAGAAATATAAGGGAAGTAAGGAAGCATACATGTGAGTAACATGACACTCATCAGCAGTGCAATTAGCACAGAGGACCGTGTTGTTATACAGCGTCAAATCTAGCCGTGCTGGTGACACCCAATTTGTGTTGTTGTCGCACGGATTTTGACTGAAATCCCAGTCCTTTTTACCAAATTGATCCGCTATCTCACGAAGTGCATTTACTGCAAATCAATGCCAAGTATCAATTTTTTCAAGTATATCAGAAGATTTTGCTTTGGATTCCGCATATAGCGGGAGTTTCGAACAACAGCTTATCCTTTTCATACGGGAGATTTTGTACTTTGAACTTGTTTGGCGGGAAATAGTTTGGACTGATGGGTTAATCTTTCATGGTTGATGTATTTATTCATGTGGTCTCATTAATATGTGAGAGACTAATATTAGACTTATTAAAGAGTTTTTCCTTGTTTGGCATACCTTTAAAAAGAAGAGATTGTCAACTCTTGACGGCCAAATGAAAAAGCAGCCAAAGTTTACTAGGATGGATTCAGAATTTTTATTTAATGATACAATTTAAAATTTAAATATACATAGTTCTTTTTTTTTTATGGGGGCTACATCAATTTTTCGGTATAATATATACCTGCAAAACACACACATTTAAAAAAAAAAAAAAAAATTTGAGGTTAGCTGTGCTGCATAATGTAGCTCCGCCTTTGGTTGAAGTGATGGGAAATATCAACAGGATAATTATCCTAATCATATCAATTAATTTTACAACTTATATTCAGATAAGACTTCTATCTTTCGTAGACTCTATCAAATCTTAGTTTAAAAATTAAATTAAGCTAATCATTATCAGTAGAATTCTCTTTATTAAGAACGTTTTTAAATTTTATCAGCAGGTATGATTCTTTTTTTCTTTTTTTGTCAATCTTAGTTTCGAAGTTCATATTCTTATCTGCTTAACATAATTTTGAGCAAAGTGTTTCTATTTGGCCTTCAGCCATTCCAAAAAGATCATAAACAGATTATAAACATTAATATCTTTCACTCATCTAAATCGTGAGTTGTCTTTCATAGTTCCAACAATATACTTAATAACCTCTTGAATATGCAGAACAACTAATGATATTTCTGTTGATTGGTGCAGTTACGACTTTTTTTCCGATTCGATCACAGAGAGTGTCTTGAAGTTCATTAATACGGTATAGTTTCACAGGCAAGTTCCTGTGCAATTTTGATCTAGCTTATTATATTCTTTTGCTATTTCATATGTCATGACATGTTAGTCTATGATTGAATGATCTAGCTTATTAATGTTTTTTATCCAATCATGTTTCTAGAATTATATATAATATTCATGAGCTGATGGTTTTTTATCAGTATACAACGCCTTTACCAATATTTTGGATGTCTCAGCACTTGAGTAATACCAAGTTCTAATTTTCATTAGTCCATACATAATTTATTGCTTGCGAAGTCCATGTTATACTGGTTGACTTTGATATAAAGTCTTTACGAGCTTTACTGCATGCGTATTGTCATCTAATGTAAAGCATATGTGTAACTGATCTGCTAAATCAATAGTGAGGCACCCAAATAGTCGTTTTCATTGAAGGAAGATGAAATTTCAGAGAATACAAAATACAAGAAAGAGAGTAAAAGTATTTTTTTTCTTAGTCCTTCACAGCTCATTCTCTGTGATATATATTCTCCTAGCTCACATTTTGCGTTGGCCTCAATCTTTGAGTAACAGAATTAGTTGTGTGCAATAGATACTTAAGCCACGTACTCCTTTGGATATTTGGGTCCTTCACAGTTGAATTTGTTGATCTGTGCATGTAGTATATTCTGCATCTGTGCAAAAGAGCATTCCTGATTTATTAATATTATATCATAAAATATTGAGTTAAATTAAATTATAAATACCTCTTCATTTATTAAATTAAATTATAACGTAGATTTGTATCCTATGTATATTAGAACTCTATTTTATCTTCATTTAAATTATTTTAACTGTATTGATAGAAATTATCACTTTATACACGTTTTGAAAGAATTAAATAAATAAAATCAGGTCTCTAAAGTTTTTTTCTTATCTTGTTGTAGGCATTCATCCTTCGAAAATCAGGTTATGTTTTCTTTAAAATCACGCATAATATCGATTTTTCGAGTTGACTGTGCCTTTAAACTACATCGGCCTCTTACATGCGTTCTTTTATTAGCTTTTCGTTGAAATGTTATTATTTTATATTATGTGTAAATGGTGTGATTACGACTTTTTTTTTCCCGATTTGATCACAGCTGTATTGATGTTTATTAACACATAATAGTTTTACAGGCAAGTTCCTGTGCAAATAGATCTAGCTTATATATCCTTTTGCTATTTCATATGTGATGACATATTGGTCAATGACTGAATGATCTAGCTTATTAATATTTTTTATACAATCATGTTTCTAGAATTATAAATAATATTAATCATGAGCTGATGATGGTTTTTTTAAGTATATATATATACAACGTGTATACCAATATTTTTTGGGTGTCTCAGTACTTGATGTATGTATTTCTAAGAAAATAGGTGAAGAGAATGGAGTTAGCTGGAGGCAATAACCGGTCTTTGTTGACATTGATACCTGAGGCCTCTGCCACGAAAGAGATAGCATAGTCTGTGACTGGAGCATATATACATATTTCTAATATCTTATAGAGTCCCACTTCAAGTGTCTCTTATCTTTTCATGTTTGCATATGTGTTATCATATTTGTTACCTACTCATACTTTTGCTCCATGCTTGCGCATCTTAGTTGATAAAAGAGACCCATAGACAATTCATTTTTACTCGACAAAGTCAAATCTTATATTAATATAGCCTGCCAATCAAGATCTTAGAAAATAGTGGAAGCTTGGTGTACTTTATTTACTTAAAACAATAAACAAATATCTTAGTATCATTTTTGTTGTAATGCTAAGATGTTCTAGGGCTTAGAGGTATTGGATTATTATACAAAAAAAAGTGAATATGTGCTTTTATTTTGTGGTTGTTTAATAATTATATATTGAAACTTGTATTGAAATTGATTTTTTTTAAATGTATTAAATTAAATTCGTACATATCTTTTTGATTTCTTCACTTGAGTTTACATTTTTGATACTTCTCTATGTTCTCAATTGATAATGATTGAAACACCATAAACAAACTATAATTATTTTTTCTTTATATCATCTTTTAACATCTAACCAAAAAAAGTCTAACTAAATAATTTAACTCAAAATAACTAATGAAAACACAATAATCAATTCTTTTTTGAGAAAATAATAAAAAATATCATTGATAACGTAATATATAAGTTATTAACGTATTATTAAAAATGTGACCGAATTCCCGATTCGATACGATTTACGATTCAAAAAAATGAGATTTCAATTCACGATTTGACATACTAATTACTTCGTAATTTGTTAATTATCGTCTCTTTGTGATGTTATTTGTTCTTGAGTTTATTTGCGTGCCTATATATATCATTACGAGGTCAACTTGCAGTCGTCATAGGAAAATTAGTGTTGAGGTTTCAATTCATTTAAATAATTTAATTTTTTGAAATTTTTTACCATATAAAATAAGCATTATAATTGGAAGTGGGCAGAATAATTGCAAGCAAATTGGGCCTTTTATTTAGACCCGATAAATTTTCTCCTAATATTCCTTCTCCAATTAAGATGACTACCCACAAGCCCTTCATGAATCTTCTTACCCTCCATTGTGTCCCCATAGCAAGGTCTTAATCAAACCTTGTACACTTGAAGTTTGTCTGATAGCTGACACGTCCTTTTTGTTTAAAGCCGTTAATATTGAGGAATAAATTATCTTCTTATAAATCCCTCTATAGATTCTATAACTTGAATTTACAATACTTTAAATGTCTCTCAAGACTGCTCATTTATGATAGTGAAATTAAAGAAATGTTGAAGAAATGTTGTTTGACCTTTTCCAATGCAAGTATCATTGTGAGAGATTCAAAGTGCAAAACTAAGATATTTATTGGGTCTGCTTCATCTTAGCGATTGGGAAAGGATATAATCCATTGTAATATCTTGCAAAAATTACTACAGGTCTCAAATGCTCCCAATAAATTCTCTTAGATGTTTTCCGTAAATGCCTCACTCTAACTCTACCTATAAGCACTTTGACTTAATGCAATTACTTCTTGTGGAATATCTATGATTAACTTATAAGCTTAATCACAACATTGTCTTATAAGTGTGATTTTCTGGATTTTTAAATTTAATTATTTCATTCTAGCTCCCTTCAAAGAGATACAAGTATTTTCCATAGGCATTGTATGCAAGTTGTGTATACATAGAACTTTATCTTATCTTCATTTAAACTCTTTTATCTTTATCTATAGAGGTTCTTACTTTCTACACGTATCTGAGGAGTCAGATAAATGAAATGGTTGTAATGTGAATTTATATGAGCTACAATATTTTTTATTTATTTGCATGATCATTTCTCATTCAACTATAGTTGTCCATTCATTACTTTAAAAATATGACAATAAGCTTTTTGTGGATATGTTTGGTTACTTTGATGTAACAATTGGATTTTTTTTTTGAAGCACGCATCCTTATTTAAAATAAATCTAATAGTTATAAGTATTATAAGTCTTCATCATTCTTAGCTATTGGTCAACAAAACTAATAAGTCTATTACCTTAGTAAAGTTCTAAATAATTAAACTACAATTTTGAACATCTCTAAGAAAAATCTCCGATGTTCAAATATTCATAAATTTCATGATAAAAATATTATTGCATTTTGATTGGTTGGTTTAGGTAAATATTACTTTCCTTTAATGTATTCTAATTTAGTATCCCTATTATTGCTATTTTTTTAACAGGTATCACTACAACAATATGAATGCATTATTGACTAATTACGATATAATGTTAGTAAGAGTTGTGAAAAGAGAAATTGCTTGACGAGTGAAAATGATAGAGATTTAGTCATGGTAGTTAATAATTGTAGCTTTAGGCATCCAATAATGTAACTATTGTTCCTTTCATGTTCACCTAATATTATTCAATATTCACATTAATAATTATAACTTTGATGATGTCCGTAGCGACAAGCACTAAGAGACCTTTTTTTCAAATAGATTAAATCATTATTGAACTAATATGCAATGTGATCCAAAAAATAATAGAACTCATTTTGCAAATTTGTTTTAATGTTTCAAATACAGAAAATATTCCTCCAAGCATGATAAATAACCAAAATAGAAGTGTTTTGACTTGTGTTGTCAATATATAGTTAATCATTAATCTAATTGTGTTAATTTATAAAATTTTACATCACACATTTTTTAATACTCCACACTAAAATAATGCTCAATTAAGAGTTTGTTAATTAGCCAACTGAACATATATTAAATCACATATATTAAACAATAAAGTACAAAAAGTTATACCTTCATTTTTTCTAAATCACAAAGTATTCATCGTAAAATTATTTTATTTTTCAATTAAAAGATTGATAACGTAGAATATTCAATCTAAATCAAATTAAAAAATCATAAATAAGCCAAAAAATACATGCCATGTGTAAGCCAATAATCACCCTGCCTAAACTAAAAAAAAAAAGCATCTTATATTGAGAATTTTGTTTTACATTTTTATATACGACAACTCTAGAAATTGAATTAGTAGCCTAGCAATTGAAAAATAATTCTAGATCTAATTTTAATTTTTTATATATACTTATACGAATATATTTTATTGACTTCAAACATAGTCTATTTGAAATTATTGAACAAGTTTGCAAAGTGAAAGCGATAACATGAAAGTTGTATTAATTTTAACTCGTTACAGAGTCATGAGTGATAGAAATATATGTTTTAGTTATTTATGATCAAACACTAAAATAATAAGTTTTTATTTATTGTAAGAATTTTGATTCATTAAACTTCTAATGGTAGAAAATGATTTTATAAGCAAATCACTTGTGCAAGAAGAAATATTAAAGTCAAACTAGGGCAGTATGACCTGAATTTTGCAAAGATAACAAATAAAAGAAGATGATACATGTGTCTTTTGAAAGCTTAGATTTTTCTAAAAAAAGTGCTTACTATCACACTTTTGCGAAAATATGTGTTTATTTTATTTAATCATTTAATATAATAGTATATTATTTACAGTAGGTACATATTATAATCTTTTGATAGTGTAATTATATAATTGAGAAAATTTATTTCATTTTCATGTTTTTGGTGTATTCACGTTACACCGTGCATCGCACGAGCATAAAACTAGTTAGTAATTAAAAGAGAATCTTAACTTTATAAGTAATTTCTTTTATTCTGCCACAAAAATTGTGTCAATATATGTATCCAATTTAGCTTTTATCTTTCATCTTCTTACTATCATCACGGTCTTAAAAAACACCTCACACTAAACTAAAAACATATAAAGCATTCAGAAATAAAAAATTAATAAATTTAAACAAACAATAGCTAATATAAAGCAGTTTACCATAAACAAAAAAATGCATAAAAGACCAAGGACCATTCCTTTTATGTCGTCTTCCTTTTTGTCATAGATTGCCAAATCACAACCCAAGATATTAACTTTTTGCTTGATTGCATCATCCCTTCCTTATCCATTTGAAGAATTCCCACTATCAAAATTAAAAGTCTATCATGGCACATTAAATGAACTAAAATGCAAAACCTTTAAAAAAAAATTAGAAATCTATCAAACTAACTAAATGAACAACTAGTAGATAAAAGTAATTTACTATAAAAAAAATACATTTAAAAATCAATCAAATCCAAGAAAGCCATTTACATACACAAAAATAAATTATTTGTTTCTTCTTTTGCCCCCGTCATCATGATCGCCATTGATTGAATCACAATTTTTTTTTTTTTTTTGACAAAGATTGATCTCATTTTTTGGCTTGATTCTATTATTCTAACATCCATTTAATTTCTTGTTTCTTTGAAAAATTCTCAGTGCGTAAAAATGTGGCATTGGACACTAAACAAACTGAAAAACAGAACTCATAAAAAAAATGAACTTTTAGTAAGATTGAACAATTAACTAATAAAAAGTAATTGACTATAAATAGACTTGAAATTTATTCAAAATCTTATTGGCAACACGTTAATGCCTAATGATTCAAAATTCCAAAAACTCGTATATTTTTTTTTTCTAGAAAAAGAAATACTTAGTGTATTACACATAAAAAACAACACACACACTACAAACAAACACTACAAAAAAATTAGATTTTGTGAGAGACGTTCCTCTCACCGTGCCGTCGCCACATTTAGAATTTGCAACGGCACGGTGAAGGGAACCGTTCGTCAGGCACGAGGTTGTCGCCAAAATCATTCCCCTCACCAAATTGTAACGACCCACTTTTTTTTTTGTAATTCAACTAGCCCAAATATAATTAAATTAGAAGGATATAAGTGGGCTAGTCTCATTTGGCAAAATCAAATTATTCTAGTTGGACCTTGGATATTGTAATAATTGTTATTTTCCCTAAGATGCTTAATTAAGAGCCCAGTCCTATTACTTAATTCCTAAACCTAAGATTATCATATAAATACATCCCATCTCTTATCGCCTCACAAAAAGATAGGAGAAAGTGATGGGAATGCAACCTCATGCCTGGGCAGTCACTCCAACATCATCATCATAGAATATTCGCATACCTAGGATTGTGGTTAGCTCGAGGGATTTGTGACTTTGAAAGCTTTAGAACACACTTTGGAAAAAGGTAAGTGGAAAGACCCCCATATAGTTTTCGGTATTCCTTACGACATCTTTTGTGAACAAAACATATAGTATATTTTGTGTTATTGACTTATTCTACAACTATTGATTTGTGTATAAATTTATAAATCGTTATCATGTGTATGACACTCTGAACGATTTATCATAATTTCAAATTATTTTGAGAAGTATAAATGAAATTAATAAATGGTGTCAAATCTATTACTGTTTGTTGTATTTCTTTCCTCGTATGTATTTTCAGTTTATTCTTTTTAAACCAATATAAATTCATAGTACGTTGGTAAAGATTAAAAAAAAAAAAAAGAGGCAACAATGACGACGATTCATCACTCCTCAAATAGTGACTATCGCGGTTTGACAATGACGAAACCGTCATTGAGCCATGCTACTGTTCGTCACTATAATAAGTGACTAAAAGTCACATTGCTTTTCTTGGTTTGCACTTTTCTTCTCTTGTTTGTTCTTTTTATCTATTGTAACTATCAACAAAAGCTTTTGATCATCTTAAACCTCTTTATCACTTTAGTTAAATATTGTTTTCTTTTTATTGTTCTAAATGTAGTCTCTTCTTGTTTTAATTTTGAATGCATCCTTGTTCTATTTTTAGTCTCGAGGGTCTTTATAGGGTTTTTAAAGAATTATACACTTTAATTGTTTGGAAAACCGTACTCAACTTTGGGATAAAAAATTTTAATGTGATTGCATCATGTACATTCATGAGGGGTTTACCCCCCTTTATATATTGTATCATAATGGATGTGAACCCGAGTGCCGTATATTCTGAGGTCGTACTTTTGTGCCCTTGTTGGTGGGGATCGTACACCAACATATCGTGGGGTAGTGCACTATCATTTCGTAAGGGACTCCCGCTTGCTTTTGGTAATTTGTGCGACAACAAACCACTTTTTGGACTGTGCTACAAAAAATGTAGCCTCGACCATCATATTACTGGATCCATTATTGATACTTTGGGTTCAATTTCATTATGACACTATTTTGGTTATTTTGTGACCTTTTGCCATTCGCATTATAGACAATTGTTATTGTGTGTGTGATTTATAGCGTTTTACCACGTTTTCAAAAATTACGATTTTTGGCATCCATTTCGCATATGTTGTTTCTTATGTCCTATCGTTTATCGCATTAATTATTATGTATTTTTGTACTGTATGGTCCCGTGGTATTTATGGGGTCCTTACTACTTATTGAGATTTTATCTTACTTTTTCGTTTTGCTTTTCTTGAAAATTATACTTTTACAGGTGTTAGACGTATATATACTTTGCTTGAGACTTTGGGGATTAGATGGTCTTTCGTGACACAGATCTCCTTAGTACCTTTGGAGTATTTACATTCAATTGATTTAAGATTTATTTAAATTAGTTCCCTTCATATTGGTTTGGATTTTTCTCTTGAATTATGTAACTTTTGAAGTTATACCTTAATGGTGTTTGAGGAGTTGAACAATTACTTCTTTTTGGTATTTTGGATTAGATGCTCTGAATTGCTTCATGCATTGGGTTTTTAGTTTATTTTGTTTAGTGTCTTGCAGGTTTAGGAAGTTGATCTTCTTAGGTTCGCGACGGTCTCGTTCCCGAATTGATGTCAACAAATTTGGGGGCGTGACACAAACAGTCACTGTTTGTGATAGCTTGGTGACAGATGTTTTTGTCTGACACTGTTTCGTCACAAAAATAGCGTCAAGCTTTCCCTTCACCGTGTCGTCGCCAATAAGCCCGTCGCAGAATCCAACTTTTTTTGTAGTGAAATATGAATGCTAATTTAACATATCATTCTTACCTAGAGCCTTTCATTGTTAAGTGCCTTGTCATTTCTTTGAATAATTCCATATTTGGTAGTACAAAAGCTTTCCTTCTTAACAACAACATAAAACCAAGCATTTTAAAATAATTCAAAAGACCTTATTTTTTCAACAAAGAAAAATTAGTCTACTGGACATGAGAATTAAGACAACTTAAATGTTGCATAGACAAGAAAACTAATTTAACATATCGTCTTATAATAAATAATTTTGAGATTCTAAGAATTGAAAAAATCATAAGAACACAACTATGCATCATTTACAATCAAGGAATCGTATTTGGAAATTTTTTAACCTTCTTGGCAGCAATATAAAGCCAAATAGTTCTAAAATCCAAAAGATACATCTCTTTTATGAAAAAAGAAATTTTAAGGGCATGTTTGGAAGTGTTCTTGTTTTTTTTGTTTTCTAAAACAATTTCTCAGAACAGTTTTCAAAAATAATTTTTAAAAACAAAAAAATAAAAAACTTGTTTGCATATAAATGTTCTCTAAACAAGTTCTTAAATTAACATACCTTTAGAATTACACACACACACACACACACTCACACTCACACATACTTACACAGACACGCACACTCACTCACACACACACACACACACACACATACATACACGTACACTTACACTTACACATACACACACATACATACACTCACACACACCTACATATACATGCACTCACACATTAACCCACACACACTCACACACATACATACACACTCACACATACACATGCACATACACACAAAAAAAAAAATATATATACTCATACTCAGACACACACACACACACACACACACATACATACACACACTCACACATACACATACACACATACACACACACACTCACATATACCCACATACACATACACTCACACATTAACCCACACACACTTACACACATAAACACACATACTCACACATACATATACACATACACACATACTCACTCACACACATACACACTCACACACACACACACTCACATACTCACACATATACACACATACATACTCACACACTCTCAAGCACACATACACACACTATCTCACACACATACACATACACTCACCTACACACACACTCACATTGCAATTATAGTATGTGTATGTGTGTGAGAGAGAGAGAGATGGTGTGTGTGTATGTGTATGTTACTCTGTGTGTGTGTGTATGTATAAGTGTATGTTTGTGTGAGTGTGTGTGTGTGTGTGTGTATGTGTGAGAATGTGTATGTGTGTGTGTGTGTGAGTGTGAGTGTGTATGTGTGTGTGGAATATGTATGTGTGTGTGTAAGAGAGAGATTGTGGATGTGAGTGTGAATGTGAGTGTGTGTGTGTGTGTGTGTATGAGTGTGAGTATGTGTGTATGTGAGTGTGTGTGTGTGTGTGTGTGTGTTTGTGTATTTGTGTATTTATGTATTTGTATGAGAATGTGTGTGTGTGTATGTGTGTGTATGTCTGTGTGAGTATGTGTGTGTGTGTGTGTGTGTGTGTGTGTGTATGTGTGTGAGTGTGAGTGTGTGTATGTGTATGAGAATGTATGTGTGTGTGTATGAGAGTGTGTATGTGTGTATGTGTATGAGAATGTGTATGTGTGTGTGTATGTATGTGTCAGTATGAGTATGTGTATGTGTGTGTGTGTATGTAAGTGTGAGTGTGTGTATGTGTGAGTGTGAGTGTGAGTGTGTGTGTATGAGTGTGAATGTGTGTAAGTGTGTGTGTTTGTGTTTGTGTGTGTGTATGTGTGAGTATGTATGTGTGTGTGTGTATGTGTGTGTGTGTGTGTGTGTGTATATGTGCGCACTTTGACTGTTAACAGTGAAAAAAAAAAGTATTCATGTGTATCGTGGAGAAGAAGAAAGGAAACGAAAACACATGAAAACATAAAAAAGTTGTTCTTATTTTTTTGTTTTTGAAAACACATT
The DNA here is from genome assembly GCA_037974665.1 of Ehretia macrophylla. Classification (NCBI taxonomy): domain Eukaryota; kingdom Viridiplantae; phylum Streptophyta; class Magnoliopsida; order Boraginales; family Ehretiaceae; genus Ehretia; species Ehretia macrophylla. The sequence continues at coordinate 76,153,816 of CM075781.1, forward strand.
TTCCAGAACAATTTTTTAAAACAATTTTCGAAAACAACTCATGCCAAACAAATTTTTTTATTTTTTTGTTTTTGAAAACAAAAAAACTATTTTCAAAAACACTTTCAAACAGCCCCTAAGTGTCTAACACATGAGAACATAAAGCACACAAATACAGATCCATGTTAATTTAATATATCATCCTTATAATCAATGATCTTAAGATTCTAATACTTGAAGAAAATTAAATTTGATGCATAATTACTTAGAAATTATTAAAAACCTTTTTAGTCGTAGCATAAAAGCCAAGCAATTTCGTCGCAAATTCTCATCTCTATTTTAAACTTTTGACACTTATATACGATTGAATTGTTTTAAAAATTATAATTTCTTTTTGAGTTATATAAGATCAACAATGGAAGAAAAGTAGAGTGGAAGAACAGATGACAGAGATAGTGATTGAATGGCTATATATTAATTCTTAATGACTCTTCAGTTGTGGAAATTGGATGGTAATACTTTAATCTTTATGAACGACTCTTTAGTTGATAAAAAGAATGATAATATTTTAATCTTTATGCATTGCTCTTCAGTAAGTAGATTGTGTCTTTCAATGTAAGTCATTAATTTATTGTAATTGAAAAGAAATTCATTCACAATAATTTAAATTCACATGATTGTATTATGCAAAATTTGTGGTAGCCATATTCCGAAAATTCTATGTGGCTTTTGTAAATCCTTCATTGAATTCAAAAGAAGGTCATATTCGGAATGGATCGGGAACTTTTCTGGGATCGGATCACGAAATGCATCTAACTTCTACCAACTATGGAATCAAATACAATCCTTCATTAATCTTTATGAACGACACAAAAATAAAAATAAAAATCAGCTCAAATAAAGTGACACTTTAGAGAGTGAGATGGGTCCTAAACAATATTAATAGAGTTAGATGGTACCATCATAACTTTTTTGGTACAATGGATAACTCGCGAAAATATCTCTTGCAAACTTTCTGATCAAACTTGGACAAACTAAATTATTTTCAGCCGTGGGCCGCCTTTATAAATACCCATGTGTATCAATTATTGTTTTCTGTTTTCTTGTTCGAAACATATCTAGAGCAAAGGAAATGAGGAAATCCTATTTAGGCATAGGGTAAGTTTCAAATAAGTATATGAATGAAATTGTTTTTGTAAGATCGTAGGTTTGACACTTTTTATTATTTTGGAGTTTTATCTTTAACTGATCTAGTGCATGTATGGAGGCACATCGCTACACTCGGAGTTTTATCAGTTGGTGGTTGAGCTCCACCGGATAATTCGGTGGTCAAACTCCGCTAGTTAGGTTCCTAAGTTATTCAAAAAAAAAAAAATCTTTTTACAAGTCCTTTTAATTTAATCCCATTAACTACTTTTAAAGATGTAATAGTAATGAATTGTCTAGATCATTTTATCATAATTAGGTGAATATAACATCACAATTAGATCTCTCCTCAGACATATCATAACTATTAAATCTCACTTATAAAAGTTATAATGATATGAGATGATTCAAATCGGAATGGGATTACCTATTTTGCTCTTACTTAGCTAACAATAATGCGTGTGCTATATTTATGAAGAAGAATATTCAAACACAAACGATCACTGTAGGCTCAATTGCTAAATTTCGACTTTAATACAACAAATGTTATTGATGAAAACGCAAATTCAACACTAGAACCAATGTCCTTTGCCACACCAAGCCTGGCCAATTACTTCTGGTTGTAATTTACGAGCTGTTTATCACTGGCGATATATATGCTCCAAAACAGATACCCAATGCCAGTAAAGAACCATGCATATTCTTTATTTTCTGAAATTTCCTTTGGGGTCTGTTTACAATGTGTGTTTTTATCATAGGCCTTTCTTTTGCCTTTGGTGTATTATAGCTGAGAGATGATGACAAATGGTTGATAATAGCATGAAATGGATTATTTATTGTACGGTATCCTGAATGACGGTCCAATGAGGGACTCCCGACAACGCATGCAGCAGTTTTTGATCCTACTGCCCGGCAATACGAGCAAAGGAGGGTGCATGTCCAGCGACCAGAGAACAAGAGCTTGATAGAGTGTGTCGAAATTGAATAGAGTAAAAAAAAGAGCAAAAGCCGGGACCAAGTACTCCTCTTTCAGACTCTTTTTTCGCTCGTATATTTGCCTTCTCCAATCTAACAACTGGCTTCTTAGCATATCTCTTTCTCTTGTAGAATAACCCACACCTTTGTTTGAAAAGCCTTACATTCCCTTGCTTATAGAAAAAGGTGGGATCCTTGGGAACTATCACAAGTACGGCCGGCCTATATTTGAACGAAAATGTCGTGTCGTCCAGCGGAGCTTTCTCTTCATTCTTACCCTACAAAAATTGCTTATCACTAGACTTAGTCTTACTGGAATTTGTGTTGCTCACTTTCTCTTAGCCACTAGTGGCTTATGTAGTGGTCTCGCATAGACAACCGACTCCTTTTTAATAGGAAAGAATAGTCAAACCAACCCTGCTGGCTGGTCAATCTCAGAGGTCCGCGCTTTGGTATAAGGTGTAGAACTGGGAAGGCTTTTCCTTACTGACCTTACTCCTTGTTTAGCTAGAACTGAAAGATTTTATTACAGGAAAAGTGTTGCATAAATTATAATGTACAAGGTGCCTTGTATAGATATAACGCTACTTGAGCTCCAAGGTAAACTAAGTATGGTAAGAGCCTAACTATAGTAAGGAAGATTACAACACACGACATGCATGTGATATGTATATACGCTAATAGAGTGTGTGCAAATGATATCATGCATGTATTTGGTACTTTTAGATTATTTTCCCGCGTGTTGTGAATAATATCTATTCTTAAACTTCGGATTGCGTATGAAAAAAATGTGAATAAGACACAAACAATTTAATATGGTTCAGACTAAACTTACTCTACGACCCAAATTTTTTTTTAAAAAAACACTATTAATCAATAATAGTTACAGAAAGTAACTTTTTGTGCAGAGAAAGTCTAAACTCTCGCTCTCACTCACAAGGCACTAGAGCTCAAGATGGGCACTACAGTAGCAAATACATGTAGGGGCCGGGACACTCATTTATCCATAAATTTCTTATATAAATTATAAAAAAGTTGTTAGTTTTATGCATAAAGTTTTGTTTTTATGATGACAAATCTGTTGGGTTATTTGCTTGAGTCCAAGCCTAATTAGGAGTTGAAAACAAATAGAAGTCAAATTGGAGAAAAAATAGGTTTTCCAATCCTAGTGGAGTTAGGATTAGTTGTCTATAAATATGACTTTCTAGCTTATAATTATTTGCCACAAGAGCCATACCCCATAAGGGGGGGTGGTAAGGGGTGAGATGAGTGTTGAGAGTGTTTTTGACAGAAAAAGCCAATTATAGGGAGGGTTTAGACTTTAGCCATAATTAAAGTCCTTTTACGAGGATTTAGACTTTTCCATTCATAAAGTCACGTGAGAGGGTTTTTATAGTTTTTCCTAAAAATTGTGAGCCTGTGAGTGTAGGAAGGGTTTGGATCTTTTTCCGTAAAAAGATCAATTGCATTGTAATGGTGTTTATTGATTAGTGGATTTCCCAATTACTTGGGTCGTAGACGTAGGCAGAGGGCCGAACCAAGTTAAACTCCTTGTGTTGATTTTCGCTGTGTGTTATGTGATTATGTGTGTATGCGTGTCCGAATCCCAACAAGATCACAATATTTAATTTAAGCACATTATATAATACAAACAAAGTCTTCAAGGCATGACTTTTTGTCATGTAATGCACTTTATAACATTATTAAAATATAACCACTAAAGCATACATGGAGTCTTCACCATATGAGTCCCCCTCAATATAGTTGAAGGATTTTAACAAAAAGTACGAATTCTTCATAAATCAAAAAGTAAATACACTAACCTCGTAGTATATAAGGAGAACTTGCCAAGCTTGTTCTATCGTTACTCTACCACGAGTCAGAGTCCAAAATACAAGATAATGAACTATTGGCCACAATGTAAATGCCCTCTGTTTGGTAATCTTACACACAACAAGTAGTGAAGAGGTTGAGAGAATTTTTGTGAAAAAAAGAGATAGCATTTTTTTTTTGTTCTTCTGTACTATGTTGTCTAGTACTCAACGTATTAGTTCTTGTGATTTAATATGGTGGTTGTGGGAAGTTATTAAACAACTTCCCACAACTCCCAATTAACCACAAATGGGTTATGTTGAGTCAACTCATATTGGATGACCCAACTCCAAAATTCAATAATAGTAATGACATAACATACAAAAGAGAGAAAAATAAATAATTATAATTATTATAAACAGAAAAATATCATTTCATTAGATTAAGAAAAAATTGTTGCTCAAAATTTATTTTCTTTAATTAAAATAATAATATATATATAAAAAAAGAAAAAAAAATGGGCTACTATACACACTACAAAAAATAGCCTTAGAGATGAGTATTGAACCTATTCATCAAATTTCAACTCTATCTAAGAAAAAATCGCCGTCCAATCGTATGTTTGATGAAGAATGCTAAGTTTTTTCCTATATTTTCTTCTCTTTTCTCTCGATATTTTTTTTCTCATTTTCACACTCTTTCTTCACTCAGCAAAAGTACATATCATATTCTTCTCAATGTGAAAAAATAAGAGAAAATAATTAGAAAAGACGTTGGCCAAAAAGTAAAAATAAGGTACCTTTCATTACTTTTCCACCTCCCATCACTTTATTCATTTTCCATCACTTATCATAATTTTAACACTATAAAATTTTTTTAAAAAAAAATAATTCCTGAACTCAGGGTGTGGACATATCTGTACACCTTGAGCTTATACTAGCTCTGCCAATGTTTATAACTACCCTTTACTTTTGCTAAACTTGTTCTTAGCCTAGGGTATAAAGAATGATTTGAGACACCTACCTATAAACTATAAGACCCTATTTATAGAGAATAGGGGTAAAAAATAAAGTATTGTCTTTCTCAAGTTACAGACTAGGGCTATATATTGTCTTTAATATGGACTTAAACTTAGAATTTGAGCCACAACCTAACACTGCACAAGTCAAAGTAATACAATACACAAGTCAAAGTAATGCAATACACTTTAGATTTTCAAATCCTCAAAAACTTATTTTGAACTTACCCTATTTTTTAGGGTAGTTAATAAACACATACGGTGACTACCATAGGATGACCTCATTAGCCGAGATAACAATGAGTAGGGTTTAAAATTAAAATTAATAGATATTTGATGAATAACAAATCCAATAACGAAACCTTAGTTCTTCGTTAGATTTGATTTTTATAAAGAGTAATCGACAGGTGTTTTGGTATTAGATGTAAAAAAAGAAAAAAAGAGACATAACCCAATATCTAATTTATTATGTATAATTATATATTATTCTTTGTATATTTTTTATATATTGACTAATAAAATAATACTTAAAATTATATTTTTAAGTCTATACCAATAAGAAAATGGGCTACTCCCCAATACTACTACTTTTAAGCCATAAATTACCTTTATTTTTTTTTAATCAAAAGTTCTAAGCTACCTAAACAACTAGATTCTAAAATAAGTCATATATTATTATCATTGTTCTCAACTCTCTCTTTTTATATTTGTTGCATGTTGGATTTGAGTATTTGTTTATGGATAATACAATGATTATATAATTTATTTTGAATTTTGTCATCTTATTGTGCATGAGTTTCCATTCATTTTATTTTTGGCTTTTTTACTTTTAGATTCAATTTATTAATTTATTTTAGGTTTTGGATTCTTAATGGTTATTGTCACACCCAGGCCCAGAATCCAAGACCCTCCTTAGGCGTGGCTCCCACCGTCTTCTTGTTGTTATAGGTTATATTTGTTGGATGTTGACATTGAGTACTTATTTATGGATAATACAATGATAATATAATTTATTTTGAATTTTGTCATCTTATGTTCGGGCTCCCACCGCTTTCTTGGTGTAGTACTTTGTCCATCATAGGACTTAGCGCCCCGGGCCTAGAACTCCAAACTCGCAGACGAAAATATTGTTATATGCATAAAAAAAATAACTACTTGGGTATGGACCACTATTATCTATCGCCTTTTCATGGCCAATGGCTATGGATATTTAAATGTATTTATCTTTTACTTATTAATAAATAGAAAAAACATATAAAAATACGTTAATATCTTCATATTTTGCTTATTTATAAAGTTCAAATTAAAATAAAAAGTTTCTAAATTACTAAATTTTCCATTAATTAATATTAATAGAATGTTTAATGAGATTTATTAAGTTTGATTGGAACGATTGTTGATTGCCTATGAGATTTTTTGTCAAAATGCCCATGGTCGTCAAATACGAACCAAGTTTGTTATGATTAGAAATCTATCAAGCCACATAAAGTTGCCATTTATTCTATGTGGAATCACACTTCTATAATTCAAATAAAATTGTTCTACTTTGTTTTATTTAAAATTATGTTTCCATTCTATCGCCATTGGCCACAGAATGGCGATAAATATATAAAATTTTGTAGCTATTTAGTGGCCAATTGCGACAGAATGATTAGAGATCACTATAATCCGTCATCTTTCCGTGGCCAATGGCGACAAAATAATGATAGACATTTAATTGTATCTTTCTTTTATTTATTAATAAATAAATAAATAATTATAAAAATATGTTAATATATACCAATGTTTTACTTATTTATGAGGTCCAAACCAAAATAGAGAGTTACTAAATTATTAAATTGGCCTTTAATTTGGTATTATTTTTTTGAAAATATTTTATATTGTTATATTTTTATATTTAATTTTTTTTAAATAGATAAAACTCTTATGTCATCATTCCGTTGCAAAGTAGCCACGAAAAGACCACGAAATATTGTTATTACTCTAAAAAAATAAAATGTAAATTTTCGTCGTCATTCTGTTGATGTTTGTGTGACGGAGTCGTGATGAATATTTTTATTAAATCAAAAAAATTAAGATGTGATAGTCCGTAGCTATTCTGTCGCAGATTTATGATGGCTTGACGATGGAATTTAATTATTTATTATTTGATTATATTAATATTTTATTACTTGTCAGTTATAAAATAAAAATATAAATAACAACTACATTTCGTCTCCAATTTGTGGCTATTTTGCACCGAAATGGCCACAGACTATCACATTTTATTTTTTATAATTTAATAAAAATATCTATGGCCATGCAGTCGCAAAATAGCCACAGAATAGAGACAAAAATTTATATATATATATATATATATATATATATATATATATATTTTAGAGTAATAAAAATATTTTATCACTAGTCCGTGGCTATTATGTGATGGAGTGGCCACGAAAGCTTATATTTCTTTTATTTTTTATAATTAAAACCATAGTTTGTTGCCAATTCATAACCAAGTTGGCCACGGAAAGGCTATGGACCACACGTGTCCGTCGCCAATTGGCGATAGAATTTTTTCCTATCACCTGCGTCCTGTTTTCTTGTAGTGTATTTCCTACTAGCCCAAAATGACTAACTCAAGTTATTAATTATATCTACAAAATCCACTTATAAACTAATCAAATACACCATCTCCCACCAATTGGGATATTACAGTTATGGTTATGGTTAATGATTTTACCATAGTATAACTTTTAAAGCTATTTTTTTGACTGTGGACAATAGGTGTTAGAATTTAAAATTGTTTCACATGGATAACTTAAAAATTTTAAGACTATCATATAAGATTTTAAGCTAGTTTATTTAATATCAATTAATTTAAGATGGAATATTACCAATCTTAATATTAAAGTTACAAGCTACAATTGGCAAGAAAAAATCATACAATCTCTTTCATCTCAAAGAAAATGAATATTCTAAAAACACTTAAATAATAATGTTACAAGTTGTAAATAGCTGGTCACATGGATTGGCCATTAATGATCATGGGAGAATCTAGGTAAATTCAAAGGTTAGTGGAGGACTTTAGAATTTAGCATGAAGCTCATTAGGCAAAAATGACTCAACTCTTGCTTATTATTGTAAAAGTAGTGTTTGGAGCATAACGAAACCAACTTTCTTTCAAGTATCACTAGCATCCATGTCTTGTGCATCATGCTCCTTGCTAATGCTTAGTGCCCTCCTTCAAGCTTCGTGATATTGTTCCATGTTATGCATACTTGCCTTGTGTATCATGACCTTGACTTCATATTGGTGCCCTTATCTCATGTCCATAATCTATGTGTTTGTAGCATTTCATCTTCAATGTAGTTGAACTACTATGCTTGCTTGCGTTTGGTTTTTGTTGAAATATAAACAAGACATAAGAAAGTACGAAGCTTGTATATGTTTATCAGAAAGATGTGTATTACAAAGGTATACAACATGCCTATATATAGCCTTAAGACTACTTGGTGCTTAAGACACCTAAATCCTATATATATAGTAAGTAGTAGTACAATAGTAGTACAATCGAATAGTACAACTGTACAACAATGTTAACACCCCCTTCAAACTTAAGGTGGTGTGAATGAGCTGGAGGTTGGAGATCAAATCCTGAAGACGGCCTGGGGGATGAGCTTTAGTAAAGAGATCTGCAAGCTGGGCAGCAGAAGGCGTATAGTGGAGCTTCGTAGTGCCCTGAACAACATGTTGACAAATGAAATGGCAATCTCACTCGATGTGGCGAGTGCGTTCATGAAAAACATCATTGTGAGCAATTTGGATGGCATTCTGATTATCACAATGAAGTATTGTACCCTGAGGTTGAGAAACACCCATATCAGCAAGAAGCCACCGAAGCCAAATAACCTCTTGAGTAGCATCTGCAAGAGCACGATATTTAGCTTCAGTACTGGAACGAGCAATAATAGTCTATTTTTTACTGCGCCAGGAAATGAGAAAGTCACCAAGAAGGAAACAGTACCATGTCACAGAGCGACGATAGGTACAATCACCAGCCCAATCGGTATCAGAATATCTATGGATAACTAAAGAGGAGTTGACAGAGAAGAAGAGACCATGAAATAAGGTGCCTTTCAAGTAACGAAGTATACGAAGGACCGCAACATAATGAGAAGTACGAGGAGCAGACATAAACTGACTGACCAAATGAACGGCATATGAAAGATCAGGTCGAGCAACTGTGAGATAAAAGACTGCCTACCAACTAACGGTACAGAGATACATCTTGAAGAGGTATCCCATCCATAGGAGTGAGGCGAATATTAGGATCCAGAGGAGTAGAAACAGTCTTACTGTTTGTGAGACCTGCATGAGCAAGAAGATCAGTGGAATACTTGGCCTGAGAAAGATCATAACCACTTGAATTAGAGGAGACTTCAATGCCCAAGAAATAACTGAGAATACCAAGATCCTTCATCTAAAAATGTTGACTAAGAAACTGTTTGAGATCTGAAATACCAGTCAAGTTATCGCCAGTAAATCATATCATCTATATACAGGAGCAACAATATCATACTAGAACTAGAATAACGAATGAAAAGTGCAGAATCATAGTTACTAGATGTGAAACCAAAATCTGTGATAACTGAGCTAAACTTTGAGAACCAGGCACGCGGAGCTTGTTTAAGACCGTAGAGAGCACGACAGAGCCAACACACCTTATGAGGTGAATGATGATACCTTGGAGGAGGCTTCATGAAAACTTTCTCTGTAAGATCCCCATTAAGAAATGCATGTTTAACATCCATTTGAAATAACTTCCATTGTTTGACAGCCGCAACAGCAATGAGTGTCCGAACAGAAGTGAGACGAGCAACAGGGGCAAATGTTTCCTCATAATCAATACCATACTCTTGAGTAAAACCCTTGGCTACTAAATGAGCCTTATACCGTTTGACAGAACCATCAGATCGAGTCTTGATTTTGTACACCCATTTGCAACCCATAGCATTTTTTTCCAAAGGAAGATCGACCAAATCCTAGGTGTGCTTATCTTCTAAGGCCTGCAATTCATCAACCATAGCTTGCTGCCATAAAAGGTCAGAACTCGCCTCACGATAGGTTTGAGGCTCATGAAGTGAAAGAATAGAGGCGAAACAATGATAATCAAAGAGACGGGGAGGAACAGATCTTACTCTGGTAGAGCGACGTAGAGAAGACTCAGGACAAGACTCGTCATCGGGCAAGGACTTATCAGAGGGGATAGTCTCTTCAGGAAGAGCTGTATCGGGTGCGGACTGAGTGCTTGCATCTGCATCCGTACTTGTGTCTGGACCTGTGTCACTGTCATCATCAAGAAAAAAAGAGAAAGAATAATCAGTAAAATATGGGGTAGAAGGAGCATGCGGGAGAGAGAATGAGGATATTGAGGCAAACATCTTTTTTTCCTAGAAGTTTACATGACGAGAGATACGAAGGCGTTTTGAGATTGGATCCCAACACCGATAACCCTTATGTTCAATACCATAACCCAAGAAACAACAGAGGCGGGATCAAGGCTCAAGTTTAGTACGCTCATGTAAGGGAAGCAAGACAAAATATGTACATCCAAAGACACAAAGATGATCATAAATAGGTGGATGACTATATAGATGTTCATAAGGCGTAAGATTATGGATTATAGGAGATGGAAGGCGATTGATGATGTGGACAGCAGTAAGAGCAGTTTCTCCCCAGAAGCATTCAGGACAAGAAGCAGAGATGAGGAATGTGCGAGTGATATCAAGGATATGTCTGTGTTTACATTCAGCCCGCCTATTTTGTTGAGACGTGTATGGACAAGATCGATGTAAAATAGTGCCATGTTGACGAAGAAGAGCTAGAATAGAGGACTCTTTATATTCCATGGCATTATCTGTACGGAGGACCTTAATACGTTGTGAGAACTGAGTGTAAACCATATCAATAAATTCAGAGTAAATACGAGGCAACTTAGATTTATAATGCATGAGATATATCCATGTAAAGCGAGAATAGTCATTAACAAAGATCACAAAGTATCGAGATCCCTCCATAGTGGGTATAGGAGAGGGTTCCCAAATGTCCGAGTGGATTAAATCAAAATAGGTTGAAGATAAAGAGTCACTATTATTAAATGGTAAAGCAGATTTTTTGCCAAGTTGACAAGATAAGCAGTCAAAAGTATCCAAAGAAACATGTCCTAAGGAGCCTCTAGAGGCCAAATGTTTAAGCTTGCCGATATAGGCATGACCTAATCTAGAATGCCATAAATGGATAGAAGAAAAGGCTGGGGAAGTGGTGACTGGTATAGCAGTACGAAGATAAGGCAGAAGACAGAGATGGACAAGCTCTAACAGTCTCGTCTGAGGATCCTGCACACGACAACCAGACATAGAAATAAGGCTAGGAGTGAGGTTAGGGACAAGGTAAGTATCGGGAAAGGAAGCACGAGATGTAGAGACAGATCCTATGTGACTGACAGGCATGGAAGTGCTATCAGCAGTATAAATGGAAGGGACAGAGGAATTAAGGAATTTATTGGTAAGACTATGGGCATCAAATGTCATATGGTTAGAACAGGCAGAATCGAAATACCATGAGGATTTACCAGATGCAGCTGAGAGTGCGGTGAAAGAAGTATGACTAGTTAAAACCTATTTTACAATATCCTGAAGGTCAGCAACTGAGATGGATGAAGAAGGTGGGTTGTGGTGAGAGGTGGGAGAGTCATCCGCAGTAGTGATGGTAGCAGAAGTGGCTGAAGTATTCTGGGCTTTGAAAGGACCACCTTTTGGTCAATTTCCCTGGGAATTTCTGTTAAGATTGCGAAAGCAGTCACTCTGATAATGACCAGGACCAGTTTTCTTACAAAAGGGACAAGTCCGAGTAGGGCAGTTCAGAACCACATGACCAAAAATATGACAATATTTGCATTCTTGAGAGGCTTGATTCTTTTTCGGAACATGATGAGGGGTAGCAAGTACAAAATCAGAAGACCGAGATTTACGAGAGTGAAGCCGAGTTTCTTCTAAGATAAGCTCTTGAACAGCTTGGTCAAGTGTAGGAAATGGGCTACGATGAAGCAAGGATGCACGAACAGGTTTAAAATCATCATGAAGGACCATGAGAAACTGCACAAGACGGTTACGATCTCTCCAAGATTCAAACTTAGTAGCATTTTCGTTACAAGCCCAACTTGGCTCCGAGGCTGTAAGTTGATCCTAAATAGCATGCATCTGTGACAAAAAGTTATTAATAGATTACTCGGTTTCTTACCGCATGCAGTGAAGAGCAGTCGCTAGTTGGTATTGATGGGCCCCATCTGCAGCAGAATATCGTTTTGAAAGAAAGTCCTAGACTGTCTTTGCTGTGTCGAATCATCCAAACTGAAGACTAATGGAGGTAATCGAGGTATTACGAAACCAAGTAATAATTTGATGATTTTTGTTATCCCATTCTTCAAGCCGCTCAGCAAACTTATCTTTTGACTCCCCTGCTTTTTGTGTTAGTTCCTTAAGACCACCAGTGACAATTCTCCACAATTTTTGACCTTTGAGAAAGCTAGTCATTGCTTGAGCCCAAGGTACGTAGTTGGATCCCTCCAACAGAAAGTAGATTGGTTGTGAAACGTCCCCACGTTCCATTATATGGCCGAAACTGAATTTTAGAGTGAGAATCTCAAAAAACAGACCGTAAAAATGAAGTCAGAGCACTGAGAAACCCTAGGAAGGGTCTGGTCAAGTTTTTTTTTCTTTTTTTTAGAACAGTGGCAGAACTTCAACCGGCGTGTGCGGGGCCGGATGGCAGCGATTTCGGTGGCGTTAGAAAGCTTGTGACGAGGCCTTTCTGATGGTATAACGCGTGTGGCAAGAAAGTGCAAAGAACTGAGGTAAAAATGTACCTGAACATATCCGATTGGCTAAGGAGTTTAATGGTTTTTGCGATGGTTTTGAAACAATGAGGACAGTGGCACAAGCTACCAGGATGGTAGCTCTGATACCATGTCGAAATATAAACAAGACATAAGAGAGTATGAAGCTTGTATATGTTTATCAGAAAGGTGTGTATTACAAAGGTATACAACATGCCTATATATAGCCTTAAGACTACTTGGTGCCCAAGACACCTAAATCCTACATATATATGGTAAGTAGTAGTACAATAGTAGTACAATCGAATAGTATAATTGTACAACAATGTTAACAATTTTTTTCAGTTAACGCTTTGCATGTATTGATTGTTGTTACCTCATTTTTCTTGCACCTTTTCGCGATGGTTATTTGTAAAGAGGAAGAAATTGGCGAATCATGCGAGAAATGCTGTAACAACTACATCTAGATCGACATAGTACCTCAACAACTACCTATTATGATCTCTTTCCATTTTATGCTATGAAGAATGCCTATGTTGTTGGTAATTCCACCCAGAAGGGTAATGGGTTACTCTTACAGCACGTCCTCAAATAATGATCAAGGCTCTGGGTTGAATAGCAGGAGTAACTTTTAATTTATTATGAGCCTAAACGATGAATTCAATAAGTTCTTGCCAATAACCACGTTCACTAAATAGAAAAACATTAAATTAAAAACCCATACAAAATTCATGAGTATATATTGAAAAGAGTTGCATGTCGAATAATCACCACAAATAGAAGTAAATGATCACAAGATTCACCAAATTACTTAATCCCGGATTGCTCCCAACCACTAGAATCTGGATGCATTGGCATCATCTCAAGCTTCTCTTGATCGACCATCAAAATAAAGAGAATGTAAACAAGATTGAGAACAGGATTTGTGTTAGAAGAATTAACATTTAGTAAAAAATGGTTTCCTTTTGTGGACTCAATAGTCCCATGTCTCATTACAAACTTCAGCAAAAGAGATAGCATTTTTGTGGATAATTGTTTGTAGTTGCATTGAAGGTTTTTTTATGCAGCCATCTTTGACTCTACTACGGAGATTGTTCTCATCTAATAATTTGTACTCTTCGTTACTGAGAGTAAATATTGACTGAATAGAGATCCTTGGCAGATGTTGAGGATGAGGCATTATACTCAACCTCTGATGAATGAACAAGAATCTTTGTCTCACTCAAGTTCCTTAGTTTCAGCTTGTCATACTTGTCTCTAAGGGCCTTAAACTTCAGTTCATCACCCTAAATACTTGGGTAGACTTATAGTTCCTGAACACTAGTTTGACCTTCAAGCATGCTCACTACTGCAGACATGTTAGGCCTAAGAGCTGAAGATGGATTGGTGCACAACAAAGCTACCTTAATCATTCTTATTGCCTCCTTAACGTTTTAGTCAGAAGTCAATCTTGGATCTACTAGCTCTAGCAAGTTTCCTTTCTTTTGTAGTACAAGTGCCTATTAAAGCATAGCGAAGTAATGGCAAGATATCACGTATTAGGGAACTTAAAAATCACCATAAAGCAGGTAAATAAACAATAAAATGTTGTGTTTGAAGTGAAACGCAATTGCACAAACAAGTATGTCTTTATTACTCATGAAATCTGTTGGCCCGACATTAGCCAACAGGAATCAGTTTCCATACCAACGAAGTGCTGAACAAATGAAGCAATTCAGTGACTATCTGTGTTTCTGAATAAAACAGTCATGTCATAATAGGTCCAGTTCCTAGAACTCAAACATACTTAGACAGGCACAAGAAGAATTAGCCAAGCAATAGTTACCGCTTACCTTGTCAAGAAGGCAAACACAATTCCCATCAGAAGTCATATTGCTCTTTCCAGCAATAATTTCCAGTGCTACTACCCCAAAGCTATAGACATCTGCTTTATAAGTCAAGTGTCCCCATAGTGCATATTCTGGTGCCATATAACCTCTGTAAACAAAAAAATGCAAGAAAAATTTAAAAAGGTGATAAACCTAAGCTTACTTTATCAACTATAATTACCATCATGCTCCTATTTGAAATATATATATATATTTTTTGCTAGGCTCCTATTTGAAATTTTTGACTTGAGGAGATGTAAAATACCTGCAGTTTGTTATATTATTTTTATGCTCAGAAGATTACTTCAAGATTAAATTACTATGAGAACCATTAGCACTTGTTTTAAAGAAGCAGGAATCCAAATAACTGAATAAATAACACAAGTCAAGTAAACTATATCAGAAGAAAGTAATGTGGAACAATGTAATTCATTGATAATACAATTTGTGTTTCTACATAATGATTTATATAGGCCTAAAAGGGGTAGACAACATTCCTAAATTCATGGAGCAAATTGCTCCTTACAACAAGCCTAAATTCATGGAGCAAATTGCTCCTTACAACAAGCCTAAAATTATGGAATTAAAGTAATATAATATTTTAACACTCCCCCTCAAGTTGGGGCGAAGATATCGATGAGCCCGAGCTTAACAAGAGCTGATTGGAGAAGTGACGGTCCAATTGACTTAGTGAACATATCAACAGCCTGCTCGGATGATATAACAAAACAAGGTGTGATAACCCCTGAGCGAACTTTCTCTCGAATGAAATAAATATCAACCTCGATGTGCTTTGTCCTCTCATGAAGGATTGAGTCAAAGAACAACATAATGGAAAATTTATTATCATAAAACAAGGTAGACGAGTCTGTTACTGAAAACCCCAACTCAGTTAGAAGATAACGTAACCAAAGAAGTTCACATGTTCCTTGGGCCATAGCACGGTACTCAGTTTCAGCAGAAGATCACGAGATAACTGCTTGCTTTTTACTTTTCCATGAGATAAGGTGATTGCCACGAAATGTACACATCCCCGAGGTAGAACGCCTATCACACTTTGACCCTGCATAATCAGCATCAGTGTAACAAGATAATCCCTCTTGTACACCCGTTGCATAGAAGAGACCAAGACCAGGAGAAAATTTAAGGTACCGGAGGATATGATAGACATCATCCAGATGAGAGGTATGAGGTACATGCATGAATTGATTTACAATACTCACTGCATAGATAAGGTCAGGCCTTGTGCTAGTCAAGTAGATAAGCCAACCCACAAGTCTTTGATATATTGATGGCTCAGCTAACAATTCCCCTGATTCTTTTGTCAATTTAAGATTAGGGTCCATAGGAATGGAAGCAGGTCAACAACCTAGCATACCCAAATCTTGAAAAAGATCCAATGCATACTTTCTTTGTGATAAAGATATACCCTGACAATTTCGAGCTACCTCAATACCAAGGAAGTATCGGAGCATACCCAAATCCTTAATGTCAAAGATTGTCCCAAGGTCTTGTTTCACTTGGACAATTCCCTGAGTGTTATCTCCAGTAATGATAATATCATCCACATAAATTGAGATAATTATGTATCTACCCTGAGGATAACGTCGAACAAAGCATGTATGATCTGAATGACACCTAATAAACCCCATAATAAGGACCACCTCACTAAAACGATTAAACCAAGCTTGAGGGGATTGTTTAAGCCCATAGAGAAATTTATGAAGGTGACAAACTTTCCCAGAATACTTCCTCTGAGCCCGAAAACCTAGTGGAGGATCCATGTAGATAGTCTCAGAAAGATCACCATTAAGAAAGGCATTCTTGACATCCTATTAGTGAAGAGACCAAGAATGTGAAGTGGCCAAGAAGACCAGGAGTCGAACAGTAGTTAATTTGGCAACAGGAGCAAATGTGGCACCAAAGTCCTTGCCTGGTACTTGAGTAAACCCTTTAGCGACAAGACGTGCCTCATACCGATCAATGGTGCTGTCAGCAAGACATTTCACACTGACCACCCACTTGCACCCAACTGTCTGTTCACCAACTGGAAGATCAACCAACTCCCACGTCTGATTCTGTTGTAGGGCATCCATCTTTATTTTCATAACAGCCACTCATAAAGGATTTTGGAGAGCCTCATGGATGTAACGAGAAATAGAGACTGAATCAACCTGACTAAGGAAAGATTTATACTGATCGGAGAGACCTTGAAATGACACAAACTTGGCAATAGGATAATTAGTACTACATGAAGGTAAATAATGAGAAGGTGGATGCCGTTCACGAGTGGGGTAACGAGGAAGTGCAGGTTCAGGGACCAAGGGAGAATGAGGGTTACTTGAATCTGGAGAAGAATCTTGCAGTGAAGCTGGAGCATGAGGACGCCGAGAGTAAACTTGTAATGGAACTGGAGAGGAACCTGATGATAGAGTATTATTGGAGCTAGATGGTAGTTCAGTAGTAGGCTGAGATGTGTCAAGAATAAAAACTGGACGAGGTAAAGGAGGGTCATTTGCAGAAAGTACCTTAGAAAGTTGCTTTAAGGAAGAAGTAGAGAAGAAAGAAACAGTCTCAAGGAATGTGACATCCATCGAGTGGTGAAAGTGGCGAGTCACAGGATCATAACACCTATATCCTTTAGACATGGAAGAATACTAAAGAAAGACACAACGTATAGCTTTATCATCTAGCGTAGTGTGGGTCGGGCTACAATTTTGAACAAAGCATGTACAACCAAAGACTCGTGGGAAAAGATGAAAGAGAACAATATTTGGTCGGAGAATGTGCAAGGGTGTTTGACCTTGGAGGACACGACTAGGGGTACGATTGATGATATATGTAGCAGTGAGCACAGTTAGTTACCTGAAATATTTTGGGACATTCATACTAGATAGAAGACATTCGACCATAAACATAATGTGGCAGTTCTTTCGTTCTGCCACACCATTCTGTTCAGTTGTGTAAGGGCAGGTAAGTTGTTGAAGAATCCTTTTTTTATTGAGTTAGGCCTGCAAGTTGTTAGTTAGGTATTCTCTGCCATTATCAGACCTAATATTCCGGACAACAGTGTGTTATTGTGTTTTCACCATTTGAAGGAAGTGAGTGAAATGAGTAAAGACTTCAGATTTTTTCTTCATTAGGTAGACCCAAGTACACTGACTATAATCATCTATGAATGTCACATAGTAAAGATGATCAGAGAGGGCCGTGACAGGAGATGGACCCCAAATATCAGAGTGAACAAGATCAAAAGCACATGGAGCTCGATACATGCGAGGAATATATGTAGTGCGAGTATGTTTTGACAATTCGCAAGTCACACAATTAAACTTAAAATCCTTGCATGCTTTTTTAAAAAGTGGATATAACCAACAAAAATATTGAAAGTTTGCATGTCCTAGACGAGCATGCCATAAATCTAAATTTTGGACATAACCAATAGGTGTCAAAAACTGGAGATACAGAAGCATGCAGACTTGACGAGGGTACTGTAGAGGTTGGAAGTTCTCCAAAATAGTAAAGTTCATAGTGCTCATATCCCCTGCCAAAAATCTTCTTTGAAGTCAGGTCTTGCAAGAAGCAATGGTTAGGCAAGAAGACAGCTGCACAGTGAAGACTCTTGGCAAGACGACTGGCAGACAATAGATTATAAGTATAGTTGGGGACATAGTAAATAAAGCGAATAGTAATATTTGAAGATAAACAAGTATCTATTTGACAACGGATAGGAATAGACGTTCCATCGGCAATTCGAACGGATTGATTTATGGAAGTGACAGGAGAAGAAAAACAGAAAGCTCACCGGTCATATGATTATTGACCCCGTAATCCAGAATCCAAGATGGTTGGCTTGACTTACCGTAAAGTGCGGTAGAAGTACCTGTAGCAAGGGTAGCCGTGGGGCCAGATGGTGAAGTGAGGCCCAAGTGGAGTTGAAGTTGAGCAATCTGAGCTTGAAGCTGACTATAATCCGGTTGGGCCAAGACTAATTGTGTTGAGGCTGAATGGGGTGTTGATTCGGCTACAACCCCAATACGAGGAGCTCATTTCTTTTGTCCACCACCAAGGTTGTTAGAGTATTGTTGCTTTAATTTAGGATGTAGAATAAAACATCGGTCAATGAGGTGACTAATCTTCCGACAATGTTGGCAATAAGGACGGGTACTGGTTTGCCTAAAACCGGAAGGAACAACAAATGCCATCTAGTCCAGAATAGAAAAAGTAGGCTTGGGTGCAAGAAGTAGACGTCTTCGTTCATCACCATCCACAGCTGCAAATGCCTCATATAGAGATGGAAAATGAGATGTATTTAAAATCTGAGTCCAAAGATTCTCGAATTCAGGTTTTTAACCCATCAAGAATTGATAAGTCCGACGATGATCAAGACATATAGACTCAACCTCAGCATCATTCGGGAAGTGACTCAAAGGTTCATATTGAACTAGCTCTTCCCATCTAGTTTGGAGTACCCAAAATAATCCGTAACAAATAGTCCGAAAGTAGCCTGAGAATCATGACGTGCATGGGCATACATCTTTGTCAGGGCAGTCCATAGACCATGAACCATAAATCCAAGCCTCCATGGAATTGAACATCCAACCCAAAATAATACAATTGTCTGCATCCAGTGAGCATAATCAGGATCAATTTCTTTCGGCTTTTTCTCATTGCCTAAAATCCATCCAAATTTCCGTTTTCCACCAAGATAAAGACAGAATGAACAGGACTAATCATGAATTTTTTTTTCCGTTCAGTAATACACGAGTGACTCGATGTGTAGGGGCATTAATAAATGACGACGATGGAAGCAGCCGGACACTCGACAACCTTCACAATAGGCAACTAAGGAGTAAAGTGGCTATTTCTTACCACATCAGAGAAAAAAAGGGCTTAAACCAAAAAAAACTCATGAAAGAATCAGACAAAAAGGAGAATATTAAGTGAATTTTGGTCATTGTGGTAAGAAATTTGAGTTTGGATGGCTGTGGAGGAAAAAAAAACTGATGAACAATGCTGTATGGTGGAGAAGACGTGAACAGTAAGCATATATATATATTTTTTTGGAGGAAAAAAAACTGATGAACAGTGATGTATGGTAGAGAAGACATGAACAGTAAGCAAATTTTTGTGTGTGTGTATATATATATATTGTTGGCTCTAGATACCAAGAAGAAAGTAATGTGAACAATGTAATTTATTGATGATACAATTTGTGTTTCTACATAGTGGTTTATATAGGCCTAAAAGGGGTAGACAACATTCCATAATTTATGGAGCAAATTGCTCCTTACAACAAGCCAAAAATTATGGAATTAAAGTAATATAATATTTCAACAATATCAATCAGTGCTATAGAATTAACATCAAATAGTTGGTTAAGTTACTTCTGATTATAAGTAATGAACAATTTTTTCCTTGTAAGTAACCAATAGTATATACAATAGGAGCAATCACAAATTGCAGAAACGTCTAGATGGTAACATATTTCTATCTTAAGATCTTATTAAAGGGAAAAGAAGATCATTTCTTACATTGTTCTTGCAACCCTTGTGCTAATATGTGTGTTTTCCTCTTCATCAAGCTTGGCTAGACCAAAATCAGAGATCTTTGCCTTAAGTTTCCCATCAAGCAACACATTGGTAGCTTTGATGTCCCTGTGAACAACCTTTATTGTTGATTCCTCATGTAGAAAAGTCAGACCTCTTGTTGTGCCAAGACAAATTCTTTGTCTGGTTGGCCAATCCAGTTTCACTTGTGATCTCTCTGGACCTATCATTCACATTTTTGACTTCTGAAAATAACTATAAACTTTAAAGGTTTCGATCTATTCTATTGCTTTTTGATAACTAGATGAATGACAACATACTTCAAAATGTACACTTATAAATTAAGACATGTAAATATTCCCCAAACATGTAAATTCTTAGTCAGATCCTGAAATATAAAGAGACAAAAATTTAGATTTTTCTAATTTTGTTATGTTTTTATCTGAGCTGAGAATCTTCAACTTCTTACTATTGTAAAAATTCTCAATTAGCTGCAGGAAGTGAACTCTTTTAGTTGAGAACTACACATCTGAATCTTCTACTGGAAGATATAGCATATGATGGCTTCATGAATTTGAAAAGGCTTGAATTGTAATATATATTTTATGACAAAAGAACGAATGAAATAAAATAAACTAAAATAAATGACACCTATTCGCTTCCACTAAGTCCTTATAAGAATTACCTTTTAGATTTTTTTTTTTTGTCGAATCAGCAAGAACGATTGTACTAAAGAAAAGTACAAGTACAAATAAAGAAACAACAATCATGCCAATGCGTGTCCTAATGATTTAACAATACAAAACAAGGAGAACAATGAAAAAACAAGTAATATAATGCTAAGTCAATCCAATATCAATGTTTGCTTTGTGAAAGAAGTATTTGTTGATAACGGCCCCCTTGAAGGGCTTTCTCACTTGAGCCCTCAATGTCAACTCATTGCGGATGCTCATCAAAATTTCCTCGTCAGTTGAAGCTTCCTCCTTGAATAGTCACTTGTTCTTGATCTCCTTCCATATATGATAAATCGATGCACAGAGAATTAAACAGAACATGAGCTCCTTGATATTTTCTCTACTTGCAAGGGTAAGAACAAGATTAATAATCTCATTAAAAATAAAGATAGGGGCATCAATGAGAATAAACTTTAAACTTCCATTCCAAATTCTTTTTGTGAAGAAAATTTAAAAAAAATATGATCTCTAGTCTCCAAGCCTTGGTGATAGAAAATGCAGAGAGCTTGGTTGATGTTGCCCTAACAAAGGAGTTGATACCTCGTTGCAAGGCGATTAAGGTAGACAAGTAAAATGATGAAGCTATACTTAAGAATGCTGTTGATGAACCAAATGACGGAGTGCCAATCAATGCAATGCCTTTTATCACGAATATAGTCTCAAACTTTATTAAAGTAGAAAGAAACACTACAAGAAAATAGCGTTCGGGCGACGGACTTTTTTCCGTAGCCAATTAACTATGGCCAAGCTATGTAATTGCTACAAACAACTAATTCTGTAGCCTTTCCGTAGCCAAATTAGGCCCTATTGACATGGCGACAAAACTTGGCCACGAATTGGTTACGGAACATAATTTTAATTATAAAAAAATAAAAAATAATCATCTGTAGCCATGCAATGGAAAAATAGTCATGGATTAGCTACGAAAAATATGTGTTATTCAAAAACAAAAAAATAAATAAAAAGTTGTAGTCTAGCCATGGAAAATTTGCTATGGACTAGCTACAGACCATTTAATTAATTTGGCAAAAAAAATCATAACAAAGTCCTTATCCATGCGGTAGCCAAATAGCCACGGATTGGCTACAGACAATATGTATTATTCAAAAAAGACTTAAAAAATAAAGGATCGTAGCCTAGCCATGACAACTTTGTTACGGCATATCTACGTACATTTTAATTAAATCAAAAATAAAATAAAATAACAAAGTCTGTGGCCCATCCGTAGCCAATGGCCACGGATGGGCTACAGACCTTTACACAAAAACAAAGGTTATTGTTTTCAATTTGAATTAAAAAAATGTGATTCCACTTACAACATAGTAAAACTTCACTTGACTTGGAAGTTTTTCAAATAAAAATAAACTTGATCTGTATTTCATTAACATGCGTATTTTTATAGAGAAATCTCATAGCAAATCAATAACCGTTTAAATCAAACTTAACTTGTTCTCAATTAACATTGTGTTAATGTTAATTAACGTTCAATTTAGTGGTCCAAAAATTCTCATATTGTGTTTGAGCTTCATAAAAAAGAAAAATATGAAGATATTAATATGTTTTAATACGTTGTTCTTACCTATTAACAAGTTAGAATACATACTATTAGTGGTTTGTAGCCCATCCGTAGCCCCTAGCTACGGATGGGCTATATACCTCTTCCTTTCTGTACCCCATCCATAGCCAATGGCTACTGACCTTTACACAAAAACAAAGGTTATCGCTTGTAATTTGAATTAAAGAAATGTGAATCCACCTACAATGTAGTAAAACATCACTTGACTTGGAAGCTTTCCAAATAAAAATAAACTTGGTCCATATTTCATTAGCATGTATACTTTTATAAAGAAATCTCATAGGAAATCAATAGTCGTTTAAATTGAACTTAACTTGTTCTCAATTAACATTGCGTTAATATTAATTAACGTTCAATCTAGTAGTCCAAAAACTCTCATATTGTATTTAAACTTCATAAAAAAAATATGAAGATATTAACACATTTTAATATGTTGTTCCTACCTATTAACAAATTAGAATACATACTATTAGTGATCCGTAGCCCACCCGTAGTCCCTAGCTACGGATGGGCTACGAACCTCTTCATTTCTGTAGCCCATCTGTAGCCAATGGCCACGGATGGGCTACGGACCTTTACACAACAATAAGAGTTATCGATTTTTATTTGAATTATAGAAATGTGATTCCACCTATAACGTAGTAAAACTTCACTTGACTTACATGTTTTCCAAATAAAACTAAACTTGGTCCGTATTTCATTAGTATGCGTATTTTTATAGAGAAATCTCATAGGAAATCAATAACCGTTTAAATTGAACTTAACATGTTTTCACTTAACATTGCGTTAATGTTAATTAACGTTCAATCTAGTAGTGTTTGAACTTCATAAACAAGAAAAATATGAAGATATTAACACATTTTAATACATTGTTCCTACCTATTAACAAGTTAGAATACATACTATTACTGATCTGTAGCCATTCGTAGCCCCTAGCTACGGATAGGCTACGAACCTATTCCTTTCCGTAGCCCATCTGTTGATAATGGCTATAGATGGGCTACGAACCTTTACACAAAAATAAGGATTATCGATTTTAATTTGAATTATAGAAATGTGATTATACCTACAACATAGTAAAACTTCAGTTGACTTGCAAGTTTTCCAAATAAAACTAAACTTGGTCCGTATTTTATTAGCATGCGTATTTTTATAGAGAAATCTCATAGAAAATCAATAGGCGTTTAAATCGAATTTATCATCTTCTCACTTAACATTGCGTTAATATTAATAAATGTTCAATCTAGTGGTCCAAAAACTCTCACATTGTGTTTGAAATTCATAAATAAGAAAAATATAAAGATATTAACACATTTTAGTACATTGTCCCTACTTATTAATAAATTAGAATACACACTATTAGTGGTCCGTAGCCATTATCTACGGATGGCCTACAGACTTCTTCCTTTCCGTAGCCCATCTGTAGCCAATGTCTATGAATGGGCTACGGGCGAGCTATAGGCTACAGATGAGCTATAGACTTTTATGTATCTGTAGTCAATTCGTAGCCCAATAATAAAACAAGAAAAAAAAATGAAGTATGTCTAAAAGATATATATAATAAATTATATACAAACTTAAATTAAATTAAACTAAACCTATCATATATATAATAAACTACATATATATATATATATATATATATATATATATATATATATATATAAGTAAATTAAATAAGCCTATAAATATAAATAAAACATAAATCTAAGACGTGTTAGAAAGGAGAAAAATTTTAAAAACAATTGGCCCTCTTGAGGGTCCGCCGGCAGCGGACTGAGGCTGAATGTTGGCCTTTGTCCGCCGCCCGGTCGATGGGCCCTCCGACGAACCTTTTGGTTTTTTGGTGGCTACAGAAACCCGTAGCCATTCCTTTGCCCATGTTTGATTTTTCACTTAAATCAGACAAGTACAAAATGTTTTTATTTTTCCCTCTACTTTCTTCACTCATTCTCTCTCTTTCAACAAAAATATCTTCTTCAATCTCTCTTTCTTTCTACCACTACCACCACCATGGACACCACTACTACCATCAAGGTCGTCATCATTACCACCAAGGGCACAATCACCACCAAGGATACTATCACCACAAACAAGGCACAACCACCACCATCAATTAGGGCACCACCACTACCAAGAGCACCAAGACTACTATCACCACTACTAAAGCACCATCTTTTGTTCAAGAGTTTGCTTTACTTTGCATTTCCTACAATTTTAAGGTGAGAAGTTCATGTATTTTGTGTATTTATTGTAGTTTTAAAGATGGTAAGTTTATGTATATGCTATAAAATGTTAAATTGGGCTATGAATTCACATGCTAAGTTGTTTATTATGAAGTACATGTGTGGAATGTTGTTGAAAGTTAGAGACTTTATGTGGGTGTTGTTGTTTGATGTAGTTGTATAGTATGTTAAATATATGTTTGATAAAATACTTGAATGGGTATTTTTAGCCTACATACATTGCATACAACATATATACATGATACATGCTTGCAAAATAAGGCCTAAAGTTGGAATCTTGTAAATTTTCTTGGATTTCAAGTGAAAATGTGACTTGTTTATGTTGTTAGTTAGTTAGATTGCTAAAAATGATTACCAAATGAACTTAATGGTGCGCTCATGCAAGTTAATTGCTAACGGAAAATGGGTAAAATGTGTATGATTGTTATAAGTGGTAGCCTACTTTGCTATCACTAGATATGTGAAATGATTGAATTATTGGTTGTGAATACTTTATGAGTTATATTGAATTAAACGATTTGATTATGATGTTTTGCAAGTTGTATAGTTCGTTTTGCAACAAAGTTTCATTATGTACATGTTAGATCATAGCTTTTGACTTATGGAAATCAAAGAGTTTAGTTGCAAGTTTATGAATTACTTTGGAAATGTAACTAAAACATACTTAGCTTATTTTTTAACTTAGAAAGTCTTTGCTTTATGGATTGTAAATCATCTTGAGAACTTGTGACTAAAGACAGGTCTAGCTAATATTGTAAGACTTAGAAGCTTTCTACTACATGAACTTTAAATTACTTGGACTTGTAAATGTTGCTAGGCTTACATAGACCTATTATGAAGAAATGTTGTGTTTAGCATGTTATGCATAAGCAAAGTTTCAAGAAGGTGTTCTTGTATATTTGTTGTTAGCATTGAGTATAGCTATACAAGTGTTGGAATGTCCGTAATTAAGGGGAGACTCTGTCCGATTATTGTCGTGTTTAGACGTGACTTCTAGGAAAAGGTTGGGTCGGGGCGTGACACCATTAATACCAAGGACACCACCACTACCAACAAATGCATCATTACCACCAACAACCACCGCCAAAGGCATCACCAACACCCTCAAAGATAGTGCAATATACTAGTTTATATTTGTTCGTGTGTATATATATATAATCTATATTTTGTTTGTATTATTAGTTTTTTCATTTATTTATTTAATTTTTATTCGTCATCACTACCAAGGGCACCACCAAAGTCATCACCAAGAGTACCACCCCCATCATCACTATGAAAGGCATCATTAACACCACCAATGGCACTATCACTACCACCAAGAGCACCACCACCATATTCTTTTCTCTATATACAGGTAAATAGTTTAGAGTTGAATATGTACCACGCTTAAAGTTCAATATGTATATGTTAATGCCAATAATATGTATATGTTAATACCGATGTAGCGAATATGAAATGTTATTTGGTTAGTGGAGTTATTCTTTTGAAAATAATGAAGTCATGTGCTAATTTGAAATAATAAAGTTGTGATAATTTAGAATTGAAATAATAGAATTACGTGCTTGAATGAAATTCTGTTGTTAAGTGATTTAGGATTGACTTTGTTGAGATTTAAAGAAAAGCTGGAGAATGATCCATTTGGGTCTTTATCGAATTAGAAGGATGATGTTGGAGAAGATAATCCTTCTTGATATGGGGTTAAGTGTTGTGGTATTATAAGTACTATGTCATTGTGTTTTCAAGCTTTTCTTTAGTTGCACATTTTCTTTAGCTTTTCCTAATCATGGTTTATCTTTCTTAGGCACATGTGTTGAAGAAGAATCTAGGCTTATTTTCTAGATTTGTAAGTGATTCATATTATTCATGTGATTTAGTCACTAGACATATGTACATATCATGTATGGATCATGAGATATATTAGTACTGATTTGTGGGAGGTGGGTTGTGAGTCATGCTTCACTTTGCATAATTGTCATGTGTTTTAATTAAAAATTGCAGGAAAAACAAAGAGTAAAAGTTAAAGAGAGAAACCTGACAAATGTATTAAAGAGAAATTGTTGAATTTTTGTGATCTTTCCAGTGTCCCAATCAATAGAACAACTGTAACGAATGCAAGTTTTTGATGTGAAATTTTGATTGATCAATTGGAGTGTTATTATCTCATCTCTGTTATTGGAGTTTCTGGAATCTCCTCATGCTATAACAGACACCTTGGCTTTATATTCACCTAATCTTTAACTTCTCGTGCTACACTGAAATTATTTTCCATCCATGTAGTTTAACTTATTTATTGCTACATTTTCTTTTCCACTAAAATTATATTCACCTAATCTTTAACTTCTTGTGCTATATCTTCTTTTATTCCATTTCACTAATACTAAAGCCTGCTGATCTTTATGGCTTGCACATATTTAGTACTAAATACAAGCTTAGTCTAACTGATTTTGTGTGTTAAGTTGTAACAGTGAGATGTGGGAATAGGAAGGTGAGGATTATGCTATTGAAGATAACACCAACATTGATGAGATTAATTCTTAGGCTTTTTGTTTAGTAATCAACAGATCTTTGGATGAATTCCCTGGCGCTGAATACAGTTTTGGTATGATGTACAGATGTATCTAAATGCATACTCGGTGGAGGGAACGTGACTGAATATTTTTCTTATATGTTTCATGATGGAACTACCCCTATTAAGAACTATGGAGATCTAGCTTACAATGGTTCAAACTGTGGTAGAATTTCTCTTTTCTATATGAATGCATCAATTTTCTCCAACTTGTATCCCCTCTTATCCAAAAGACATTGGTGATATGAAGAATTGTATATTAGAAGGGTAGATAATAGGGTAATTTCGTACAAACGACACTTCTATACACAAAGCATTACTTGGAGATTCAATTACATTTCTTGCTAGAAGCCTTGGACTGATTCCAAGTTTCTGATTAATTGTTTTCTCTTCTAACTCATGAGCTTTTGGTTTTTTTTTAATACTATTTCACTAGTTAGATTGTGCCGGGAGAAGAAATTTGACAATATATATGTAGATGAGGAATTTAATAAATTAAATTGCTCTAAATATCTTTAAGCAATATTTGTGTGTTATTTATGACATATTTGTTTGTGATGTAATAGGAGATGACTTTGAAAGAGTATGAGAAAGTACAAAAAGAGAAAGTGAAAGCTTTACAAGTATTAAAACTATATGAACTAGATGATTAGAAGGCAATAGTAGATCATTTTAGCTTTTTTGTAAATTAATATTATTTTTGTATTAGTTTTTTTATAAATATTATAAATTTATAGTAAATATTAAAATTTTTGTAAATATTAATTTGTATTTATAATTTTTTTTGTTAATATAATTTTTTTTAAATTAAATAATTAATTAGCAACGGAATAGCTACGATAATGTGCCGACAAAAGGCTACGGATATTTGGTGACAATTAGTTATGGATTGGCTACAAAATAGGGGGCTACCAAACGTCTACGAATACCAATTCGTAGTCCTGGGTGATGGCTGATTTACGACCGAAACGACTACGGCTTTGTTACGGACGTTAATAATTAATAAAAAAAAGTCAAAATTTTAATTGGCTACGAATGGGATACAACTATATTGCTACAAAAGTCATAAAAAATAAATACAAATTAATTTCCAGAATTTGCTACGGATGGGCTATGGACTATCAATTTGACTACGGGGCTTTTAGCTACAGACGCCATTCCGTTGTCTATCCATAGCCGGTCCCAAGTTGATTACTATTAGGCTACGAAAACTGTCTGTAGTGCCAGCCTTTTTTTCTTGTAGTGAAAGATAAAAAAAAAATTCTTTGATGGGGCGTGATTAAGGAAGCTTGATGTGTGTTTTGCGGTTTAGGGATGAATTGTAGAGACCATTTATTTTTTTAATGCCTCTCCTCAAATCAAATTTGGAATGTGCTAAGTGAATGAGAAGTAGGAATCTAAATCTTGGTGAGGACCAACTCATTAACAGATTAGTTGTGGTAAAAGTAGAAGCCTGAGAGTGGACATTATCAGAGTTGCCTTTAATTCTTGTGTCTATCATATATGGATTGAATGCAATGGTAGAATCTATGAATTCAAAGCACAAACGGAGAAATTAATTATTGAAAATCTTTTCACTGAGGTAAGGAGTAAGATTAGTTTGCATCATAGATATTCACGTAGCCATTAAAAAAAAAAAAAGACAATCTCTCTCTAAAGGAATCTAAATTAAAAAGTATTTTGCAAAATGGTAAAAATGGTGAAATTGGGGCTGTCACTTACTTTTAAATAAGGTTATTTCGTCCTTTGCTTACTTAAGTTAATAGAGATTAATGAAAGTTAAAATAGGGTGGATGTGCAATATTAAAACTATTACAAGGAGTTTTGCACGACTTTTTAAAACACGAAATTTTAAGTAGAACTTCAGTAAAACATAAGGGAATGTCATGTGTTTCACTTTGTTAATAGGTCTTTTATATTATATTTTAAGTACTCTTAGTAAAGAGATTGTTTATCCAAATCCATAGAATGTTGTGTAGTCATAATCTTTCATAATAGATTATTTTAGAGATAGGATCGTGAAAATAAGTTGTTGGTCATGGAATCAAGTAAATCTCTTTGTTGTTTCCGTTAACTTTCATGTGTCAGTCACAACATTCTATATATTATTTGATAATGAGGATACCACTATAATTTTCAAATGTATTATTTCTGCATTAAGATTTAATAAAAGA
This sequence comes from Ehretia macrophylla, assembly GCA_037974665.1. Lineage (NCBI taxonomy): Eukaryota > Viridiplantae > Streptophyta > Magnoliopsida > Boraginales > Ehretiaceae > Ehretia > Ehretia macrophylla. The sequence goes on from CM075781.1 coordinate 76,183,338, forward strand.
ATTATATTACTGCAAACTAATGATATCAAGCAAGACAAGGATAATTGAACATACAAATACACGTTGCAATAATTTGACTGAGTTCATCTCCTTCTTTTAACCACACGGTGAGCTATGTTATTCTTTACCTTCATGGTGTCATATCTCATGAGATTACCATGGTAAAGAAATAGAAAGCTCACCATATGGTTAAAAGAAGGTAAAGAATTACAAAGATCTGAATTAAATAATTAATCATCGTTTAAATTTTTCAAATTGTTCCTAAGGTTGTTTTCTATTGGGTAATTAATGCATAGTAGTTTGGGAGAAATTAGATGCCTCTTCTTGTCAAAATTCTTCAGATCTACGTAGAAGAAGTTAAGTTATTTATGGGTTGCCTTCTGCCGCTAATGTGATGTGCAAGTATACAATCAACTAGTTTTTTTCCGCCAAGTTTCATCTGATTTGTCTGAGCCTTTCATGTGTTTTGAAATCTCTAGCTGTTTGGAGAAAATTGTACACCGAAACACAGGCCATTAGAAATTTGCTTTAGATACAAGAAGCTTCAAAATCTATTATGAAGTGCAACATTTTAAGTAATGCAAAATGTCTTAAAATTTCCTTTAATTAAATTAAAAAAAAAAATTGTACGCGTAAAGTCTTGAACACTTCACTGGGCCTGGAGATGCTAAAGCTAAGGTTCAAATTCAACTCATCTTTTGGCGCTTTTGTGGAACCGCATAAAAATGTTGGGTTTGTTTTCCAATTATGCAGGTTGAAGATCTGTGTAAGGACATTGCAGGCTTCAAGGATATAATGTGGACATATCGTCTCTTTTTGCCTGCTGTGCGACTTGTGGCCTCGTGAAACATACAAAATTCACTGTTGGACCCTAATGAATTTTTTTCCATAAGGTCCGACATGAGTGGAAAATTTTCAATTTTATCATCATTTGTTAGTTAGTAACATTTTGAGTTGGTTAGTTGACAAGTTTTTGACATTATTCATATTAAAGGGAATGAAAGAACCTCAAGTTACAATTTCGAAGAATTAGTTTAGTAGTAGAACTCTTAAAACATACATGTAAAAAATTTATTCATGTTTTAGGTTCTAATCAACAAGAGTTTATTTTTTTCGAGGTTAGTTTTAGTACACTTTAACTTGAATCATACATCTTCTTTAAGGAGTTAGATGTTCTAAAATTTAAATTTAATTACCTACCATGACTGTTTTTTTTTTTTAAAGAATTAATTTATCGTTATTAAATCTCTCTAGATCCAAATCTCAAATTACTTACTATGTAAAGTAAAAACGGTATGACATTGACACGGATCTGATCTGAAAGCCTAAAGTATGAAACCAAAAACCAAAAAACCAAAAAACCAAAAATGGCAAATTTTTTTCTTTAAAAGGGAAAAATCAAACGACAAAGTCCACACTACTTTCTAGTCTACCTTTTCCACTCATTTAATTTCATTTCATGCATGCATATTAATTTCAACACCTACGTACAAAACTCCAAGAAAACAACAAACTGCCTGACACACACACACACACACACACACACACACAAGACTTTGAGGGACACGCGGCACTAGCAGCATTCCTCGCTGTCCCACCTCACCTCCCTCCAGTTCAACGTGTGGGCCAGCTGAGTTGCTCGTGTGGGGTGTATTACAGTGAACCGCATTTGGTATGATTTTTTGTTCTCGTGGTAGCAGTTTCAAGGATATAATGGGAACATATCGTCTCTTTTTGAAGGCCGTCTACGAGGGAAGTGCTGAGAATTAAGGTGTAGACCCGCTGTGCGACTTTGGACTTACTGTTCAACGTGTGGGCTAGCTGAGTTGCTCGTGTGGGGAGTATTACACTGAACCGCATTTGATATGAATTTTCTACTTCCTTTCTTGGATGCCTTCCACCATGTAATAATGGAAGGGTTACAAACAACGTCATCAGTACGACACCGTTGGATGCCTTCGGCCATGTACAATATAATTTTATTATTTAAAAAATTATTATTAATTTATCAAATATCAATTTAAAGAAGTTATAATATAATTAATATAATGATAAAACAGAACTTGCTTGTATAAGCAATTATAAGTTTTCTCTTTCTTTAATCCAATATATTATTATTATTGTCGAGGTCGGAAATCCTCGCAGCTGAGGTTGTACGGCTACACTTTGTCAATCTGAACTTTTAGGTTGGCCTCCGAGCTGAACTTTCAGGTTGGCCTCCGAATTGAATTTTTAGATTGGCCTCCGAGTTGAATTTTCAGGTCGGCAACTGAATCTGCACAAAGAAAAGGAAGGAAAAGGCGGGGTGATGACCCAGATTTTTCCTCGAGCGTGCGAATGATTAGTATGTCCGAGCTGGCAATATAGCTGAGAGCATTTAATGACGAGTTACCTCTGAAATGAAGGAGGTGGAGCTCTATTTATACGAAATTCGGGTCTAACAGCATTTAATGCCGTGCAGCTTTATGTCCCATCAATGCTTTATATCCCATCGGAACAGCTGGCACTGAGGTTGGGGTTTTCCGGGGTCGAGTTAGCATCCAGGTTGGGCATTTAGCTAAATGCGCCGGCTCGGCTCTGATTAGCCCGTCTCAGCTCGGCGTGAGTAACTCGCCTCAACTCAGGGACCCCTCGTCAATTATTTTTTTATTCAAATAAACTTTAAGAGGTATAACACATATATTAAAGAATATCACATATGAAAAACTGATAATCTCTCGTAAGACATACCACTAGTTGATAGTTTTTCAAAAGGTATCTCACCTAGTTAAAAAGGAAAAACACAATTTTTACCGAGACTGGGCCTAAAGAAATGATGTTTTCTTGTTGCTTTTACCATCTTTTTCTATAAATACTTGATAATATCATGGTTGAAGGCATGCTATACCTATGAGATCAAAACAGAAAGAGATTGAGAGAGAGAGAGAGTAATGGATACACACAAGTTATTCTTCAAGTTGTTTGTTTTTATGCTTCTCCTTCTGCCTTTGGACTCTCAAACAACTCCGACCGTCTCTTCATCTCTTCCCCCGGAAGATGGTAAGAACTACTTTGTTTGCATTTCTCCAATTCACATTCTACAAGTATTTTGACAAAATTTGCATGCTTTTTAACTGCACCGTTTAGTCCCTACTTATAATAGCATGATGCCATTAGTATCAATCCCAAATTCCATACAAAGTTTAACTATTGAGAGACCAGGTCTCAAATCTCAATAGCTTTAATCTAGGTCGTCCATGCTCTTCTCATAATACAAAAACCATTAAATTATAGATGAAATTTAGAGCAGAAACTATTAGCGTCACTCTAGATAAATTCTTTGACCAAGAGACTCACTTTGACAGATTAAGGACTAATATATTTTGTGTATTATAATTGACGGACCATACAAATAATTTAATATTTTATACATTCTGATTGACGGACTAATATATTTTGCGCACAATAACATAAATCTGGTATTGTATAATCGACTATATCACACTTCTTATCTATTATTTTATACAGCATGTTTTCTTTCATGATTGCATCAATCTTAAAGCATCTAGCATCGCCATGTTGAAGCATTTTTAATTTATGTATCAATTAAAATTTAGCATACATGGGAATTCTTACTATGTAGCAAATGACGGTGGCTGCTGTGAGGGCTCTACTTGAACTCTCTAACATGCATTCGCCCATACCAAATCCACTCTTTTCAAGTACCGATTGTGATACTGAAACGTATAGCAAAATTGTCACGTGCGACTGTGGTTTCAACAACAACAGAACTTGTCGAGTGACACAACTGTAGGTCCTTTCTATACTCAAATTTTAATGTTACAATCTTAATTTTACGTTATTATGCTTTTTACATGCATTTGCCCATTGGTGAAAAACTGTTTAATATCATATTAATAGCCCATAAAATAACTTGGCCGAGTTACATGTGAAGAGGGGTGTTAAATTCCACATCGACTCCCCATAATCAAGAAGAGCAATTAGCAAGGTCATAAGTCAACTCCACTTAATATCAATTAATTTTGATAAGTAGACCAAATTTCCAATTAGCAAAATCATAAATCAAACTCCACTTAACACCAATTGATTTTAATAAGTAGACCAAATTTCAACCAAAACATTGAAGCCTTTTAGATAAACTAAATGAACCTTGGTGAGAAGAGCAATGAACCAAAACATTGAAGCCTTTCAACCAAAATAACTCTTAAGGCAATGAAACCAACTCCCATAGTAAATTAAGCAATACGATTTATTAAGAAAACTTTCCAGGGCCATGGCGATTAACACTTCTTTTGAGCCCGTAACGCTCTAAACCACAAAGCTACACATTCTAGAAAGATAGTTGAGCAGCTGTACGGAATTATATCTCGAAAACAACATTTATTCACATGCTGAACTTTGACTAGAAAGTTTGTTAGATAGAACAATGAGTATAAAATAGAAGGGAAAGGGGCACAAATAGTCTCTATTGTTTTCTTAAAAATCTTATATTTGTTCTTATTGTTTAAAATTTGTAATTTAGTTTTTATTAATTTTTAAAAAAAAAATTAAATTAAATTCGTCTCTATTGTTCAAAATTAATCAATTTAATCTCTATATTTTCTAATTTTTTTAATTAATCCTTATTATTTTTATATAAAATTCAAATTAATCCTCTGACTTAGTCAAAAATAATAATAATAACTAAAAATTTCGAGTCACTACATCCTTTCCCACTTTATAAAAATTTCATCATTGAAACTTACGTCAAAATCTCAAAGTTCAAAATAGTGAAGTCAAGAACCTAATTTAATAGAAAACATTAATCACAACTAGTGAAGACTCCAAAATAAGCAATTGAAACTTGGCTACCCATTCCACCTAGGCCACAAGAAAAAGATGAACCTAAGCTTTGATATTACTCTATCAAACTCCCAAAGTTCACCAAAGTGAATCTTGTAATGCGATCTTCACACGTCTAAGAAGATTAATTTTCTAAACCCACTAATACATATCACAACAAATAAACTAAAACATTCATATGACAAATAAAAGCATCTAAAACCTCATAAAGTTCAAGAGTTCAACTCTTTAAATTAATCTTTTAAAACTAAACTTCAAATACTCGAAATACATATATTTATTGCACAAACTTCACAAAAGAAAATCTAAACATATTTCACAAAATCTCTTAGTCAAAATTTTCCAGGTACGCCAAGGTTCAAAGAACAATAAGGCCAACTCCAACCCATTCCCTACACAACCATTTACCCACATGTAGGGATGTTGTTGGAGATATTCATCTCCAATAGCATCACTACAACCATCTCTACATGTGGAGATATCTATGTTCACCTTTCAACAGCTCTAGATGTAGAGATGATGAAAAAATCTCTACAAGTATCCCTAAACCCAACTAGGGAATTAAAATAATATGTTTAATTACATAAAAAATTAACAAATATAAATAAAAAAGTTTAATAAAAAAGTTTTAAATTAAAAATAACATGTTTAATTAAAATAACGAGAGATTTTGGAGTAAAAAAAAATAGAAAATCCCTAAAATATGGAAGCTATTTGAGTGAAACTAAAATAGAGATTCCTTGAAATAAGATTTAGGGAAGCTGTTGGAGTGAAACTGAAATAAAGAATCTCTAAATGTAGAGAAATGGTTCAAATTCTCTATATGTAGGAAAAAAAATAGGAAAGTTGTTGGAGTTGACCGAAGAGACATAAGGCAGTCATCTACAACTTTATCATCATCAATACAATAAAGCATGACAATTACACTCTACACTGCAATGACTACTAAGTTTTTTGAGGTAAACTAAGGCTCAATGAATAATAAGAGACATAAGAAAGTCAGCTTTGCAATCAATACAATAAAGCATGACACTTATACCTAACACTAACATAACAATTAGCAAAGTCGTAACTACTCAATAACAAGTTTTTAGTACACAATTCATAATTCACAGTATATTAATATCAGGCCCCATCATATTTAAACAACAATTGGTGGCTAATCAATTCTAGTTATCTACGATTCAATATACAACTTACATATTTCATTGAACTCAGAATATTATCTTAGTTCAAACTTATCAAGAGGAAATATAAAAGATCTATCAAAATTTGAGAAAAATATCAGAGTAGGCAATTAATTTTAACATAACTTGTCGATCAACAATAGGTAAAAAAGAATAGTGTTCCAACTTACCTGAATAGCTTCGAATTTGAAACAAAACATTAAAGCCTTCTAAATCATTAAACTTCAAGCAAAACTCTTAAATTTTTCTTCTCCTAGCTTTCTTATTTGTCTCCAAAAATTATAAGAGTCTAGGGTCTTTGGCTTGCTTATATAAGGTTTGAACCTAATCCCATGACTATTTAGATTTCAAAGCCAATAAACATAACCTAATCCCATGACTATTTAGATTTCAAAGCCAATAAACATAATCTTTTATTTGGTTAAAGACTAAAATACTTTTCTAAACAAATAAATATTTTAAAATTTGCACAATTCATTTGCAAATCTAATTAGTTGTATAGTATTTGGAAACATCTCTTTAAAAGATTGAAAATCTAAGATTTGTAACTCTAAAATTTCCCTAAGCTTTACCCAGTTGATCAAGAAGGGGAATTTGTAAATCGTTGGTTGCTTATGATCTTTTGAGGAGAAAATTGTCCTTTAAGCTTTCTTCTAATTTTCACTGTCATTTTTCTTCTTCTCTTGTCGCTTTGCTTCTCTCTTGATTTCATTCCTCTACAACGTGTTTGTATAAATAATAACTTATATTTTCTAAGCCACCCATGGAGTATCAAAGACACTAGGTGTCTATGTATTCATATCCAATAATTTTTTAAGTCATTCATCAGGTGCCAAAAATAATATGATATTTAAGTTCAACATAACTACTAATGTATTTATAAATGACAAAATTAACTTAATATTATTTTATAGTTCCAATAAAGGGAATTCATTTTCAGATACAAATTATTATAAAATTCATTCATAAATCAAATGAATTCTGCATCATAGGTACTTCTAAACACTCCGTAAGTAAATTCCTAATCTTAATAGGCTAAGATTTTCTTTGGAGTTATAATTACCATTAAGGTTCACAAGACCAGAGCTTTTATTTTTTCAAATCATATCTTTTATATCATTTTGGACTCTCAAAAGTAAATAACTAACTAAAAGTTACTGGTAATTATAGTAAATTTGAAGATGAGGTCTTCCAAATTTTTCTCTAGCATCAATTAACACACCAAAAATCTTAACAGATTGATTTTTCATTCATGAGAATCACATTCCTGGGAATGTAATTCCCAGAAATGTAATTTCCAGGAATGTAAGAAAAACTGTTTGGTGCATAGAAAATATTCCTGGGAATATTTTCTCAAATTCCTGAGAATATTATATTATTGTGTTTGGTTTACACTTAACATTCCCGGGAATCTTTAATAATTTTTCAAAAATGCCCATAACTAAAAAAAAGTAAAATATCAGGCATGCATTATGTCTACTTAATCAATTTATTAATTATGTTGTCAAAAATAGTTACCATTAAAAAAATATACAATGTGACAATAAAATCATTAAATATATATATATATATATATATATATATATATATATATATATATATATATATACAATCTAACAGTAAATTAAACAAAAATTAATAATTGATTATATTTATTTATAACTTTCAATGGTTTAACTTGTTAAAAGAAAGAGTTAATTATTGGTTTTTTAAGAAAAAAAAAATCTTACGACCAAAAAAAAAAAATCTTCAATGTTTGATAATTAATATAATAGCTTTTTACATCATTTGTTAATTAATATAATAGCTTCTACATCATTTGTCATAAAAGTTCTTATATTTGATTCCTAGTTTGCAATTGAATCACGACGCTGTTCACCGTCTAGATGAAAGAGACAACAACGATTGTATCAGAGAGATGGGAGATGACGACAGATGTTGGAGAGTTTGAGATTGTGGGGTGAGAAGACGACAGATGTTGGAGGATTTCCTAGGTAAAATAACGATTGTATCAAAGAGAAAAAGAAAAGGTTATTTTTAGCTAGGGGTATTTTTGTCATTTTATTTTCTTTAAAATATTCCCACAACCCAGGAATATCATATTCCCATCCTCTCACATGGGAATAAAATCTGACCAAATCATGAGAATAATGTATTCCCAGGAATATGATATTCCCGGGAATATTTTTTTATTCCGTGAACCAAACATGAGAATATAATATTTCAGACTTCACATTCCCAAAAATGTTGTATGAATCCGCGAACCAAATGCTCCGTAAGTCTTAAGACCATAGAAACAAGTTCCAATTGGAAAGTTTATGACCCTAATTCCCCAATGACACCAAGAAATAATTTACTAGTAGTTGTTCTTAAAACCTAGTTCTTTCATTAAAATTTTGAGTTTTCAGAATGTGGAAACCACTCCTAAGCCACAAAAGAGATCATGAAGGAAGTTGCACAACTTCAAGCAATGAATGCTTAGCAAAAAAAAAAAAACTTCAAGCAATGAATCTCCCTCAATCCTTGCTTTAAGGTACAAATGATAGAACAAAGAGAAAGCGAGAAAGAGAGTCTTGTTCTACTAGAATTTCTATATTTAGTAAGTTCTATCTTCTTCCTTAATTAGTTTTTTTAGCCCTCTGTCACTCTTGCCACCAGTAGCCATAGTATAGTTTTAAGATGAGGATTAGTATACTTTGGTAGGTAATATTTATAAAACCATGATTGACAAATCTCCATAAATAATTTTTGAGTTGCAACCGTATATTATGAGGAAATGAATGTGAGGAATCTAAACAAATTGAGTTGTTTATAATCACCAGATATACCAATATTAATACAAAGGATAGTTTTTATCCATTTGTTGAAGGAAATTGCATGAAATTAGAGAAATATGGACAAGAATTATATTTCATTCTTCGGAATAGATTAACAAAACCCATGTCCTTTAGGAGATTTATTTTCGTGATATTTACAAACCATATACTTGTATGTCAACACTTACACTTGTTTGTATATGAAAATTAGACAAAATTATTTTGATGTTAACTCTATTTTTATTGTTGCCAAAAATTACTTTTTGCAATCACAAAATGAACAACTTTCAAATAATACTTCTATTTGTACTAACTTAAATTTATCTTATGGGCAGTGATTTCTCATATCAAGCAATAGAAGGTGAAATACATAAACAAATTAGGGATCTTACAAATTTGATAGAACTGTAAGGATGCCTAAACCCTTTTTTTAGAATATATATCATTTTTTTTTCATTCTTCAATCAACACGATTATTGGGAAGTTAGTAGTCATAGTGCCATTACTTCACACTTCGAAGTGCATTTCTAGGTTTTCAAAGCTTCACTTTGGATGAACATCAAAAATATTATGAGGTGGGAAAATGATGCATCTAATGATTAACGTATCTCATTGATGTCAACAGTTGCATTAGAAAGAAAACACAGAAGATGAAATATGACTATGTCACAATTTCATCAAGATAGAGATAATTGAAAAGATAATGAATAAAAACTCAATAGTACTATTCCTTATTATCAATTACAAGTACCCTATATCTAATTTAAGTGCCCCCTTAATAGATTTTGACACATGATTTATGAAAATAGATTACATACTAAATCAATTGAAAATATATTGTAATCTTTTAGCTCTTTTAGCATCAATGATATTAGCAGGTGTTCATGTGTACACTTTTATACTGTTACGTTTGGGTTTATCTTTAGTTTTTGCTCTTAGTAACTTTTCCTTTTTCCCCCATTTTTTGTCCTTCTTTTCCTTCTCTTTTTCTCTCTGTTCTCACTTCCTTGTCATGGTGCAACTCCCCTCATTGTTAGCTTTTATTAGGGCTTCTATTTTAATTTCTTTATCTCTTTCCCTTTCCTTAATTCTTCTGCATTTTATTTAGTTATATGCTAAAAGAGGATAAATGATAATATAACCTATTTTCCATTTCATTTTTGGTGAATATTGCCAATATATATAATAGTTTATTTGTGTATTGTAATGACTTTAATGATCTATAAGTATCTTGATATCAAAGAATAAAGAAGACTGGGAATAGAGGACAACTTCTATTAGACAGTAAATTAAAGTAATGTATTTGAAAGCAAGTATATGAAAGAGTATTAGAATCTCCAAGTGAAATTAAAAAATTAAAGAATTCATAAACATCTATGTTGGATTGATTGTATTGTTCGCTACAACCTCAATAGTGAAGAATAGTCAATCATCATTGACTGTTATCGAAACTTATTTAATTATCATTTCATTGAGTAATCACATGTCTTTGATGATTTACAACAATGACAAAAGCAACTTGACAGTTGTCAATATAATTGTTGATGGTTATACTCGCCTTTACCTTACGATCAATCATATGGTTAGCCACTATTTAATTAAGTCAATTTGTAAAATAATTTATGTAAACAACAATATACAGAAAAATATATAATTAAAGGAGAATGGTTAAAAAAACTATAAATAAAATAATATTTAATTGTGCAATACATATTATTATTATTATTATTATTATTATTATTATTATTATTATTATTATTATTTGTAGCTAAAATCAAATATAAGTTAAAATTCAAAAACTTTCTCAAAAAGACAAGCAAAGAATCTTTAGCAAATAAATGAGACTTAGACCACAGGCTCTTGGTTCTAGTAGTATGTTCCTCTTTGTAAGTGCGAGAGGTCGCGAGATCAATTCTTATTGTTGATATCCTTTGTTGTGTATTATACAGCTTAGGCCTCCCTAAAAAAAGAAGAAAAGAAATAGGACTTAGAGACTAGAAACAAATAAAGAAAAAAGTTATGAAATAGAGTAGGCTAGTTAAGTGAGAAATGACTTATTCCTATAATTAGTGGAACTCTTGCATCTTCTTCTTCTTTTTCTTCTTCTTTTTTGTGGTAATATCAAACAGTTTAGATGCATTAGACTCTTGATATTAACCGACATTATGTCTCTTCATATTATTTTTCAAGTTCCTTCTACCAAATAAAATAACTTGTTTCTTTCACACATTTACCTCATCAAATTATTTGTTTCAGAATCCATTTTTGCATTTAGCTTGAAAATAATTTTGTAATACCTAGTAATTATTGCAAAGGAATAGAATCAAGTTTTTGGCACAACCATCACATTTATTTTTTATATTGTTTATACACCTTCCATTTTGAAGAAGTTACGGGTTTTATATTTTCTTTCCAAAACCAAACAAAACTGAGCCTTGTCCTACTAGGTGGGGTCGACTATATGGATTAAACGATGACATTCATTTCTATTAAGAGCTAACTCTTCTGTAAGCTCTATACATGCAAAGTCCTGTCTGAGTGTCTCTATCCAAGTCAATTTAGGTCTTCCTCTACCACTATTTTTATGTGCTATCTCTAAACCTTCACACAGTCTCACCGGCGCCTCTACAGGTCGTTTGCTAACATACCCAAACCATCTCAATCAGTTCTTCCTCATCTTATCCTCGATCGGGGCTATTCCTACTCTTTTATGGATTACCTCATTCATAATCTTGTCCTTCCTGATTTTTCCACACATTCATCTCAACTTTCTCATCACGACCACTAACATTTTATGGACGTGTTGATATTTCACTGTCCAATATTCAGAACTATATAACATAGCTGGCCTAATGGAAATCTTATAGCACTTCCCTTTTAGCTTAAGTGGTATTTTTCGGTCATACAAGATTCTTGCCGCATTCATCCACTTTGTCCATCCTGTTGTCAACGTCCGCATTAATCTTTCCATCCTGTTGGATCATAGAACCTAAGTATTTGAAACTCTCTTTTTCTTGTATTCTTTCTAAGTCTAATATTACATCTATCTCGCTTTTTGACCTAATCTTGCTAAACCTGCATGTTGTCGTAAATTCATATGAAAATCCGACAAGTTTTACGCTGGCTGTCAGTAGCCTAATGCAATCCTCCTCCTTTATCCAGGTTTGGAACCGACCATGTCAAGGAGTAACCCCTGACATAAGTGGAGTTATATTTTCTTTCCAAAAGTTAAAGAAAATTTTATTATATTATCTATTATTACTATTTCTTAAATAAAGAAAACACATTTTTTTTTACTGTTCGACTAAACGAGCTTGGGCGAAAAGTAACAATAACAACAATGGTTTAGAAAACAAAAAAATAGTAATACTAATAATAATGACGATGACGATGATGATGATGATGATAATAATAATAATAAAGATAATAATAGTAGTAATATATTAACCGATGTTATCTTAGTTCCAGCTTATCTTACATAGAAGGAAAAAAAAGTAATTTTAAAGCCTGAACTTGGTCCAATATGGATTTAAAAGCCTGAACTTCAAAACTTTTAATTGAAAGACTTACATTTTTGGAAAAAAAGGTACTTTACACACATTTTGCCACAAATAATTGAGTTAATAGCACTTTACCCAACCCCCACAATGTATGTAATATATTATTTTTCCCCTAGTGTTTATTGTATTTTACTTAACCCCCTTCCATGATTCAATCAACAAAAATGTCCCTTTTACTTATCTAAATATAGACAATACACACAAATATTCATTTTTTGTACTAATAATTCAAATGTATTAAGTGAAACACAATAAATATTAGAGGACAAAATGTTATACTTTATACAATAAAGGGGTAAAGTGTTGTAATGTAAGGTCAATATTAGTTTGCCCTATGTATATATAATTTAACATTTTGCTCAAATATTTATTTTATATCACTCAACCCCTCTGTGCTTTAGTTGACATAAATGTTTGTTATTGTCATTATAAGATATACAAATATACAAAAATATACCTTATTTTTGCTTAATACCAAAAAGGTGGCTAAGTGACACAAAATAAACATGAGAGGAAATAATTTTTTATATATAAAGGAATTAAAAGCATATAAATAATATGGAAAATAATATTATACTATTTATACAAAAGGCATATTTTTCTTGAAATATTATTTCTTGTCTAAAATTTTATACTGGTTATACAGAAGGAGCTAAGTGATAGTAACATTTTGTTTGAAATTTATGTCTCGTCTGAAGTTTTTAAATTTACTATTGTTAATAATTATGACGGATATTTTAGTTAACTAAATCAATTAATGAGGTTAAATAATAGAAAATAAATATTAGGAGAATAATTTTGTATTGTATGTATGATGTGGGAATAAAATGATATTAGTCAAATATCTGTGATTAATGGCTGTGCAAAATATCTTTTTTTTTGCAAAAAATTGTGTTCTTTCATTAAAAGTTTTGAAGTTCAGACCCTTAGTTTATATTTCATATTGAATCATGTTCAGACCCTAAAATTACATTTTTCCTGATATAGAAAGCAACATTTTTCTGCTAGTGACTACATGAATATAGTTAAAAATTTTGAATGCATAATTCAAAAGAACACATAAAATTAAAAATCGCATCCTTGTAATAATACTTTTAGCGAAAAGCATGTCCCGATGCTTAAAACATTTTACCCCAAAAGAAAAAAAGAACGAAAAAAAAAAGAATTCCTTTTCCTTTTTTTCTTCAAAGAAAAAAAAAGTCCATAATTATGGCCCAAGGGTATAGAGGACTAGAGATGAACAAATAACACTCAATAAGTGCACCGATCCCTTTGATAAACGCTAAGCAATAAAAATAATGATGGCCAAAATGCACGAAGTGCTGCGCTAACAATAATAAGGAAAAATATAGAAACCATGAATAATAGACTGAGAATATAACTGGAGCTGTGGTAACATTATACCCTAATAGTGAAACACTCACTATTGCACCCGTTCTTCAATCTTGAGAACCAATCATTCTAAAAAGTTCAATGGTGCGATTAATTTTTCCATATTTTTTAGGAGCACAATAAGCAAGGCTCATTGTCCATGTTGGACTATGACCCGTATTTGTGAATTGTACCTAATGAACTTGTAACTTCAACACCTAGAACCTTCTTAGACAAGGTAGTGTTACTTATAAATGAACCTCTTGGTGTTTTTATTAACAGCACTAAGTGGTAAAAACATGATAGGTGGTGAGGCATTATAATAGTGTGCTTGTAAAATGTTCATCATATAATAAAAATATTCTAATTCTACTCGTGGACGTAGAGCTTGAGGTCGAACCATATAAAATATATGTCAATTTCTCAATCCCATTTATCTTTGTTCCCAATCACATTTTCATACATGATATCACCCTCGATCCCAACATTCCAACTCTATGTGGAGCCTTAACGAGATTTATCAAGGTTCATTGAAAAAAATTAGGATATTTACCAAGTTAAAAGTAGCTTCAAATAACCCCTTGAATTTCTTTGAGTTCCATGAAGCCCACAATTGCATTGCCCGTCTCTATCCCACCTACATGTTAAGACTATTGTTCCACAATGTAATATAGTCTTGTGCCCCTTTCACCAAGTGATTCCTCTTTCTTTGTTCTATTTTCTTTCTTCAGTCTTCTCCCTTTACGAAAATTCTTGAAAAAATATTGTATTGACACTGGCACACGGACAAGAACATGGTAGATGAAAATTCTTCAAAAAATAGGACAAGACATGTACAACGCATTGTTAACTTATCACCTCATCTAAAAGTTTAAACTATTAGAAAATAATTTATTGTATTACTTATTATATCCAACACGTTCCCACAAGTGCAGGCGGAGTTTGATATCTTGGCTCTGATACCATGTTAAGTTACCACCTCATCTAAAATGTTAAATTGTTAGACATAGATTTATTGTATTATTTGTAATATTTAACATGTATCAATTACAATTATGTAAAAATATATTTGTTCAATAAATATAACAAATACCATTTTAAGGTTTCAAATTTAAGTAAAGAAAGAAATATTTTCAAAATGAAATAACTACTATGTTGAAGTCTTCACATCTTAAGGGCGTAATATATCTTGATATATACATTTTATAGATATCTAATGCAAATACTAGATCAATAATTCAGATTAATAAAATTTACGTATCATTAGAATTGGAATTAATGTCAGATTACGCGATGGAAGTAATTTAATTTCTAAAACTTTTAATTTGAGGCATGTCCAACAAGTTAAAAAATATGTGATAACCAGGGTTTCACCGGGTTAATTTGCTTGCATCCCCTCCCCTTTCGTCGTAGCATGGAAGGATTATTCAACCATGTTTAACTAATTATTGTTCCTCTTCTCCATTTTTTGTAACATTTCTAGACTTGATTTTTCTCGTTCTCTTTGTATGGTTTTTTAACCCACATTCTACTTCCAAATTTTCATATTTAATGAAATAATTTGCTCGCTCATTTAGCAAAAAGAAAAAAGTTAATGTATTCTGGTTGTGACCTATAGTTACGAGGGATGACCAATAGTTGTCTTGTATTACACGAACATGTCACTGCTAAGAGTTGTATTTGTGCTTGATAGCTTATGACTGCACTAATTTGCTAAGTTCATTGTGGATAGAGATTTGAGCTACAATAAACTCCGAGGAAGTATTCCCGAATCATTCGCAAACCTCTCAAAGCTTGAGACAATGTGAGTACTTCTCATTAACTATAGAAGTTTCCTGATTTTGTCCCTTATATTTTAGAGCATTGCATTTCAATCCAGGATTTTTCATTATAGATATTTAATCTTTTCTTAAAGCTACCTTAAACTGATGGAGGTTTGGGATGGACCCCTACCCATTTATTGATAATGATATTCAAAGTGCGAGATCGAGGTAGATATGGTACCTTATCTCCTGGAAAAAGTGCACGTCTCATTTAAGATAATAACAAGCAAACCTATCTAGCCCACTCAAACCTCTAATAAGAAAGGGATAAAGGAAAAGAGTCAAACTTCTGTTTTCTCCATTAAAGATGCCCGTGAAGCAAAATGATTTGCAGCACTGTTGCTTTCACGAAATATTTGGTGAAGAAGACTCGGAGACAATTGAATTTGCTTGATTAATGAAATTATGGGGTTAATATTTAGTTTAATCCCTTATTTTTAGTGTATTTGACATACTAGTTCCTTATCTTTAAAAATATATAACATTGTAGCACTTTATATATGAATCTCTCAAGATCATGTATTTAATATAACATTAGATATATGATTTTCAATATTCTTCTTTTCCTTTCATGAATCTACAATGACATCATGTGTGTGGTTATACATGATTTTATAACTTCGGCAATTGAACCATCACACTATTAACTATAATTGTAGTTATGAAGTCCACTTAAGAAAATGTTTCAGCATTCTTTCACTTTATTGAATGATTACATAGAGATTTGTGATATTCCTTAACTTTATTCATTTATTGCCCATGTCAATAATATAAAAAAAAAATTTATCTAGACAAACAACTAATAGCAGTTTTATATCAAATTGTTGATATAGTTCCCTCCACGCATCACAAAATTAGTTATTTACTTAGGTAAACCTTATATAAAAATAGCAATAGCATGATGCATCATGCATGCATATCTTTAAAATGTAAACTATAAGGTCCTATCAATAGTTTAATAAATCCAATCAGCTATTATTCCATAAAATGTGCACAAAGGTAACCAAAAAAAATAGAGCATTGCTATATCCCACTTCAATTTCACACTCAAATACCACTTCTTACGTGGATGCTTAGTTGGCATGTTAAAATAACTAACTTTTTGATTTTTCTCTCTTCTTTTAATATGCCAACTAAGTATACACATAAGAAGTGGTATTTGAGTGTGAAAATTAAAGTATTATATAGCATTTCTCAAAAAAATATTACGTTGTCATGTTCAACTAAGATGAAGGTGTAAATCCATGTGATGAATATATATAGGTGGGAAATCCAAAGGCTTTAAGAGTTTTGCTGATGAACTCCCAAATCCAAAGGCCTGAAGGTGTAAATCCATGTGATGCATGCCTTATTCAAAGAAAGAGTGAATTTCTTTGATGACATCACTTCCAACAACCTTTCAGACACCTTGTAGGAGTGGGTCGTGGAACCTTCAATTCCTACACTTTTGTTGGTACCAATGGAAAATAGAGTAGACTTACACTAAGTAAGAGAATCTGAATCATAAACATTTCCCAAGAGATTTTTGAAGTATTGAATGATCTCATTAATGGAACATGGATTCAAATAAACATTGTGCTGTGATCAATTAGGATTAAAACACAACAGAATAAACAAATCCATGCAAGCCATAAACATGCTGCTTAAAAATTATGAAACTAGTAATCAAGAAACAAGAATATTAATAATCACATGCAAAAAATAATTTCGCATAAATTTCTTATGCCTTCGGAGTGTTGGCTTATGATCTCAACGATCAAAGATGGATTCTTGAAATGACGAAGAACATGGTGACTCCTTGAAACAACTATGGGCGAATCTCCTAAAGAAATCCTCAAGAAGATTGTTTTTTTTTTTTTTTTGAATTTCTTAAATACAACCTCCAAGTTCTTGAATCCAGGATCATTTCCTTTATTTATTCTTATCTCTTTCTATTGAGGCTTGAGAGAGTGTGGGCTCTCTCTATTTTTTCTTGCTCAGAACTGTGTTTGTGTATAGAGATAAGAGGTGGTGAGTGCTAGGGTTGCAAACGCGTGTAGCTTATAATGTAAGTTATATAGCTCCTTTTCTTGGACCCTAATGCTTTCTTGGACCCTAATGCACCTCATAAGAGACGCAAACTAAGGTCCATAAGCAGCCCACATGCTAGCTCACTTGATTAACCCATATGACTAAGTTTTCTTGACGCCTAAAATAAGAAAAAAAAGCTAAAGGAATGACCAAATGACATATTTACCCTTCGGCCTGATAGAGGAACTCATTTCCTCGAATATCAGCATAGGCATATCACTAAAACAACTGCTACCCATACTCAAAGTTGTAATATAGGGAAAAGTCCACTTCTCCATGTCAAAGTAACTATTAATTTCAGTCCTGAATGGGATGACCCTCACAAAGATTACTACTATGTATGAAACAAGAAAAAGAAAGAGAAAGCTATTTTGTATAAGTATGACTACCGAAAACCGGAAGGTGAGAGAGATAAGATCTCATTAACAGCTTTATGATTGACAGCTATCGATCTCTACCAAAACCGATTGGAAGGGCCTATACCATCTGTTCTTCAGAAAATGAAGTCTCTGAAAGAAATGTAAGTCCTCAACTCCACTAACGCTTTTTGCCATTTAAGACTTTCATGCATTATGTAGTTTATTTTCTTTCACTTAAATGGCATTTTTATTTTCTTTCAAATCTTACGTGGCATTTTATTTCTAAGTCATACTTGGCATAATCTCACACTTTTGGGTAACTGACCATCATATTAGAACTTTCAAATGCCTTATTCTGTTAGTTTAACGCTTTTATATATTGAAAAAGTTTCATGCACTTAAATGATTACATGCCCATATAATTTAAAATTATAGATGTAAAATCATATTAGTACCTATTTCTATTTTTAATAAGTATGTATAGATTTCTTTATTGGCTAATTGTAACTTCATTTTTTTAATGACTCATCTCTTTATTTTATCATCTAACTCAATATCTTTAGGCGATGAATAGAGCAACCTAAGACAATAAATACTAAAAGAGATGTCTCTACCATTTTTTTTAAATGGAACATTGCTCTATATTATTCTATTTTTTTTTTATCATTCATTTATTACCTCTAATATGGGTACTTAATTGACATGCTAGAATAACAACTTTTTTTTAAAAAATTCTCTCTTTCCTTTTAGTATGCCAATTAAATCATCCAAGTACGAAGTCATAAATTAGAGAAGAAACTAAGATGATATTTAGCATTTTGTCTTTATGCTATTGTTTATACCCTGCATTTTGTCGAGTACTCGTTAAGCCATCTTTTACTATTGCTCCTGAAATTAAGAGGCAGATGTATAACTCACTAATAAGCCAACGTCAATCTTGTTCTTTCATATTGTTGTTATATCATTTCTAAAACTACAATTCTCGTAATTTCATCCCTTACTTTCCCTTTTTTCTGGGAATTACAAGCTGACATCTGCATCTTTCTTCCATGTGCAGAGCACTCTCTGATAATTTCTTTAGCGGTACAATTCCGTCTCAATTGGATGCACTTCCCTTCCTTGAAGTTCTGTAAGTGTACTGTCGTCTTGTTATAGCACGAGCTTTAATTCTAAGAATACCAAGATTAGAAAAGACTTGTAAATTCATATGGAATTCATGTCTCTGATTTCTTCTCCTTCTCTTTCTTCTTCTGCCTTGTTTCTTTGTTATCTTACAGGAACTTGGGCGATAATCTATTAACAGGAGAGATCCCCAAATCAACAAAAATCATGTTCTATGCTAGCAAACATTAGAGCAGTCATTTTCCAATTTAGAAACTTAGCAAACATTAGAGCAGTCATTTTCCAATTTAGAAACTTTCTGCCTCATCAGCATTTTTTGACAGAAATTGTTCTTACGATTTTTTTATGCTTAGAATATGTCAGTGAACTCAGTTTCTCCAAATTTTACCTCTAAAATATTGTTCCTAGCCCCCCAGATTCCTCTAAAGTCATCTCTTTAGAGACTTTTGTCCTGTTTTTAATGTATCTAATGCAAATCATTGCTTATTTTGGTCATATCCCTTTCTATACATTTGCTTATCTATTTAGTAAGGTAAACCTTCTCAGTTTTTTGATAGAACATGGTAGAATCTCATTACTTCTAATTCCACTATTTTCTCCAATAAAACACCATTATCCATCAACATTTTATCCTCAGTGCAAACGATTCTCATATGTTGGTTAGTCATATGAATTCTGCCTCAATACCACATTCTTCATTATTATTTGATACTTATCTCTCTCAAACTCAGCTTGAATCTTATTCTATGGTCATTTTTGTGGATTATGCCTTAATATCATATTCTTTAGTTGAGGTTGTTATGAACAAAATATTTAGATAGGGAAGACACTTTGGAATAGGTAGTCTAATGGGGCGATCATGTGAAATTTTCAATCTTCACATACCATCTCATCGTCTCACTACTCAAGTTCTCATATCCTTCTCTTCCACTTCTCTAAAGTTGTGACATTCTTATTTAGGACTTACTTGACAAACAGAGAGAAAATATCTAAGCTTTTATTAATTGTGCTTTTTACTACTTTACAAATGCATTCAGACATGTTTATTTATAGCCTTCATCTACTATAGTACATGTGTTTTGCCAGCTATACATTTCCTAACTCTAATACAGTCAGATTATAACTAACTTAGTAAACTAAGCACTAGCTAACTATTTCTAGCCTTCAATACTTGTACCAGCTTCACAAAACCCATTATCTATTTTCTTTGCTCGGAATTTAATTTTACTACTCTTGTTATATTATGTGGACTTAGTACTTTTGTGCGTTGTCTAACCTATACACGTAACTCTAATGAAGGGTCTTGTCTGACAATATGCTCAGAGGTCAGATTCCAGATGAGCTTGGAAACATCACTGATCTTCAGTACCTGTAAGTGTATTTCATATGTGTAGGGGAAATTGAAAAAGTCTAATAACTCTGTTTTTTGTTGGGCTAGCCGCTAGAGACAAATAAGCTCCCCAAGATTGTCTCATTTTTCAAATAAAGACTTTAAAGTTTTAAAATTTTCAAATAAATTGTGATTGAAATCCTAACAGAATTACCGTGTTTAATGTATATAAAAGGAAAAGAAATAAATCTGTAAGGGCTTATTTGAAATGTTTTTGAGAGCTTATTTAGAAAATTGGAAAGTTTCAGGGGCTTATTTGTCTTTAAAATGTTGTTTCTCTATCTCAATAGTATGGAATTGTTTAACAAAGCTTTTCGTATATTCAAAGAAGCTTATCAGCCTGAATCATCTAGAGAGGGAAGAAGATAATTGGTAAAAATTCATTTGTAATGCCCTTAATCAGCCTTGAAGATCATTTCAGTTGTTTCTTTATTTTTTAATTATAGACTCTAAAATAGAAAATATACATTAAACCTTTTTGATTCTATTTCAAAACTTCATTTTACTTTTAATGTGAATATTGTTTATTACATTAATTATGGTATTAGTTTATGCAATTGTCTACTCTTAATTTCCAATTAGGACTTAGATTTAGTTTCCTTGCATGACATAGATCACCAAATCATTAAGTTTATATATAGATTTTCATTGCGTATGTAATACTAAGATCAATATACAAAATTTTTCTCTCAATCTCCTCTCCTTTCAAGATAGTAGTTGAGTTCCAATTTTTGTGGCTTGTGCTACTATCATCTTGTATTCATTACCATAATAGCAACCAGTACTAAATTGGTTAACATCTCAATCTTCCAATATTTTTTTTCTTTTTTATATTTTATATTGCAATAAAATGAGACACATGTGATGTTGCAACATTTCTCTTTTTTTCTTTTTTCCTTGTTGGGACAACATTTCTATTGTTGAGATGGTTCAAATGCCAACAAAAAGAACTGCAAATACGTCGTCACTCTTCATTGGAAGATCAAGGTCAACATTCACAATATTGTCTTACAAATTAAACACAATCAAACAAGCCATTGTTGATGTCCCTAGCCATGTCAGCACACACTAAATATACACCACCAAAGCAATAAGGATCATGTTAGTGACGCGTCAGCCACATCAATCTTACATCATTATGACATACCATGTCTATAGAATGGCACCTTTTCTGCCATGTCATTTGTCATGTGTCAGATAGGGAGTCTAATGGGACGATCATATGAACTTTTTGATCTTTACATACCATCTTATCGTCTCACTACTCAAATTCTCGTATCCTTCTCTTCTAATCCTTCTTTGCAATTGTGGCATTCTCATTTAGGACATACTTCAGTTAATCATCTCCAATGATTAGTGTCCAATGACTTGCTTGGTTCTGCTCACATGGTGAAGGTTGATTGTTATTGTGTCAATTGGATAAACAACATGCCTTATCCTTCAACAAAAGTGATTATGTTTCTTTTGCTCATTTTGACCTTATTCATACTAATGTCTAAGGCCCTTCCCCCACTTCCACTTTGTGGAGTCTAGATATTTTCTCTTATTTTTTTATGATGAATAGAGGTATGCATGGGTTTACTTCATGAAAACCTATTTGAATTGCCTAAGATATACTTTCACCTTTCCAAACACGTTCAAAACTCAATTTTCTTGAATGTTTAAGGTTCTTTGTGGTGATAATGACATGAATTATAGAAATTCTTCTTTGTTTATTTATTGTGTCACCAAAGCACTCTTCTTCATCATTCTTGTTCTAATATTTCATAACAAAAGAGATGCGTTGAACACAAACATCATCAAATATGAATCCATTACATCTCCAATGTTGCCTAAAAAACCAACCTTCGTAAACTTCTTCTTAATCATTTTCAATGAGATAGCAAGGGTGAAGAGAGGGGGGAGGGGTTTCAATTTTTATCCCAAAGTCATGATGAAAACCAGTTTCCGGCTTCGTGTTCGATTGTGCGTTTAAACAATTAAACACATTTGCAGATAGAACACAGTAATAAGTGAATCCACTACAGTGGTACGCCTAATTCAGATAGTGAAATAAATGAAAAGATAGTAAGTAAAGTACACACAGTATTTTAACGTAGAAAACCTAACTGGGAAAAAAAACCACGTGACCACTCCCTGGTCAAAATAGGCAATCCACTATATGTTTTAACAGTTACAATAGTCAATGGACTTATGTGATTGACAACTCTCTTATAATCCTCACTGTCTAGACCACCTAACCCACCTAGGGATTTACAACCTAGCGAGATCCCTTTGACTTAGCGTATTCTCCCGAATACTCACCTTATTCTCCCGAATGATGTCTAATAAGATAAATGAATAGAGTGTCTACAAACAAAACCCGCTCAGCGCAATTACAGTAACAAACTCTCACCACAGTGTTTCCCCAAACAGACTCAATAAACACATTACAGCCCTTATAATATCTAGACTTTGCTCTCTGTTTGCTCTACACACTCATTCTTGTGAGATCATCAGCATATATATAGGTAAGAGTGTTTCAATCATGGGCTTCAAGCAATCGTGAGCATTAATGACCTTTGTAGGAGTCTTTACGCAAGTCAATCTCCAAAGAGGTGCTCAATCAAAGATTTGCTTAATCAAGATCTTCTTTGCCTTATCAAAATCCTCATCAGAATTGCCTCATAATTATCTTTGCAGTAAATTGATAGTTTTTCATATAAGTGAAATCTTGCACAAACTTTTGCCAAAAATAAAAACAATTAAGATAATGAAAATTGCCCCTAATCTTGGGCTGAATCTAGAAGTGGCTAACAAGCGGCTAACAAACTCCCCCTTTGGCTTTGTTTTTGGCAAAACCATGTTAAGTACCTGCAATTGTAAGCATGAAACTGTAGACCAACAAATTCATGATCATTTGGTGGTCAAACTGTCGTAGCCAGCAAATAAACAGTGACAGCAACAAATCACATCAGATAACTCAGGAATAACAATAATAAACAAGTAACAAAAACTAAACAATGAGTTATCCCTCAACCGCAATTCACAGATAACAAACCGAACTGCCCAACAACTTTCTCCTAAATTTATCCCTTTTTTTGCCACAAAGCAAAGCCAAAGGACAAAGAAACCTATAAAAAAAACACAAAGCAGAGAACAACAATAGACATACGTAAAACAGATGAACCACATAGAAATACAGTAGTATAGAGGAGTAAACCAGGAACCAAACATGAGGGCCACAAACCCAAGCAATAATCAAAACAAAAAATATAAAAGCAAATGTAGCATTGGCACACAGGCCAAAAGTCATCAATTATTAGTGGAGGAAGATAGATGAGTGAGCACTTCATGAAATAGAACAGTAATGACATTATGGCCAGCAACGACATCTTGAACCAGCTTATCTTGGGCAGCCAAAGCTTGGCGCAGAGTCTTCACAGTGGTAGGAAACCCAGCCACCCCACCTGAGGATTTGGTAGGATCGTCAATCTGGGGAGAACGAGCTAGCTTAACTTTGCTTTTCACCGACTTAGCAGAGCTCCTCCCTGCGGTAGGCTTAGTAGGGACAGTTGGCTCATCGTGAGCTCTGGCACCTTGAGAAAGATCCACATCAATCAGCCGTGAACCCTGCACATACTTAGGACCAAAAGCAAAAGTTTCTAACACCTGTTAATAGATAAGCATAGAGAAAAGAATGATATGGCAACATTTTGTTGTTCTTCTTGAGCTCTGCCTCGCGTAGAACGCGATTGAAGATAATCTCGTCGAGATCAAAATTATCACCTGTGCCAAGGCGATACATAATAGTGGCAGTGGAACTATTGACAGTGGTATTATGAGACGTGGGAAAGACATTTTGAATCATAAGCTTGTGGAGTGCAGCATATTTTGTAGTGAGGAATGATGCATCCAAACTTTCGTCTGGCCACTGTTTTTTATACCTAATTAGTTCTGATGCCACTGTGTCGAGAGAGGGCTCTCATTCGGTACCTGACTTAGCCGGTTGAAACTTCAAAAACTAGTTGATGGCACTAGGTGAGAACTTATGGACCTGCCCTCTAAGGTAAACCTGATGGAAATGGGACGAAGATAAGTCCATGATGCTCTTGTGGATGTTGGCGAAAAACTCATGTAGTACAGTGGGATAAAAGGTTGATACTTCGAACTCAGAGATAGTAGACCTCTTGTGTCTAAGAGAGAAAGAAGACCATAGGGACGATAGCTGTCTGCCAAAATCTTCTTCTTAGTCAGAAAGCCTTTGACGGTCAACCGTGTGAAGCGCTATTTTTTCACAGACAGGAATAAATGATCAGAGTGGGCTTCTGAGAGATCTAGCTTGACCTACTCGCAGTCTTCATCATCTTGCCCTTGTTGTGTCTTTGAGGGGGATGATGTTCGAAGACGCTTGCTCCGCTTGACTCCATGTTTCACGCGGGGACCTGTCTGCTTAGATCTTGGGACAAGAGGATCCGGACGATCGGTCTCTTCTTCAGGTTGAGGACCAAACTCATTTTTTATGGATGAGGGCATAGCGATGGTCGTTGGGGACTGTGAACCTGATTTGATAGAGGATGAAGTCATTGCAGTAGTGGAAGAAGGTTTTGCTAGTGTCGATGTTGTTAGAAAGTTGAAGATTTTATCAGGATCGGCTATTGTAGGTATCTCCTTGGAGGACAATGATGGCGTCGGCGGTGTGTGAAACGACGGGCTGTCTTCACTGCCAGACTCACTGTAGGCCATAAGAGAAGGCTTCTGAGAAGTCTCTCTTGAGAGCTGTGAAGACACTCGTGTCCGGCGTCGATGGACAAGCGTGGCATCGGAACTATCAGCGGAAGATTGGGAACCGGTGGCCATGGACGCAGAGGATGAGTAGGGATCGTCAATAAGGATGGGTGTATGATCAGTGCCTTGCCCGTCACTTTTGATGGGGTTGGATTTCCACTGAAGGCGAAAGGACCATTGGACCATTCACCTATATGAAAAAAAAACTCAACATCGATGATTAGTGGAAGCACAATTCTAGGGCACACGATTAGAATAAGAAAGGGAAAACAACAAACACATATGAGAGAGAAAGAGGGTGATGGCGTGATTAAGTGCAAAAACCTTGGGACTGTGGGAACAATTATGTGCCGTGTGTCTCTGCAACTGCCAAGGAAACTAAAAACAATCCCGCTTTTCGTGATAAGATATTTTATTTTGGTGCCCAAATTTATTTGCAAAATACAAGCTGTACTTATGCTAGTATGAGAGAAAAACTAACAGACTTGTCACAGTGCTTGAGTATAAGACACATGTCATGCCTAAGTTTATGCACACAAAGTGTGACCAACCCATAGGGCCCTACACATTGAGCTGATACAAAGACATAATATATATTACATACGGGCTTTCACACATATGAACAAGGTGTGTGTGTGAACTACGATTGGGCTTTGTTGCACAATGAACAGCGGAACCAAGTGATAAATCAGTTGTAACAGTTGTTCAAACTACCCCCTTGACTAATCAGCTTACTGTATACCTTGTTTGTCCTGGTAGCTTTCACTCTTGTACATTTCTATGTAGCCCAAGGTAGCTTTTTCTAGGCAGGCTTAGTATTGTTGACCTTGAAACTTGCACAATACAGTGATTGTCTGAAATAGTTTAGATCTAATATAACCAATTTCCCATAAACTTCTTAGCAACAATCAAGTAAAAAGATAACACTACTCGTTATAATAATTCAATATAACACTTACAAGATAATTATCCTACCGTGCGCTCTCAAGATTAGAGCTTCAATGGCTTCTGGACTTACAAGAAGAATACGAGAAAAAAAGACTAACTTAGGATTATGTTTAGAGTTGTGTTGTGAATGAATTTGATGAACTAATGCATGACTATTTATAGAATTCAGCTAGCCCGCCATAGGAGACTATAGAATTCAGCTAGCCCGCCACATGAGACTTTCCTATCAAACATTTCTATCTTGGTTGGTTTTACCAACCATGTTCAAAGTATTGACCACCCATATTTATCACATGGGTGGCTAGCATTCAAGTCAACTTCTAGGAAGCTTTATTTGGTCAAATTTGTTGACTTTAGCATTGCATCATCCCGATGTCATCTTAGGTAACTCCAAATTCTCGAAATTCTTTCTTGTAGCCATCGCGGTCTCTTTTGACCTCATGGACATATAAGTTGGAATCGTTAATTTATACTACCATATAATTAACAATACTTATTATGAGGTGGACATTGATATATACCAACACCCCCTCAATGTTTACCTCATGTTGACTAAGCTATTAGGACAACACCCAATGTTTGAAGATGCTTGCTTAACTGGACGCTCCCTAACGCTTTGGTGAAGATATCTGCACAATTATCTTCTGTAGGGCAGTACTCCATGTAGATTTCACCTTCATCAATTAGTTCCCTTACATAGTGATATTGAATCTCTATGTGTTTTGTTCTAGCATGAAATACCGGATTCTTTGACATGGCTATACAACTCTGACTGTCACATTTCAACATTGTTGCTTCCTCTATTGGAATGCCAATATCAGTCATGATGTGTCGTCGCTAAACAACTTCACAGGATACTACACAAGCAGCCTTGTATTCTGCCTCCATTGATGAAAGTGCAACAGTGGGTTGCTTCTTACTAGACCATGAGATAATTCCACCACCGAATATGAATATGTAACCTGTAACAGATTTTCTTGAGTCAATATCACCAGCCCAGTCTGAGTCACAGTACCCATATAAAGTATCTCCAGACTTGTATGATATCACATACTCCAACGTGCCTTTGAGGTATTTGAGGATTTGCATCCCTGCTTGCCAATGATTTTGTCTGGGTTTATTTGAAAACCGACTAAGAACTCCCACAGCATAACTAATATCAGGTCTTGTGTTACAAAGGGAGATTAAACTTCCCACCAACCTTCTGTAGAGCTTGTTATCAACTTGTTCTAAAGGATTATCAACTGATAGCTTTGTATTCACTTCCATCGGGGTGACAACTGGCTTACACTAGGACATACCAAATGCAGTCAAGAGCTTACGAACATATCGTTGCTGCGAGATGAAGATAATATGAGGTTTTTGCGATACCTCAATTCCTAAGTAATAATGAAGAAGACCAAGATTTGTCATTTCAAATTCTTGGCTCAACCATTCTTGCGTCTTACGAATATTATCTTCATAGTCACCAGTGATTATAAGATCATCCACATATAAGACTACAATTACCTTATAAACTTGTTCACTTAGAACATACAAGTTGGCTTCTGATTTGCTTCTACAGAAACCATGTTGCAAGAAGAAAGAGTCTATACGTTTATACCAAGCTCGTGGTGCTTGTTTTAACCCATATAAAGCCTTCTTCAATTTACAGACTTTTTCTTTTTCACCTGGTATTTGGAAGCCAGGGGGCTGTGCAATGTAGACTTCTTCTTCAAGTTATCCATTAAGGACAACTGACTTGACATCCATTTGATGTACAATCCATCCATAATAAGTGGCAGCTACAACAACTAATTGATTGTTGTCATTTTTGTTGTTGGAGCAAAGGTTTCACATACATCAAAACCTTCGACTTGCAAAAATTCCTATGCTACAAAGTGTGCCTTGTATTTTTCAAGGCTTCCATCTGCCTTGTACTTCACTTTCTAGATCTATTTGGTGCCGATGATTTTTTTGCTCGGTGGTTTTTCAACAATCTCCCAAGTATTATTTTTCATGATACTATCATATTTGGCTTGCATAACTGTTTTCCAATTTGGATTTGACAGGGCTTCTTCTATAGTTACCAATTCTTTCACCGTCTTGATGATTTGGATCATCAAAGACATGTTTACTAGTTGTTGTTCTGATCTGTTCTGCTCCTCTATTCTCTTTGATCATCTTAGTCCATCACGACGTGGACTATCATCACTAACTCCTGAATTTCTTTCATCAAAGAGTTGTAAGAACCACTTCGGTTGTCGTTTCCTTATGGATACAACAGGTTGGTCTTCAGTCTCTTCATCATTAGAGACTTCTTCATTGTTCAACGGTCATTGTTCAGGCACTTGGTGGATTACTTCATCGGTTGATGACGAAATGGCAGGACTGCTATCCTCCATTGAGTGTGGTCGCTCATTAAACACTACATCTTGGCTTATGATCACCTTCTTGGCCTCTACATCATAGTCTGTATGCTTTAGACTCTTCACTATATCCCAAGAAAATACCTTTTTTGCTTTTGTCATCCAATTTCTTTCTATTTTCATTTGGGACGTGTACAAAACACTCACACCCAAATTTTCTTAAATGAGACACAGAATGTTTCGTACCATAATAAGTCTCATTAGGAGTCTTATCGTTGAGTGCCCTGGTTAAGCATCAATTAAGGATGTATACCGCTGTGTTGACTGCTTCAGCCCAGAATGTGTCAGGTAGGCCAGCACTTTTCAACATACATCGAGCCATTTCTATAATTGTTTGATTTTTTTGTTCCACAACTCCATTTTGTTGTGGTGTGTATGGAGCAATCAATTGGCGCTTAATCTCAAGCTTGTTGCAGTAGTTGGTAAACTTTGTAGAATAGAATTCCCCTCCACGATCGGTACAAAGTTTTTTCAACTGAGTTGTGTTCTCATTTGTCATAAGTTTGTGCCACAATTTAAACTTTTCAATAGCATCAGCCTTGTCCTGAAGGAAATACACCCACATCTTCCTACTATAATCGTCGACTAACAACATAAAATAGGAAGATCCTCCCAACGCTGTGGTAGTCATTTTTCCGCAGAGGTCAGCATGTACCAACTCTAGAGGAGTTATGACTCTTTTTGGGAAATGATTTGTCTATGTTGCTTGCCTAGCATACAAGCTTCACATGGTCCTTCAACTTCTTCAATTGAAGGCAAGTCAGCCACCATCTTCTTCTTTTGCATTTCCTTTAACACATGATAGAAAATATGCCCGAACCTTTCATGCCAAAGTTGACTTGTTTTGGCATCCACGGCGGCAGAAAGAGAGCTGATTTCGTAAAGGTTATTTTTGTGAATACGTTTACTTATTATATTTTGATCCTTGTCAATAATTAAATCTTCGTCTTCTTGAACCACACTTCTAGATCATTATCTGTAATAGCATCTACAGATAGCAAATTTCTGGTGATTGGGGTACAAAGAGTAAGTTGGATAGCTTCTTGCTTCCTCCATCTTTAGACACGAGCGAGATGGTTCCAGTGCCCTCAACGGGACACCTAGCATTATTCCCGACGACAACATTCATTTGTTCTTGTAGAGGTTTTATGGAGTCATATAACTCCTTCTTGCTGGTCATGTGTCGGGAAGCTCCACTATCTAACACCCATGCACTTGTTTGATGTATATGTGTGCTAGTACACGTTTGCTCTGTTATATTTGTTACAGTAAACAAATGCACTTCCGTTTTAGGCATATTAGCAGAGTCTTTATTTCTCCAATTTGATTTTAGAGTTCTGTTCTTCTCGTCATGGATTCGTTTCCTACAATCTTTGACTGCATGACCTTTCTTATTGCAGTAGTAGCACGATCCAGAGAACGTCTTCTTCTTTGCTTTCTTCTTTTCTTCTTGGCTACTCCTTGCCTTGGCTGTAAAGGCAGAGTCAAGTTGATTTTCTCTGCTTTTTAGCCTCATCTTTTCCTCCATCAATATGGTAGTGAATTCTTCAAACGTCAAATGACGAATGCGAACTTGTATATTGAGTGTTGTCACAAGGCTGTCAAATTTTGAAGGCAACACTCTAATGCACCTTCGACCTAATTCTTCGGTTGATTTGGCAATACCAACTACAACCATTTGATCACGTAGGTTTTTCATCCTACTGATAAATGACTCAATTGTTTCATCTTCACTTAATCTCTCAACAGTTAACTGATTCTCCAAGTTCTGAATGCGAGTCTGGTTCCTTGTTTCATACTGATTTTTTAGTATGTTCCAAGCTTCAAATGCCTTGGTTGTGTGTTGAATAAGAGTGAGGACGAAATCCTGAACAATTGTGACAATTGCACAAAGTGTATTAGCATTTTGCCTCCTCCATTCTTTGACAAGCTAAGTATCTGGAGGAGTGGTCCTTTTCTATCATCTTCATCATGGACTGCAACTACATCTGCATCTATGCCTAACACTGTATCAAGGAGTTCATAGGAGTCCAGAACTGTAGTGATTTTGAACTTCCACAATAGGTAATTCATGCCATCAAGCTTTCCTTCTAGGAAGGTAGGAGACAAATACGAATTATCGGTACTAAACTGGAACTAAAACTGGTAGAAGAAGAACTAGCACCTTGAGTAGTCATAGTTATTGAACTTTACTAGAGAAGATTGTTGTTAAGAGCCCCTTAAGCTCTTGATATCATGTAAGAATATAACTAATTTCTCAGAAATGTCTTAACAGCAACCAAGTAGAAAGACAACACTACTCGTTATAACAATTCAATATAACACTTACAAGATAATTGTCCCACCGTACGCTCTCAAGATTAGAGCTTCAATGGCTACTGAACTTACAAGAAGAATACAAGAAAGAAAGACTATCTTAGGATTGTGTTTGGAGTTGTGTTGTGAATGAATTTGATGAACTAATGCATGACTATTTATAGAATTCAGCTAGCCCACCATATGAGACTATAGAATTCAGCTACCCCGCCATAGAAGACTTTTCTATCAAACATTTCCATCTTGGTTGGCTTTACCAACCATGTTCAAACTATTGACCACTCATATTTATCACATGGGTGGCTAGCATTCAAGTCAATTTCTAGGAAATCTCATTTGGTCAAATTTGCTAACTTTAGCATTGCATCATCCCGACGTCATCTTAGATAACTCTAAATTCTCAAACTTCTTTTTTGTAGCCATCGCGGTCTCTTTTGACCTCATCGACGTATAATTCAAAATTGCTAATTTATGCTACTATATAATTAACGATACTTATTATGAGCTGGACATTGACATATACCAACACAAGGTCCCCTCTTTTTTTTATTTTTAAACAAAATTTTTATACTGATTAGTGTCCTAGAATGGAGATACTCCAAAGTCACAAGCTTAATACAACTGATCAGTACTAGGACTTCGTTGTATGCAAAGTAGCAGCAAGCTTGCTCACAGTAGTGCAGGAGATGTACATCTACCATATAGTTAGAACACAATGTAAATAATATTATATCAATGTCGTCTCACTGTGTTTCCTTGTGATTGTCACAATTAGAGCGTGCAAATGCCTAAGGTTTTGCACATTGTTTCAAATCTCACTGCATCGAGTGCCTTGGTGAAAATGTCTACTAGTTGATTCTCAGTCACAACATGTTCAAGTACAACTTGTTTTGTTTCTACTAATTCCCGTATAAAATGGTATATAATATCAATATGTTTGGTACGGGAGTGTTGAACAGGGTTTTTTTCGAAATATTGATAATACTCATATTATCACAATAAATAGTAAGTGTTTGATTACCAATACCATGGTCTGCAAGCATCTGCTTCATCCACAGTAGTTGCGCACAACAACTCCTAACTACTATATACTCTGCCTCAGTTGTGCTCAAAGATATGAAAGTCTGCTTCTTACTGTACCATGACACAAGATTGTTGACAACGTAACAACAACCCCCAATGGTGCTTTCCCGATCATCGACATTCCCTGCCTAGTCAGAATCATTGTAGCCAACCAAGTTCGTGTTAGTATTCACAGTATACCAAATGCCTAGACTAGCAGTGCCAAACACATATTTGACAATGCATTTTACAGCTTTAAGATGAGATTCCCTTGGATATGACTGGTAACGTACACATACACCAAAACTAAAGCATATATTAGGGTGACTTGCAGTCAAATACAAGAGACTGCCAATTATGCTGCGATACAGTATTGGATCAATCATTTTTTTATTCTCCCCTTTAGCCAACTTGGTGGTAGTACTGATAGGTGTCCGAACTATTTTGGTATTGACCATGCCAAACCTCTTGACCAAGTTGCGGGCATACTTTTATTATGAAATAATATTCCATCGTGACTTTGTTTGACCTGCAAACCAAGAAAGTACGTCAGTTCTCCTACCATACTCATTTCAAATTCATGTTTCATTTGTTCAACAAAATCATCAACTTTGTTTTTAGAAGTAGAGCCAAACATAATATCATCTACATAGATCTGAGTAATCAACAATCTTGTGTTGAAGTGTTTCACGAACAGTGTTTTGTCTACTCCCCTCGAGCATAGCCCTTGTCCAGCAAAAACTTTGTGAATCTCTCATACCAAGCACAAGGTCCTTGTTTTAGGCCATATAGTGCTTTCTTCAGTCTGTACACGTATGTAGGGTAATGTGGATCGACAAATCCTTTAGGCTGCTCTACATATGCTTTTTCTTGTATAATGTTGTTGAGAAAGGCACTCATCACATCCATCTGAAACAGTTTGAAATGCAAAACACAAGCAATTGCAAGCAACAGTCTTATTGACTTCATCCTAGCTACAGGTGCAAATGTTTCATCAAAGTCAATTCCCTCAATTTGAGTATATTCCTGTGTAACTAATCTAGCTTTATTGCGAGTGATTAAGCCATTTTTATCAGTTTTGTTTTTGAAAATTCACTTGGTGCCTATGGTATTAACACCTTTTGGTCTAGGAACTAAAGTCCAGACATCATTCCTAGCAAACTGACTGAGCTCATCTTGTATTACGCTAATCCAGTGTTCATCCTCTAGTGCATCATTTATTGTCTTAGATTCAAACTGAGAGACAAAACATGGATACCTGACATACTGTTGGTAATCAATTATACGCTTACCTCGTGTCTTAATACCTTGGTCCAATGAGCCAATAATATCATTCAATGAGTGGTCCCTTTGAACTTGCCTAGATGGTCATTTCTTATCCAGATTCATCACAGTGTCCTTCATGAACTGTTCCTGCTCATCTGTCTCAGAGGACTTCATGTCAACAGAATCCACAATAGGTAGCAAGACCGTCACTGTATCATCGGCTGTTGGCATAGTAAGTTGAGTCTTTGGATCTACTGTAGCCTTGTCCTTTCTGCTGAACTAGCCAGTTTGCTTGTCATCCTCTGAGAGATCTACCATATTCTCCTCAGAAGCACTTGTGCCCCTTTCTTCTTTTTCCATATCTGGTTTTGGTGCCTTTTCAGTTTCCATCAGTATTCCCCTGCCTTCATCCGTTTGAGCAGCTACTGTGCTTGGTGGTATCTCTTCTTCACTGTCGACATCTATCATACCTAGAGTGTCATCAATGGCTACATTTGCAGATTCCATAACCGTTAGTGTTCGAAGATTATAAACTCGATATGCACGACTGTTCAAAACATAGCCCAAGAACAGTGCTTTGTCACTCTTGGCGTCAAACTTTTCCCGATTATCGCGATCATTAATAACATAACAAATACTGCCAAAAACATGAAAGTGTTTCACAGTAGGCTTCTTACATTTTCACAATTCATAGGGAGTTTTATCAGTACCTAATCGATTCACCATGTTGATGGTATAACACGTAGTATTGATGGCTTCTTCCCAGAACTTCCTAGGTGTGTTTCTCCCAATCATCATAGCTCGTGCCATCTCTTGCAACATCCTGTTACGTCTTTCCACAACACCATTTTGCTGTGGTATTTTGGGAGCAGAAAACTCGTGAGAGATGCTATGATCAATACAGTAATTAGAAAAGAATTGATTCTCGAATTCCTTACCGTGATCACTCCTGATTCGAACGACCTTCTCATTACCTTTTTCAGTGGTGATTCGCAAACACAGTTTCCGAAAGGCTTGAAAGGTTTCAGAATTTTCTCGTAGAATGTCCACCCATGCGTATCTAGAAAAATCATCAACACACACAAAGATATATTTCTTACCTCTTAAGCTCTCTGTTTGAACCGGACCCATGAGATCCATGTGTAATAGTTCTAGAACTCTTTTTGTGTCTAATTGTTGTGATTTCTTATGTGGTACGCGAATCTGCTTTCTCAATTGACATGGACAGCACACGCCTTCCTTCTTCCATGATAAACCAGGTATTCCTTTAACAATTCCTGCATTAGCAATCTTAGTTAGCATTCCAAATTAATATGACCCAATTTCTTATGCCACAAATCAGTGGTTTGTAGTGTACTGTTAAAGCACGTCATAGCCCAGTTGGATGGAACTGGTAGGGTGTAACAGTTATCAGATGAGCGTCTCCCTACAAGAACATAGTTATTATCACTGTCAACCACTCTGCATCCTTCCTTAGTAAAGTGAACAAACAAGTTTTGGTCACAAAGTTGACTAATGCTGATCAAGTTTGCCCTAAGACCGTCAACGTGGAATACATCATGTAGTTTAGGAAATCCTTTAATAGTCACTGTACCGCGACCAATTACCCTTCCAGAGATGCCATCCCCAAAAGTAACATGTCTTCCATAGTATTCATGGTAGTCTGTGAAGATACTGCGATCACCTGTCATGTGCCTCGAGCAAAGTAGCATCAGCCTTTAAGGAAGTGTAAATAACAAGACATGTATGGTCGTTCTTAGGTACCTATATTTTTTCACCTTTTGTTATGCTTTTATTTTTGGGGTATACCTCTGATATGGAAAAAGATAAGCATACATACCTATTTCTCGCATGAGACGAAAATAGTGGGGTCGAATATGACCAGCCTCGCCACAGTAGTGACAGATTGGTACAAACCCGCTTTCGGTTTTCTTCTTAGATGTCACTGTGAGTGTTTGTGCTGACTATGGTAGTTCAGATTTTTCTGAAGCTTTGACAAATACTGTGGTATTAGTGAAATTTGACCCTTGATACCCAAGGCCAGCGTGATCGCCACTTGGTTTCTGGATTGAAAACGCATGATCAAGTCTTTGCTTTCCTGAGTTCATCATGCGAACACCTCACTGTAACTGCTGTAATTTACCCTGTAGATCTAATAGTTTTTTACTTTTGTCTTCTAACTGTTGGAGGAGGGTTTCATTTTGCTTCTCAAGATCATCAATTTTCGTACTCTATTCTAGATTAGAATTCACCAATTCTTTATTCTTTTTACAAACCACAACCCATTATTCAAACATTAGTTTATAAGTTTCCAGGAGTTGTTCATTGCTTATGAGTTCTTCTGTTTCCAAGTTATCATTGTCGATGTCCTAACCATTAGTTACAGTGACCTTAGATTTGGACACAGTATTGTTAGAGATATGCCCTAATGCTATATATTTGGATTGTCATGCCCCAACTCGACCCCACCTACAATCAGTCAGGACGCAACAGAATTTCGGCAGCATAACGACAGTAAATAGATTTCCGAGGTTCAAAACCAACCTCATTAATAACATTAAACATCCAATTCCATAACCATACAAACAACAACTCCTCAACAACATAATAACACACAACATAACTGTAATATACAATAATCAGTCTTCGTTATCTGCCTCCGTTCCAACATAACATACAATACCTCAACCTTATCATACATTTCAAAAATAAGTTGAGACACATCTACAACTTAACCATAGACAAAAGAAAGCCAATAAGTTAACATCATTTGGATCATCATCTTTTCAACATCTATTACAATAAGAACCATAAAGCATATAAAAGTCTATTAAGCTAATGTACATGACATTAAACAACATAGAATCATGGATAAGACTCAGGAACATATGACTCGTCCACGTAAGGCACATTTTCCTCCTCAGGAGGCACGTACCCGTAATCCGGCTCTGCAACACCTGTAAGCATGCAATAATAGAGAGTGAGCTTATATACATAAGCCCAGTGAGGATCCGATAGATCTCGACAGTATTCACTATGCTCCTTGGATTTAGTCCTTTGAGCAAGTAAACACACAACAACAATAATAACATTATCATCACATAACTATATAACCAATCAATAAAGGATACTCTATTTGGTGTAGCTCCAAACGCCATCACGATCTCAACCGTTCTTCTTATAACTCCCCATTACTCACGCACCCGAGGTACCTCACTAGCCCCTCCCTCCATGACACCTCCGTCATGCGAGCTGGGGGTAGCCTATGGCAGTCATGCCGTTATCAACCCGACAGCCCAACGCTGCCCGAGAGGTGGCACACACATACCAAGACTCCATAATCATCATCAATCATCAATCAATCATCAATCAATCAATCAATTGGGAGATCAGCAACGAAAGTGCCCGATTCCCGAACTCAATAATAATCAATCAATAATATGGGAGATCAGCAACAAAAGTGCCCGATTCCCGAACTCAATAATAATCAATCAATAACTTAGTTAGATGACAAAGTAGGCCATCTAACCGGACATGCATTATATACACAATTAAACTCTAAATTACTCATCAACAACTCACCATTCAACACTCAAACACCACCCAACCATCTAAAGGCATCGTTCAAGAAATTAAAGAATGACAACCTAAACTTCTAAAATTCATAACTTACAATCTACTAATCCAAACATTGCCAAATCAGTTTCTATCACTCACCCATTCAACCTACTACATTAGCCCTCTCGGAAATCCACCATAACACCTCCAAATCATGCCCGATAACCCTAAAACCCTAGGATGTCTTGGCTGGATTTTCCGAATTTTCACACGAACAATGTAATCGAAAATTCGGCATTACAACAGCGCTAACACGTAATTATCAAGTATTTAGAAATCGACGGCAATTGATTTCGATCAACACAACTCATTTAATTCAACTTTGAACATTTTAATCAAAATTAAATACCCAGAAAATAAAAATTATGCTACATCTGACAGAAATTCGTAGTATTAGTATATAACGATCCCTAGCATGCAAGGAGTAATAATCTATCATCAGATTTCAATTCTAACGATTAAATTCTCATTTATGAGCAAAAGTATAAAAATGACTTTTTGAGATCTAGAATTTTTCTCTCACCTTTGATGCGATATAAGCCTAGGAATGCGTGCTATGCGTGCCCAACAAGCAGAATCCAAGTCGGTGTGAAGTTTTACGGACAAAAACTAGGTTTTTCTTTGAAAAATTGATTGAAAAGCTTGAGTTTTCTCTTTCTTTTTCTCCCTCAACCTCTCGGCCCTTTGTGTGTGTGTGGAGTGTGTTTTGTGCTTAGTTGAGTGTGTGTTGATGACAATATATAATTAAAAGCTTAGTCATTTAAAAAAAATGCAAAGTCAAAGTAGTTTAAGTTAGTATTTTTTGTGTTTTCTTGACTTTAATTGCATTTTATTGCTCACCAAGGCTCAAAATAATTATGCAACCCCCAAGATAGCTCAAGTAAATTATTTTTAGGTGACAAGAAGTTTTACAATCCAACAATTTCACCCGAGTCGGCTTAAAACTCGATTTTTACAAAAGTCGGTGTAAAAACCCTAATAAATTTCTAAGCCGATTTTAAAACCGTTTTCATCAAACACAGGTCTATTAAAGTCTATGGACTAGGTCTAGAAGGGTTAAAAAGACCAGTTTCAAAATTTTAGCGGACGTGTTTCGAAAACACTATTCACTAAAAATCGACGATAAAATTTCTAACTCCGTTTTTTATGAAAATTTCATGAATGCACATTTAGCACGTATTAGGAGTATTGACATCAAAATTATAACTTTCTAGGTCCTATAGCACATAAACACACGCAAAACGAGGTATATCACGTAAAACGAGATAGGCAGGAAAGTGGGGTTTCACATGGATGACATATATTGGGGCATTTTGACATTTACTTATGGCATTAGTGTGTATATGTTCGTTTACATATTAGCATACTTAGGACATTCATCTTCTCCTTCTTTATGTGTATGAATGAGTCCCTAGTATTTTCATTAGAGGAATGTATTCTAAAAGCGTTTAGAATATGTTGGCGTATTTCCTTAATATGATAAATACTTAAAGCGTTCATAGTCCTTAGATTATTTGATCGGGACTTCAATAATCTATTATGGACTATCACATGTGTTGTTATCTTTGATCAACATAAGGATATTGATGATAAAGGATGGTGAGCCACATGCCATAATAGCATAGTGATGCGACTAACAAACATGTAGGTGACTATTAGTTGAATAGTTCTCTGAATGTGACGTGAATAACAAATTACATGACTTTGGATTAATAATTTGTTATCCGTTGCGATTGTGCATGTAATCCTTATACTTGAGGCATTACGGCTGTCATATGTATTGGGGTTTGATTCAAGCGTTTGGATAATGCCTGTCTCGACAAACGAGATGAGATACGTCCTTTCCCAGTTTCATTCGTCTAGTATAGTGATTGACAGGTAATGGTCAAGATAGGATCCATTAACCTCCGTCGTGAGGCTATGTCCTATGTGATCTAAGCTTGGTTGTTTAATAAGAAAATCCTTGGCCAAGGTATGAAGGGTGGAAAAAGGGTTTTTCATGTGTCATTTCTCCTTACACCAATTAGATCTATGCATAGTATCGAGTTTATGAACTTAATCGAATCATGGTTCTTGCTCGACAGGACAATTAATGGAAGGATTGGATTGCACAGTAATCGGCGACTATAAATAGGTTCATTACGTGATTACTTCATTGCCTTATAAATTGTCTTGATATGTTGCTAGACGTCACTCAAGACCTTAAGGGTGTTTCAAGAATTAAAGGAGAAATTCTTTAAACAAATGAACCTGATTGACATTAAAGGTGTGTAATGATTCTTTAGTGCTATTTGGCTATGAACCTAGAAAGTCACACCATATTAGCAAGGAGATTAAGTCTTGTTTAGACTTGAATCATCTTCTCTAAGAAATTATTAAGAGATAATAATTATAGTCTAAACCATTAAAAGTTAATGGGGCAAATTTGTAAGCTTGGCAAAGTTTTGGGTGCTTAGTACAAATAGGTAAAATCTGACTTCTTCCTATTGGTTGCCAACATGTTGATATGGCAAAATATTAGCCAATAAACACAAAGCACCAAGATCAAAATCCTAGCCATCCATCTATTAATCCAAGGGTTGAAATTGGTCAACAATTGTAGGCATTATTTAAGTGTTAAATAATATCAACTTGTCTTGTGAAGACAACTTGCTAGACATTTGTATGTATGTGTTATGTTCTTTCACGGGAGAACCAAAACAAAACAAGGCAAAGTTATTAATATATTATGTTTTGTGTTTTGCATGAATCAAGGAAAAGAAAACATAACAAGAAAAAAAACATGGACGTTGTGGCTTGCGATTTTTTTGGTCAAAGCAAGAGAAAGAAGACAAAGACTTCTTTAATTGTTGTGAGCAAAATACATGGAAAATGAAGGAGAAAAATGTGTGAGAAAATTCTGCTCATTCTCATGTGTATACACGATCAAATGAAGAAGTAGAGAAAGCTTTTGAAGTCCTCTTCTTTTCTGAAAAATCAGCCACATATACATACACTATAGATGAGTTGCAAGAACATGAGAATTAGTTCTTCACTTGCTTTGTCATCTTGGATTAAATTGAGTCTATGGAAGATAACTAAACTAAGGGTTGTTTTAAGTAATCATTCAAAAGAGAGAAGTGTTCTTGGCCATGAATCTTCCAAGGAGTTTGCTAGCACTACAACTCAAGGAGGAGGACAGGCTTTTTTAAATTGCTAGGTGGACAATCTAGGACTTCTACACTTGTGGAAGGTTCAAGGAGTTCTCAAAGCTTCACCAAATAATTCTAACATTTGGTCTTCAAGAGGTATTGTTCTCTTCTTGTATTACCTTTGGTTTGAGATGTATATTGCATAAATATCAAGTATTGGGATTGACTACACATATGAATGTTATATATGTTATGAAAAATTGTATTTCATGCTATCTTCCGCTGCAAAATTTTTATTCTATATGTGTAATCCCGGATATCGTTCTTTCAATTGGTATCAGAGCCATGACTTGATATTCATGCAATTACATGTATGTTTGCATTTAGTTTTGTGAGTCTTGAGCACTAAAAAGGACTTGGAAAGAGTTTCATAGTCTATGCATGTTTGATGTTTAGATTTGGTAAGCAAATATTCTGCGCACTGAAATTGTAACAGTGATTTGACATAGTAAATCTTGTTGTTTGGGGCTGATTTTTGGATATGTTATGCTATAGAGATATTATAACATTTCATCTTCTAATAGGTATCTCCAAATTTCGTGGTTAAGGGTCTCATTTAGACCCATTACAGTAGCATTGCTGATTCTCGTGCTCACTGGACAGACTGGGTAGTGTCTATTCCGAGGGGCATAAATCAGCCAATTTAAATCCGAATTGAGTTCCATTTGATTCTAAAACTATCTACACTCGAAGAGCTACGTCGCTGTCAAATTTTAGAATTTTTTAAAGACTGTAGATAGGTGAAACGAATCAAAACATTTGGTACATGTGCAGCAGATTTGTAATAGTAAGATTACAAGTTGAAAGCCATGACTAATTAATTGGATTTTGGAAAATCCCAAAGGTCGCAAATATTTTTGCCCTTAAATGTGATAGGATTAGATGAATTTTCTTGGAGAAGATTAATTCAAGCCTAGGAACTTAATTGGAACACGAAATGGACTACGAATTTGCATTGGGCCTTATTCAACAAATAGAGTTCTTTTATTTAATATTAGATGTTAAAAGCTCAAGATATGAAACTTATTGCAACCATGTCTTTAATTTCTTTTATGGATGTGATTCATAATTATATTATTCATATCTTGGCATGATGTATGGATCATGGACTTATAGATGAATGGTGAATGATTGTAAATTCATTTGATGACTTTGTAATTATATTCTTTTATTCATTTGATTTGTTGAGACATAAGTCTCATTTTTACGTATATTACAAGAGAGCAAATTGTAGTGAGACATATGATGTAATTATTCTACAAATCAAGCTTGCCAAGGAGTTCAAGATCAATCAAGGAATTGATGGACTTGGAGGTGTTGAAGTGTTCAAGGTGCCAAGACCCTTTGAAGACATGAGATGTGCTTGCTTAGGTTTTGTGATTGATCAAATTTATATGGTTCAAATTTGATCAACCACTAAGTCCATGATCCACCATATTTATATTATTGCATATATGTTTATTTAGTTATTTTGTATGAGATGCATGCTAAATGGACTAATGTACAAAGTGAGACCTAAATAAATTTAAAATATTCCTACGTGCAAACATATTAGATTGTAAAGTGGTAAAAGTGTTTATCGTTACCCTCCACTATCCTAGGTTATATTTGCTCAATTGGGTATGTCTTGGCTAACCCAAAGGTAAGAAGACATATTCCAGGAAAGTATTATATTTACCTAGCAAGCATAGTGATGTTGTGTTGTTCCAATATCACGAGGCCAATAACGCACTAAAGCTAAGGTCCAGGATTTAAATTGTCACAACACTGTGACGGTGGGTGTAATCTAACTAGATCACGTTTTCAATAATGCACCAAAGCTGAGACTATGGTGATTTAGGGGCAAAATGCCATATCCTATATAGTGATATAGATAGTAATCGTTGCTAACTCTTTGTATGTATATTCCAATAATGCACCAAAGCTGAGGGGTATTCATATTAAAGAGAATAATGGTCACCTACTAATGAGTCTTTAATTAGATTCACGATTTCATTTAGGAAGTGTGTGACTCGATAAAATTAGTGGGATGTATCATTTAATTAAAGACCAAATTAAATGTTTTAACAAGTTTTATGTCAACTTTCGATCTTATTTTCTGCATATGTTTATGGCTACAACAGTGAACCCGTTTTTATTAACTAGACTATATATCGAGTAACCGGACCAAAATTTTGAATTAACGATTTTTTCTAAGAATGGTTCTTAGAAACTTAATCAAGTCTTAGAAATAAATGCTCCGTTATTTTTCATCTTGATAATGTATCAAAACGGAAAATTGTAGTACTTATGGTTAATAAGTAAAACAAGTTAAATATGCTAAGGAGTTGTATTCTTTCATAGTTTGCATATGGGAATGCAAGATGTAAAGAATATGATTCTAAACTAGCAAATGGTTGAGTTGTAAGCATATTTAATAGCATGATATTAGATATAAATGGAATTCATTTTCATAATTGTATTTCCTCTTTGGTTAGTGGTAATGCAAAGAAGAAAGACAAAAATAAATGATTTCTATTTGCCAAGGGGAGCATATCTAAGAAGAAAATTAAGGATTGTATAGGCATGTGAAAATGATGTTTTCATTGCCTTAAAACCAGACATTAAAAGAGGTTTTAATCCAAAGTATCTTTATAGCTTGAATATCAAGGTTGTAAAACTACTATGAATTATAAATCTTCTTTTTATTATGATTGGTACTACTTAGTGTTTTTATTCTAATGAAAAATTAGTGAATGTGTTAATGGGTAGAATTTTAATCACAGTAGTGCACTTTTGGAAGCGTGAAATATTTTTCAGTGTTAGCAAATGAAACAAAGGTTGTTGCGTTAGCTAAAGACAATTTGTTTGAATACCTTCTGGACATATTTTGTATTTTAAAGATTATACTTAAATGATATTAGGAATAAAATGTATATTCCTAAAGCTTGTAAAAGCGTATTATGGTATAGTCTTTATTATCTTAATATGAACGAAAGAATGTATTGCAAACATATTGCCAACCGTTATAACCATCCACCAAATTTTAAAAGATTGCTCAAATAATCCAAATTAATTGTAGTTTCTACATGATTAGGTTTTTCTAATAATAAGAAGATGATTAGGTTGGTTTGATCAACTTATACATCTTATTTATTGGAATGGTAACCAAGTCATCCTTTGTTTGATAAAGGATTAAAACTACTAGGCTATTTGAATTAGTACATGTTGATGTATTTTAAAGCTATTTGTGAATGGGCTCGTATAGAAAAATGTATTAGTACCTTATGATTAGATCATGAAGGTAAAATACTTAAGTACTATTTTGTTTGAGTATCCCAAATTTTGATATAGTATCGAAATTAACAATGGCCGGAGTACCACAATTAAATGGGGTTTTCTTAGTGAAGAAAACGTGTTTTGTTGGACATAGTACAATTGTTGATTAGTTTGACTAATCATTATATTTATTTGTGGGTCATGCTTTCCTCAATTTAATTTTATGTTGAATTGTAAATTCCTACTATTGCTAGAATTTTATATTTGATATAAGTTGGACAACAATCAAGGATTAAATGTGTTAATTTTGGTTTTTGCTTTTTTTATTGAAAAGTTTTTAAAGAACTAGTGAAAGTTTTGGTTAAAGGTAATTTTATAGTATATCCTAGTTTTGTAGGATATAATTTCTATTTAATTATTAATGTCTATTGATCTATTATATTGTAACCTTTCTTGAAGAAAAGGTTTTGTTCAAGAAAATGTTACTTTCTAATAAAATAGAAATTGAGGCAGTATCCTCTAAATCTATAAAATCACCTAGACCAAAGTAATGAATCTATTCAATAAGGTCCGGAATGTGTCATCACACAAGATCTTTTTAAATTTAGTAATGTATCTCATCCTTAAAAGGAATATATATGGATATCTTTTTGGGATGCACGAAAGTTGTTTGTGTATTTGAGATAATGATCAATTAGTTGATCCTCTGATTTACAAAGAAACGATATATGTGATATCGACTCCAATAAACTATATAATATAAAGCATATTAATTAGACTACATATACTTTAACTTAATCTGGATATTGATTTCCGAGATAAATGTTGAAGTTAATAAAAAAAGCTGGTGACCTTTTATAGCTAGATTGGTTTTTTAAAAGATATCATCAAATGCAAAAATGTTGGCTATGATGAAGTCTTTTTACCAATTATTGTGCTTTAGTCTCATTGTATTATGCTAGTCATTATAGCACATTGTATTACTTTATTGATGATTCTGATCTATTGATATGAGTAATATGTGTGTACTTGATAAATCCACTTGTGGATTTTTAAGTAAATTTCTTGGAATTGTTTCGTCCAATTCAAATGAGATTAAAGAGTTAGATTTCATTTAAAATGTGGATGAACCTTGTGATTGCAAAAGAATAGTAGGAACGCATCTACTTTTCTATGACTGCAATAATGATGACTGGGATATCATGGATGATGTTATGTGTGTTATGATATTAATTAAAGTCTAGTCATAT
Source organism: Ehretia macrophylla (assembly GCA_037974665.1). Lineage (NCBI taxonomy): Eukaryota > Viridiplantae > Streptophyta > Magnoliopsida > Boraginales > Ehretiaceae > Ehretia > Ehretia macrophylla. The sequence continues at coordinate 76,227,962 of CM075781.1, forward strand.
TAAATGTTCTCCATACGGAACATGTCGTTCGTATCTTATGAATTCGTTGCTATGGTGATAATACGAAGATATTACTCGACATATTCATTAGATTGTACATAGAGTGTTTTTGAAGGTGTTCAAGAAACTCTAGATGCATAGCAAATTTATGTTCAAGTTATAGTAACTTCATATTTGCTATACTATGTACAAAGCCTGATATTGCACAAATTGTAAAGTGTTACGAGTACATATCAATCCAATCCAGGTTTGGGAACGGTGGATAAAATTAAAATATATTCTTAAGTACTTGGGAAGTACCAAAGATATATTTTGGTTTATGGAGGAGGCAAATTTCGTAGTGACAGATTTACAAGTTCAGATTCTTAATCTGAATCTTATAATAGAAAGTCTATGTTAGGGTTCATATTTATTTGTAGTGGGAGCTCAGTAAGTTAGAAAGGTTCTAACCAAACTGTAGATTTCATTACATAACTCATGTCTTTTGTGATATGTAATATTACAAAATAAATTGTTTGGATCGAGGAAATCATACGAGTTGGTTATGGTTCCTACCGTTAAGTTGTAATGCTTTTATGTTACAACTATACGGAGCTACTGCACAAGCTTGTAGAACCCAGGTCTCACCGTATGTCCAAACATTTGGAAAAATGTTTCCATCTTCATGCGTTGCACTTGTAGTCAATAATCATATTGAGATATGTCTTTGCAAAAAACGACCACATCTCTTGATGTAGTTGATCCACTAACCGTAGCTATGAACCTATCACAGCTAGATCCTCGTTTTGAGAAGATGGATATTCGATACCATTGTATGTTGTGCTAATTCTATGTGACATAGCATTAATGCAAGTGGAAGATTGTTAGAGATATGCCCTAATGCTACATATTTGGATGACATATATTGGGGCATTTTGACATTTACTTATGGCATTAGTGTTTATATGTTCGTTTACATATTGACATAATTAGGACATTCATATTCTCCTTCTTTACGTGTATGAATGAGTCCCTAGTATTTTTATTAGAGGAATGTATTCTAAAAGCGTTTAAAATATGTTGGCATATTTCCTTAATATGATAAATACTTAAAGCGTTCATAGTCCTTAGATTATTTGATCGGGACTTTAATAATCTATTATGGACTATCACATGTATTGTTATCTTTGATAAACATAAGGATGTTGATGATAAAGGATGGTGAGCCACGTGCCATAATAGCATAGTGATGCGACTAACAAACATGTAGATGACTATTAGTTGAATAGTTCTCTGAATGTGCTTGAATAACAAATTACATGACTTTGGATTAATAATTTGTTATCCGTTGCGATTGTGCATGTAATCCTTAGACTTGAGGCATTACGGCTGTCATATGTATTGGGGTTTGATTCAAGCATTTGGATAATGCCTGTCTCGACAAACGAGATGAGATACGTCCTCTCGCAGTTTCATTCGTCTAGTATAATGATTGACAGGTAGTAGTCAAGATAGGATCCATTAATCTCCGAGTCGTGAGGCGATGTCCTATGTGATCTAAGCTTGGTTGTTTAATGAGGAAATCCTTGGCCAATGTATAAATGATGGAAAAAGGGTTTTTCATGTGTCATCTCTCATTACACCAATTAGATCTATGCATAGTATCGAGTTTATGAACTTAATCGAATCATGGTTCTTGCTCGACGGGACAATTAATGGAAGGATTAGATTGCACGATAATCGGTGACTATAAATAGGTTCATTACGTGATTACCTCATTGCTTTATAAATTGTCTTGATATGTTGCTAGACATCACTCAAGACCTTAAGGGTGTTTCAAGAATTAAAGGAGAAATTCTTGAAACAAATCAAAAACTTGATTGACATTAAAGGTGTTTAATGTTTCCTTAGTGCTATTTGGCTATGAACCTAGAAAGTCACACCATATTAGCAAGGAGATTAAGTCTTGCTTAGACTTGAATCATCTTCTCTAAGAATTATTAAGAGTTAATAATTATAGTCTCAACCATTAAAAGTTAATGGGGCAAATTTGTAAGCTTAGGAAAGTTTTGGGTGCTTAGTGCAAATAGGTAAAATCTGATTTCTTCCTATTGGTTGCCAACATATTGATGTGGCAAAATATTAGCTAATAAACACAAAGCACCAAGATCAAAATCCTAGCCATCCATCTATTAATCCAAGGGTTGGAATTGGTCAACAATTGTAGGCATTATTTAAGTGTTAAATAATATCAACTTGTCTTGTGAAGACAACTTGCAAGACATTTGTATGTATGTGTTATGTTCTTTCACGGGAGAACCAAAACAAAAGAAGACAAAGTTATTAATATATTATGTTTTGTGTTTTGCATGAATCAAGGAAAAGAAAACATAACAAGAAAAAAAACATGGACCTTGTGTCTTGTGCTTTTTTTGGTCAAAGCAAGAGAAAGAAGACAAAGACTTCTTCAATTGTTGTGAGCAATATACACGGAAAATGAAGGAGAAAAATGTGTGAGAAAATTCTGCTCATTCTCATGTGTATACACGATCAAATGAAGAAGTAGAGAAAGCTTTTGAAGTCCTCTTCTTTTCTGAAAAATCAGACACATATACATACACTATAGATGAGTTGCAAGAACATGAGAATTAGTTCTTCACTTGCTTTGTCATCTTGGATTAAATTGAGACTATGGAAGATAACTAAACTAAGAGTAGTTTTAAGTAATCTTTTAAATGAGAGAAGTGTTCTTGTCCATGAATCTTCCAAGGAGTTTGCTAGCACTACAACTCAAGGAGGAGGAAAGACTTCTTCAAATTGCTAGGTGGACAATCTAGGACTTCTACACTTGTGGAAGGTTCAAGGAATTCTCAAAGCTTCACCAAATGATTCTAACATTTGATCTTCAAGAGGTATTGTTCTCTTCTTGTATTACCTTTGGTTTGAGATGTATATTGCATAAATATCAAGTATTGGGATTGACTACACATATGAATGTTATATATGTTATGAAAAATTGTATTTCATGCAATCTTCCGCTGCAAAATTTTTATTCTATATGTGTAATCCCGGATATCGTTCCTTCAAGTATGACCATTCTGAACAGCAGTAAAAGCAACATAATCTCCTGTACCATCATCACTTGGTACATCTTCTTCTTTTGGCTCCTCATCACTCCATGTGGCATTAAAAGCCTTCTTTTTCTTTTTCAATGTGTTTGTACATTCTGCTTGAATGTGCCCAAAACCCTCACATTCTCTGCACTGTATGCCTTTCTTTTTCTTTTCTCCAGAGGTATCTGTGTTTGACCTATTATCAGTTCCTCTGAGTGTTTCACCATTACTCCTTTTGCTAAGGATGTCACTGTTGGGCCTACTAAAATTCTGTCTACTGTTATTCCCCTGCATGGAGAACTTCTTATGTTTTTGCCATTTTTCAACAGCTCTAGCAAAATTTTTTGTCAACAGTGCCAATGCTTTCAAGCCATCATCACCACTATCTAGTTCATCAGCCTGAAGTGCAAGTATTTTCTCCTTCTTTTGCTATTTAAATTTCAGTTCATATATCTTTAATGAACTGATAAGTGCATCAACTTGCATAGTGTCAGGATCATTTGATTCTTCAATCGCATCTACTTTTGATGCAAATCTTGTTGGCAGAGACCGTAGGATATTTCTTACCAATTTTGCTTCAGAGTACCGTTCTCCAAGGGTGAAGGCTTCATTGGTTATGTCACATAGTCGTGCATAAAATTCTGACATTGTTTCATCCTCATGCATTTTTAGATCTTAAAACTTTGTGGTTAGATACTGTAATTTGAATCTTTGCACAGCTTCTGTACATTCAAACGCTGTTTGCAACACATCCCATGCTTCCTTCACTGTTTCATAGTTCGAAATTAGTTTGAACTAGTTGATGTCTACTGCATTAAATATTGCATTTAATGCTTTGAAATTGAAATTTGCCAAGCGCTTTTCAGCATTAGTCCACTGGTCCTCAGGTTTGGGAACTGTAATGGTCCTGACCACAGCAGTAGAACTATCACCAGTCCTTTCAGATGATGCTCTTTATGTGCTAGTGCCTACAGTTTGTGGTAATGTAGTCTCAACAGTGGGCGCAGTCCATGTAACCCCCAGATCCCTCACGAGACCGGGACTCCCATTTATCATGCTATTCTCAACCCAATTCCAAACCCTGGGCACGAAATTTAGGGAGAAACGGACGGAGTCTCCCTTGTTTATAGGACTAATAAAAAAACCTGTGAAATTTAGAATACAACTACAAAACCATAATCCAACATTCTCATATACTTCAACTTCAACCACTAAGCTATGCCTCGTCTCAAGGCCATCCAAGCCTTAGACTCAACAAAATAGGTATAGAAGCATGCATAGGCCTCAAATATTGAAATACTATGTTATAAAGTCACTTATCATACCATTTTAACTTTATCTCTTCAATTGTCTTGTTTATTAATTCAGCCTACTAACTCCATTAACCCAAGCTAGCATGAACGACAATTAAACAATAACATAGTCCTTTAAGCTATTACAGGCCACCTACAAACCAAATACAAACAAGATCCAATACAATTATAAGTCGAGTTTTTTATAGTTCCAATCAAATTACAATTCAAATCACTTCACTAATTCGTATGGATTCGTAGCTACTAATAATGAAAGCCAACACAACCAAACACGGTAACTCTCGAGCTTTCCTTGTATCACCTTGCGAAGGTACTGAACCTGAAAGGTATTAGAGACGAGGGTAAGTATACAACTGGTATACTCAGTGAGGGAGGTGATACAACATATCGGGCATGCAACATGATATGCAACAGGATAAAAGTATATTCAACATCAAATAACACAACCAAGTAAACAAGTAATTAACCACATATAGAAAGGATACGATTCACTTCTTGTCTTCAATCTCGAACCATGAGCCATGACTTCACACAAGTGCCGGCAAACCCTTACTCCAACAAGTTGGGATACTTCGGATGTATCCCGATCCTACGACCCTTTTCTCCTGAGGTAGATCCATGCCCAGCAGGTGAACCACGCCTTTGGGGTAGTAGAGTATACATCAATGACAAGGGAATAGGCTCCATGGTAGTCGAGGGAGCACAGCAAGCCCGACGCCGCCCGTGTTTCTCTACGCTACCATGTCCGAAAAGGTTGCGCAACCCCAAGACAAGATCACAAGAAACAAGAATATCAAATCACGTAAGAGGAACAACAAAGTAGGCCGCCCTCAGTTAATCACAAATAACACGAAAAGACTCAAGATAACAAATAAAATATTACATATAAACTTTATCAACTACTAAATAATTCAATTTAGAAACAAAAAAATCAAGTTGAAATACACATAAGGGATGAAGTCTCCCTCACCTTTAATAAACCAAACCTGTAAAAGTCTAGCCCATAACCCCTCCAATTCAACTCCAAAGATCAACACCTTCCAAATACCATTCAAGACTACTACCTAAACACAACAATACCATGTAACTTAAAGATAACTCAACCACATTATTCACATTCATGTTCAAGAATTAAGCTATTGTAAATATTCCATGGCATTCAACACTTCATTATTCAATCAATATGCATATGAACTAGATAACATGCTTAACTCAATTAAATGGAAGAAGAACTCTAATTAACCAATCAATTAAATAGTTACCTTTAAACATTAATGAAGATCAACTAACGAATTACTTTCATGCTTTAAAATCATTTAATACGCACTAACTACTTTAGATTACAAGACATGTTAAAATGACACTCTTATTAGCACATAGGGAAAGAAATACATTTATCAATTAATAGAAAAGTTAACAATCAACTATTTAATAACTAACACATCATTTTAGCAAAATAACTATACTTCAAGCTAAGATTCTAACATATCACTAATAGGATCAACTTAAGTTAATTACATTTAACATATAATAGACAACTATCAACTTACAATTAACCTTACATGTAGGTTCTAAACTTCACGTATGATATGGAACTTCAAATCTAACTTTACCAATCCCATTTAGCCACATTATGATACACCTAAATACCATGAAACCACATTTCCAAGCATGATTACACAAAAATACCAAAAAGCTCCTTAAATGATTTGAACTACAGTTACTTAATTCGATTAACTAAACCACGTCATAAATACATTTTAGAGGCTTCTTAACACGTCTAAGGTCATCTAGCTATTCAAACATGATAAATTCAAACCTTCGTTCCAAAGTCCCCTTTTTCAACTAGAAAATTCTACTTCTATACGAAATTCAAAACTCCAATTCTATAAATCAACCATACTATATCTCTAAGGATATCAAAGGACACCTATTAAAGCCATGAAAACTCGCTTTGGAGGCAAAAGCTCGGAAAGGCCCCGAGTGGGTTTTAACTATAACTACCCTATCCGGACCCCAATTTCACGCAACGAAAGCACCATAAGTGCTTCCATGCCCCAAGGATACCCAAACCATAGCCCAAACATGCCCGGATTACACAACGAGAAAAGTCCTCTTTTTAAAGTCGACTAATTTTGCAATTTAGCTCGGTTTTGGGTGATTCAACTTCACGTGGCCTCTCATCTAGCTTCACTAAGGCCTAAAGCATCTAATTGAGGTCTCAATTCAAGCTAATTAGCAATTTATATCAAAACCCCAAAATTTTGAATTTCACTATTCACTGCACTATTTATCATCTCTTTCAATCAATCTATGTATTCTACCACAAAATTTGCTAACAAGCTATATAAGTTAGTTCTAGAGGCTCCAAATAACATGTATCAAACACCCATAGCAAGCAATATAGCAATATTCAACAATACAAGAAAATTCAATATATGTTCAACAACTTAAAATCAAGAAAAAGATGCATCTCCCTCACAAATTAGAAGATGAAGACAAGTTGTTGAAGCTCCCAAGTGAACTAAAGATCTTCCATGGCATGTCAAGAGACCAAGATTGCAAGGTTAGATGAAGAAATCCCTCTCTTTTTCTTCCTATAGGCTGTCGGGTTTCGGGGGGGTAATTTTGTTATTTTTTTGCTTTGTTGAGTAATAATATGCATGTATGTGTAATATAATGTGTACATAATTTATTTATTCTAAGTTATACTAAGTCAAAATTTTCAAATGTTGAGTCAAATGAGCTTAAACTCTAATTAAATGCTAGCTAATTCATACTAAGCTTGTTACATACGTAATACTATTCAAATGATGCGAAAAACATTTTCTAATTGTATGCTCCCGAGCTCAAAAGTCCAAAATAAATTTTTTTTCGATTCTTATTATGTATCATGTGACTTAGGAAAAAATATTAAATCGCATATCCGAGACAGTAAATTTTTTTATGAATAGTGCCTCAGAAATAAGCAATTAAAGAAGACAAGAAATACACGTAAAATGCACAAGTAGTTTATGCAACAATTATTTAAAATATGTGTGAAATTCTCGGGTGTCACAGTCCACCCATTAACCACGGATCTCCAAGCACCTTCATCAATTGCCTTGATATAGGCACGCATCCTAGCTTTCCAATAACTGTAGTTGAAGCCATCAAGTTGTGGCGGCCTGTTAATTGACCCTCTATCACGCATATTATCTATTCCTGCAAAAAAGCCAGAAACCTCCCGAATCTAAACTGAGTTAATGATTCAGTTTGTAGCTCTAATACCACTTGAAAACCAGTTTCCAACTTCGTGTTCGATTGTGTGTTTAAACAACTAAACACGTTTGTAGATGGAACACAGTAATAAGTGAATCCACCACAGTGGTACGCCTAATTCAGATAGTGAAACAAATGAAAATACAGTAAGTAAAGTACACATAGTATTTTAACGTGAAAAATTCAACTGAAAAAAACCATGTGACCAATCTCTGGTCAAAATAGGCAATCCACTAGATGTTTTCACAGTTACAATAGTCAATGGACTTATATGATTGACAACTCCCTTGTAACTCTCATCGCCTAGGCCATCTAACCCACCTAAGGATTTACAACCTAGCGAGATCCTCTCGACTTTGCGTATTCTCCCGAATACTTACCTCCTTCTCCCAAATGATGTCTAATAAGATAAATGAATAGAGTGTCTACAAATAAAACCCGCTCAGCGCAATTACAGTTCCTAAACAAACTCTCACTATAGTGTTTCTCCAGACAGATTCAATAAACACATTACAACCCTTGTAATATCTAGACTTTGCTTTCTGTTTGCTCTACACGCTCATTTTGGTGAGATCATCAGCATATATATAGGTGAGAGTGCTTCAATCTTGGGCTCCAAGCAATCATGAGCATTAATGACCTTTGTAGGAGTCTTTACCCAAGTCAATCTCAAAAGATGTACTTAATCAAATATTTGATTAATCAAGATCTTCCTTGCCTTATCAAAATCCTCTTTAGAATCGCCTCATAATTATCTTTGCAGTAAATTGATAGCTTTCCATATAAGTGAAATCCTGCACAAACTTTTGCCAAAAATAAAGACAATTAAGATAATGAAAATTGCCCCTAATCTTGGGCTGAATCTAGAAGCGGCTAACACATGACAAGCAAAGTTAAGACAACCCACAAGAGATAGAAATATCCCAAAGGCCAAGAAGAACAATTGTCAAGCCTACTCATTAGCAGGATAAAATTTTATAACTGTTTTTTCTTATTTCTTTTCTAATTCTCTTGATGAAGACAAGTCTTCTTCTCTTGATAAAGTTAAAGGAATAGAGAATGGGAACATGTCATGAATGAATAAATATAAGTTGTTAAGAAAAATGAGAGGTAGGTTGTTGTGTCTAAGCCCGAAAATGTGTAGCCCATAAATTCTAGACGATCATACAGGGTTAAAAGAAAAGTAGATAGGTATACAAGTTCTCTTCATTCTCCACATAGGATTGTATTAGAGAAAAACACAACCAAGTAAGGTAGACCTTTTTGTTTTGGAACAAAGCTATTACTCCGAAGCAGAGTATTTGCTCGTGGCTTGCTTGCCTCAATAGACTTCCACAAGATACAGATTGCTTTAATGTTGAGTTGTCACTGATGCTAAGGGTGAGTTTTTGGCTTGGGTTTTGCAGGCAGAGATTACTTACTTTTTGATAGTCCTTATTTTGGGATAGTGTGGAGAGAATGTGCTAAAGCTAGAATACTTTTCTACCAAAACTTTGTTCTCTTAGCTAGGTATTAGCCTTAAGGCATACCTAGTTAAGGTTTCTTTATGTGTTTGTGTTTATCTTATGTGGCTAAAATGAAATAGTAGACTGCGTCATTCAAGAGCACCAATAGAGGAGTCAGTTTTAGAGAAGATTCTTTTGGATGTTAGAGGAAAAATTGACCTCTATTGTAAATATAAAATGTAGCATTGAAAATATATTTTTTTGCTCTGACTGCCAGATTCATCCATTTTTTTCTTGATCACTGACTTGTATTATGCTGTAATCATGTTTTTTGCAGTGTAATGACAACTATTACTTGCTTAGGAAAAAAATTCTCAAGCATATCTCGTATCCAATAATACCTCACATCAATGTGCTTTGACTTGTAGTAAAAAGTTGAATTCTTATTCAAGTGAATAATACTCTGACTATCATAATGCAATTGATAACTAGGTTGTTTAAACCTAAGCCCTAGCAAGAACTTTTTTATCCACAACATCTCCTTCCACGGTTTAGTATCTGCAATAAACTCTACTTCAATTGTAGAAAGAGCACGCATTTCTATAAATTTTATTGTCATAGCACAACTCTCCTTGCAAAGTTAATCAAATAGCCTGATGTAGACTAACTCGAGTCACCATCTCTGGCCCAATCTGCATCTGTAAAACCCATCAACTATGGCTTTCCATTTCCAAAACAAAGGCATAACTTAGAAGTATCTTGCAAATATCGCATAATCCATTTAATGGCATTCAAGTTCTCTTTACTTGGATTAGAAAGGAATCTGCTAACAACTCCAACTGCATGAACAATATCTACTCTCGTACATACCATGGCATACATCAAACTTCCCACGACATAAGCACATAGAACATTCTTCATCTCATCCTTCTCTCTCTCAAAAGGACATTGTGCTGAACTTAGCTTAAAATGGTTAGTTAAGGGAGAACAACCGATTTCGTATCTTTTATGTTGAATCTTTCAAGAACTTTTTTCACATACTTCTCTTTAGATAACCACAGCTTCTTCGACTTCTTATCACGTGTAATTCTTATTCCAAGGATTTGTTTTGCTAGCCCCAAATCTTTCATAGAAAAAGATTTGCTCATAGCATTCTTTAACTTGAATCTTGGACTTATCCCTGCCAACAACCAGCATATCATCAATATATACCAAAAGAATAAGAAAATCATCACCTGAAAATCTCTTCACAAAAACACAATAATCTGAAGAAGTTTTCTCATAGCCATGCCCTCTCATAAAGGATTCAAACTTCTTGTACCATTGTCTCGGTGCCTGCTTCAAGCCATATAATTTTTTTTTTCAATTTACAAACCAGGTTCTCATTTCCTTTGACCTGGAAGTCTTCAGGCTACTCCATGTAAATGTTTTCTAACAATTCACCATGCAAGAAAGTTGTCTTCACATCCATCTGCTCAATCTCAAGATTTAAAGTAGTTGCCACACTCAATACTACTCTGATGGATGACATCTTCATAGTTAGAGACAATATGTCCTCAAAATCAATTCCCTTTTTCTACCCAAAGCCTTTCACAATGAGTCTTGCTTTGTATTTAGGGCGTGAAGTATGCTCTTGTATTTTCACCTTGAAAACCCACTTCTTCTTCAAGGCTTTCTTCTCTTTTGGCAATTTCACCAACTCATAAGTGTCATTCTCTTGCAAGGATTTCATCTCATCCTGTATAGCTTCCAACCATTCTACCCTATGCTCACTTTCAATAGCCTCTTGATAATATTCAGGCTTTTCCTCATCAATCAACAAGACATACCCAGTGGAAGGATATCTGGTAGAAGGTTGACGTTGTCTCGTTCCTCTTCTCAAAGGAACATTCTCTGGCACATCTTTAATATTATTCGAATGAATATTTATATCACCCATAGAAGCATCTCTATCACTTGTATTACTATGATCAATATCTGAATCACCTCTAGAACCATCATCAACTGATGGAGGAATCGGATCAAGGTCACCCAAGTCATTATCCTGTAACTTAGGCTTCTTAACTACTTTGCCAATGTCCTCAATGGTATGATCCTCAAAGAAAACAACATCTCGACTTCTAATAATTTTCTTCACTGCAGGATCATATAACCTGTACCCAAAGTCATCAGAACCATATCCCATAAACACACACTCTTTAGACTTAGCATCAAGCTTCGACCTCTAATCATTGGGAATATGAACAAACACTCTACATCTAAACACCTTTAGATATTCATATGACACATCTTTGTCGCTCTAAATTCTCTGTGGCACATCTAGCTACAAAGAAACACAAGGTATAACATTAAGAATATGAACAACAGTACTCAAAGCCTCACCCCAAAAAGTCTTTGGCAATTTCGCATGAGATAGCATTCATCTGACTCGCTCAACAAGAGTCCTATTCATTCTTTCTGCCAGGCCATTAAGATGAGGGGTCTTTGGAGGAGATGTTTGATGTCAAATACCCTGACTTTTGCAATATTCCTCAAATGACCCCCTTATATTCACCTCTGTTATCTGAGCGAATACACTTGATCTTCTTTCCTGTCTCTCGCTCAACACTTGCCTGAAACTGCTTAAACATATTTAAAAACTTGATCTTTAAATTTTAGATTGTAAGCCCAAATTTTCCTAAATTGATTATCAATAAAAGTGACAAAATAACGTGTACCACCAAGAGATTGAGTACTAAAAGGACCACATACATCTGAATGTACCAAATCCAGAACATTCGGCTTTCTAGAAAGAGTATAGCTTTTAAATGATACTCGATTTCATTTACCTGCCAAACAATCTGCATAGTTATTCAAAGTTGTACCTTTTATCCCAAGCCGAATATTTTTCTTGACTAAACAATCGAGACCCTTTTAACTCATGTGATCGAGCCTCTTATGCCAGAACCTGATTGCATCTTCTTTAACAATTGCATTCACTAAGTTGTTGCAAATCTTTGTCTGTATCAAATAAAGTGTAGAGCATTTCTTTCCACGAGCTAGAACCAGATCCTTTTGTGAGCTTCCATTGAACACTTACAAAGGTATTAGTAAAACGTTCATCATCAAGCTTTCCAGTAGACATCAAGTTAAGCCGAACATCAGGATCATGTCTCACTTTCTGAAGGATCAAACGGCTGTCATTGTTGGTCTCCAAGAAGATATCACCAATAATAGCAATTCTTGACGAACCCTCATTACCCATCTTCATAATACCAAAATCGCTAGGTGTATAAGATGAGAAAAAATCCTTCATTGAGGTATAATAGAGTGAAGCTCCACTATCAATCACCCAACTCGTTTCTTACAATACACAATTGACAAAACACTAGTTAGAAATAACGAGGAAATCCTCAACAATAGCAATAATTGTATCATTTTTTTCTTTGTTGTCATCATCAGTCCTCTTTCCCTTTGATTCTTTCTCAATTTCTAACAATTTCTCTTAATATATCATTTTTTTACCACAATGGCAACACTCGAGATCTTTTTTAGATCGAGACTTACCACGGTTATACAAATTTTTGTTCTTGCTTCCCCCTTATTTTCTGTAACAAGAGCCTCAAGATGAGAGGATGCGGACCCTGTAATCTTCCTTCTCAACTCCTCATTCAATGCTTCAGATTTTGCCGAGGCAAAGGAAATAACTCCATTAGGGGCTGAATTGATCAATGAGACTCTGAACGTGTTGGTACTTAATAACCTAAAAGGAGGAGTGAATTAGGTTGTTTGGCAAGGTTAAGCAATTTCAAAATTCTTGATGCGGAAATAATGTCTAGTGGAAGATGATAATACTCTATAAGTTCTTGTAGGCAATTTAACAAACACTTAGTGGACACACAATTATATAACACTAGATAAGCAATTAGAACTTCAAAAATTCCAAATAGATAACTCAACTATTATCAAGCAATTAATGTGAGCAAAATCCACACGAAAGTAAATGATTGAAAATAAAGAGAATAGAGTAAGAGAAATCAAACACGATGATTTTCAAGTGGTTCGCACTCCCGAAGGCCTAATCCACCACCTAAGGTCTTCTATTCCCTTAGGATTTAACAAATCTTCACCAAGATGCTTCTTCAAATGTTGGTGAAGCAAAAAACCAACTACAATTACTCTTGAGTCCACAAGAGTTACATAAGCTCCTTCAAGTATAAGTGAAGCTAAACCTACTATCCTCTCTTCCTTTGAGTCCACAAAGGATTATAATACTTCTTCTCACAATGATTCTCTGACGGGCATTGTGGCCTTCTTTCGGGCACCCGGAAAGAGCATGTATCGCCCGGATTAGTCTTCTCTACAGGGCGTTGTGCCTTCTATCCGAGCGACCGGAAAAGGCCGGTAACGCCCGGATGCTTAAAAAATGCTGAAAAGTTATGTTTTGAGCCCCAAAAATAATTTGTTTAATTGCAAAGAATTTGGGCACATATAAAAAAATATTTCTTAGCATTTTTTAACATCCCAAAACATTTTCAAAACTGTTGAGAGGTTTTAAAAACGATTTATAATACAAGAGTTTGAAAACAAACAAAAATTGTTTTTCAAGGATGATTTTGAATAGATGTTTGATCGAAAGATATCTTGAAAGTATGAAAAACCTTTTTGGAGAAATTATGAGTAATACAAATCATACTCAGGCAAATGACATTTTTAAGGCCGATACCTCTTATGTCGCCACGTCTCCTTCCTTGTTACTCTCTCTTTATCATCGAGTCTTTATCTTAAATTCTTTTGAGTTTGGATACAATTTCTGATTCGACTTGGACTTTGATCTAATAGCTTTCTACTCTTTGACTGAAACTAGTTGATCTATGTTGATATGGACTTGCTTTGTTGGAAAGAAGGTCTTACCAAAAAATAAAAAGAATGCTAAAGCACCATTTAGATGTTTTGTTATTTTCAAAATAAAGATTATACGTTTTTCACGCCAACAATCTCTCCATTTTTTATGATGACAAAACATTGAAATTATCAAGCATAAAATAGTTAGAAAAGAATAATAGAATTTGATTTGAGGGCTCCCCCTCAATTTGAGCTTGATTGAATTTAGCTTGTATTTGAAAAGCAAGCTCCCTCTGAGCAAGTGCAATGACATACACTAGTTTTATGCTTTATTCAATTTAAATATATACTTTCTCCCCCTATTTTACAGCAACAAAATATAGTTTCCATAGTAAATAATCATGAGCGTAAAAGCCACAGTAATCAATAACAGGTACAAGACAAGAGATAACCAAAGGAAATGCAAAGCATTAATGAAATTAAGCAAAGTAACCAAACAATGTTAAAAGAAAAAATGCTGAGGAGTTTTTGCTGAAAGAAATAACTGAAAGCAAAAAAAGAATGTTTGAAGAGAAACATAGCTCAAAGTATCCACAGACTAAGGACCAATGTGGTGGTCATATAAAGCCTTCAACATCTGCTCCATACGAGCATCTTGTGCATTCAGGAGGGAAAGGATTTCATCATGTGAGGAGGAGTGAGAGGAAGATGATCCAACTCTTTGTCCTTGAGAACTACCAATACCATTTCTGCCTTGACATTCTATAGGATCTCTAAAATTAGTGGGGTCAACATCAAGAGGTTCAAACACAAGAGGATCATCACTCATATCATCACCAATATTGAGAACTCGAGAGTTATAGATTTTCAACTTTTGGCGAGTGAGGCTAGTGATATTGAGAAGATAGGATCTATCACTAATGGTTTCAAACTCTTGATCACGTGGAACTTCTAACAACTTGAAAAAATAAGTTAAGGGTACCCCATAAGCAAGTTGATTTTGAGCTTCCTTGGTATGGATGATATGGTTAATAATGATGTGTGGAAGATTTATACGTTTAGATTCATACATCAAATACATCAACAAAGCAGTGAATTTTAGAATTGAACCATCTTTAACTTCTCTTGGAATAATGACTTCATGAAGAATGTAGAATAATAGTTTCTTTTCTAGGGTGATATCCTTAGTCTTAGTATAGCTCAAGGAACTTGTTCCCGTCCCTTCCCATAGAAATTCTATAACTTTGGCTTCTAAATTATCAAGAACAAATTCCGGCTTGCCCCTATAAGAATAAAGCTTTGTGCCTTGATTTGGAATCCAAAAAGCTCTAGTGACAACACTTGCAGTTAATTCCAATTCTTTAGTCTTAACTTGACTAGTCAACTTCATGGTGTTAATATCTAAGTTCACATAGTAATAGAATTCTCTAATGCATGAAACACACCCTTTGTTTTCAAATCTCAACATAGGTAGCCAAACTTGAGCATCCAAAAGCCTAAAAATTCTAGTATTTTTAAGCAAGGTAGGAGGGTCTAAAGTCTTACCCCATAAGATGTTTTGTTGTGGAAAAGCATCGAGATTGACAATGATTTGAGGTCCGGATGATGAAGATTCTCCTTGCTTGCATTTCCTAGAGTCAGCCCTTGGTGGTGCCATTGGGAATTTGCAAGATTTTGAAGCTTGTTAGAAGAAAGTTTTTATTGAGGCATTCTGACGAACACCTTGTAGGCAAAGATTTTGAAGGATTTGTTGTTGAAGATTTTGAAAGCTTTGATGATGTAAAAACAAGATTTTGATGATGAAAAAGTGTTTTGATGCAAATAATGGTGAGTGATTGTGAAGGAGTTGGTGTTTAAATATGAGGGTTTGAGAGAAAATTGAGTTTGTTTTTGAAAAAATATGAAAAAGTGTTGAAAGAAGAGAGGAAACTCGATTTTCAATCCTTGCGATCCAGGCGATAGGCCCTTGATCCGAGCGCCAGGATGAGGGCAGTAACGCCCGACAGTGGATCTTCATCCGGTCGTTGCATGCTTCTTCCGGTCGACCGGAAAAAGGCAGTAACGCCTGGATCACTATTTTGCTGAAAAAATGCAATTTTTCACAAATTCAAGTGACCCAAAGCATTCCTAATTCTCTTCTAATAGCACAAAATTGATTCTCATGCAATGGTTTTGTAAAAATGTCGGCCAATTGATACAAAGAATCAACAAATTCAAGTTCAATGTCACCTTTTTGCACATGATCTCTTAGAAAATGATGACTGATCGCGTCGTTTTGCGCTAAAAAATAGTAAGGTTAAATGATTGAAAATATTGCTTACCTTGAATTACCTCTAGTTGTGGCGAGTAGAGGGTCGATCCACGGAGATTGAGTTATCAAGTTAAGTCCTTAATTTAGAATTGTTTGACTATCTCCCGTCACGGATAAGTTTGATTAAGTCCAAAAGTCCAAAAGTACGAAAGTACAGAAAATTAAGTCCTAGAAATGTCCACAAAATGTCCAAAGATATGGTAGTAACAAGGTCCAAAAGTGAATTAATCAAAAGTACTAAATTAAAGAATCACAACACTTAACACTAAAACTCCAAAGGGTTAATGATTTAGGGTGGTTATAGCTCAATATACACAAGTACAAAGTTATTGATTCAGATTCAAAGTTAAGTCCTTCTGAAATAAGGTTACAAGCTCCTACTACTGAAATGAGCCTTTAATTACGTAAGTGATAAGATTAATTAATTAACAAGACTGGATGTGTTGGTACAACCTAATGATTTCCAATCTCTCAATTAATCTTTCACTTATGTAACTTGGAGGTGTCGGTACAACCAGACTAGAATCCATCCGAGGTAGTCTCGTATTGCCACTGGTTTACAAAACCGGGCGTATATGTACTTTCAATTAAATATAACATAACTACAAGTATACGTATAATTAATCAAAGAATACTTAAAAATAGAAATACGAGACTTTAATAAATCTGAATCACAACATATGTACAAGAGTAACCTCACACGTACCACCCCGAATCTCGGGTCTAGTGTGCCATAATAAACTGTAAAGTACAAGAAATCATAACGAAAACCAAAATAAAAGAATACTTATCGTGTTGAATGAATTTTGGTAGGCCGGTATGATTTTGGTATGATGATGACTCACTATCCCCTCCCTTTAGGATTAAAACTTTACACACAACTCAGTTTAATAACTAAAGCACTCAAACACAAGAGCAAAATCTAAGTTAAGAAGAGAAAATGGTACAAGAAAAATGAAATGAGGAATGAAGTATTTATAGAGAAATTTTGGCACTATTTACAAGTACTATTCAAACCATGATATCATCAATGTGTCAGTGTGACGTCATTCGCCTAGGTCATCATTGTGTCAGCGTGATGTCATTCGCCTAGGTCATCATTGTGTCAGCGTGATATCAGCGAAGATACTATTCACTCGTTGACTTTACTATTCATTTTTTGACTTTGACTTTTACTATTTACCTGTTGACCTTGACTTTGACCAAAAAAGTTGACCAAGGCTACTTCACGGGTTTTCAGCGTCCTGAATCCGTTTTCGCACTCCGTTTGGCCAAATTCAATCTCAATTTGCTCGTGTCAAAGTCGTTCTTCCTTCCTCCTTTAGTATTGCACCGAAAATTCACTTCAAAAGTTGGCTTTTGTGGCCATTTTTGCTATTTCTTCTTCAGAACCTATATTGCATTAAATTTGTGTAAAATAGACAATTAAGCTTGAAATAATAATATAATATACATGATTTAATGGGTTAAAGTTACTAAAAATACAGGTTTATCAACCTCCTCAAACCTATTCTTTGCTTGTCCTCAAGTAAAGGCATCAATTACTTCATACATTCATAAATATTAAATCCAAGTAGTTAATGTATTCATATAGTTAAATTTTATAAAATTACAAGATTAACAGTGAATTTGTCTTCCAAACAATTCCACCCCAAGAAATCGTTTTGTATCTAGAAGAAATGGAACCAACTTAATTACAAAAAATGCTTTGAGCCTTTTTAAGCATTTGTAACTCAATTAAGAAGTAAGAAAATTAATCACGCAAAATTTGTAAAATCGAAAATATTTTCTATGGATAGTCATGAAATGTTAAAACTCAACTACCTTCCAAATCATGTAGTACTCCCTTAGATTTTTTTTTATATATATTTTTTTCTTTTTATGAAATAGATGACTCGAATGACAGATGTTGGTTGATTCAACGACTTCATTGAAATATTGCCTTTTCTTCGGTTGAATTGTGTTTGGTGAAAGAAGACTTGTCTGGCAAGATTTGTATTGATAGCTTTTTCATAACAAAAATGCTCAAAAATGGTTAGAAGAAAGCATTTGTTATGGATTTCCTTGCTGCTTTTTTTTTGTTGAATCAACATTTTGATATTTGAATGATGCTGAGCGAGTCATCTACACATTTTTTTTTCAAAGGAGTATACCAATCTAGAAAAATAAGTCAAATTTTAAAAAAACACAACATCTCACATTGAAAACATCTCAATCTACTCTTTTTTGATAATTAATCAAAAACTTCTAATTAAATCATGTGACACTGTTGGGATGTAATAATAGTTAACAAAGTTTAAAAAAAAAAAAATCTAGGTACAAACTCAACTCTTAGTGACTAATCATTTTTCCATTTCAAATTCACAGTTAATTCAAATATTTTATCACAATCTAACCATATTTTAACAATTAACCACTCAATTTTAAATATTATGAATAAGTGAAGTAATTTTTTTTTTTTTTTGGGTATCAGGTTGGTATCAACTTTTTTTTCCTCCTCAAACTCAAACCTTATATTGTCCTCAATGAAAGAAAACTATGTAATGCAAAGTAAAAAGAAAGACACAACCTGATAAACAATCCAAGCAATGTTCCTCAAAAACTTTCTGAAAGAAGAATTGTCAAACAAAATCTCAAAAACTAACATTAGCCGTGAGGTTAAATAAAAACTAAAATATATAAAAAAATGATGAAATAACTAAAATAACATAAATAAATAAAAACACGCCACTGAATTACGATGGTGGTGGCGGCGGAGGACCTGAGCCTAAATCTGTCATTGAAGCAAGTTCAGCTCGTAATGCAGCAAACTCTTCCCTCTGTGACTGCTTAAATTTAGCTTTCAGTTCACCTATGTCTCCCAATCCTGATGCAAGGTTAGTATTCATGGCTTGCAGTTCTCTGTACATTTTTTTCATTAAGGATTCTTCAGATTGATCACCTTGTTGTTGGGAAGAAGTAGCGCCTTCAGTAAATTGAGTGGAAGGTCGTGGAGCATTTAATGCTAAGGGCATTTTTCAAACAGCACGCTCCAAATGTTTAAAACTCTTTGAGAACTCTGATTCACCATATGAAGTAATAGGGAAATCCATGAATGGCTCATCAGGTGCAAAAGGAAAATCAAACTGTTGAAGCAAATAAATTATCAGTAGAGGAAAACGAAGTGTAGATGTAGCATCAAACTTTCTCATGTGGTCTATAAGACTCATCATGTTGTCCCCAATAACAGCCCCAACATAAAAAAGAGCACCTTGATAAATCCAATATAAAACTTGTAAAATAACTCCCGTCCTTTTATGATCATGACCATAAGGGAAAATGTTTTTTTTAACAATGATATATGTTAACCACATGTCCCTTGGAAGGGAAGATCTCCTTACACCCACACCGTGTGACAGAACTGGACCCCCACACAAATTTGTAGCAATGTCTAAATCAGTAGATGTAGCAGGGAAATCCATATTTTCCTCATAAAAATAATCATGCCCATACAGTATAGTTATGATATCAGTAGTAGTAAATTAAAATTCAAAACCATCAATTGGTGCAGTAAATTTTTCTTTATCGTACGAAAGATGCTCATAAAAACAGAGAATGAGACGAGGAAAAACAAGAACATTAAGAAAAGGTAGGGAGAGAAAACAAACAAGAAAACACCCCTCAAAAAATTCAACAACACATTGCCCACCTTCGAAGGCTCTCAATACATCCAAAAAATTAGTTTCGGCCTCAATTTGAGCATTGTTAAGTCTTGCAGTCAATGATAATTTCTGCCTTTTGGGAGCTCATAATCTAAATAATAAACAAAAAAAAAAAAACTAAATCAGAAAAGTCACAAAACAAAATTATATATATATATATATATATATATATATATATATATATATTGTTTTTTTTTTTACATAAATACTATTTATTCAAACAACACCAAATAACAACCGAAAAATCATCCTTAACACATTACATTATAAATCATCCGGTTAAATTCTATAACATGTAAATAATTTATAAATCTTAGATATAGGGTAACAAAAATAATAGACATAAATGAATCTACATAAATCTGAATTATTATTTTTTTAATTGTCGGTTTTTTTTTCAGATTTTTTTTTTCAAAATTAAATTTAAAAGAATTCTAACATAAAATTTAAAATTAAAATCTAACCAAATTCTATGTACATTCTATATACATACACATAAACATTCATATATACATACATAAATCTGAAAAAATCATACCAAAACGAAGATTAAGAGCTATAGAACAACAATAAACTAAAAGTAAGCTGTAAGAATTATCCTAAAGCCTTCAAATATGCTTATATACATACGTAAATAAATATATAAAAATAGATCTAATACTTGAAATAAACTGAAAATAAATGCAAAAATAAGAAAGAACGCATAAAAACTAACCTCTTAATGTAGATCTGGAGAAAACTTGGGGTGAGGAAGGGTTTTGTTGAGGTTTGTGGGTGATTTCCGTGGGTGGGGGGTGTATTTTTTTTAGGTTTCAAGGCTGCTGCAATCGGGGTTTATGTTATAAGCCCTGACTGTGGTTGGGCGCTCGAGAGCCTACAGGGCGCTCAAGCGCCCTGCTGCGTTCTTTCAGTGAATTTTTTTTTAATAGCAATAAATACATATATAGCAGACTAACATATATATATATACATAAATTTATATACATTATTTAACATAAATATCTTAACATAAAAATACATAAATAAATATATATATATATATATATATATATATATATATATATATATAGATTATATGAATACAAACCACACTGTTTTATTAATCATAAAGACATTACATAAAAGAAATGAAAATACAACAACAGAAGACTATCCTCTAAACTTGGAAATACATGATTAACTTCAATCATTCCTAATATTCCTACGATCCCACTTGACTAGGAGATAAATAAATAAAATGTAAAGGATGAAAATGCTTGCAAAATAGTACACAACCATGGCAAATTGATCAGGCGCGAGAGTTCCGAACATCATTGTGTTGAATGCAGCTAAATAGAGAAATGAAAGAAAAAAAAATTTTGAGAGAGAGAGAGAGGAGGCGGCGGTGGAGAGAAAGGAAAATGAGGAGAAGAAGAAAGAAAGAGAGCTTTAAACCCGTCGGTTAGGTCATATCGCGCTCGAGCGCCCTTTAAGTGCGTTCGAGCGTGATTCTTCCGTTTTTGCCTTAAATGCTTTTGCAAATTCACGAAGTAGGAAGATATAATCTTCCTCAAACCTATTTCCTACAAGAGTTTTTTTTTTTTAATAAAATAAAATTGGTACATGAGAAAAATAAATCCACGAATTTTAAACCATTTAAATATCCTAAAACAAGTATAAGAATATATAAATGTATACCGACCAATAGTCATCCATCAAGATTCAAACCTTAAATATGCTTCCAAAAGGAACAGTTGGATCCAGATTTAATTTAAGAAAATTTGAGTTTAGACTCAATTTAGAGTTCATCAACTTAACGAAGAGTTGTCCGCCAGTTTTAGACTAAATTTAGAGTTCATCAACTTAACGAAGAGTTGTCCGCCAGTTTGGAAGGCAACACTGGAAGCCTGGGAAAAGAAAAAATAGGATCCCATCCCTATTTCAGTTTCATACCTATGCAGCAAAGTAAACCACATCCGAAAACCAAGTGAATGGCATTAAAATCTGGAAAGTAAATCTACCCGCCATAGCGTAAGAACTGGCCGAAGCAGAGGTGATGAATCACGTATCACTTACCCCCCAGAATGGTATAAGTTATCTTTCTCTCAAATACCATGAGAGCTACTATTTCCATAACAGTGGAAAAAGACCTCCTAACGTTGAAGTTAACGCCAATTTAAAGCTAATTGGTAACCAAACGACAACTGTAACGCCTCGAACCCAACCCCACGCTAATAGTCAGGCTCGGACCCGTCACTCGGACAGAGTCTCCTCTGTATCAAGGACAAAACTGTTACCTGTAAACATTCATTCAAGACATTTGAACTAAAACAACAACTTATCAACAACAACTCCAAAGCCAAAACACAATCACAAGGCCATCCGAGCCTTGGAGCAACAATATTCTACTAAAGCACACAAGCATGCGAGATAAGTTGGTTTTAGTTATAAGCAATTAAATACAATATAATTCTAAGTTCCATATGAAGATTAACAAACACTCCAAGCATGCAAGGGAAATTAAAGCCTAGAATTCATTATTACAATCCAACAACTTTCTTTAACATCCTAGTACACATCTACTAGACATATATATACAAGACTCCAAAGTCTCAAAATACATTAATAACAAGAACTCCACGCAAGAAGCACATAAAATCCACCTCAGCACACAAGATCACTGATTCTGATCTACTTGAACTTCTTCCTCTTCTTCTACTTCTAATAGCTGGGGATTCACCTCAGCTTCTCCTGAAACATTTCAAATGAGGAGTGAGCAACAAAGTTGCCCAGCAAGGGAGGTGATGCAGCATGCCAACGTGCAATATGATATGCAACACAAGTAAACATATACAAGCCACATAACTAACAAGACAATAAGTCAAACTATTAATCACTTTAAAAAGGATACGGTTCCACTTCCAAGACTTCATCCACGAGCCACGATCCACGAGTATCACGAATATGCCGGCAAACCCCAAACACCACAATTGGGATACTCCGGATGTATCCCGATCCTACGACCCTTTCTCCCGAGGTAGGTCCATGCCCAGCAGGTGAACCACGCCTCTGGGGTAGTGGAGTATGCCTCAGCGAGAAAGGGAATAGGCACCATGGTAGTCGAGGGAGCACGGCAAGCCCGACGCCGCCCGTTTTTCTCGACACTACCATGTCCGATTTAGGTTGCGCAACCCAATACAAGTCACAAACAATCAATAGAACACATAACACGTAAGAGGGACGACAAAGTAGGCCGCCCTCACATATATGCACGATAAAAGTTCATATAAGCACGATATTAAGTAATAGATGCCAAAATAAGCAATCAACACAACTAATTCCAATAATCTACTCAAATAACTTAAATAGATCATAAATATTCAATGCAAAGCATTACTAACACACAACAAGTTCCAATTACAACTAAAAAGGCTAAAAACTACTTTTCCCCTTTCTTTAACCGAGCTTTCTTTCTCCTAAGCATGGTTCGAGATTCCCAATCATACCCTAGTCTTTCTATATTCCTAATTAAGCTCAAAGGTACCCCTTAAAGTCACTAAAACTCATTTTTGAAGCAAAAGTTCGGGAAGGCCCCGAACGGGTTTGAACTATAGCCATACTAACCGAACCCCAATTTCGCGAAACGATACCACCAAACGTGCTTCCTTAGCTCAAGGATATCCAAATCGATGCCCAAATTTGCCCGGATTGCCTAACGTGCAAAACCCCCTTTTTAAAGTAAGCTATTTATGCACTAAAGTTCAAATTCGAGTGATTCAACCTAACGTGGCTTTTCAATTACCTTCCCTAGGGTCTAGAGCACCTAATTGAGGCATCAATTCAAGCCAATTAGCAAATTTTCTCAAAACCCTAGTTTTAGGCACTATTCATCACATCTTTGATCAATCTCAACATTCAACCATTAAATTTGTTATCACACCACAAAATTTAGCTCTATAGACATTAAATAACTCATAGGAAGCATACATAACAAGTTTTATAGCTATAGCTGACAAATCAAGAAAATTAAACATATGCACATAAATTTTAAACTCGAGAAAACGAGACTTCCTCACAATTTTGAAGATGGAGAAGCTTTGTTGAAGGTCCTAAGTTGCTCAAGATCCTCCCAAGATCAATCTAATAGCTCAAAGTGCAAGATTGAAGAAGCAAAAATCCTCCTTTTCTCCCTTGAGTAGGTCGGCCAAGGCTTAGGACATAGGGGTCATTTTTGCAAATGTTTTGATGACTAATGTGCTCTATTCTATTTTATTTCATGAGATAGTTATATTATATGTAGTATATGATTAATATTCTAAGCTAATTAATCTCAAAAACTTAATCAATTAAAGCTAATTGCTATTACAAATGCTTTTTAATTTAATACTAGCACTATTCTAACGTAACACTATTCAAAGCTTACGGAAAATATTTTTCAAACGCATACTCCTAAGCTCGAAAGTTCAAAACGAAAATTTCTTGGTTCCTTTTAAATGTCGAGTGACCTAGGAAAAATTTAAAATCAAGCTTTCGAAACAGTCGAAAATATTATGAATAGTAACCCACAACAAAAATAATTAAACAAGAAAAATGATGCACGTAGAAATGTGCACATAAGTATGCAACGATTATAATAAATTTAGGGTGAAATTATCGGGTGTCACAACAACATCTAGGACAAACCTTGGAATGTTACCGCCACGAGATCCTAGATTACCCAGAGATCACTTGGGTTCATGTGAGGCACACACCCTAGTACAAATAACATCATGTTTTATCCTCAGACAGTCACTACCGAATGTTGCCACTGTGTACCCATCCTCCCACCCATTTAGGATAAGTGCGTCACATAAATTGTCAGAGTTTTTCCTTCTAACGGGAAATGGGCACTGGAACCATTTAATGTCAGCCAGCAAGACATACACACGCAGTTAAGTGCCGTAGTTTAACGCTTTCGGGCAAATTTTTTTTTTTTATAAATAATATATTAAAATAAAGGGACTAGCTCTTCCAGAGGTTTCTGTGTTCACGCCATCTGGTACTTTCCTTCGACACTCACATGGGGCCACAGCCAGTTCCACAGGGTCAAGAGCAAGACAGTGTGGTTTTATGTTACAGACAATACCGTCTGGTGAATGTTCTCACTCCTACCTACCTTATCAAGTAATGCGCAAACAGACCCTAAACTACATTAAGCTGGTGGAGTGGCAAGTACTGTTAGACAGAGTTGCACTGGTCAGACAACCGCACACAGAAAATGTACAGTGACCACTAGTATCATGACAATTATACCTTTATGAGTGTTTTTCAGGGTTAAGACCCAAACTACTTTAAGCTGGACAAAGACTCATTTGGTACTAATAAAAATAACAAAAAGAAAAAAAATTAAATTAAAAATCCTAGGTTACCTCATAGGAGCGCTAAGTTTAACGTCTTCAGTCAGACAGAATTACTTTGAAATTGTTACTCTGCAGAGATTGGATTCTTAAGTTCAATTGACTCTTCACCCCAATTCTTTAACTGGATCGCTGGTTTTAGCCTTTGTCCATTTACAAACATAGTTTTCTCATTTGTTTTATCTTTTATCTTGACAACCCCAAACGGAAAAACTTGTTCAACCTTAAATGGTCCATCCCATCTAGACCTCAATTTTCCTGGAAATAATCGTAACTTAGAATTAAATAACCATACATCTTCTCCAGGAATAAATGACTTACGAATAATCATTTTATCATGCGTTCTCTTCATTTTCTCACTGTAAATCTTGGCATTCTTGTATGCCTCTAAATGCATTTCTTCAAGTTTATTTAGATGGAATAACCTGTTTTTACCAGCTTTCTGCAAGTCAAAATTCACAGTTCTAATTGCCCCAATAAGCCTTATGTTGTAACTCAACAGGTAAATGACATGTTTTTCCATAAACTAAATGAAAAGGTGACATTTCTATGAGAGTTTTATATGCAGTTCTATATGCCCAAAGTGCATCATTCAATCGAGTGGACCAATCCTTCCTATCAGGTCTAACTGTCTTTTCAAGGATTGATTTAATTTCCTTATTATAAATCTCAACCTGTCCACTAGTTTATGGGTGATATGGAGTTGCAACCTTATGAATGACTGAGTATTTCTTCAACAATTTTTCAAAAGTTCGGTGAATGAAATGACTTCCACCGTCACTAATGATGGCTCGTGGAATTCCAAACCGACAGAAAATGTTTTCTTTTATGAATTTTATCACAACAGTGTGATCATTAGTCCTTGTTGCAATTGCTTCAATCCATTTAGACACATAATCAAAACCAACCGAAATGTATTGAAAACCAAAGGAGATGGGGAAATGACCCATGAAATCAATACCCCAAACATCAAAAAGTTCACAAACCACGATGGGATTTAAGGGCATCATATCCCTTTTTCCCATGTTATCTGTCTTTTGGCATCTTTCACATGCCTTGCAAAACTCATGAGTGTCCTTGATTAATGTGGGCCAATAAAACCCACTTTGCAGAGCTTTGATAGCTGTCCGTCGTCCTCCAAAGTGTCCTCCACATTCCTGCGAATGACAAAATGACATGATGCTTAGGTGTTCAGACTCGGGTACACATCTACGAATAATTTGATCAGAACAAATACGGAACAGATGAGGATCCTCCCAGAAATAATTCTTTACAATTGAGAAAAAACGATATCTCTCAGCCTTGTTCCACTCCTTGGGTATTTTACCAACTGCAAGATAATTCACAATATGAGCATACCAAGGAAGTTTAGGAGTAGAAATTAATAGTAATTGTTCATCAGGAAATGTATCTCTCAGGGGTAACTCATTTTATGTTTCTTGAGTTACAATCCTTGATAAATGATCAGCAACAACATTTTCTCGACCTTTCTTATCCTTGATTGTTAAATCAAATTCTTGAATTAATAACAACCATCGAATAAGCCTAGGTTTAGCATCTTTCTTTTCCAACAGGTATCTTAATGCCGAGTGATCAGAATAAATGATTATTTTTTACCCTAACACATAAGACCGAAATTTTTCTAATGCAAAAACTACAGCAATCAATTCTTTTTCTGTGGTGGTATAGTTTTTCTGGGCATCATCTAAAGTTTGGCTGGCGTAATAGATCACACAAGGAACCCGATCCTTGCGTTGACCTAATACAGCTCCTATGGCATAATCCAAAGCATCACACATAATTTCAAAAGGAAGAGAGTAATCTGGTGGTTGAATCACTGGAGCAATGGAAAGTGCATTTTTCAGTGTTTCAAAAGCAGTAACACATTTTTCATCAAATTGGAATGGAGTATCCTGTGCCAACAAATTTGATAAAGGTCTAGCAATTTTACTAAAATCCTTTATAAATCGTTTAGAAACTAGCATGTCCAATGAACGATCTCACCTGTTTAACAGTTGTTGAAGGGGGCAAATCGGAAATAATATCAACCTTAGCTTTATCAACTCGAACTCCTTCCTTGGATATAATGTGTCCGAGAACAATTCCTTCTTGAACCATGAAATGACTTTTCTCCCAACTAAGTATGAGATTAAATTCCTGACATCTTTTCAGCACCAAAGAAAGATTATTCAAACAAATGTCAAATGAAGAGCCAAAGATAGAAAAATCATCCATAAAGACTTAAACAAATTCACCAATCATATCAGAAAATATACATCATGCAGCATTGAAAAGTGGCTGGTGCATTACAAAGGCCAAAAGGCATTCTTCTATAAGCAAACGTGCCAAAAAGACATGTAAAAGTTGTCTTTTCCTGATCTTCAGGGTCCACAGGGATCTGATTGTATCCCGAGTACCCGTCAAGAAAACAGTAATAACCTTGTCCTGCCAACCTATCCAAAATTTGATCAATGAATGGTAAGGGAAAATGATCATTTCTTGTTGCAGCATTGAGTTTCCTATAATCAATACACACATGTCATCCAGTTGTGGTGCGGGTAGGTACAAATTCACCTTTATCATTTGTCACAACAGTGATTCCAGATTTCTTAGGTACAACCTGTATAGGACTAACCCATTTACTATCCGAAATAGGATAAATGATACCTGCATCTAACAACTTCACTATTTCTTTCTTTACAACTTCCCTCATGTTCGGGTTTAGCTTACATTGCATCTCTCTAGATGTCTTGGCTCCATCTTCCAAATTAATCTTATGCATGCAAAAAGAGGGATCTATCCCTTTAAGGTCTACAACAGTCTAGCCTAACGATTCCTTATTCCTAGACAACACATTTACAAGTTTAGCTTCCTGTTCCAAAGAAAGGTTAAAAGCAACAATAGCTGGAAGTGTTTGATCTGCCCCTAGAAAAACATACTTGAGATGACTAGGAAGTTGTTTCAGTTCCAGCTCAGGAGGAGATTGTATAGAAGGAAGCATGGGTTTTTTAGAATGAGTCACGCATGGTTCTATTGCACAAACTTTAAGTTTTTCATCAAATCTTAAATTGCTTTCTAAAAATTCATCAGATTCCTCCTCAAACCTACTCAACACTATTTCATCATCATTCAAAGTATTCTCCAAAAAATATTTTTTCATAAGACTAAGAAAAGACTCTTCAATTAATGGATCAATCTTATCAAGAATAAAACATTCAAGACCATCATCTCCATCTGCAAACCTAGCAGCATTAGCAACATTCAGCTTTACCTTAATATCTCCAAATGTAAACTCCAATTCTCCAGTTGCACAGTGAATTTTTGCATTAGCTGTTGCTAAAAATGGTCTCCCTAATATAACTGGAGTTTGGAACTTTTGAATTTCTCCTGGTTCCATATCTAGCACAACAAAATCCACATGAAAATAAAATTCATCAACCTTTATCAACACATCTTCAATCATGCCCCTAGGAATTCTAAGCGATCTATCAGCCAGTTGAAGGGTGACAGGAGTAGGTTTCAATTCTCCTATATCTAACTGCTCAAAAAGATTAAAGGGGAGAAGATTCACACTAGCTCCTAAATCAAGAAGGGCACGATCTACACAATGATTACCAATATAGCAAGGAATGGTAAATGCTCCTGGATCTTTCAATTTTGGTGGAACATGAAAAGTAAGAATGCTGCTTACCTTTTTAGTCAATCTTACTTTGTTTGATATCAAAGCTGAATTCCTTCTTTTCTGAGTGCATAAATCCTTAAGAAACTTTGCATAAGCAGGAATTTGCCTGATGATTTCTAACAGAGGTAAATTGATTTTAACTTGCTTAAAGGTTTCAAGCATGTCTTCCCTTTTTGAATCTTTATTAGGTGGATTACCTAATGCCTGTGGAAAGGGTGCCTTGGAACTCAGTGTCAATGGAATATTTTCATGTGAAATGAAAGTTTCAGGTTCGTTTGCAGTTTCTTTTGATGAATCAGCAGTAACTTGAGACTTAGCTTTTTGCTTTACAAGTCTTGCATTTTCGTAAGCTTCGACACTTACCTTGTTATCAACTTTCTTACCACTTCGCAATGTAATTACAGCTTGAAGATCCTCCACTATTTGACTTGTAGATGCTACATAGGCCTTACCTTTTGGGTTTCCATCTGGTTGGGCAGGGAGTGTTCCTTCTTCCCTTTTCTGAATTGTGTTAGCTAATTGCCCAATTTGTCTTTCCAAGTTGGCAATTACCTTTGTATGTGTACTTACCAGTTGCATAGTTGGTTCCCAACTGTGAAGCTTTTTCAAAACCTGTTCTTCAAAAGTAGTCCCATAAGAATTGGAACATGAATTGGAGCTCGTAGGTACCTGTCCTTGTGGAACTGAATGAAATACTGGAGGATAGCTTCTTGGTCTTTGTTATTGAACATCTTCCCGATTCTGATCCCACCAAAAATTTGGATGATCTCGTGTACCTGGATTATAAGTGTTAGAGAATGGATCATAAGTACGGGGATATCTATAAGCAGCACAAGCTTGCTCTGAAATTGAATTGGGATTTGATGCAAGAACACCTTCACCTGAATCAACTACATGCAATGATTCTTTCCTTTTGACCATTTTTTCCAATGCAAGAGTTAGATTTTCAATCTTTGATGTCAAAGAATTGTAATCATTTGATCCTACACTTTCTCTCTTTTCTCTAGATGAAGTTGCATGCTTTCGTGAATTGTTGCTCAGTTTTATGAACAATTCTGTGGCTTCTTCTGGGGATTTTTCAAGAAGTGAGCCATTATAAGCTGAATCGAGCAAACTTTGATTATGCTCATTTAACCCTTGATAGAAATTTTGAGCTAATTGCCAATCTGGAATACTGTGGTATGGACATTCATAAGTTAAGGTTTCAAATCTGTCCCAACTCTCATGAAGTGCCTCTCCAGGTAACTGAGAAAAATTATTTAATTGATTCCTACATTCATTGGTTTTTGAAGAAGAATAAAATCTTTCAATAAATTCTCTTTGCAATTGATCCCAAGAAGTAATAGAACCAGATCGTAATCTGTAAAGTCAATTTGTGCTTGACCCATTAAAGAGTAAGGAAACAATCTCAATTTAACAACCTCTTCTGAGGCAGTTCTAGTATTGATCGATCTGCATGTATGAACAAAAGTATTAATGTGATCATACGAGTTTTCATTAGAAAGACCGTAAAACAAGGAAAGTATTGAAATCATGTGAGACTTTATTTTAAAACCTTCATCAGTTTCAGGTAAGGCGATAGATCGTGGAGGAACATAATCTTGTGGTGTGGAAAAATCTTTTATGCTCCTCCTCACATTTCCTACTTCTCTACCTACAACTTGATCCTAATTTTGGTTTTGATTCAGATGTTGATCAGTCATGATTAGAAAAGTTCGTGCTTTGATTCTGGATTTAAAAGTTTTCTCAATTTCTGAATCCAAGACAAAGATGGGTGGCTTTAAAGATTTCCGACCATGCATACAAAACTAAAACTCAAAAAGAAAAAAATATATAAAAATATAAAAATAATAAAAATAATAATAATAATGAAGTCTATACAAAATAGCTAAATTAACTTAAATAAAAATAAAAACTAAAATCTAAAATATATACATATAAACACTTATATACATAAATTAAAGACTTACCTTATTTAATGAACACCAATCTACAACTGCGCCAAATTTTGATCACGTTATTTTGCGCTAAAAAATAGTAAGGTTAAATGATTGAAAATATTGCTTACCTTGAATTACCTCTAGCTGTGGTGAGTAGATGGTCGATCCACGGAGATTGGGTTATAAAGTTAAGTTAAGTCCTTAATTTAGAATTGTTTGACTATCTCCCATCATAGATAAGTTTGATTAAGTCTAAAAGTCTAAAAGTACGGAAGTACGGAAAATTAAGTCCAAAAAATGTCCACAAAATGTCCAAAAATACGGTAGTAACAAAGTCCAAAAGTGAATTACTCAAAAGTACTAAATTAAAGAATCACAACACTTAACACTAAAAATTCAAAGGGTTAATGATTCATGGTGGTTATAACTCGGTATACGCAAGTACAAAGTTATTTATTCAGATTAAAAGTTAAGTCTTTCTGAAATAGGGCTACAAGCTCCCACTACTGAAATGAGCCTTTAATTACGTAAGTGATAAGATTAATTAATTAACAAGACTGGATGTGTTGGTACAACCTAACGATTTTCAATCTCTCAATTAATCTTTCACTTATGTAACCTGGAGGTGTCGGTACAACCAGACTAGAATCCATCCGAGGTAGTCTCGTATTGCCACTGGTTTACAAACCTGGACGTATATCCACTTTTAATTAAATATAACATAACTACAAGTATACGTATAATTAATCAAAGAATAATTAAAAATAGAAATACGAGACTTTAATAAATCTGAATCACAACATATGTACAAGAGTAACCTCACACGTACCACCCCGAATCTCGGGTCTAGTGTGCCATAATAAACTGTAAAGTACAAGAAATCATAACGAAAACCAAAATAAAAGAATACTTATTGTGTTGAACGAATTTTGGTAGACCGGTATGATTTCGGTATGATGATGGCTCACTATCCCCTCCCTTTGGGATTAAAACTTTGCACACAACTCAGAATAATAACTAAAGCACTCAAACACAAGAGCAAAATCTAAGCTAAGAAGAGAAAATGGTACAAGAAAAATGAAATGAGGAATGAAGTATTTATAGAGAAATTTTGGCACTATTCACAAGTACTATTCAAACCATGATATCATCAATGTGTCAGCGTGATGTCATTTGCCTAGGTCATCATTGTGTCAGCGTGATGTCATTCGCCTAAGTCATCATTGTGTCAGCGTGATGTCAGCGAAGATACTATTCACACGTTGACTTTACTATTCATGCATTGACTTTGACTTTTACTATTCACCTATTGACTTTGACTTTTACTATTCATCCATTGACTTTGACTTTGACTAAAAGTTGACTTTGACTTTGACCAAAAGTTGACTTTTACTATTCACCCATTGACTTTGACTTTGACCAAAAAGTTGACCAAAGCTACTTCAAGATTTTTCAGCGTCCTGAATCCGTTTTCGTACTTCGTTTGGTCAAATTCAATCTCTATTTGCTCGTGTCAAGGTCGTTCTTCCTTCCTCTTTCAGTATTGCACCGAAAATTCACTTCAAAAGTTGGCTTTTGTGGCTATTTTTGCTATTTCTTCTTCAGAACCTATATTGCATTAAATTTGTGTAAAATATACAATTAAGCTTGAAATAATAATGCAATATACATGATTTAATGAGTTAAAGTTACTAAAAATACAGATTTATCAATGACGAATTTCAATATGCTTAATTCTAAAATGTTGAATTAGATTCTTTGATAGACTTATAGCACTTGTATTATCACACTTGATCGGCACACTATCATATTTTAGACCAAAGTCAAGTAAAGTTTTTTTCATCCATAGAATTTGAGCAACACAACTACCCATAGCAACATACTTGCCTTCTGCTGTTGAAAGAGCTACACTATGTTGTTTCTTGCTAGACCATGAAACTAAAGCATGTCCTAGAAATTGACAACTACCGCTAGTGCTTTTTCTATCAATCTTACAACATGCATAATCGGCATCGGAGTAACCTAGGAGTTCGAAAGATGTGTCTTTAGGGTAAAGGAGTCCTAAATTAATAGTACCTTTAAGGTATCTAATAATTCTCTTTACAGCATTCAAGTGGGATTCCTTGGGAGAAGATTGAAAACGAGCACATAAGCATACATAAAACATAATATTAGGTCTTAAAGCAGTTAAATAGAGAAGGCTTCTAATCATACCTCGATATTATTTTTCATCAACCGATTTACCTTTTTTCATCTTTGTCAAGCTTTATTGAAGTTCCCATAGGAGTGCTCATTTCTTTTGTGGTTTCAAGCCCAAACTTCTTGATGAGTTTCCTAATATACTTGGCTTGATTTATGAAGATCCCTTCCTTTGTTTGTTTGATTTAAAGTCCAAGGAAGAAATTTAATTCTCACATCATGCTCATTTCAAATTCTTTGTGCATACATTCAGAAAAATACTTACAAAGGGATTCATTAGTAGCACCAAAGATAATATCATCAACATATATTTGAATAAGCAAGATATCTTTAGCTTTTCTTTTTACAAATAATGTGGAGTCTAGTTTACCTCTAGAGAAGCCGTTATCAATTAGATAATTACTTAATCTATCATACCATGCACTAGGTGCTTGTTTAAGTCCATAAAGAGTTTTTTGAAGTTTGAATACATGACTTAATAAATTTGTAATTTCAAAACTAGGTGGTTGTTCAACATAAACTTCTTCTTGAAGATAACCATTTAAGAAATCACTTTTGACATCCATTTGATAAAGTTTGAAGTTCATAAAGCATGCATATACTAGCAACATTCGAATGGATTCAAGTCGAGCTACCGGTGCAAAGGTTTCTTCATAGTCTATTCATTCTTCTTGATTATACCCTTGAGCAACCAATCTAGCCTTATTTCTAGTTACATTACCAGATTCATCTAGTTTGTTTCGGAAGACCCATTTTGTACCAATAATCGGGTAATTACTAGGTCTTTCAACTAAGGTCCGAACTTAATTTCTTTCAAATTGATTAAGCTCTTCTTGCATAGCAATAATCCAATCATCATCCAATAATGCTTCTTTTATATTCTTAGATTCAATTTGAGATATAAAAGCAACATGTTCACAAAAAGTATTTAGATTGGAACGAGTTCTTACACCTTGTGATGGATTTCCAAGGATTTGATTATTTGGATGATTTTTGACAAATTTCCAACATTTTGGAAGATCTTGATTTGTTGATATGATTTGATCATTTGAAATTGGTTGTTCTTCCTCTATTGGAGTATTAATTTGATTACTTGTGGATGTATTGCCTTCTTCATTTGTCGGAATAGGTTGACCTTGTTCTTCAACTTGTTGAATGCTTATATTATCATCTTCATGTTTTCTTGACATAATGGGGTTAGTTTCATCAAAATTAATATGCATAGATTCCTCAATTACTGAAGTTCTTTTATTGTAAACTCGATATGCCTTGCTTCTAGAAGAATAACCAATAAACATACCTTCGTCAGATTTTGAATCAAACTTACCAAGATGATCGTTATTATTAAAGATGTAGCATTTCCCTCCAAAAACTTTAAAATGTGAAATATTTGGAGTACGTACTTTCCAAAGTTCATATGGAGTTTTCTTAAGAGAAGGTCTAATTAAAACTATATTTAGAACATAGCAAGCCGTATTAACAGCTTCTCCCTAAAAGTATGTAGGCAAATTATTTTCTTTCAACATTGTTCATGCCATTTCATGTAGAGTTTGGTTTTTCCTTTCAACAACCCCATTTTGTTGAGGAGTTCTAGGAGCCGAAAAGTTATGCTCAATGCCATTTTGTTCACATAATTCCACAAAAGATGCATTTATGAATTTTGTGACTTGATCACTATGAATGCATGAAATGTAGTATCCTTTCTCATTTTGCACTCTTTTACAGAATTTTGCAAATTCATTGAAAGCATCACTTTTGAAAGCAATGAATATTACCCATGTGTATCTAGTGTAATCATCAACAATAACAAAAACATATCTAGATCCTCCTAGACTTACTACATCCATTGGTTCAAAAAGGTCCATATGAAGTTTTTGTAAAGCTTTTGATGTGGTCGCATGACTAATGGTTTTGAAAGATACTTTATGTTATTTTCCAAATTGACATGCATCACATAAATAATCTTTTTCAAACTTGGTCTTAGGAAGGCTTTTACAAGATCCTTTCGATAAAGTTTACCAAGTAGATCCATATTAGTATGTCCTAATATTCTATGCCATAACCAAGAACTTTCATATGTTGTGATTAAACAATCAATATTTTGGCATGATATACTTTCAAAGTCAATGATATAGACATTTTCATGTCTATTTGCAATAAACAACACATTTTTCATTTTGTCAAAAACGGTGCAACATGATGATTTAAATTCAACTAGATAATCATTATCACATAGTTGACTTACACTAAGCAAATTATGTTGCAATCCTTTCACAAGTAGCACATCATGAATAGATATATTATTTTTATTTCCAATGCTACCTTTACCAATAATTTTACCTTTCTCATTATTTCCAAAGCTCACAAAACCTTTGTAATTTTTGATAGGCTCATAGAAAAGAGATGGATCACCGGTCATATGTCTTGAACATCCACTATCAATGACCTAATTTTCTTCATACTTCATCCTCAGGGTAACCTATATACAAAAACAAAATTAAGGTCCCCAAGTTCTATTGCGTCCTATATTGTTAGTATTGACTTTTAACACATTTAATAATCCATTTTGGTTTAAGCCAAGAAGGAATTTTAGAGTCCCTACCTACCATATTTCAAAATTTACAATGTGATGTTATGTGACCTTGTTTTTTACAATAGGTGCATGTTTTTTGAAATCCTTTAGATGTTGATGCTTCATTTGTAGAAGATGATGTTTTTACAAAATAACTTTTTAGAGATTTTTGTTTTGAAGAAGGTTCATATCCTAATCCACTTTTATCAAAAGCCATTTTTTGTGAGTCAAACATTTTATTAAGATTTTATTTTCCTTTTGTAAATCTTGCTAGGCTTCCATTTAATCCTTGATTTTCTTTTTCAAGCTTTTTAATTTTTGTTTGAAGATTATTATTTTCGAAATGAATCTTAAGTGCCTTTTCATGAGCAAAGTTTTGATCTTTTTCAAGCAACTTATTTTCTTCTTTTAAGGTGTTATTTTCCTTTTGAAGTTCATGTATCTTGATAATTACAATTTCAAAACTATCATGCATTTTAGAAAATTCATTTTGTAATTCTTCGAAAGAGCATTCATTTTCAATTAATGAGCTAGAGGTATAATATTCAGAATTAAAAGAAGAACATACCTCATCATCCTCTTTTGTCATAAGACAAATGATGTTTGCCACTTCTTCATTTTCGCTTTCTTCACCGGTTGATGCATCGTCATCAACGTATGTTGCTTTCAAGGCTTTTCCTTCCTTGGTTTTGATTGGTTTTGGACAATTTGCTTTTATGTGACCCGTCTTGTCACAATTGAAACATCTTCCTTCTTCTTTTGGTTTGTTTCTTCCTTTGTTCATAAACTTATTGTAAGGAGCTTTGCTTACCTTTTTGAATTTGAGAAATTTCTTAAAGTTCCTTGTAAGAAGAGCTATCTCATCATCGTCTTCTTTGTTTTCTTCCTCTTCATCACTTGAGTAAGCCTTTGATGCAAGAAGTACAAGTGACTTCTTGTTATTCCTTTTTTCTTCTTCTCGATCCTTCTTCTTCAACTCATGGCTCATAAAAGATCCCATAAGTTCACTAAGAGTGAGAGTTTTGAGGTATCTAGCTTCCTCAATAGCCGTTACTTTAGCTTCCCATGGCTCGGTTAAGCTTCAGAGAAATTTTCTTACCAATTCTTCGTTAGAATACTCTTTTCCAAGAGATTTTAGAGCATTAACAATATCGGTGAATCTAGAAAACATTTGTTCAATATTTTCATCAAAAGACATTTTGAATATTTCATATTTATGAACAAGCATGTTTATTCTAGTTTCTTTAACTTGGTTAGTTCCTTCATGTGTGACTTCTAATTGATCCCAAATTTCTTTAGCATTTTTGCATCCAGAAATTTTGTTGAACTCATTTGAATCTAAAGCAAGATATAACATATTCATAGTTTTATAGTTTCTTTCATACATTTTGAAATTATCATCATTATAATCTTTTTCCTGTTTAAGGACAGTGATACTTTGTTCTCCTTCGTTTTTAGTTAAAGTAGGATTGGTTGGTCCATTTTTTTATCACATTCCAAACTCTTATGTCATTTGCTAGAATATAGATTCTCATCTTAGTTTTCCAAAAAGAATAGTTTATTCCATTAAACAATGGTGGTCTAGAGGAAGATTGTCCTTCAACTATATTAGACATCGATGTGCTTGCCATAGGTATCCTCTATTAGATGTTAAGCTATATGTAGAGTACTAGCTCTTGATACCAATTGTTGGTCCTTAATAACCTAAAATCGGGGGGAGGGGGAGGGGGGGGGGGGGGGGGGAGGGGGAGAGAGGGGTGAATTAGGTTGTTCGGCAATGTTAAGCAATTTCAAAATTCTTAATGCGGAAATAATGTCTAGTGAAAGATGATAATGCTCTAGAAGTTCTTGTAGGCAATTTATCAAACACTTAGTGGGCACACAAGTATATAACACTAGATAAACAATTAGAACTTCAAAATACAATTCCAAATAGATAAGTCAACAATTATCAAGCAATTAATGTGAGCAATATCCACACGAAAGTAAATGACTTGAAAATAAAGAGAATAGAGTAAGAGAAATCAAACACGATGATTTTCAAGTGGTTTGCACTCCCGGAGGCCTAGTCCACCACCTAAGGTCTTCCCTTCCCTTAGGATTTAATAACTCTTCACTAAGATGCTTCTTCAAATGTTGGTGAAACAAAAAACCAACTACAATTACTCTTGAGTCCACAAGAGTTACACAAGCTCCTTCAAGTGTAGGTGAAGCTAAACCTGCTATCCTCTATTCTTTTGAGTCTACAAAAGATTACAATACTTCTTCTCACAATGATTCTCTCAATCTATGTGAAAGAGTATATTACAAAGATTGTGTGATAAAGTGAATGACAATTGCAACTCCTTTTTGAGTTTGATATTACACTTGAAGAGAGCTTTGAATGCTCAAAGATATGAAAATGATAGCTAAATATTTCTCAATAAGAATGATATGAAAAGCTTTTTGAATTAGCTTAGAAATCTGAAGATTAAGGCTTGGAGATGTGTCTAAGAAGGTGAGAGGGCATGGTTTAAAAAGAGGAAAAAGTTAGACACAAAAACGGATTTTAAGCAGAAATTTCAGATTTTTCCGTTAACCCATCCGGGCGCTGAGGCCTTCTTCCGGGTTCCCGGAACAAGAGATAGAGAGATAACACCAAAACATACTAGAAAATTTAAGAGCTCATCATACCACTCTCTAAGCCTCAAAATTGCGATTTGGTCGTAGGATTTGAAGAACCAGATATCAGGAACAGACCCTTAAAATTTTAGCTCAATCCGAGAAGAAACTACCGTCCAATTTCACTTGAAAAAATATCGCGTAGTTTAGTGATAAACCAACAAAGTCTCTTTTCTTTTCTCTGTAATTCTCTCTATTTTTCTTACATTCTCTTCTTTCTAAGACAACCTATAAGAGGTATTTATAGAAATCTCTAGGTTTCTCCAAATATAGGTCATAAAAGTCCCATAAATCAATTGTTTAATTTTAGAACATGTTGGGCTTTCTTAAACAAATAGTTAAAAGATCTATTTAGTCCTCCACATATGAGGGACCAACCCAACAAAATCCACATTTAGAGGTAACAAAGAAGATCCTCAAATATGTGAATTCTACTCTTATTTGGAATTATACCAAAGAAGAATATTGATTTATCTTTGAATGGAGACATGAATTTGAGTAGTGATTTGGTTGGGGAAGGTCTACTTTGGGGTATGCGTTTCTATGTTGGTGCACCAATAGTTCTTGGTATAGGAAAGATGAAGATCATATTTCATTATCAACTACTAAAGTTGAGTATAAGACTGACTCTCTTGTTACCTAACAATGTGTTTAACTAAAAAGACTTATTTAAAATATTTATGTCAATTCAAAAATGAAGTACAGTCTATACAGATAATCAAAGTGCAAACAAGGTTACAATAATCTAGTGTGTCGTTCAAGAACCAAACAAGTAGACATTGATTGTCATTTCATTTGAGAAAAGGTTCTTCATGACACCATTGATGTGATATAAATTCGATGCAAGGATAATATTGCAGATATTTTCAAGAAGTCTCTTCCAAGAGGACTTTTTTGAAGCTCTTTGTGCTAATATCGAGATAGTTTCCGTAAAAATCACTTTAAAGAGTATTGAGATTTTAAAGATTTTCATAATATATTCTTTTGTACTATTCCATTCATGAAGCTTTCTCTTCATTTGTTGTACATTGTTTTCTTTCACAGTTGTGGCTGAGGATCTTGGGCTAGTATTGCTTCAATTACACTACCAAATTATATACTCCACCTATTGAAATCCAATGATACGTGCACTACGTGTAGATATGGACTACATAATTATCAATGCATTGTGTATGTACTTGTCATAGTTACCACCTCATCTAAAAGTTTAAGCGTTTAGATGAGATGATTACCTAACATGGTATTAGAGCCTAAGCACAGGTCCTGAGTTCAAAAGTCTTAGCCTGCCATTTAAAAATACTAAAATTGTCCAAGTGCAAAGCTATAAAATTAACTCCTCCTGTACTTGCGGGGGCATGTTGAAGATAATAAACAATAAAATAAACCTCTCTCTAACGGCTTAAACTTTTAGATGAGGTGATCACTTAAGAATTGTAACAATATTACATACTTATTTATACACACAATCCTTCCTATTATTATAAAAATTGAGTGCAAAATTTTACACCAAATAATTATAAATGAAAGTTTGAAAAAAATTGTATATTGTGCACTATCGTCATTCATTATTATGCATTTGTCATTCAAATCATGATAAATAATTTGACCCTTTCGTGTTGACTCTATGAACAATTACTCGTAATAGGGTAAGATATGCAATTATGAATGAGAAGTTAGTTGTTGTCATATTTAGCAAAGGTAATCATAAAATAGGATAGTAATTTTTTTTCCCTTTTCTTCAAAACTTGGACTTAATATTTGAAATTTCAAATTACAAGGATTTTTAGTTTATTTCATAAGAAGATCCTTGTATTTAGTTATTCTTTACCAATGTTTGCTAAGTCATAGAATTGAAAATGATGTCAGGGGTCTGATGAACAACGAATTCAGTGGCACATGGCCTCCTAGCTTTAAAAAGTGGAAGTCCATGGATTTTCTGTGAGTGATTTAATTGCGTTAGAAGTCACAATTCTTTAACACTAAATTGTACATAAAGAATGATCTTTGTCCTGTAGCGATGTCGAAGGGAATAACTTTAGTGGAAAATTTCCAGACGATGTTGTATTCAGCTTCCAGAATCTCGAGTATTTGTAAGTTTTTAACACACTAAATAAATACAACATACTCAAAACTGGTCGCTTAACAATGAGCCTCTTGTTAAATCTTTTTGAACTTGTTACGTGTTTAACTAATGATGTTAGCGTTTGTTATTTTTTTTCAGTAACACTTGACTTAAAATCTGGCAGGTGGATGACGGGGAACAATTTTGAAGCACCTTTACCTAGAACATTCTCTGCTTTGAAGGAGCTTAAGTACTTGTAATATTTTGTTCTTTTTCCTTTAATGCTGGTTTTATGAAGGAAACGAAATTAATTTATTTCCAAGTTTGAATATATATGGTCTTGGTATCAATGATATAAAGACAGAAATTGTAAGAACAAGAAGCATAAATGAATAATCCAAAGGTAAAATCGAAGAGTTTGAAACTTAAGAATGTTTTTCAGGATGGAAATGGACTCCATGTATGGGGGTACAAGTGCAATAGAACCCTTTCACATGAAACAACTTCCTTCATTATAAAGAGGAGAATTTAAAGGATTTTTTTTGCAATTTTCCTTCTCTATTCCTCTGTAAATTCCTTTCTTCTGTATGTAAGTTCAGGTTTGTTACCGACTTAATTAGTCACCAAGAATATTCTCACTTCCCTGATGTTTTGAAATTGACCAATTTAACGTCTCTGTAAGTAATTGTAATATGAATTTCAATTGTGCTAAAATTCTCCATGATACAACTTCTATGAAAGGTCTTTTTCTACCTTTTTATCTTTTCAGGACGTTAAGGAATTGTTCACTAATAGGTGCAATCCCCAATTTTATATGGAAGCTACCATCTTAATAATTTTGTAAGACAATGCCCCATTCCCCTCTTTATGCAAATAATAATTAAAATATTTTTGTTTGACTCCTTGTTCTGTAATGCAGGGACTTGAGTTTCAACAAATTGACTGGTACAATTCCAGCTACTATTCATGGACCACTCGAAGACATGTAAGTCCAAGTTTTCTTTGAGAATTTACATGTACAATCTGTCTTTTTTTTTTCTCTTATAATATGCTCCAATGAACAAAAGAAGTGCAAAATATTTGGGCCTAACTTATGATCGCCAATCTTGTGGGTAATAAAAATGCTTAAAGGTTCCAATATAAGCTAGTTGTTTAACATATGACAAATTGCTTACCTTTGGGTTTAAGCTAACAAATTACGTGCCTTTGGGTGTATAAAAAAATAAAATTTCTTAGCTTTTTATTTTTATTTTTTCCCTCATCCACAAGATTCGAACCCAAATTGCATGCCTTTGGTTTTCTAAGCTAAGAAATTGCTTTCCTTTGGGTTTGAGCATCTTTAACTTGTTGGTGTTGATTTTCAGTTATCTCAGAAGCAATCATCTCACTGGCTCCTTACCGAAGTGGCTAACAAAAAATAGAACTTTACATGTGTAAGTGTTAATATGTTGAGTTAAAGGCTTTCCTTGAACAAAAGATGGATAACACTTATATAATAGTACCCAAAATTAATAATAGATTGAGAAGATAACACTTATATAATAGTTTAATTTCAATTGAATAAAAGATGAATATTTAAGTAAAATACAACTATTAATTCTAATTTCACATGTGTTCCAAATACAATTTGGATTTACAAATCACAGAATTGACTTAATATTATTTTTCAATTCCAAATAAGAAAATTTATTTGTAAATGAATTCCTCATAGAATTCATTTATAAATGAAATGAATTCCACATATAAATTGATTCCAAACACTATGTTACTTTGTGATTGATTTTATTAACTTGAAATTTATTATAGAGAAGAAGCATATCTGCAGATTTTATTTGGCAATAAAATAACTCAAAAGAGAGTCAGATTATTTTCTTATATACAAAATGGGAGATTGAAAGAGTGATCGTACTCCATTATGTGAAGTGTCCCATTTGAGAAAACAAGAAAAGAATAAGTGATAGATATAAGAAAAATCTATATTAGAAATACAAATTATATTGGCATGTTAGTTTAGATATCATATATCTAACCATTCTTAGTTAGCTAGGTAGATCGTTAATGAGATCCTCATACTTGATATGTCCTATGTAACACAGGTGAATAGTATGTCAATTGATTACATGTTTATATATTGTTGTTAACAAAACTCCTCACCTTTTCGAATCCTGACATGGTATCAAATAATTGTCTTTCCTTTTCTAAGGAGTTCTAAGACTACCACTAGTAAGTTTGATTCAAAGTTAATACGATATCAATAAGGTGTTGCTACAAGAAAATAACTATTTGGATCTTTTTTATACTAATCCAAAATGGTTAATCCAAGTTATTTTTTATACCTACAAAACCTACTTATAAACCACACAATCACACTATATTTCACCGATGTGGAATATCACAAGTATTATGCGTATTGTTTCACGTGTCTTTAGGTCATTTCAGGGGAGGTTGTTTCTGCTATTTCCAATCTCATGACCTATTGCTTGCTGTTTGGCCCTCTTACACTTATTTGTACACTTTTTTGTCAACTTGCTTCGTTTTATGTATTAATGTTAACAAAACTACTCACGTTTCCAAATCCTAACATGGTATCAAATAATTGTCTTTCCTTTTCTACTGAGTTCTAAGACTACCACTAGCGCTCCTTTGATGACTTTCATGATCCCATTTTGAATGTGGGTCTTGCAATCGAGTTCATCTAATTGTCCAAGTGACAATAGATTTTTCTTCAAGCCTTTCATGTGTCTTACTCCTTGAATGGTATACGAACTGTACCATTGTATAATTTTATTTTGATGGCACCAATACCAACAATCTCTAAGGCATGATCATTACTCATGTATACAGATACCTCAAAGACTGGTTCATATGTGTGGAACCATTCTCGTCAAGAGGTCATGTGTCATGTCATTCCCGAATCTATTATCCAAACATCAGCGAGCTCCTTTCTGCCT
Organism: Ehretia macrophylla; assembly: GCA_037974665.1. Taxonomy (NCBI): domain Eukaryota; kingdom Viridiplantae; phylum Streptophyta; class Magnoliopsida; order Boraginales; family Ehretiaceae; genus Ehretia; species Ehretia macrophylla. The sequence goes on from CM075781.1 coordinate 76,271,351, forward strand.
TTTAGAGACAGTTGATGCTTCATTGTATAAAACATCACTATCATTTGAGGTACTTGCAACACACACCTGACTATTTGTTACCTTGGGATTCTTTTTGTTACTTCAACAATCCTTCTTGAGGTGTCCCTTTTCACCACAATTGTAGAATTTGAGGTTTGTCTTGCTTTTTTGACTTTGATCAACCTTTATTGTGACTCTCACTTGAGCCCCATCGTGTTTTGCCTCTTACCATCGATAACGCCTCTACTGCTTGTGAATTTTTGGATTTGTCCTCCTTGTTTTTTTGCCTAATTTCCTCTTCTTGAACAGCGACTGTAACATCACCGAAGATTAAAAGTCTGCAAGAATATTATTGGTGTAATTGATGATGAGTTGATCATACAAATCAAGTAGACTTTGACGCAAAAGCTCAACACGTTCAAGTTCTGCTATTTTATAATCCAATGAAGTGAGCTGCGAAAATAGCATATTTAAGGTGTTTATATGGTTTGATACTGATGTGATTTCCTTCATCCGAATAGTATAAAGTCTCTTCTTTAAGAAGATCTTATTGTGAAGTGATTTTACCTCGTACAGTTTAGACATTGTATCCTAGATCTCTTTTGCAGATTTCTTTTCTGCACCACTTGATAATATTGAATCGGCCAATGCCAAATGCAAATTGGCCATTGCAGCATCATCCATCTCCTTCTACTTGTTACCAGTCACCTCTGTCGGTTTGTCCCTAATTGCTACCAAATAATTGTCCTTTCTAAGGATTGCCTTCATATTTAGTTTTCATCGGTAGAAATTACTCCCCTTGAACTTCTTGATTTCATATTTTGTCGTCATAGTGTTAATGATGATATGTTTATCAATTTGAATCGACTCCCACTATTTTACTAATAACAACACTATACGCGTAAACAGTACTATAAATAGTACTATATACGTATATAGTAATATATGTGAATAGTAATCGTGAACAATATCCTCGTCAACCAGTGGCTCTAATATCACTATTAGGTATCAACGTAGCAAAATAGTTGGGACAAAACAGTATCATGCAACTAAAATAAGAATAAGAAAAATAGGATAATTGAGATAGAATATTTTACGTGGTTCTTTCCTTTAATTTGTTTGAGGGTTTTTCACATAAAATATTGTGTCTCTATTATCCTATTTTTCTCATTCTTATTTTAGTTACGTGATACTATTTTATCCCAACCATTCCATTGTGATGATGCCTATCGATATCATCTAACACAATTTTCAAAATGCATTAGTCTTTCAATCTGGCTCTACTAGTGGTTTTTTTTTTCTGAATTCTTTCTAGACCTTTATTGAATCATGGTAATGCCTAACCTATTTGCATTTCCTCGAGAAATTTCCAATTAATGGCCGTCAATAGAGGCCTGGGTCAAATGAAAAATATTATGTTTTTCTGCTGCACTGTGTGTATGAGTGTGTTCCCATCCTGCTAATGCCTAATCTATTTGAATTTCCTGACTACTTACTGATGAACTTCGCAAACAGAGAGACATCACCATTGCGGTATGAATAACTAGTTAAAAACGGATTATAATTATCTTGTCTTTGTTGTATTTCAAAGTCTGCACTAATATTGAATCACATTCGCCTCTTCATTTAATTACCGTAGTGTTCTGACTGTTTGCTAATGGGAAGGGCGAGAAAAAGAAAAGCATAAAGGAAGCTCCACCATTGTCTTTTTATAGCTCTTATTATGTTCTTATCAATAACTTGTTCGTATTGTAGCTCGTATTGAAAGTAAAGATACCTATATAGAGCAACTGAACCTCTCTATACAGGCTTTACAATCTCCAAAGGGGCGGACCTATTTATACTTGAGGAGTGTATGTGCGCCGCCTCAACTTGAAAAAATATTTTTTATTTCTTTTTCTTTTGTGGTTTTTTTTTTAAAAAAAAATATGATATTAGACACATTAATTGTATGATAACACCCCTTAACTCTGCACGAGTGCACTCCTGACCTTGGGTGCTAGGTTTCCCACTGCCCCAAATGCTAGACCGTTGAGATTTTTAAGTATAGCTTTAGAAATGTGCTGCATATGTATTTTGAAATATGAATTTGAAGCACTTAATGCAAAAGTAAGTAAACTACACTGTTGGAAAATAGAGGCGGAGGAAAATTTGTTGAATTCTCCCATTGATTCATAATAGAAATAATTACAATAATTGTTGGAGCACTTTCTTTTCAACATTAATTTTTAGAGATTATGGCTCTTATTATTATGACTCACGACCCCTTGATTTTGGAGCTCTTGCGTTGGCTCCTTAGTTTTGGAGTTCTTAAGGCTCTCTAGTGTTGGCTCATCTCACCAAATGGTACATCACACATATTTATAGTAGTTCATTGGCTAGATATTTTTTCTAGGAAGATTCTACATACATTATTTATTTTATTCCTAGCAATATCTAGTGATATTTTTAATTCTAAATTCCAAGCATAAAAGTTTATTAATTCCAACACACACCAACAAGATCTCCAAGGCAGTCTAATGAAGTACAAGGAAAAGGAAGGTTTGATGCATGCAGTATTGACTCACTTTTTTCGTCTTTACGTTACTTAGTATTTTTAAAAGATTCGTATAAAGTCGGATAATCATTTTCTGTATTAAATGTTAATTTTGAATATTGTCATATATTGTTGTAGGGATGTCTCTGAAAATAACTTCGCAGACATTAACATACCAAATGACGTCATACCTCCGAACATGTAAGCTAATAATTACACGTCAGCTTCTTTTGATGTAATCATATGTGAACATTTATCAGAGTTTCTCATAGTATATTCCTTATATCTCTAAATTGAATTTTCTATTATGTTATTTCAAAAACTTGTTTACATGCTGTCCAGGATCAAATATGAGTGACAAGTAAGATACGGGATTTTGTTGATATGTTTTTTGCTGCTTCTTTCCTTTATTTTCTTCCTTCCTCAAGAATGTCAAGTATAATGTTGAGAAACATAATTCATGCCCCATTTCTCCAACACAGGAATCATAAATGGCTACAAGATGCTCAGTATTGTCCCAATGAAACGCAGTGTAAGAACGTAATGGTTTTTTTTTTTTTTTTTAATTTGTCAGAATTATTAAGTTTGTATAAGTACAAAATAATAGGTAAAAAAAAATAATCATCATTTAGGAAAAAGTTAATTAAATAGAGAGGAATACCAAAAATTTACATGTAAATCCCTCACTTTTGAAGGAAAGATTATGAGGGCTGTTAATATCTGTTTTACATGTAATCACTGACTTTGAAATTCCGTATACATACTCCACTAATGTCAGTGAGCTTCTTGTAATCTCAATTGAGTTCTTACAGCATGCACCTCTAACACATGATGACAATTGCAATATAGTTGCCTAACCTTATTCTTGAGAAGAGGTTCGAAGTGTGGTGACCACCTGTTCATAAAAGATCGTTAGACCCCAAGGGTCATCCCTGTTGGTGAGTGGGGAATTGGTTCAACCATGAAATGTGGGTTCGAATCCCCATCGCTGTTCGGATTTTGTTTTGACTTACTTGGTACATACTGTGGGTCAGGACCACTGTACTTCTGGGATTTTGGTTCAAACTCAACCGTTAAACCAGACGAAGGGATGTTGACTTGTTCCCATCAGATGTTAGTAGGTGGTTACTAATTCAATCTATATCTCATGAAGTGGTTGATGTGGGAATATTTTTCAGGATTAACAAAAAATAAAATAAATAAATATAAGATCGTCCTGTGAATAGAAAATAATGTAACTTGGTTGTATTATTTTTTCGCAGATGATAGCTTGTACATTAAATGTGGTGGAAATTCAACCTTTATCGAGGGAAATCATTACGAGGCTGATGTGAATCCAGAGGGACGATCAACTTTCACTCTGAGTGATAGTAAACGTTGGGGCTACAGCAGCATGGGAATATCATATGACGATCACTACATCTTAAATCAAACATGCAATCTTGCAGTGGATCATGCACCATTGTACCAGACAGCTCGCACAGCCCCAATATCCTTGAAGTATTATGTATTTTGTCTTAGGGAAAAGGAATACAATGTGAGACTTCACTTTGCTGAAATAGCATGGAAAGAGGATCAAGTTAAAGGAACCACAAATAGGCGCATTTTTGATGTAAAAATCCAAGTAAGTACATAACCAATAGAATAGATGGTTGATAATATAAACGAAGAGGAGACTAAAAAAGGCTACAACTACAGGGCACGACACATTTACGCAACTTCAACTTAGAAAGAGAAGCAAAGGGTGTCAATAAGAATGTAACCAAAGAATTTAATGTTACTGTAAATGGCACCCTAGAGATTCATTTATATTGGTCAGGCAAGGGCTACTATGGTCCTCTTATTTCTGCAATTTCTGTATCTGCTGGTATGGCTTATCTACTCTATGTTAATTCTTTTTACTGCCATATGTTTTTTACCTACTTATACACCTAAAATTTCCATCAGTACCAATACCACCAAAGAAGCTAAGAAGCTGTCTACTGCGGCTATTGCTGGAATCGGAGCATCTTCATCACTTTGTATCACACTTATTTTCGTTCTTTTATGGTGGTTCAGCTGGCTTGGTGGAAAGAAACGGCAAAGTGAAGGTAAAGTTTGACTGATTACATAATTTCATCCATACACTACACTTTTTGATCAGTGTAATAGAATCTCTCTCTGCTGTCTAAATTTTCTCTCCTTTCACTGGTTACATGTTGAAACAGAACTTACAGGCATTGAATTATATCCTGGAGGACTTTTTAACTTCCGTCAAATAAAGACTGCCACCCAAAATTTTGATGCTTCGAACAAGCTCGGTGAAGGAGGTTTTGGCACAGTTTATAAGGTGCCCTTTGTTGCAATTTATTATAGATTATGATCCTACATTATCTTTTTTCAATTCTTTAAATCAATTTTTAATTAAAGAATGGTTGAAATCTACAGCAATCAGTAAAATTTCAATGCATCAATTGTAACATAATTGCAGAGACATAGTTTTTTGCCCTTTGGCATCTTCTATTTCATTAGTTACATGAAGATGATTGACTTTCATATACGGTCTAAAAATATTTTTTCTTTCTACACAATGTAGGGTGTACTTCCAAATGGCACTAAAATAGCAGTTAAACAGCTTTCAACAAGATCAAGACAAGGAATCCGTGAGTTTGTAAATGAAATTGGCACCATCTCAGCTCTGCAACATCCAAATCTTGTAAGGCTAATGGGATGTTGTGCAGAAGACAATCAACTCCTACTTATTTATGAGTACATGGAGAATAATTCCCTTGACCATGCATTATTTGGTAAGTCGGGACAATTTTTTTCTATAGGAACTCTCCTCATCTCAGTTGTTCTAGTAGTGGAATTCTTCTCAAATTGGATATTTTTCAGGTTACGATGAAATGAAAACAAGACTGACATGGCCAACGAGGGTTAAAATATGTCTTGGCATAGCGAAAGGTCTGGCTTTCCTTCATGAAGAGAGCAAACTCAAAATCATTCATAGAGACATTAAACCAACAAACATACTACTGGATGAGGATCTTAATGCAAAAATATCTGATTTTGGATTTGCAAAGCTTTTTGAAGAGGAGAAAACTCATGTCATCACACGAGTAGCTGGAACAACGTAAGTGAAGAAGACTTTTCACAGTGGAACTTTTTTTCTTTGGAGATATTACAATTTCTTTCAAATTCACAAAATTTCATGCACCGATTCTTGAATACCCGAGATGCTAGAATATTCATGTGGGACTTTCTCAGAGTCTGATTTTATACGTGTGATAGATGTTTCTTCTACGTATCTATTTTTATGAATCTTTAACTATGGACCTACTTGCAGGGGATATATGGCACCTGAGTATGCCATGCGAGGACACTTAACAGCCAAAGCAGATGTTTATAGTTTTGGAGTTGTGATGCTTGAAATAATTAGTGGAAAGAACAGTATCAGCTATAGGCCAAGTGATGAAACCGTTTTCCTTCTGGATTTGGTAAGTTAATTGTATATACAAAATGTAGTTCACGTGTCAATAGATTATATGATTTATGTTTCAAGTGAAGCAAATCATGTGTTCTCTATCATACAACTGCAGGCATACGTTTACCAAAAGCAAGGAAATCTCCTGGCACTGGTTGATCCAAATCTCGGGCCAAACTACTCTCGGAAAAAAGCTGCTACAATTTTGGAGTTAGCAATGTTGTGCACTAATCCATCGCCAACACTTAGGCCAACAACGTCTGAAGTTGTGAAAATTCTCGAAGGGAAGAGTAAGATTAAGACTACATCAACAAATGTTCCTTATTCTATGGATAACTTCACTAGGGCCCACAACGTTGTCGCTGCCCTCTGTCCATCCCCACAACCTGGGAACAATCCGCAGGGAGAGGCATCAGGAACTACAGAAATTGAAGAATCCAGTTTCTCTCAAGATAACTAAGCTATGACACTCATGTAACATCTGGGAAAGAGTCAATAATTATATAGCATCTTTGCGATTGTTCAGCTAAGATGGTTCATTGAACCAACTTTCATGTGTGCTTACACCTTGGCGCTGGTTTTATGTAATGCTTTAATAATTCGTAAATTTCAATGCCAACAGTACAATTGTGTTTTAGTTGAAATTTCGATTAAAGATTGGAAAAATCAAATTATTACTTCCTCTTAATGAAAGAGTCTTAGTGGTTTACTCTTTTATTTCCCTTTTTATAGGAGTTTATGGCATTCAACTAGACTAATTAAAATTGTAGCTTTCATCTTTTAGCTCAAGTAAGAAAATGCTATATTTCTCAAAACTATCAACCAAAATATTTGACCAACAAATCTGAGTTGTGTTAGTTACTTGTTTTAAAATTAAATTGGCAACCATCGTTTTCCACATTTGTTTCAGCATTTTTTATTTTTTATTTTTTATTTTTATTTTTTTTGAAATTTTCACGTTTCTCTATCCTAGCTTCTTCTCTTTTAACTTGGGGTATAGTGAGTCATCTTCTTTCATGCTTCAGTGCCTAGAACCATTAGGAGCTTGATTTTTAAAATCCATTTACTAGGGAGCGGATATCAACTCCACCAAGTTCAAGTTGCTCATGTCCAGGACGATGCACAAATGTAGAGAAGTACTATGAAAAAAGAAAAGAAACAAAAGGAAAAAGGTAAAACTTTAAGAAAGACTCGTAACACAGCTATTATGTTGAAAGGCAAGAAAGAACCAAAACATCAACAAAAATAGTTCAAAAGTAGAAGAACATTCCGATATAGGACCCAATAAATTGGCAAAAAATGGAAATCAGTACCTGGATAAACTCAATTTTGCCTTCACCTTAAGAACCATAGGGACAGATGTGTTTAAAAAGCCATTCCGTTTGAAATCTGCCCACGATATGCCAACTTGATGGATTGCTCATAGATGGCATATTAGTTGAGGCGCCAAACTGGGTCGATGTAATACCATAGATATAAATAGATAAATAAAAAAAGGGTGAAGTGCATTAGCCCCCCTTGTACTTTAGCGAAAGTGCACAACACCCCCCTATAGTTTAAAAACCCCCTGAGTTAGTCCTTGTAGTTTTTCAAAAGTGCACAACACCCCCCTACCGTTAAAAAATCAGTTAAATTTAACGGAGAGTGTACTTCACACGCGTTAAGTGAATTTTTTTTTAATTTTTAACGAATTTATTCATAAATAATTATATGAATTGACCAAATTACCAAATTTTTTTTTTGCCTAAACAAAAGAGGAAATGGCAAAAGAGAGAAATGAAAAAAAAATGAGGGTATTTACGTCTTTTTTACAAAATCCGTTAAATATGACGGATTTTATAACTGTAGGGGGGTGTTGTGCACTTTTAAAAAATATAGGGACTAGTTCAGGGAGTTTTTGAACTATAGGGGGGTGTTGTGCACTTTCGCTAAAGTATAAGGGGGTCTAGTGCACTTCACCCATAAAAAAAATTAGACCTCTCAACTTCAATACTAACGTAGTACACTTGCAAGTTGCAACTAAACTAGATGAAAAGAGAAGCAAAGGACCAAAAAAACAAAAAAGCAGAAAATCAGAATCAACATATAGAGACTTTCTTCTGGCTGAAAAGAATAAGGTTATGTTATATTTTGCTTAATCTCTCAATACTAGTGAATCAAATTGGAGGGCAGACAGCAAGTAGTATTAGGATTTGAACGATCTAACACCAAAATACATATAATATAAGTTGTAGATTTGAAACATTCTATTGATTCATGTCGTACCCCTTATATTCTGCAATAATCTATTAAGAAACCTGCATGAAAACATTGGTGTATGCTACCATGGATACACGTCTACTCCCTCTCTCTCTCCAAATCCTATATAGTGGCTCTCAATAGGCAACCTACCTCAGTATGTACACTATTAGTATTTAGAGACGAGAACATGTAAGAGAATAAACTAGTCTAAAAATGCGAGTTAATCCCATTTTCCCCCATGAGTTCTTCTATAAAGCCCAAACTCCCCCATGACTTTTTTATTTTACCCACATTCCCCCATGACATTAAATAATACCTGTAACGCCCCGAACCCAACCCCACGCTAATAGTCAGGCTCGGACCCGTCACTCGGACAGAGTCTCCTCTGTATCAAGGACAAAACTGTTACCTGTAAACATTCATTCAAGACATTTGAACTAAAACAACAACTTATCAACAACAACTCCAAAGCCAAAACACAATCACAAGGCCATCCGAGCCTTGGAGCAACAATATTCTACTAAAGCACACAAGCATGCGAGATAAGTTGGTTTTAGTCATAAGTAATTAAATACAATAAAATTCTAAGTTCCATATGAGGATTAACAAACACTCCAAGCATGCAAGGGAAAATTAAAGTCTAGAATTCATTATTACAATCCAACAACTTTCTTTAACATCTTAGTACACATCTACTAGACATATATATACAAGACTCCAAAGTCTCAAAATACATTAATAACAAGAACTCCACGCAAGAAGCACATAAAATCTACCTCAGCACACAAGATCACTGATTCTGATCTACTTGAACTTCTTCCTCTTCTTCTACTTCTAATAGCTGGGGATTCACCTCAGCTTCTCCTGAAACATTTCAATGAGGAGTGAGCAACAAAGTTGCCCAGCGAGGGAGGTGATGCAACATGCCAACGTGCAATATGATATGCAACACAAGTACACATATACAAGCCACATAAATATCAAGTCAATAAGTCAAACTATTATTCACTTTAAAAAGGATACGGTTCTACTTCCAACACTTCTTCCTCGAGCCACGATTCACGAGAATCACGAATATGCCTGCAAACCCCAAACACCACAAATGGGATACTCCGGATGTATCCCGATCCTACGACCCTTTCTCCCGAGGTAGGTCCATGCCCAGCAGGTGAACCACGCCTCTGGGGTAGTGGAGTATGCCTCAGCGAGAAAGGGAATAGGCACCATGGTAGTCGATGGAGCACGGCAAGCCCGACGCCGCCCGTGTTTCTCGACGCTACCATGTCCGATTTAGGTTGCGCAACCCAATACAAGTCATAAACAATCAATATATCACATAACACGTAAGAGGGACGACAAAGTAGGCCGCTCTCACTTATATGCACGATAAAAGTTCAAATAAGCACAATATTAAGTAATAGATGCCAAAAAAAGAAATCCACACACTTAATTCCGATACTCTACTCGAATACCTTACATCGATCCTAACTTTTCAATGCACAGCATTCCTCACACACAACAAGCTCCAATTCCAACTAAAAAGGCTAAAAACTACTTTTGCCCTTTCTTTAACCGAGCTTTCTTTCTCCTAAGCATGGTTCGAGATTCCCAATCATACCCTAGTCTTTCTATATTCCTAATTAAGCTCAAAGGTACCCTTTAAAGTCACTAAAACTCATTTTTGAAGCGAAAGTTCGGGAAGGCCCCGAACGCGTTTGAACTATAGCCATACTAACCGAACCCCAATTTCGCGAAACGAAAACACCAAAGGTGCTTCCTTAGCTCAAGGATATCCAAATCGATGTCCAAATTTGCCCGGATTGCCTAACGTGCAAAACCCCCTTTTTAAAGTAAGCTATTTATGCACTAAAGTTCAAATTCGAGTGATTCAACCTAACGTGGCTTTTCAATTACCTTCCCTAGGGTCTAGAGCACCTAATTGAGGCATCAATTCAAGCCAATTAGCAAATTTTCTCAAAACCCTAGTTTTAGGCACTATTCATCACCTCTTTGATCAATCTTAACATTCAACCATTAAATTTGTTATCACACCACAAAAGTTAGCTCTATAGACATTAAATAACTCATAGGAAGCATTCATAACAAGTTATATAGCTATAGATGACAAATCAAGAAAATTAAACATATGCACATAAACTTTAAACTCAAGAAAATGAGACTCCCTCACAATTTTGAAGATGGAGAAGCTTTGTTGAAGATCCTAAGTTGTTCAAAATCCTCCCAAGATCAATCTAATAGCTCAAAGTGCAAGATTGAAGAAGCAAAAATCCTCCTTTTCTCCCTTGAGTGGGTCGGCCAAGGCTTAGGACATAGGGGTCATTTTTGCAAATGTTTTGATGACTAATGTGCTCTCTTCTATTTTATTTCGTGAGATAGTTATATTATATGTAGTATATGATTAATATTCTAAGCTAATTAATCTCAAAAACTTAATCAATTAAAGCTAATTGCTATTACAAATGCTTTTTAATTTAATACTAGCACTATTCTAACGTAACACTATTCAAAGCTCACGGAAAATATTTTTCAAACGCATACTCCTAAGCTCGAAAGTTCAAAACGAAAATTTCTTGGTTCCTTTTAAATGTCGAGTGACCTAGGAAAAATTTAAAATCAAGCTTTCGAAACAGTCGAAAATATTATGAATAGTAACCCACAACAAAAACAATTAAACAAGAAAAATGATGCACGTAGAAATGCGCACATAAGTATGCAACGATTATAATAAATTTAGGGTGAAATTCTCGGGTGTCACACCCTCTCCCCCTTAAACTAATTGCGTCCTCGCAATTCTTACATGATTCGGCAAAGAGCTCCGGATACTTCTCTCTGATATGATCTTCTCGCTCCCAAGTGGCATCCTCAACCCCATGATGATCCCAGAGAACTTTTACCATAGGAATATTTTTAGTCCTAAGTTCCTGAATCTTTCGGTCAACCACTCGAAGAGGTTTCTCAACATAAGCTAAGGACTCATCAATCTCTAACGGCTCCAATTCAATGATATGCGACGAATCAGGATTATACTTTCTCAGCAGTGATACATGAAAAACATCATGAATCCGACCCAAACTTGGAGGTAAGGCCAATCTGTAAGCTAAATTCCCAACTTTCTCAGTGATCTCAAATGGTCCCACGTATCTAGGACTAAGTTTACCTCCTTTGCCGTGCCGAATCAAACCTTTTCGCGGAGAGACTTTCAAGAAAACATGATCACCCTTAGAAAATACTAAGTCCCGTCGACGTCTATCAGCATAATTCTTCTGTCGACTCTGAGCTGTAAGCATCATTTTCTTTATAAGTCTCACATTATCCACCATTTTAATCATCTCCGGAAGAATAGAGGGATCAACTGTTTTCATCTCACCTACCTCATCCCAATACAACGGAGACCGACATTTTCGCCCATAAAGTGCCTCGTAGGGTGCCATGCCAATAGTGGCCTGATAACTGTTATTGTAAGCAAACTCTGCTAGAGGCAGATATTTCTCCCAATTCTTGCCAAAATCCAGAACACAGGCTCTCAACATATCTTCCAGTATCCTGATAGTCCTCTCCGACTGACCATCCGTCTGCGGATGATAAGCAGTACTAAAACTCAAATTAGTCCCCAAAGCCTTTTGTAGTTTTTGCCAGAACTGTGATGTAAACCTGGGATCCCTGTCTGACACTATCTGAGATGGAACTCCATGCAGTCTCACAATATTTTCAACATAAAGCTCAGCCAATTTATCGAGAGAATCTGTTTTCTTTGTAGCAATAAAATGCGAACTCTTCGTCAACCTGTCTACTACAACCCACACCGAATCATTACCTCGTGGTGATCTCGGTAAATCCGACACAAGATCCATAGTAACCTGATCCCATTTCCAAACCGGAATCTCCAACGGCTGCAACAATCCTGCTGGCCTCTGATGCTCTGCCTTAACTTTCTGACAAGTCAAACATTTAGCTACATACTCAGCTATCTCTCTCTTCATGTTATTCCACCAGAAATTCTGTTTCAAATCTCTATACATTTTTGTGCTTCCAGGATGAATTGTATATTTAGAAGCGTGAGCCTCAGCAAGAATCTCATCTTTCACAATCGAATTACTGGGAATGCAAATTCTATTCCTGTACTTGAGAAGTCTATCATCATGCATCTTAAAGTCGGACTCTCCCCCTTTTGACTTCTCTAAAAGCTTCAATAGCTGAGAATCTAATTGTTGAGCTTCTCTGATTCTAGATAGCAATAAAGATTGGATTTGTAGGCTAGCGAATTGGATACCTGATCTAGAAGCCTTCGGTTTTCACAAGCACAGTTCTTCTACAGTCTCCCAATCCCTTCATTATCAAACAACCCCCAGAAGCTTTTCGGCTCAGTGCATCTGCAACAGTATTAGCTTTTCCCGGCAAATAGCTAATGGTACAGTTATAATCATTTAACAGTTCTAGCCAACGCCTTTGCCTCATATTCAGATCTTTTTGAGAAAATAAATATTTCAAACTTTTATGGTCAGTAAATATTTCAAATTTGTTACCCCACAAATAATGTCGCCATTTCTTCAAAGCAAAGACAACAGCTGCAAGCTCCAAATCATGTGTAGGATAATTGAGTTCATATGGTTTCAATTTCCTAGAGGCATATGCTATGACTTTACCATTTTGCATCAAAACACAACCTAACCCTTCTTTCGAAGCGTCACTATAAATCACCAAGTTCTCGGTTCCCTCAGGCAAGGCAATGATAGGTGCAGTGGTAAGTCGCTTTTTCAACTCCTGGAAACTAGCTTCACATTTGCCATCCCAATTAAACACAGTTTTCTTTTGAGTTAAAGTAGTCAAAGGTCCTGCAATCCTTGAAATTTTTTTAACAAATCGCCTATAATAGCCCGCTAATCCCAAGAAACTACGGACTTCCGTGACAGTTTCAGGTCTCTTCCACGACATAACTACATCAATTTTAGCAGGATCAACATATATTCCCTCCTGGGAAATGATATGACCTAAAAAGGCAACCTGTTTCAACCAGAATTCGCATTTGCTAAATTTGGCAAACAACTTGTGTTCTTGCAGGGTTTTAAGTACAATCCTCAAATGCTCTTCATGCTCTGACTCAGACTTAGAGTATACTAATATGTCATCAATAAAAATCACCACAAATTGATCAAGATAGGGTCGAAATACCCTCTGCATCAAATCCATAAAAGCGGCTGGAGCATTTGTCAACCCGAATGGTAACACAACAAACTCATAATGGCCGTACCTGGTTCTAAATGCAGTCTTAGGTACATCCTCTTTCCTGATCGTCAACTGATAATAACCCTGCCTCAAGTCAAATTTCGAAAACACAACAGCACCCTGTAGCTGATCAAACAACTCCTCAATTAAAGGCAAAGGATATTTGTTTTTCACCGTTACCTGATTCAGACCCCGATAATCTATACACAAACGCAGAGTACCGTCTTTCTTTTTCACAAATAACACGGGAGCACCCCACGGTGACGAACTAGGCTGAATAAAACCTTTCTCAAGCAAACCCTGAAGCTGAATTTTCAATTCTTGTAACTCAGGGGGAGACATTCTATACGGGGTTCTCGAGATAGGATTAGTTCCCGGCAACAGGTCAATCACAAATTCAATCTCCCTATCAGGTGGTAACCCAGGCAACTCTTCAGGGAAAACCCCCGGAAACTCTTTTATAACAGGTACTTCATTCAATTTCAATTTATCTCCAGGCTGATTAATTAAATAAGCTAAATATGCATCATAGCCTTTACTCAACATTTTAGTAGCTTTAATGGATGATATAATACGAGTCCCAGTAGACTTTCGACTCCCAGTTACTTTAATAATAGGTTGGTTAGGTACTTCTAAAGTCAAAACTTTCCTCCTACAGTCCAAACATGCATAATATCGCCCCAACCAATCCATCCCTAAGATAACCTCAAAGTCTCGAAATGGCATGATAATCAAATCAATAGGATACATGCAACCCTCAATGCAAATATTACAATCCTTACATACAGACTCCGTAACAAATTTAGTACCCATAGGATTACCTACTTCAATCACATACGACAGTTTATCAACTTTTAATGTAGCAGACTGTGCACATGCAGGTGTAATGAATGAATGTGTAGCCCCGGTGTCAATCAAAACTACTACCGGCTGACTATTAATAAGAAAAGTACCTTCCACCACCACTGTCGTCTCTGGAAGCTCCTCCTGGTCAAGTGCAAATACCCGTGCCTGACCTCGCGGTACGGTAGCTGCTCCTGAAGCTCTAGTCTGGGCACCCTGGCCTGAAGTCTGACCCTGACCAAATCTAAACTTGGGACAATCCCTAACTCTGTGCTGATCACTGCCACAACCTATGCAACGACCCAGTTTCCTCCAACACTCAGCCTCTGTGTGACCCTTACGGTTGCAATGAGTACACTGGAGATTCTTCCTAGCAGCAGTTCCTCCTGTAGGGGTCCTATAAGTAGATGTGGCAGAACTACCCTGCTGAGATCTAGCAGTCACTGGTCAGGTCTATGACTGTCCCTGTGGCTGGCTCTGAGCTGGTCTCGGCTGTGACTGTACCTGAACTGGTCCTGGGTAGCTCTGAGTCTGCCTAGGCTGCTGAGTCTGCCTCTGATAACCCTGACTCTGAGACTGAAACTGCCGTTTGCTTGATTGACTAGACTGAGCTAACACATCTGCCTTACGTTTCTCATATCTCGATGCAGCCCGAACTACTGCAGCATAGTTCGGATAATCTTGCGAAGACAAGTTAAGCATGATGTCACTCCTCAACCCTGTAATAAATCTCTGGATTTTCACATCCTCCGGCTGAACTAAAGCTGGCACATATCGAGATAGTCTCGTAAAGGTAGCCTCATACTGGTCTACAGTCATGTTCCCCTGTTTCAAAGCTATAAACTCATCCTGATGCCTCTCACGGGCTACAACCGATACATATTTATCTCGAAACTCACGAACAAAGTCAGCCCATACGTGCTGAACCCTCTCAGCATCCCATTTTTCTCTAATAGTGCGCCACTAAGCCTCGGCATCACCCTCCATTAAAAATGCAGCACAGGTGATCTTTCTTTCATCGTCACACTCAAGTATCGCAGCAACTTTCTCAAATTTGCTCAGCCACAACTCTGCTTTCATATCATCAGGCTCACCATAAAAACTATAGGCTCCGTGATGCAGGAATTTATCAAATAAGTTACCTCCTGCAGTACCACTGCCCTCTGCTCTGGCAGTCTGATTACCTCTGCCGGCACCTGCTGTACCCTACTGAACCACAAACTGTGCTATGGTATTCATCACAGTAGCCATAGTAGCTAAAATCTGGGCATTGCTCGGCTCCTGACCCTGCTGTACATTCCCGGCTGCCCCAGCATCCTGCCCCGGTACATTCTGTCTAGGAGCCTCCTCCGGCTCACCCCGTGGTCTACCCCGTCCCCTCATCACAATGCTAGAAGAACATCATATTATAATAGGCAAATAAACTATGCAAGATAATTTACACATTGTTTTCAAGCATTTTACTCACATATGAACACATAAAACACTTAACAACATTCAATACTAACTTTTCATATTCTTATCATATTGAGTTTTATCATTCCTTTTCATGCTAGCATGTCTTATATCTAAGTACTTAAACAACTAAACACTTACATATTCACATAATTCACTTTCACATATAGACCTCTACCCACATGCCAAGGAATTTAACCCGGCTTCAAGCATTCTAGTAGCTCTGATACCACTTAAGATGTAACACCCCGAACCCAACCCCACGCTAATAGTCAGGCTCGGACCCGTCACTCAGACAGAGTCTCCTTTGTATCAAGGACAAAACTGTTACCTGTAAACATTCATTCAAGACATTTGAACTAAAACAACAACTTATCAACAACAACTCCAAAGCCAAAACACAATCACAAGGCCATCCGAGCCTTGGAGCAACAATATTCTACTAAAGCACACAAGCATGCGAGATAAGTTGGTTTTAGTCATAAGTAATTAAATACAATAAAATTCTAAGTTCCATATGAGGATTAACAAACACTCCAAGCATGCAAGGGAAATTAAAGTCTAGAATTCATTATTACAATCCAATAACTTTCTTTAACATCTTAGTACACATCTACTAGACATATATCTACAAGACTCCAAAGTCTCAAAATACATTAATAACAAGAACTCCACGCAAGAAGCACATAAAATCCACCTCAGCACACAAGATCACTGATTCTGATCTACTTGAACTTCTTCCTCTTCTTCTACTTCTAATAGCTGGGGATTCACCTCAGCTTCTCCTGAAACATTTCAAATAAGGAGTGAGCAACAAAGTTGCCCAGCGAGGGAGGTGATGCAGCATGCCAACGTGCAATATGATATGCAACACAAGTACACATATACAAGCCACATAACTATCAAGTCAATAAGTCAAACTATTAATCACTTTAAAAAGGATACGGTTCCACTTCCAAGACTTCATCCACGCGCCACGAACCACGAGCATCACGAACATGCCGACAAACCCCAAACACCAACAATTGGGATACTCCGGATGTATCCCGATCCTACGACCCTTTCTCCCGAGGTAGGTCCATGCCCAGCAGGTGAACCACGCCTCTGGTGTAGTGAAGTATGCCTCAGCGAGAAAGGGAATAGGTACCATGGTAGTCGAGGGAGCACGGCAAGCCCGACGCTGCCCGTGTTTCTTAACGCTACCATGTCCGATTTAGGTTGCGCAACCCAATACAAGTCACAAACAATCAATATATCACATAACACGTAAGAGGGACGACAAAGTAGGCCGCCCTCACTTATATGCACGATAAAAGTTCAAATAAGCACGATATTAAGTAATAGATGCCAAAATAAGCAATCAACAAAATTAATTCCAATAATCTACTCAAATAACTTAAATGGATCCTAAATATTCAATGCAAAGCATTACTAACACACAACAAGTTCCAATTGCAACTAAAAAGGCTAAAAACTACTTTTCCCCTTTCTTTAACCGAGCTTTCTTTCTCCTAAGCATGGTTCGAGATTCCCAATCATACCCTAGTCTTTCTATATTCCTAATTAAGCTCAAAGGTACCCTTTAAAGTCACTAAAACTCATTTTTGAAGCGAAAGTTCGGGAAGGCCCCGAACGGGTTTGAACTATAGCCATACTAACCGAACCCCAATTTCGCGAAACGAAAACACCAAAGGTGCTTCCTTAGCTCAAGGATACCCAAATCGATGCCCAAATTTGCCTGGATTGCCTAACGTGCAAAACCCCCTTTTTAAAGTAAGCTATTTATGCACTAAAGTTCAAATTCGAGTGATTCAACCTAGCGTGGCTTTTCAATTACCTTCCCTAGGGTCTAGAACACCTAATTGAGGCATCAATTCAAGCCAATTAGCAAATTTTCTCGAAACCCTAGTTTTAGGCACTATTCATCACCTCTTTGATCAATCTCAACATTCCACCATTAAATTTGTTATCACACCACAAAAGTTAGCTCTATAGACATTAAATAACTCATAGGAAGCATTCATAACAAGTTATATAGCTATAATTGACAAATCAATAAAATTGAACATATGCACATAAACTTTAAACTCAAGAAAATAAGACTCCCTCACAATTTTGAAGATGGAGAAGCTTTGTTGAAGGTCCTAAGTTGCTCAAGATCCTCCCAAGATCAATCTAATAGCTCAAAGTGCAAGATTGAAGAAGCAAAAATCCTCCTTTTCTCCCTTGAGTGGGTCGGCCAAGGCTTAGGACATAGGGGTCATTTTTGCAAATGTTTTGATGACTAATGTGCTCTCTTCTATTTTATTTCGTGAGATAGTTATATTATATGTAGTATATGATTAATATTCTAAGCTAATTAATCTCAAAAACTTAATCAATTAAAGCTAATTGCTATTACAAATGCTTTTTAATTTAATACTAGCACTATTCTAACGTAACACTATTCAAAGCTTACGGAAAATATTTTTCAAACGCATACTCCTAAACTCGAAAGTTCAAAACGAAAATTTCTTGGTTCCTTTTAAATGTCATATGACCTAGGAAAAATTTAAAATCAAGCTTTCGAAACAGTCGAAAATATTATAAATAGTAACCCACAACAAAAACAATTAAACAAGAAAAATGATGCACGTAGAAATGCGCACATAAGTATGCAACGATTATAATAAATTTAGGGTGAAATTCTCGGGTGTCACAATACCAAACAAGGCCTTAATGCTAAGGGTATTTCAGTCAAAATACCCCAGATAATCCCTCTTTCTAGATCTCACGACATCATACACAAAACACACACATCGACGCACACACAACACACACATCGACGCACACACACAGCACACAGATCATTTAAGCCAAGATTGTTCCTATTTTAAGCCATCGCATTCCTCTGTTGATGTAAAACTCCAAGCCATTTGTCAAAGCTTGGCGAATCTGCAGAAATAGCGGAGCCCTTTTTCGCTTATGATATGCTAAAAATGGGATTAAATCAACCTCAATAGTAGCAGTAAAAGCAGCATCCAGTACTATAAAGTCGCAAATCATCTATGATGATTCAATAAATTGCAAGTTTACTTATCCAGGATCTGAGATGTCATCAAGGTGGAGTGGCCTTATCATTGCCATATGATGAATAATCATCATCATCAGCAGGATTTTCCCATGGATCTGATGTCACTTTCTTAGGAGCTTTCATTTGATGAATTGAATAATTTTATGTTGAGCAAGTACCCTTCGGTGGAGATTTATTGGGCAACACTATAAGTTTTCAACTTCCTCTTTATTGATAATAATGTAATCTAGTTTTGTAGTACTACTTTTAATGGCCTTTGCAATGGGTGTTTTGATATCTGCTGAGGTCTTTTAATGGCCTCTACAATGGATCATCTTTCCCATGATGCGAGTGTGTGGGTGTGTGCTATGTGTGGTGAGGTGAGTCTGCCGTGTGTGTAAAATTTTGTGCCCAAGTGTGTTGAATATGGACTGGTGTGTGTGCCAGTGTGTAGGTTGTGATTTTCTGTGTGTAGGTTGTGATTTTGTGTGCGTATGTGCGGGTATTGTGTGCGTATGTACGGGTATTGTGTATGTATGTGGGTGACGTGAAGAAGAAGAAGATTTGACACGAAAAATAAAAAATGAAGAAGAAGAAGATGGGAAAGAATTTAGTTTTTCTCATTTTTTTTTGTGAAAAAGGAAAAGTCTAAAATATCCTTATTCCTAAGACTTTGTTTGGCATGTTATTATGTCACGGGAGAATTGGAGTAATATAAAATGTTCAGGGAGAGTTTGGATTTTAACCAATAACTCATGGGGGAAAATAAAATTTACTTCTAAAAATACTTTATTAAGCCCGTAGTCATGCTGTCCTGACCTTTTAAAAAAATTAGCTCTACATTGAACATACACACCACTAATAAAAGTAATAATAGTAACGAGACAAACATAGGCTCATCTAGATTGAATCACCATGAATTATGTTTTGGGCTTTATCAGTAAACGTCAACCCATTTTTTAAAATGATATACATATCTTAATCAGTGGTAGTCCACAATTAAAATAATTTCAACATTCTCGCACTTGCACAACATTGATAGGTTTTTTATTTTAACAATATTTTATTTTAGGAAAAGACTCGTGGCTGAAAATAATTTTAACAACCACAAAATTAACATCTTAATCCAAAATTAGATTTGACAAGTACATCAACATCTAACCATAACAGTTGTTATACTAGCATAGGATTCTTATTTGGACCAAAAAAAAAAGCAGAGGATTCTTATGATAACAAATACTGATGGCCCATTGACATGGACTCGATAGTGAGGTAAAATCTACTATAATCTTTGGCACAGGTGGTCCAACTAAATGATGAGGATGCCAACTCTAGCTACAATTGGTCCACTTTATGGTTTTTGTACATAGGTGCCTTTTACAAGACTAGATTTTCCTTTGCTTCATAGGTAGCTTTTTAAATTTAATGGGATAACAAATTTATCGAATTGACTTCAATAGTAAAACCTTTTACTGTATATATAAGATATGAAGTTTTAAACTTAAGTGAGGTCCCAGTAACTTTATATGTGTAGGAATAAACTAGTGATCACTAAGTGAATATAATGATAATAGACCCTTTTATATAGTGTAAATTATTAAAAAGTTTAAAATAAATTGTATCCTTATACTTTAAGCTTCTAATTTGAAGCATTTTCAATTGAATCATTTAATCGAAGTGTATAACCTGTTTGCAATTGTATAAATATACCTAGTACACAACTACACCTTATACACGTTATGGCAATTATAAATTTATAAAGTTTATGCATTTGTTTCCCACAAATAGATTCAAGTTAAGTAAATAAGCAAGGAAGAAAATACCTTAATAGAATCCCAATGTACATAATTATCTCACGCAAATAAATGTATAGTAATAACTAAAAATGTTATTATCACTAGATAGATGATTGACATATCTTCTAATGAATCTTTTGACAAAAGAAAAATATGCTCCCACTAACCAATACATCAAAATTTATAAACATCCACACGCTTATTAATAATTTCTCTAGTTAATGACATTACAACTCTGAAAGACATACTTTAATTGCAATATTTAAATATTCGAAGTGTTGAATTTTAAACGTGCATAGAAGAAGTGCTCTATGAATTGCACCTCTATATAAAGATACGCTTTAAGAATATAAGAATGTCAAGATATATTAAATTCTCACGGATCAATTGCTTTTAGAATATTACAATAACTTTACAGGCTTCAAACCTTGAATATCTTTCCTCTAGAAGGCTATATCTTTCGCATTACTAATTCATCTTAAATGTTTAAGTGAGATATATTTTACATGTATCATGCTAATGCTCATTGTATATATAACATATGTGAATGCAAATAACTAAAATGCATTTTAAATATTATACTTTATAGCATTCTTAACAACAAACATATATGTTTACACTTTAAAGTACATAATCCTATAAATATGTTAGGGTAAGTCCAACAAGCTCTTTATCTTTTTCTCATAATAGATAATAAAATTAATAATTCTCTATTTTTATGAATTTTTTATTTTAATTTTATTCAAACAATACTCTCTATTTGACTCTCTATCTTTTTCTTTTCCCCTTTCTTTTCCCACTTTCCCATTCATTTTCAGCCACCATTGTTGACTTTACTTGTCCTTTTCCACTTTTTCCTTACCTTTTCAACCCCTGCTCTGTAGATAGCGAGCATAAAATCCTCGCTGAATGCAGCGAGCAAATGGCACCAACTGGTGAGTTATCTAATCTAGCGATATTATTTGGCTAACTTATTGGAGTATATTTTTTTAAGTTGACTCTCTACTTTGGCTAAAAAGTCAAAGTATATAGAGAGCTTGTTGGACTTGTTCTTACTCCAGTTGATCTTGATGAAGCACTATAAATAACTTGATATTAAATTTTAATTTTGTTGAAAATATTGACCAACTTTCTCCTTATTGACAATAGCAAAATCATATATAATTACTAGAATACTTCATTGTCATGTAATACTATTCTCATTCATTAATGTTTCAAATTTGATTAAAAAAAAAATCAGATAATAATTCCATCCATTGACTATTAAATGTAATAGCAAATTTATTTTCAAATAATCAATATAACGAATGTGGTTTTCAAGCTTTTTCTCCTTTCCATGAGTAATGAAAGCATTTACTTCAAATAAACTACATAAGTGCTTGATTTGAAAAACTTTAATAGACTTTGCACTAGAGAAACACAATTGATACTTTTATTCTCATATAACTGTTAAAATAAAATTCAAGGCTTGATTGACATTGAAGTACCTATAGACGATGATTATCTCCTTGTCACAATTATTCATGAATGTATAAGAAACAAATACAATAGGAGACAAACAAAATCATGTCTCTTAAGACCACTTTATGTGCAAATACAATGAGCAAATAAAATAACTTTAATATCACTTCAAAATTTACTAGTAAACTCAAAATAATGCACATAACATGAATTTGCAACTAGAGTATCCCAATTAAAAACTTATCACTTTAGTGACTCTAATATATTACATAAATACGTTCAAGCCAAAAAAATCATATATTAGAGACTCCCACAAATGAATAGTGAAATAAATATCATACAAAACAGCTTTGCGCGGTTGTGCGATTGTGAACTATAATTCTAAGAAGTAAATTACCAAAACCCTTCTTAAATAACCCATGAACCATGAAGAATAATCTGCTTTGACCAAGTCACCCAACTTGATCTGCAAAAACATCTAACTGAGATAAAACAAAATATCCTAGAATCCTTATTTAAATTATTCTAAACCCTTATAATAGTCTAATACGGAAAACGATATTTGTGAGACTTCTAAAGACACGAAATAGAGTAATCAAATAATTCTTATGCTATTAGGAAAATTTCAACATACATGTAAATGTTGCTCATGAGGAGTCTCTTATTAGACTAGAATCATTTTGCATATATTATCAACTTTACTTTGCCAATGATATTACTTTAAACATGTCCATATTGTAATGTCATCAAATATATTTAATAAAACTATACAAGAGACAAATAAATGTAACACTATGTCTTTAGAAACATCCTCAAAAGTAGGAGTGTCAACTTCGACACTAAGGTAGTACATTTGCAATTAAGACTTAATGAGAAAAAAAAAAAAAACACAATCAAATGAGAAAAAGTGGAATAAAAAAATAGAGAAATTCTACTAGCTCAATAGTATAAGGTTATGTTATATTTTTCTTAATCTTCCAGCACTAGTGAATTAGCTACTCAAATAGAAGCTAGGCAGCAAGTAGTGTTAGAATTTATTGGATTTAATACCGTAAAATAAAACACCAAAATTAAATACATATATTAAACTTGTAAGTTTGTAACATATCATTGATTCATGTCGGACTTTATTATGCTGCAATCATCTACTAAAGAAACTTGTATGAAAACATGGGTTGTGGGCTATGATTGGCATACCTGGACTAGATATTTCATTTCCTTCTCCCTCTTCAAGTCCCATAGGGTGGCTATCAATGAAGTCAAACCAACCCATATAGCCTAATATATAGATATTAGTATAAGAGGAGATAGAAACTAGCCTTAGAATAGCCCCCATCAAACAACCCTACCCTTTAAAACAAGCCTCATCTTGTGTTCTTCACCATTAATAAAAATAAGGGTAATTTAGCGAAATGGTCCTAGATCTTTGTCTTTCTTGACATTTAAGTCCTCTATATTTCATTTTGGATAAAATGATCCTTCATCTTTCATTTTGGTGACAATCGTTAGTCCTATAAGCAAAATTCATAGATAAAAATATCGTTAGTAAGCACGTGGATAGCACGTGGTCGCAAAATTCACAAATCTTCAGGGGGTAAAATTGTCACATGATAAAAGATAAGCATCCTAAAGTTTATGCATTTTGCGGCCACATGTCATTCACATGCTCACTAACGTTATTTTTTGACATATTTTGTTTCAAGGACTAATAGTTGTCACCAAAATAAAAGATGAATGACCATTTTGTCTAAAATGAAAGATAGAAGACTTAAATGACAAAAAGACAAAGATTTAGGACCATTTCGCTAAATCACCCTAATAATAATAATAATAATAATAATAATGAAACAAATCTAGACATGTAGCCATTAAAGAGAAATACTGAATAATGAAACCGTGATATCTGTACTCTCTTCCACTTACTATCAGAGGGATAAATGTTAGCCAAAACAAAAGTATGAGTACCTCCTTCATACAATACAAAAGTATATGCTTAGTTCCTATAATTCAATAGATAGGTGGGATGCTGCAACATTCAGTATTATTCAGTGCTTAAATATCCAATCTAGATAGCTTATGGTAATGTAGTTCTCGATAATAGTACAAGAAATAGGCATGATATTGTCATGGAAAAGTGTAATTCTCACCTTCCATATTAAAATATTATGATGTTCATACTAATTATTATTCCCTTTTTCCATATGGAACCTTCATTTTTGCATCCTAGGATGTCCCAAAATACTTAACGTTTAAAAAGGTAAATAATACATGTGCTTTTTGGAAATAGAAAGTTTACATGATTTTAATAATTAACTGCAATAATCTGTTTGGTGCTAATGTTACAAGCAAACTCACTAGCAGATGTGGCATGCTAACATGAATTGCCCATAAGATCAAAACGATAGAACTTATTAGAACAATCGGCAATTAATTAGCCAACTCAAAGGTGCACATGGCCACGGTATAATTTAAGTATGAATATAGAACTTCAGCAAAATCCAAGACTATTACTATAATATAGCATGGATTCACAATGTAGTTATAATCAACAAGAAAGGGTAAAATAGAATACTGTAGAATACAAACTGTAAAGCGTATAATATACGTACTACTAAGGAAAAATAAGATCCAACCTGTATGTTCAACATTCATATTTCTAGACCTAGACTAGTGTTTGACACATGAATTAGGGTAGAGATTCTCCGTCCAGAATACTAAGATTTAGGCAAGAGTCATGCATTGTCCTTAAACTCAAAATTTGAGGCTTAATTGGGAAAATAAAAAGTTCATTGACTTAACAATCGTCAAGTATTTAGGATAATTGCACAAACACATTCAAATAGAGACCTATATATTTTAAAGGAATTGGTTTAGGCATCGTATTTATCAAATAGTTGGTAGTTGCTAATGCTTACATCCATAACTCACTGGAAGAGAAGCTTGATGAAGTAATGCAAGCACTGCGTCTTCAAGGTGCATGTGTTTTCTTTCAATCCTACCATTTTGCTCAAGTGTGTAGCGATTGCAAAAACACTTTGAATTTGTGAATTGACATATTCAGTGTCATTATTAGTCCTAAACATCTTAATTTTGGTATCACCACATAGTAGTAATCATATTAGTAAAGTTATTGAATTCAGAAAAGGTATCTGTTTTAGTCTTCAAAGGATAGATTCTAGAATATCTTGTAAAATCATTCACAAATTAAATGTAAGTATCTGAAATTTGTTGAAGGAAGCTACATGAGCCTTTGTGAACTATCATTAGATTGTTCGCTCATGCACAAGTATCTATGGGATTATAATAGCGACGATATAGCTTTAAACCATAATAAAATCGTACCAAATGGTGTTGCTTTCTAGTCAAATTAGATTCCCAATCAAGATAACCACATTCTTGTTGAACATGACATCCACAACAACACAGTCACACCAAATATACATACAGGAAGACGACCATAAATTTTAGCTTTGTTTAGTTCTTTTTCTGATGGGTGCATTAACGTTTTAGCTTTGTTTACTTCTTTTTCAGGTACGTGCACTATTCACGTTGTAGGCCCCGATGCTTTATATATCTTATCTCACGAGCACCACGTTGTCAATATTTCTCAATTGTCAAAATAAATGTTACATCTAAAAGTATATCTATCCACTAGTGATAGATCTAAGTATTCAAACTCAGGGTATGCATTTGTGTAGAGAGAAAGATTAGAGGGTGCGCACATACAATAATATTGTCTAATATAATGGTGCGCGAGAACTCACTCTTGTTAAGAAGCCTGAGATTTCATTCTAAAACCAATTGATGTCAAGTGGAGTAGCTCAGAATCTTATAAGGTGGTGTTAGTGTTTATGATTTTTCTATGTGGACAAGTGTATATTTTAATACTCTCCCTCACATGTGACTTTATTTTAAGAGGGGTTACACATGAAAGATTGAATTAAACACGTGAAAATGTCAGCACATAGAAGATTGAACATGCGTATGACACACGTGGAAGATGAATATGACTGGACCTATGGGCCCAACTCTGATATCATATTAAAAAGCTTGAGATTCCATCCTAAAATCAATTGGTGCCAAGTAGAGTAGCTTAAGATCTTATAAGGTAGTTTTAGAGTTTATGATTTTTCTATATGTGACAAGTATATATTCTAACAACTCTAGGCTCACTTACGCCCATTATTGATCAAAGAGGCATTCAATATAGGATTTTTTATCCTCACACGCTATAGCAAAATTGTCTTGCAGAGCGTGAAATTCGACATATAATTGAAATGGGTGTTACTTTAATGTTTGAATCTTAATGCCAAAAAACTAGATTAAGGCTTTTTTGTTGTTGTTTACTTAATTAGTTATTATTGCCTACTCCAATTTTACAAAATCATTCTCCGCAGGATAAGTTATTTGGTTATGTTCTTGACTATTCTTTTAGGCGCGTTTTTGGTTGTTTGTGTTATCCCTATCTTAACCCTTATAAACGTGACAAGTTAAGTCCTAAATTCTCACTTTATGTGTTCTTGGGATATAGTACTGACCATCTTGCGTATCCGAGCTATGTTGGTTGCAATCTCTCTAATATATCTGAACTTGGTGTCTCTACCTCCTCTATTTTGACTCTCTGGTTGATTATATTGGTGCTACATATCTCATGATGAACCTGTGTATCATGCCCGTACTAAATATATTGAGATAGATGTTCATTTTGAACGGGAAAAGGTTGCTTCTGGGGCACTTACGGTTAGATTGATTAGCTTGTCGATATCATGACCAAAGGGTTATTTATTACACATTTCCATATCCTTCTGTCCAAGCTCATAGTTCATGACCTTGCTTCGCTTGAAGGGGCGCGATAGAAGTTACTTATAGATTAGCTTTTAAATTAATTTATTGCAACTGTTTCAGCTTAATTTATTCAACATAGTTAATTTTTATGCCTTATCATGATCAGGCTGTTGTAGAATGTTGTATTATTATAAATATTGCGATGATGTAAAGTGTAAACTAATATTCATCGAGTGAAATATAATTATTCACACTTTCACGTACCAACTGTTGGATATGGCTCGAATCCCAAGTAGAGTCAGATACTAAAGATAACTAGAGGTTTGATAAGAATTGAAATAATATGAAAGATAGGAATCCTAATCATAATAGGACTAGCATCAGACTATTATAAATAAGGCTACCCAAGTTCAGTTTAGTTGCCACACACCACAAGGTGGGTGTACCATATTAGATTAGATTAGAGTTAGAGTATATATATCTCTATGTAGGTGGATTAGAGTCATTATTGTAGTAGTTCTTATTAGTAATAAAGAATAATATTCTGTGGACGTAAGCTATGTTGAACCACGTTAAAATAGTGTTATGTTTCCAATATATCTATGTGCACGATCTTTCCAATAAAGTGATATTAGAGTCTAGGACTGCATATAGATATGTTGGTTATTATCGTTGCCAAGAGAAGGTTTTTGCAAAGAAAGGGACGTTGAAGCAATCAAGAAGCTTGCGTCAAGACATGGTGTAGTGCTCGTTGTTGAAGATTGTTGTCGCGATGCGTTTAGCAGATTGATGTCGTGCCGAAGCAATGGAGTTCATATAGCAACTCCAAGTTCAGAAGATAAGATGGCCAACAGAGAATGGATGATTATGTGCCATCGCTATTGCGCCATGAAGGAGATGGCGTCCCCAAGAGCGCCAAAGAAGATAGACAACTGTGGTTGTCTAGAAGAAAATTAACGAGTACCACTATTGAAAAAAGTGACAAAGATACTTGGCGAATAGAGTTGCAAATTGAGAGAGAACACAACCCAAAAAAAAAAAAGTAAAAACAAAAAAAGGAGGAAAAAACAAAACAAAAAAAACAATTGTAGATCTACCATGATCTCAGTGTTGAGAGAGGACCTGAGATTTGCTACGATTTGGCTAGATGGAGCTATAAGCTTTGATCTAGAAGTAAATTAACGAGCACCACTATTGAAAAAAGTGACAGAGATACTTGGCGAAGAGAATTGCAAGTTTAGAGAGAATACAACCCAAAAAAAAAGAAAAAACAAAAAAAGGAGGAAAAAAAAACAATTGTAGATCTACCACGATCTCAGTGTTAAGGGAGGACCTGAGATTTGCTACGATTTGGGTAGATGGAGCTATAAGCTTTGATCTAGTTCTTTGCAGCTCAAGGAATGATATCTATCTATGTTGATCAATGTTTGACTGTATTGACCAAGCATTGATCAAGGCTTGACTGAATTGATCGTGTTGGGTGTCCTGAATCTAAATTTGAAGTATGTTTTGCTGAATTCCATGTTCATCTTGAAGATATGATTTCAAAAGTGTTGATCAAGGGTTTGAAGTTTGGTATTTCTCGCTAAGGGATGAATTAGTTGGATGTGAGTCAAATCCCAAGTAGAGTCAGATACTAAAGACAACTAGAGGTTTGATAAAAGTTAAAATAATGTGCAAGATAGAAATCCTAATCATAATAGGACTAGCATTATTTTATTATAAATAGGGCTACCTAGGCTCAGTTTAGTTGTCACACACCACAAGGTGGGTGTACCATATTAGATTATATTAGAGTTAGAGTATATACACCTCTAGGTAGGTGGATCAGAGTCATTATTGTAGTAGTTCTTATTAGTAATAAAAAATAATATTCCGCGGATGTAAACTATACCAAACTACGTAAAAATAGTGTTGTATTTTTAACATATCTATGTGCACGATTCTTTCAACACCAACTGCAGGGACATAAAGATCACAATTATTGTAAAGATATAACTCTCACTTTTTCGATAAAGAAAGCCTGATTTTTAATGGGCCCCAAAGAAAAGTAATTCTATATATGTTCGTAATATATTATTGAGGCTACGGTAAAAGCAAGAAATTAAAGTGAAAGAAGGGAGAAAGAGATGGAAACTCAGGTTTTTCTTCAAGTTGTTAGTTTCTTTGATTCTTGTTATGGCTGTGTACTTTCAAACAAGCCTGGAACAACAACTACATAACTGTAGCAATGGCGAAAATGACTGCATTTCTACACCCTTTACCCCTTCAAGCACGACCTCTACCCCCCGAATATGGTAAGAAATATTAGCGAGTTCCTTCCAATTCTCAGTTTATTAGATGATGTTGCGCGAGTGTGATAATTTAGTGAATGAATAATTATTTCCCCTTTTCTCATGTTTATTGAATGACGTTGCATGAGTGTGATCATTTTATCAATGAATTGTACGTATAACATGTGGTTTTGGTGAAGAGATTCACTTGGAAAGACCAGCATAAAAATTATGGGAAGAAAGCCAAATTGGTCCCTGAACTTTACACAAAAAGTTCTTTTAGTCCCTCACTTTCAGAAAATATCTATTTTAATCTCTCTCTTTGACTATTGTTAAGTTTCTTTTAATCGTCAAAGGTTTGACCGTGCTAGTCAAAGGTTTGACCGTGCTAAAAGACATAACTGTCCTTATAAAAAAAATATTTTATTGTTATTCTTTCTTCTTTTTCACTTCTCATCGATAAATAAATATAATTTGACCTAATTGAAAATAATAGACTTTTTTTTTTCCTTAAAGGGAAAACTTTATTAAGGTTGAATTATATTTTATTTTTATAGCTCTATTTAGGTTAAGCTATATTTTTTATTTATAATAATCAATTTTCAAAATTTGGGTAATGTTGTTTCGTAATTAAAAAAAAGTGAGACAGGTATCGTATTTATTTACCTAGTGAATTGGCACAATCCATTAATATCATAAATATCCCAACTGTTAAACCAAATGTCTTTTTAATCCTTTTTTTTTCTTTCGTGCCTAACAACTATAAGTGCATTTATGTCTTTTAGCAAGTTCAAATCTTTGACCATTAAAAGAAGCCTAATGGTAGTTAAAGACATGAACTAAAATGGGTATTTTCTAGATATAAGGGACTAAAATGGCCTTTTGTGCAAAGTTCAGGGACCAATTTGGTTTTTTCCCTAAAAATTATTGAATGATGTTGTAGGAGTGTCATCATTTTATAATAATTGAAGCTTTTAGATGGACTATACAAATCTAACATATCTCCAAGTGAAAATTCTTAGAACAGCTAAAGCTAGCTATCAATCTTATATATATGGGGTGAACTCACAGTAAGTTATATATGAATTGTAGTACTAATCAAAGAAGTTCTCTTTAAACATCTTATAATAATTGGATTTGCTAGTGGCTGCTGTGGATGCACTACTTAGGCTTGTGGATGACCAGCAGAAACGTAGCTTCTCTGACTCCTCCTGTAATGATGGGGACTATACGTCATCTGTCACATGCGATTGTGATCTAAAGAACAACACATTTTGTCAAGTGACAGAACTGTAAGTTCTTATCTTATCTCAGATTCTAATATTTTAATCCTCTATATTTGTGACCTTCGTTTGTTGTTTTGACCTTCATATAAGATGCATTTACTTATAGGAACTTATCCATAAATGACTTGAAGATAAAACGCAATTAATGAGTGTTGATAATTCGAGAGCAAAATGTAATGGACGGTTGAAGTGGAATAATATCATCCATGGGATCAGTTGCAAGCAAATTTCTTAATTAATAGAAAAATAAAAAAGAACTAACGGTGTCATATATTCAAAAAATAAAAAACTGCAATATTACATTATGCTAAAGATAAATGACTAAGTTGGATATTAACCTTATATTTAATTACTGAAAGAGAACAGAGGATATCATTTATAAATTGGGTGAAGTTCTTCTAAGTCTTTGTAATATTACAATTTTCTCTGGAAATTAACTTTCTGGTTTTTATAATAAAAATAAAAAAGTTAAAGTTCAACATCTAACATCAGGTTGAAAAATATATTAAAAGACAATGTATAGCATTTTCCTTCTTTTTTTACCATTAGCTGAATGGTATATTCTGAAATATATCATTAGAAATTATAATAATTTATAATGGTTTTCTGTTGCCTCTTGAGTTACAGCGATTTCTCAGATTGGAAAATTGAAGGTTCAATATCAAAAGAAATTGGAGATCTCTCATATTTGACGACTTTGTAAGGATAATTACATCATATTTCTCGATTTGCATCACCGCTTTTCATCATCTTGAAAGTAGTACCAGAAATTGGTGGTCAACAATAGTTTTTCTTTTTCTTTTTTCTTGACCAAAAAAAAAAAATTCTTTCATATTTCATCATTAGAAGTCAACAACCTAATAAATAGAATTTCATCGAAATAGGCATAACTTTTACAGATTCTTGAAGCTTTATTATTTTTGGGTGAAGCTAAAGACTTTAACGTCGTGAAATATTTATTACATGAGTTGACCCATACCAGCTAGATTTACAAAGTACCACAAACAAGTTAGAACGGCTTTCTTCGAGGACATTGTCTTCTTTTCAAGTTTATTTGATAATATAACTTTTATGTTTATGATGAGAAGAGTTGGTAATAAGAGAAAAGTTGGTAATAATATTGTCTATAGTGTCAGTGGTGGAGTCAAGCATCCAAACTCAAGGTATGTACTCGTTCAATAAGAAAGGTTAGAATGTGCACTCATATACCGAAAGTGTTCAATACAATGGTTTTCTTTAAAACAAAACCAAAAAAAAGAAAAAATATATACTTTTCAAGTTGAAGGTGTGCTTCTTTTCCACTTAGCTCCGCCACTATAGTGTGGCAAAATAGGTCATACGTATGAGTACTAATAGTAGCTAGAGTGAAGATATGGGCATGCAAGTAGAGGACAGAACCAAGTTAATTTTGTTCGAGTTTATTGTTTCTCTTATTTCATGAGTGTGTATGCACGATCCAATTCCCAACAAACCTGTTGACCTTTGTGTCAGATGATGAACAAAGTGTTAGGAATTTTACATGGTGAAAATGATTTCTCCCACATGGAAAAATTAGGAGAAGAATGAGTTATTAATAAATATGTGTAGACTCAAGACCCAATTGTGGAGAAGAATGAGTTATTAATAAATATGTGTAGACTCAAGACCCAATTGCTTAAACTTTTGGGTCAATAATTAAGTTTTACACATGGGTGTTAAGGCCCATTTATTCTCAGACTTTCATGGCCCGCCACAACAAATTGGTATGACTCTCGGTGAAGCTAGGGAGCAGGGCTCGAACGATAGAGTAAGGTCACAATAAGCATAATACTTGGGCTCGGACGATAAAGTAAGGTCACGATAAGCATAATACTGGAGAGTTCACATATGAAAATGGGGAGATTTGTTAGGAGTTTCACATAGTGAACTAAAGAGCAAAATAGAAGGATTTCTCCCACATGAAAAGATTAGGAGAAGAATGAGCTATTAATAAACATGTGTATATTCAAGACCCACTAGTTTAAACTTTTGGGTTGATAGTTGAGTTCTACATATGGGTATTGAGCCTCATTTGTTATTAAACTCTCAGGGCTTGCCACAACACACATTGATGGTCTCCAATCTCTGATCTAGTCAACGGTGGCCGATGTGGTAAGTACCAACCAGCTCTTCCTCTACACCTTGCAAATCCAACGGAACTTCCTAATTTCTATTGGGTGTCCGAAATGTGGCAGATTGAGCTCCTCTTGATGTGAATCTTTCTTATCTAATAGGTATTTTTTGGAAAGATGACACGCTATAAGAAAATCCTCTCACTCTTACGTGACCCTCCCACAATCCCAAGAAGATGTGGCTTAGCAAGAAATTAGAAGTTAAAAAGTTCTATTTATAATAACCTCTTCCTAAACTTACTCTTATTAATATTGGATTTCAACAGGCTTGGGTGTGTATTTGATCCAAACAGTCAACAAAAGTAACGTCATATTAGGTAATAAAAGTAATTTTGTCATGAAAATTTCTAATGTTGAGATTTGTCCAACGCGTTAAAAATGTATAACATATGTGCCAGCCACGTGTAGCTAATTAATCTTTTTCTCTATTTTATAATTTCTTGGACAAATTTTAATACTGTCCGGCATGGGTACAAAAGGGTGCCTTTTGCGAGTATTTACATGATTTTAACATGAACACATCATTGTTAGAGGTCGGTGTTTCATAGCTTATGATTACATTAATTTGTTAAGTTTATTATGGGCAGAGATTTGAGAGGTAATGTGTTTCAAGGAACAATTCCCGAATCATTTACCAAGCTATCAAAGCTTGAGAAGCTGTGAGTATTTCTATCCATTGCAGAATGTTACTCATTTGCCTTTATTTTTCGCAGCGAAATTTTAACCTTGATCAGCGTAAATCATAGTTACTTTCTCAATTTTCTTCTGTTAAAAGTCAAAGATGCATGCCTTTGAAGCCAAATAATTTGCAGCCCTGTCGCTTTTCATGAGATACTTCGTGAAGAAGACTCAAAGAAGATTTAATTTGCTTAATAAATGAAAGAGTGAACGACTTCACATAGAGGTATTTAATTATGTTTTTAAAACACATGAAATAATCATCTTATTTATAGAATACAAGGGGTATTTGTGCACTTTTAGTATCATACATAGAGGTGTTACGTGATGATGAACTCAAATCTGATGGATTTGATGGAGATGGCGGAGAAGCTGACCGTGAAATAGTCAAGACTATAAAGGGAGCTCCAACAGATCCCCTAAATGCCCAAAACCATCAAATTTGGGGGAGTTGTTGGTGCTATATAGCTCCAACAGCTCCCCCAAATGATCCCCTATATTTTAGGGGATAAATGATTTGAAATTTGTATCCCTCATTGCTGGGGGATCAAATCACTCCCCCATCCATCCCCCATAATTTTTAATGTTATAGAAGTAGAAATTTTCTAAATAGGGGAACTGTTGGAGTAAAACGAAAATAGGGATTCTATAAAATAAGGGATTGGTTAAAAATAGGGGAGCTGTTGGAATGAAATTGAAAAAGGAAATCTGTAAAAATAGGAAAAATGCTTTAAATCCCCTAAATGTAAGAAAAAATTCATCATCAATTCCTAATACTTTTTAAAAGTTTCTAGTGACTTCTCTCTTCTTTCGAACATTCTTCTTTTCAATTCTAAAAAGCATTCTCATCAAATAATATGGTTTGCTTGGAAGTATTCTTGTTTTATAGTTTTATTGTTTTATAGGATAGTTTTGAGGAACAGTTTTGAAGAACAAAGAAGTAAGAAATTTTGTTTTAGTAGCTTTTTTTTTTCTAAACAGGTTTTTGAAATGAATATATCCTTAGAATTATATGAATAATTTGTTATAAAATTAATTATTAATTGATTAAATTATTAAGTTTAATAATTAATTAAAGTTATTATTAATTAATTAATATTTATATAATTTACTATTAAAGTAATAGTTTAATAAAATTAGTAATAATTAGCCATTATTAACTCATTAATTGATTAAAATTATTAATTTATTAATTAAAATTATTGACTAATTGATTTAATTAATAATTAATTATAAAATTATCAATTTAAAATGAAATAATTATTCATTAATTATTATTTATTTAATAAAATTATTAGTTTAGTAGTAAATTAATTTAATCAGTTAAAATTATTAAAATGAGCTTTGTCCTCTGGGCATTAGGCACTCCCACGGAATTTGTGAGAAGGAAAAATGACTCATCCTTTATTGTATCTGACATGAGAGGATAAAAAGAGAGCTTTGTTTATCGATGAACAACGGATTGATGGAGCTCTTGGTAATTATTCAATTAATTTTTATTTATTAATTATATTTGTATCAATTATTAATTAAATTAATAAATTATTCATTAAATTGAAATTAATTAATTTTTAATTATCAAATTTTTGAATAATAATTAATTGAATATGAGTTCAGGGGTATTGGGGTTGGGGGGGGGGGGGGGGGGGGGGGAAGGAGAACAAGAAACACATGAAAATATCTAAAACGTATTTTCGTTTTCTTGTTCTTGAAAACATATTTCTCAAAAACAATTTCGCAAATAATTACAAAAACACCCCATGCCTACGTTTTGGAAGATACATTTCTTTTACATAGAAAAATCGCAAACCCAAAGTCCACTAGATAAAATCCTAGGGTACTCCTCGTGGCATCAATTGATTTTAAAATAGAGTCTCATAATTTTTAATATAGTATTAGACCTACCATCCTACAAGTAGCCTATGTCATGGTTATTATTGTATTTACGACTCTGAATACCTTCATTTCTACATTTAACTCATTATACCATTATCTATGATTTTTAGATCCTCATGTCGTCTTTGGTCTCAGTTTTTTTGTATTCAGTTTTAGACGATCTAATTCTATCTATGGTCTCTGGTGTCGTGTACATCGTGGCTCTAGAAACTATATTAGCAACCACCATTTATATTTGTAATCTTTGTGGTTCTACTAATCACTCGACTCTTGCCCATTTTTATCACTATTTACTTACTGTTGAAATAGTCGTATCATCTTTATTTGCAACTTTGAATACCTTCATCATCTCACCTTTTCCCAAACAAGGCACGGATAACTCTTCCACTCACTTACAACCAAGACTTCAACCTAGCTACTCTCTCTCAGATAATTAATTAGTGTGATTATTCATACAGTTGGGAGGAAACCCGAAATCAAAACACAAATCAGATAAATAACAATAAATGCACAGTGAAAAAACACTTCTCACATTGTGTAAACTTGTTAGGAAGCAACAAATAAAGCCAAATACACAATGCACAAAACTGAAAATTCCAGAAAATAGAGCAACACCAAGATTTTAATGTGAAAAACCTCCCTAACATGGAGAGTAAAAATCACGGGACCGAAGTCTACCCAAAAACTTCCACTATCAACAAATAATAGGTACAAGAGAGTCTTTTCTAACTATAACTAGAGGTATACACAATACATTCACAAAAAATAACATATTCTTGCAAACATTGTATCAACAAAAGAGATTAAACCAAAAAGTAAGAGAAAAATCATCAAAATCCCGTAGTTACTGTTCACATCAGAAGAATGGGCTGTGGAGACTTCCAAATCAAATTCTGACCGTACCGATTCAAGAGCCACAAGTTGTGAACATGCACACAAAATTTTAACTCAATCAGACCACAAATAGCCTTCCGATCTTGAGCTTCATCAAAACTGCGCAGCTGAATTTTTCTCTATTCTCCTTGTTTCTCTCTCTGTTTTCCCACTCTGTTTCTCTCACGTTTTTCTCTCTCTTTTTTCACACTCAAAGTGACAGACCAGTCCACTCCATTCGTCTTGTTTTTTTTCTTTTTCTCTCTCTTTTTTTTTTGTTTTGGTGAAAAGCAAAATATACTCATTACCAACCACATGGGTTGGTTCCCTAACACATACGTGAGTTGCAATTAACATGACAAC
Organism: Ehretia macrophylla; assembly: GCA_037974665.1. Taxonomy (NCBI): domain Eukaryota; kingdom Viridiplantae; phylum Streptophyta; class Magnoliopsida; order Boraginales; family Ehretiaceae; genus Ehretia; species Ehretia macrophylla. Next base: position 76,307,746 of record CM075781.1, read on the forward strand.
TTATTCATGTTCTTATAAGAGTATTTAACCTCTCCCAAATGCTAAGCTCCCATTAGTGAGAGAATTTAAAGGCAATACACAGGAAGGAGGGTGGAGCTGGTGTGTTTGAATCTTGATAATTAACAATTTAATAATTATGGAAATCACTAGTCTTGTTGGCTTTGGAGGCTTTCCGGGTACAATAACGAGCTTTTTTTTTATATTATTTTCCTCACTAATTACCAGCATATTCATATCATAGAACAGTTGTCCTTCGTATGAAAAAATCGAACTCATTGGCTTTTTACAAGTCACTATTATCCGTAGCATATCGTTCTTTGTATTAAGCTTTCTGTGATTGTTGTAGATCTCACTGACGTTATGATTGACAACTATCTCGGAAGTAACCGACTGGAAGGGCATATACCATCTTTCCTTGTAGAAATGCAGTCCCTGAGACATATGTAAGTGATCGTGTTGTTGAATGATACGGGTGACTAATAACCCTTTTTGCAATTTGAGATTTTAATGCATAATTTAGTTGCATCAACACACACACACACACTTCAGAAGAAATGGAAAACGAGAAAATTATAATCACATAATTGTAAGGTAAAGATGTCAGGATGGAAAAATCTTCTGCATGTCATCCGACCCAATCCGGCTTTCTACCTGGGGTGCCATACATGCAGCCGGATGGGCTGATGATGTATGGAAGAGTTTCTAGTTCATGATTTCGGCGGTTTCAGTACTTTTAGCCTTTTAACAACACTATTACAACTGGATTAAAAGCAGATAATTAAAGCAGTCTGGATTTTGGAAATTATTGGGTAATTATTTGCATAAAGAAATACTATAAAACCGATTATGACATGACCACTTATAGGAAACATTTTTCAAACATTAATAATCCAAACAAGTACGCAAAGCTGGAATGAGAGAGGAAGATTCATGACTCAATTAATGTATCTATTGAGGAACAGATCATTCAGAAGATTCTTATTGATGTTAGAGGGAACAGATTTGCTCTCTATTAAGGTAGAGTTCATCCGTTGTACGTAATCATATATGTTTTGTGAAGTGGAATGAAACGATTACTTATTTTTTCAAAAAGGAAAAAAAAAAAAAGTACACACACTAGAAGACTTAAATATCCATTTTTACTGTTTATTTATTTAACCAATGAGCCATGCAATATATTCAAATTTCATATCCATTTACATCAGAAATGAAAGATAATAAGAAAAATCAGGAGAATGGACCACCAGCCTTTGATCTACTGGTGTATTTCTCACTGTGAGTGCAAGAGATCTCAAGATCAATTCTTGTACGTGATACCTTTTGATATGTATTATACAGTTTAAGTCTCGCTTGAATCAAAAAAGAAAAGAAAAAAATCAGGAGAATGGGAGGCAAAAAACAGTCATCAACTATGAGCTTTGATTGTCTTGTTCATAGATTTTAGCTATGTATTTCATTTAGTATCTTTCTTCCATGTGCAGAGATCTCTCCAATAATTTCTTGAACGGTACAATTCCGTCTCAATTGGGTGCACTTTGGTTCCTTGAGCATCTGTGAGTGGCATGAGTGTGTTTTTTCTTTTTTCATCTATATATATATATATCCATATATATATGGTAAGTTTATATGGAATTATCTCTGATTTCTTCTCCTTCTCTTTTTTCTTTTTCCTTGTTTCTTTGTTATATTACAGGGACTTGGCCAATAATCTATTAACAGGAGAGATCCCAAAAGAACTCGGAAACATTTCTAGCCTTTCCACATTTTACAAGCTTTATAAAACCCATGCATCTATTTTATTTAAATTGCTTTAGAATTCATACTTACTACACTTCTTGTATTACATGGACATAGTAATTTTCTTCGTTGCATAACCTATTTATTAATTCCAATGAAGGTCTTTCTCTAACAACATGCTACAGGGTCATCTTCCACAAGAACTATCAAATCTAAGAAATCTTTCATACCTGTAAGTATGCATATTTTTATATGTGAGTGTGAGAGGTAGCCTTCTCATTGATGATATCATAACGCTTAAGTGTCTCTTAAATGAAAAAAGTATATAGAGTTTATATGTGGTGGAGGAATTGAAAAGTCAAAACGTTTTCCTGTTTGGCCTAAAGGCAAATAAGCTCTCGAAGTTTGTCCCATTTTTCAAAGTTTTCAAATTCTTAAACAAGTTGTAATTGAAGTTTTGATTTCAGAGAAATTATATGTTAGACTATACCCGTATTTGTGGATTATGTCTAATAGGCTTGTAAGCCCAATACCTAGAACCTTTTTAGATGTGGTAAGGTTACCTATAAATAAATCTCTTGATTTTGTATCAATTTTAGAAAATAGAAAATACGAGAGGTGATGAAGCATGAGAAGAGTGTGCTTGTAATGTTTTTATCATATAGTGAAATGATTCTTCTACTACCTATAGACCTAAACTTTAAACCGAACCATGTAAAATATGTGTGCCAATTTCTCGCATCCATCTTTGTTCCCAATTACGTTTCCACACACGATCCCACCCCCTATCCCAACATGATCCTTTGAGGCAAACTCCATTAGATTTTTGGATGAAAATCATAACAGGCTTGGCATGTTTAATGCATTTTCTACAAGAAATTCCTTGTATCTAATAGATTCTCTACCATTTTTTATAAGTCATTACATTTGTAAATGATGTCAGGGATCTGTCGAACAATGAATTCAATGGCACATTGTCTCCTAGCTTTAAAGCTTGGAAGGACTTGACGTCACTGTGAGTAATTTCATCAAATTGAAATTCACAATTCTTTTGATGGTAAATCTGTAAATTAAGAACCATTTTTGTCCTGTAGAGCTATCCAAGGAAATAGCTTAAGCGGAAAAATTCCAGATGTTGTATTCAGCTTGCAGCAACTCGGTTATTTGTAAGCCTGCTGATTAATTAGTCTTTTCAAACTTGTTAATGGGTGGGTGCAACTAGAGAAGTTAGTATATATGTTATATTTTTCTTTCACACTTTGACTGCAGGTCACTCACTGGGAACAATTTTGAAGCACCTTTACCAAAAGATAAATTCCGGGCTTTGAAAAACGTTTATACCCTGTAATATTTTGTTCTTTGCTAAATGCTTTTATTGCTGGTTTTATATGTTATTGGTATATATCAAGAATATAAAAGCATATACAGTGTAAAAGAAAAGGATATAAAAGCTTATAGACTGTCGTAATTGTACGACTTTCGTATGATATGACCTTCCAATGTGGATTCACGAGTAAGCGTTGACATAATTTTCTTTTGTCCATTTATAGTCTAAATGATTTCCTTGCTATTTTCCTTCTATACTCCTCTTTAAATTCCTTCTCCTGTATGTATTTCCAGGTACATTACCGATTTAATTAAACTTGGAGAAGATTCTCAGTTTCCTAATATCTCAAAACTCACCTCTTTAAACTATCTGTAAGGTTTATTGTATGAATATTTGAACAGTGCTCAAGTTTTCCATAATACAACTGCTATGAATTAAAGGTGTTTTATATTTCAGGTCATTGAGAAATTGTTCACTAGTTGGTCCAATCCCCTATTCCCTATGGCATCTGCCGCTATCATATTTGTAAGACAATTCCCCCATTACCCGACTAGCCGGAAATCAATTCTCTCTTTGACTCGTTTGGTGATATTTATTTTTACATGTTCATGCATAAAATTATTATATCAATTGACTCCGTGTTTTTGTAATGAAGGGACTTGAGTTTCAACAAATTGAGTGGTGGAATTCCAGCTTCCATTGACAAGCTATCACTTGTATACTTGTAAGGGCGTATTTGCTTAAACATTTTCTAATTAAGAATTCACAGTGTGATAATATGCTCCACTAAACGAGAGAAATCTTAGGTTTGCTCTGTTTTCTAATTGGATTGAAAATGAATCCACTTTCTTTGTACTTCTCTTTCATCGCTATGAGTGTAAGATCAATTTTCTAACATTCAATGAAAACAAACATGTATTAAGCCACTTTCTTTTGTATTTTCGGATTCTTTCAGGTTTTTTGTTACTTACTTTGTTAAGCTGACCAAGCTAGCTAGCTGGTCGACTGGTGCGAGAACGGTTGACCGGTTAGCTTTGCTGGCTAAACAATTGTTGTTTCTTCGTTTTGTTAGCCTCGAGCTTATTAGGACTATACTGTCTTAGGCTAGCTTCTTGTTTCTTTTTTCACGATAATGCTCGTTGACCCACCTTTGTTCTTTTTATTAATTGTTAAATGAAATACACACTCTACTTACTTAGCAAAAAATAAAAAAATATAACAAACATTAAGATCAATTGCGGCTTTAGATTGTCTTCGGGCATATGCCATGAAGTTCTTTTGTGCCTCCTTATATCATATATGGATCGAGAGGAACAACTGTAATGATTCCGCTAAAATCGAAGAGCACCACTTTGATTGCATTGTAAATATGTTAGAACAAAGCTTAATGTTGGTAGAAAAAATAAATCTTCTGCTCTTAACAACTCTATTTGTACTAGTTGGAAGATTAATGATATGTACTTGTGTAGGATTTTGGCTTGAGGTCTTTGTTGATTGTTGTCCTCTTTGGTTTCATTAGTATGTCAATGATATATTTTCTTGATGACTTAGGAAAAAAATAATTAAAGACCATCAAGTGCATCCATTTGCTATTTTAAGAATGGACCCATGTAGACAGCCGGATGGAGCATGATCGATGATGTATGAAATAATTTCTCACCAAGAATTATCAACAGTCATTGCCAACACGATTCACTAATCATATTGTATATGATTTAATATTTCTTCTTGTTAGCTCCTACTTTAAAATTCATCATGGAATCTGTTAGGATCTGATTTTTATTTTATTATCGTTGGCTGTGTTTTGCAAAAATTAGGGATATTGCGTGTGGCGGTTTGAGCTTGCAGGAATCTACGAAGAAGTCATGATTAGGAGGGATTCAAGTTCTGAAGTGTTCTAATGCTAGAAGTATTCTTGAAGAGTCCACATTATTGTAAAGATATCTTGGAGATAGGGTGATAATGTGATAGAGATCAAGTTATCAAGAACTCTTGAGCTAAATTGGATTATCTTGAAGACTCTTCTGCTTGTACTCAACATCCTCAGCAAATCCTTCAAATAGGCGTGTCAATTCTCAGTTGAATGGGTAGCGAGCAGTGAGTAGAAAAAGGAGCAGATTCGTGGGTTTGCTATAGGCTGTCTATGTCAAGTCATATTGCAACATGCTGTGTAACAGAATGTACTGAATGTTTTATTTAGGGTTGCAACATAGTCAGTGTTTTGTCATATGTATTGACCAATCCATCTAGAGTTTCAAGACTCTTTTATTTATGTTTTAGTATACATTCTTCGGGAGAAGAAGGTGTGTTCTCGGGAGAGAACTTTGTAAGTCGAGGGGAGCTCGCCAAACTAAATAATCTACTTAGGGAGTCTTACACTTAGGCGACAAGGATTAAGAGGGAGTTTTCAATTGCGTAAGTTTCCATTAGTGTTTGTAATCTCTTGAAACTTAGTAGATTAGTTTGTTTGCCAGGGGATGGGTCGCGTGGACGTAGACCAAGTTGGTTGAACCACTTTAAAATTTATGTGTCCTTATTTTTGTTGCAACAAATTTACTTTTCTGCAAATTTGCTTAGTTGATTTGTTTAATTATCAAATTGATTTAAGAGGCTAGAACCTAACAGAATCTGCAACACTATTGGGCCTAAGTTGCAAATATAGTTGGGAAATGAAAATGCTTAACATAGACAATAGTGCTTACCTTTGAGTTTAAGCTTATAAACTTGTTTGGTGGCGTGGTTTTCAGTTATCTCGGAAGCAACGAACTCAACGAGTCATTACTGAAGTGGCTGAATAAGACGACCATTCTAAATGTGTAAGTGTTTATATGTTTTTTTTTGGGGTCATATTAGTGTTGTTGAGTTATGTGAAGAGTGACCGTTTATCACCAAGGCTTTGGTCTGATGATATGTACCTTGTTATATATGTCAAAGGTTACAAGTTCGATTATATTCTAGTTGGTTATATTGTATGTTGTGTAGCCTTAGGCCTTCCTTGTATTAAAAAAAAAAAAAAAAAAGTGACCATTCTTTGTTATGTGAGTTGACCCATTCTGTTGACCAACCAAAAAGAAAAAAAAAAAAAGTGACTCATTGCAAAAAAAATAAATAAGAAAAGGATAAGTAGTAGATATAAGAGAGAGTGACCTTTTTGGTCTAGTTGTAAGATTTTTACTTTAAATTCGAAAGGTCCGAAAATTAATTCTCAAAATTTGCAACATTCTTTCAAAGTGATATAAATTAACTTAAATCTCATTTTGAATAATAATAATAATAAATTAGTATATAGAAGAAAACTCGTATTAGTGAAATATTATACTGCCGAGTCATGTCCTTTTATTATATCCAATATGACACAATTAATAGTATGGGTATAGATTACATAATAGGTCTAATTTCTTAATTTTTTTCTAAAATGCTAAAGAGTGGAGTTTTTCATAGGCTTAATTATTTAGATACTACATTAACGTGAAAATTTGCAAATAAGTGCACTGCATATGTATGTATTAGCACTTTTTAAAGTCAAATGATAATCTTCTAGAATGTTGATTTCAAGTACTTTTATGTATTTTTGCAGGGATTTTTCTGAAAATAAATTCAAAAACATAACCATACCAACTGACCACATTCCTAATAACATGTAAGAAAGCTAATCATCACATCTCAGCTTCTTTCGTCCTTGTCATTTGCGTGTGAATATATTATATATGAAAATGAGAGTGTGCGAGTTATATCTGATTAATTTACTACTATGTTTTCGTAGAAACTTATTTTCATGCTGCTCAGGTTCAGATGTAAGCAACAGGTAAGTTATGGCATTTCATTTAAATTCTTTATTTTATTTTATTTTATTTTAGTTTTTCCTTTAATTTCCTTCCCTGAAAAATGCCAAGTGTAATGGTGGGAAACATAGTTCATGCCCTATTTCTTCAATACAGGCATGAAAAGTGGATATATGGTGCTCATTATTGTCCCAATGAAACGCACAGCACAGGGGTAAGCATACATCAATTTTTTGGAATTAAAATCGTATCGAATCGTGAATTATGATAATTCGTTCACATTTTAAAAATAAACTTAAAATTTTATATTTGCATAAATCTTTAAAATAAACTGACAAACAAGTCATCACAACAATGTTATCACTAAGGGAAAAGACTAACTACAATAACAACAGCGACCCCTTCTCTATATTACTTTCATTTACACTTGTGTCTTCACCTTAGACTTTTCTTATTATGGTTCGCTGAACTTTATTATTGTTAAGTAATTTTTTAACCACGAAAAGGAATAAACGAAAAAAAAAACAATGTGGTCTGACCTAGACGTAATATAGATGTGAATCATATTGAATTACTAAATCATAAGATTGTCTAAATTCGATGCAATTCAGTTGTGAGTGATGTACATTTCTGATTACATGCTTATTCTTATCGTTTTGCTCATGAATTGCATCGAATGGTTAAGTCTTAGGATTCGACAAACTATGCTTCCACCTTTAACATATGATCAAGATAATTGCACTATTACCAAAGGTGTGGTGATCAATCTTTCATTCTCTTTGCAGATGATTACTTGTATATTAATTGTGGTGGAGTGTCAACCAGTTTTAACGGAAGTACTTATGAGTCTGATGTTATGGATTTTGTTTTTAAAAAAAATGAATACATTGTGAAACTTCATTTTGCTGAAATTGCATGGGATGAAAATCAATTTTCTGGTGTCAAAGATCGTCGCGTTTTCAATGTGGAAATCCAAATAAGTTCCTCTTATCCATAGAATATAGGGAATAACGTGCACTTTCACTTAACTACAGAGGTCCTTTTTGCTTTTTACCATTATAAAAAAGAGGAGGAGACTGAAAAAGGCTATATACTACTGCAGGGCAAGACAAAACTAAGCGACTTCTGCATAGAAGCAGAAGCAAAGGGTGCTGATTTGGATGTAGTAAAGGGATTTAAGGTCGATGTAAAATGACACACTAGAGATTCATTTATATTGGTCAGGCAAGGGCTCAACACCTGGTTGGCCAACGCCAGACTATGGTCCTCTCATTTCTGCAATTTCTGTATCTTCTGGTATGCTTTCGTCTACTTTATGTTTATTCCTTTAGTTTTCATATCTTGTGCATCTCCTTTATTTACATGCTATTGTTCCCTGATCAATCAGTTCCAAAAAAACGTCAGAAACTGTCTACTTTGGCTATTGCTGGGATTGGAGGATCTGCATCTCTTTCTATCATACTTATTGTGGTTCTCTTTTGGTGGTTGGGTTGGTTTGGTGGAAAGAAACGGCAATGCGAAGGTAATGTGTGACCGATTACACGATTAATGTCATGGCAGAGTCAAGAATCCAAAGTCAGGAATGCATTTGTACAGTAAAAGTGTCCAACATAATAATTTTTTTTAAAAAAAAATTCAAATAATTGAGTGCACCCCTAACACTTAAGTGACTCCACCACTACTATTCTACACAGAATTTCATACACACTTAGGGTATTTGTTGATGTTAAATTTTCTCCTCTTTCATGGGTTACATATATATGTTGAAACAGAACTTAAGGTATTGAGTTATATCCTGGAGGATTTTTCAACTTCAGACAGATAAAGGCTGCCATACAAAATTTTGATGCTTCAAACAAGCTCGGTGAAGGAGGTTTTGGCGCCGTTTATAAGGTGCCCTTGTTGCAGTTTATTTTGAATAACAATCTTGGTCTTAACTCCAATAAGATGATAGAGAATTTTATATGCTATCTAAAATATTAGTACATTTTTCTTCCACCCAATGTAGGGTGTGCTTCCAAATGGCATTGAAATAGCAGTTAAACAACTTTCAACAAAATCAAGACAAGGAATTCGTGAGTTTGTAAATGAAATTAGCACCATCTCAGCTCTACAACATGAATCTTGTCAGGCTAATGGGATGTTGTGTTGAAGACAATCAACTCCTACTTATCTATGAGTACATGGAGAATAATTCCCTCGAACATGCATTATTTGGTAAAAATCTCCATCCCCGGCTAAACTAACTACATTTTCTTCTCGAACATGCAATTTTTTGCCAAACGGGACAATTTATTTTTTTATTTTTTAATTTTTCTGTAGCGACTCCTAGTTTCAGTTGTTTTCCAATTGTAGAATTTCTTCAGATATATATATTTCAGGTGCCAGGGAAATGAAAATCAAACTGAATTGGGAAACAAGGGTTAAAATATGCCTTGGCATTGCAAAGGGTCTAGCTTTCCTTCATGAAGAGAGCATACTCAAAATCATTCACAGAGATATTAAGCCAACAAACAATTGCTCGATAAGGATCTCAATCCAAAGATATCTGATTTTGGATTTGCTAAGCTTTTTGAAGAGGAGAAAACTCATGTAATCACTCGAATTGCTGGAATGACATAAGTGAATAAATTTTGGGTAAATAGCATATGTATTCATTTTGGCATGGTCTCTAACCATGTAATTAAGCTGCTTGTAGGGGATATATGGCACCTGAGTATGCCATGCGAGGACACTTAACAACCAAAGCAGATGTTTACAGCTTCGGAGTTGTAATGCTTGAAATTGTTAGCGGAAAGGACAGTGCCAGCTACAAGCCAGATGATCAGACCGTTTTCCTTCTGGATTTGGTGAGTCAGTTAAATTTTTTTTCCACTAAATGTAGAGAAAGTTCCAATAGATGATATAATCTATGTTATACGTAGAGCAAATCATATGATCTCTATCATACAATTCCAGGCATACGTTTTACAAGAGAAGGGAAATCTTTCAGCACTAATTGATCCAGATCTAGAGTCTGAGTACTCTTGGAAACAAGCTACTACTGTTTTGGATTTGGCGATGTTATGCACTAATCCATCCCCAACACTTAGGCCAACAATGTCTGAAGTTGTAAAAATTCTCGAGGGAAAGACTAAGATTAAAACATCATCTATTGGTGCGCCTTATTCAGTGGACAACTTCACATTGGCCAAGACTATAGCTGCCCTTTCTCAATCCTCACCATCTGGGAGCAATTCACAGGCAGGGGCATCAAGCACCAACATTTCTCATTCTGTCAGCAAAGAAATTGAAGAATTTAGCTTCTCTGCTGAAAATTCAGATAAGACGACCATGTAACAGCATGAGAAATCTGGAAGAGAAACAATCTTTAGTTGTAGATCCGTTAAGGCGATCACTATTAGAGTGAGAAATTTGGGAATAAGTTAGATATTTTTTGCCGACTATTCAACTTAGACGGTTCATCCAACAGGGTGAAAAAGCAGGAAATATCACGTTGTAATATTTACTTATACCTTCAGGCTTGCTATGTCATGTTTATGAATTTATGTCTTGGTATAATTACGTAATATTGAATTAAGAAAAATATAAATTTTCTTATTAGATTAGGTTTCTTATTATTTGAATTTATTATTCTTATTCACCAAGTTTTATAACCTATAAATATATAGGCTATCTTATTGTATTTTGAAATAGTGAATAATAATTCACAATGTAATCGTTTTAGTTATTCTTCTCTTATTTAGAGCTACCGTTAGTGGTGGCTCTTCCTATTGTTCGCTTCCGTTTATGTCTTTACTATTTGTCAATTTTGTTTAACAATAAGCCCCATGATTTATGGGAGTGTGACTTTTTGTCTACTGTGCCCAATATATAATAACCGGAAATTTCTTTTCATATTCTTATAAACTATAAAGGTTTTTAGATTACTACAACGCCAAAAAGTTTGACATATTTTTTATAATTTAGTCATTTAAATCCTATGTTTTAATTTTAGGACGTTTAATTGCCCTAATTCTCAATTCATATGTCCTCTCTTTCGGCATCTCTTATTATATACTTTGTTAACCTCTTTACATAAGGAAATTGGCCGGTTTGATCTTTGTTTCATTCCAAGCAGTAATGTGATGTGAGAAACTTAATTCCTGACAGACGTCTCAACTTCATGAAGGGTTGGTTTGTTATATTGTAAAGATCAGGGCCAAGTAGATCTAAACAGTTTGCCCAGGAGTTGAAAGCCGAAAAATTACATAGAATTTATCAATCAGTAGATGATCAAGCAGCATCTGAATAGTGCTATACCATCATAATATCTTGCAATTTCGGGAAATTCTCACACAGTCTTTCTAGAGTACGCAACAAGAAAATGATCATTTTACTCACCCTTTCTTTTACAATTGGAATAGAACGGATCTGATTCTCTGAAAGATCAGAATTTTGTACTTCTATTGGACCTCCCTATTTACTAATCGAACTTGGAACAAGTGGATGTTGTCTAGTAGGGCCATATGATGTGTGGGATAGAGTAACCTAACTTGTCACTTCTTATGAGTTGTCGTGCGTAAAAGACTTTTTGAATGAAGTAAAAGAACTTGGGATCACTCTTTCTTTTTGAATGGAATATTTTCATTAATCAACACTGCTAACAGAAGCACATTTCTAGACTTGAGGGAATTAGAAGAACAATCCTCAAGCAGTTCTTTTATTTAGAAGACAGTCCCAATTGACGTTATAATGGGTCGAAACCAAGGCCAGATAAGTGATCCCAGAGGCCATTAATTATTAGATTATATAAGATCATTAGGCAAATAAGATTGTTTTGAAAAGTTATTTAGAATCTTGGGCAGTGGTTAGACAACCTTCTACACCAGAGAAAACCCTTTCTTTCACAATAACGAGGCAGTACATTTATTTCTTGCACAAGCTCTATTGAAGCACCAAAATAAGTTAATTGAAGTCATAATCAGACAAAAAAAAGAAGAAGTCATAATCAGCAGAAACATGCCATTCGGTGTCCCAGAGTCAGGTTAGGCTTAGAAACAATGCGCTTATTTGCCAAATCAGAATGAATTTTCCTTGTTGGAACTCGGTTTCGTGCCGAAATAAATTGATGAATGTTGCTCGATTATGTCACTAGTCCACATACGCTCCAACCAATATGAACCAAGTAAATGAGATAAGAGAACCAAGGGGAGAGGCATCAAGATATGGCCAGGAAAACTAATAGAATTTTTGACAAATTCAACTCCCAAAATCTGCATGTCAATTTTGAAAACTGCCGAAAAACCTCTCCTTTATTAATGGAGAGTTGACCAAATATGATTATAAGTGCCGACTTATAGCCAATCAAATAATCAATCCTCTACACTGAAGTAATATTAGAAAATTAATTATATGGAAGAAAATTTGTAAATCTTCCATGGATTAGACATGGAAATAGTTATAACAAAAGAAAATAGAAGAGTAACTTGCAAATGTTTTTCAGGGGAAATTCTTCCATGAAAGATGTTCAAGTACTACGATCAGTGCTCGGAGTTACAAAGATGAACATTGAGGGAGCATGTTGAAAATTAATGCTTGCTAATCCATGTGTAACATTTCATAGATATCTAGAAAAGAGAAGAAAAGTGCATATCTATATATTAAGACAAACCGAAATATTTGAAAGATCTAAAACGTTCTCTTTTGTGTATGTTATGCTATATAACTTAATGTAGTCCATACTAGAATAAGCTAATGACCAGCATTGCCTCATTAAGTAGGAGTATTCTAGGCATTGAAATTCTCAATTCTTTCATAAATATGAGACTCATGATGCATTTGTTAATAAGCCTCAAGAGCTTCATAACAAAGGAGCCAACAAGACGTACTCCTCAACAAGGAATTTGAGCTCCAACAAGAGAGCCATGAATATTTACAAAAAAATTATGGTGGTGAAATGGTGTCTCCCAACACATTAATTATTCTAATAATGTATGCTTTTTTTCAAAATCTTGTAAATATTCGATTCTTCAATAGAGCTGGTTGACAACAGTTGATGGCTTTCAGCAAAAGCTAGTTGATGTCTGAAATCTGTATAAACCACAAACAATTTTAGGTGAAAGTTGTATTGTAAATACTATCCATCTTCAACTCAAATGTAATTAAACTTTGTTGAAAGTAATAAGTACAAATCAAGGGTAAGAGCTCTTATGATGCAAGTAAGCACAAAACAACATTGGACAAGAGAAAACATAAATTGCTTAGGCTCAAGCATAACTTCTACTAAATTCACACATAAGCTTATTAGGACCAATGGCAGATCTATAGTTAGGCCAATGGAGGACTGCAGCCTCCATTAGCAAACAAAAAAAAAGGTTAAAAATTTATGTATTTCTAACATACTGTTTAGAGTAAATGAATTTCATAAAAGTTTATGCAATTAATTTACAAATTCAACTTTTTGTGTTTGAAAGCACCTCTTTAAAAAATTCAAAATTTTCTCAAATTTTACCTAAATTCTTGTCTAAGAGGTGGAATTTGCAATTCCAAGTCACCAAATCTTATTCATCTTTTAAAGACTAAACTTTCCTTTAAATTTTCTTACCTTTTTTACTATTCTTATTCTTTCACTCTCATTTCCTATGTACTAAGTTCTTCCTATTCTTCTTGCGAGCTTGCTCAAGATAAATTTATTTTTTATATTTGTTAATCCAAACTTATTTTTGTCTTCAAGTTAGAAGTTCAAATCATAAGTTATTTATGCATTCATCCTTATTTCAGGTAGTCTTAAGATACTTAATTAGGCATCTAAAATCACAAATTATTTATTCATGTTATCTATTCATCCATACCAATTAATTTAATTTAATTTTAAAATTAATTAGTAATATTGATGGAATACATACTCCCGTCAAGGTTTCAAGATTTAGGGACAAAAAATGAATACCTAGAATAAATATATTTATAAGTCACATAATTGACTTAATATTAGTTTTCAGTTCCAGATAAAAAAAATTCATTTATAAATACAAATTCTCACAAAATTTATCTATAAATTAAATGAATTCCATGTCACAAGTGTTTCCAGATGATCAAAAGAGAAAGTAATTATCTACATATTCTTAGCTAAAAAGACTAATTAGTCCCAACAAAAAAAAATTAAAAAATAATAATTTAGCTCTTGAAACAAATATATTCATAGATTTTAAAAATAATGATTATAGCCTCACCGGAAAAATATATGAATTGAAAAATAATGATTTCTTCACTAATAAAAAATATATTCATATATTTGAAAATTTTCACTCGATCGTAATTAATTGAAAAGAGCCGTTATTGATTACAACCGAGTGAAACTTTGCATTCAAAATCCTGAGATGCATAGTATTTAGCCTGATTGAAATTCTTTGGTCATTTTTGGCTTGAAAAGGCATTTAACTCGATCTTTTCCAGGTTGTCTTCATTTTATTCTTTGGAGCTTTTACACTTGTCGGAAGCTAATTCAAAGCAATAAACCAAGTACTCTAACATCTTAATTAAACAATGCAGAATTGAATAATGAAACAAACACACATGCCTTGCATAGAGTTCAAAACGCTTTACGAAGCAAAGGAGATAACATGGAATTTCGGCTAAGCATAACATAGTTTACTTTTTATCCTTGTTTTTTGTCATTAGAAGACTTGAGGGCAGCTGAAGTGAGACATGCGATACCGATAAAGAATATGTGATCAATATTGAAAAAGTTGTCTGTTAAGTGGAGTGATCAGATGGGCCCTTGTACAACAATGACAATAAGATAGCAATGAATTAAGGATGAGATTGACCCAATCAAAAAAAAAAAAAATTAAGGACGAGAAGACTTGAAGTCAATGGATTAAAGATAAGAAAATAAATAAGGACGAGAAGACTTTAAGTCAATGGATTAATTAAAGACAAGATGACTTGAGGTCTTTTCTTTGTCGAAAATGACTTCTAGAGGTCGATTGAAGTGAGATATGAGGTAAATGATAAACAAAGAGTTGTGACTCTTGTGGCAAATAATTACAAGTTAAAAATTTTTATTTATTAGAACCAAAACCTAACTCTACTAGGATTAAGACTCTTATGTCTACTGTCATTAAACTAAACTTCTACTTTTCTTTGACTTTATTTTAAACTTGAACCTGAACCAAAACCTGACAGTCAGAAGACATTATTCTTGCATAGTCTGCTAACGACGATAGTTGTATTCCTTTTGAAAGCTGTAGAATTCGTACTATTCCCTTCTTTCCAAAACTGTGACGAAATATGATCTTTTCCTTCTCATAAGAGGATGCAATTGTTCAATAAGTGGATTAACATTTACAAGGTAATCACAGAATAGTTATAAGTTTCTTTTTCTTTATTTTCTTTTTGTATGTTCCAGGGGATGCTAAAACCAATTACATTAGATAGATCTAGAAGGTATTTGGCCCCTCATATTTTTCTCTACAAGTAGCCTTAAAGGTCCTGAGGTGAACAATGAGTTTTCTCTTTACGTAGGGGCGGATTCAGAAATTTTTCTTAGTAAGGACTAAAATAAATAAATTTTCAATTATATGAGTTCATTTTATTTTTTCAGTGAGGCTAATTAATTTTTTTTAAAAAAAATACATAAAAATTTTAACATTATTTTTGGGCCAATGGTCCCTGCTGACCCTAGTGTAGCTCTGTCACTGTCTTTTCAAGAACCTAGGTCCTTAATTAGGATAATAGCGACAGCTGATCTTCATTTTTTTGTTTTTTACAATTTATTTTGGTTTCATTAATCAGAAGTGCCTTTCGAATTACATAAAAGAATAGACGGATTTCCCTCTTTATACCAAAAAAAAGGGTTCATGTCTGTGCAAAATTCCCGCTAATTAGCTTGTCGGTTAGGCGTACGCTTTACAATTGCACAGATTTCTCCAATAACAATTATTCTAGCCCCTTGACCTCGAATATTCATATGACCTTACATATAATCCTATCAACAATAATCATTTAGTGGTTCAATTACTAAGAATTTAGTTAAGCCCTAAAACCTAATCCATAAACATCATGAAATTTCGAACAAGCCCTAAAC